>OZ038445.1:14553725-14566225 GCA_964036265.1 Daptonema setosum
CAACAACAACAACAACAACAACAACAACAGCAACAACAGTGATTCAGCAACACGATCCCGTCCGAATGGCGTCTTGATGTATCTAATCGGCGGCCGCCATCTCCACCAACAGATGATGAGTAACCAAGTTGGTTACGGTAATGGCGACAGGCATATTCAAATGTTTTGGCGATTCACGGCACGGCGGCAACCTCTAATGAACCATACTTGGAGGCATTCACATCACTGAATCCGTTGAGAATCATGACTGAACATCTTGAGAATGTTTGTCGATTGGAATGACAGACATTATTTGCTAAGTTACGCATGATTTTGTTCGTACCTGAATCGTAATCAGAAGAAGACTATAGTGCTAGAGAATAAAAGGAGGCCCCCAAGTTGTGCATCGCCATTCACCGATGTTGCTCATAATACTTGTAATAATGCTAATACATACCAAACAATACACAAACACAACATATTGAGACCAAGTTTCTTTTTGCTCGGCGCCAATGCAAGAGTAGAAAAAAAACGATATAAAGAAGGAGCCGCCGACCTGGGTTTGATATAATAGCGGACTGGCATAAAAGTATACCGAATCAATTAGCATACAATGTAAACATACCAGATGAGTTGGGTTGATTCACTCAACAACTGACTCAGATCATCAAATTTACAGGCAATTAGCTAATTGACAGTGATCACTGATTCACTGATTGACAGATACGAACTATACTATTGACTAAATGAAGAATGACTCGATCGACTGATGGGTGTATTGTGGCTAGCGAATGCATCCATAACAGCTGTACTACACAAAAGACCACAGATGACTTTTTCGATGATACTCATAAAATTATCACATTACACCACGGCCAATAAATGAGGCCAATTATGGTGCTTCGAATCACATGCCCATAATACACTCAACGGCGGATTACCACAATAAACTATTTTTGACTTTTCTTGCAATACAAAAGACGAACTGATAATAATTTACTTATTACCTAAGCATACACTAGGGTTTTTTTTACTTATCAAAGATTTTAGGTGTAATTGATGCGCCTATGAGAATCGAGTGCGTTTCGCGCCTTTGCCATGACGTGTTTTTATGGAAACGCAGGATGGGCCGTCTTTTTTTGGTTGTAAACTTTTTTCTCGTACGCCCGTATCTGGAAAACAATGATGGTAATCGGGTTCCACTCCGATTTGAATTCGACCTGTTTTTATTGCGTGAGAACCGAGTGACAGAAAAGAAGAAAAGAGGGATGCGCTGCTATCAGTGAGTGACGGATTGAACGGTGATTCACTGCTCACTCTGCTGAATGCCTGACTGACTGTATGACTTACTGCTTGACTGGCTAACTTACAGATTGAAATGATTCTTTCAAGGAACAGACAAAGTTAATTATTCTCGACAAGGTTAGACATACATTAAAAAGAACTGGATACCAGTATTGAATTGTCATCTTGTATCAGAGCCCATCCAACCAACAGTCAGTCAGTCCGTCAGTCAGTCAGTCAGTCATCACAATGGAAGCGACCATCATCGTTTATGTAAACAGAAGAAAATTACATCCATAAAAGGAACAAGTTCACCCAGTAAGTGTATGTTTCATCCATATGCCCCTCTGACACAAAGAGTACGTTTTATATTCATGGTAATCATTAAGTTCCTTTAATATTAACTCATTGTTTTTTAACTCATCATTTTGTGATGTAAAGTATCAAGCAAAAACTGTTCATCTAAATAGTAACACAATTATCATCCGTGGAAGCAGTAACGCATCTTCAGTCACTCAGTATTCTGTTGACTAAGATCAACGTGGATGTATTTTCGGGCTTGACGATGACAAACCGGTACGTATATACATTATGTACGTACATATGTAATACAGTAGTATGTACGCAGTGTAAACACACAAATGTAGCAAAAGTACACTAGCAAGAAAGGAGTAAAGGTCGATAACAAGTGTTCCGAATCAGAAACTGTGCAAAAATCAGCAAATCTAGAGTTAATCATCGAAAGTAAGTAAACGTGTCTTATGAATCATGCCAAAACAGTAAGAGGTGTTCAGAACTAAAATCTTGACCTTAAAAATTAGAAATGTATAGTTAATTAATGAGATTAAACGAGCCTTATGAATGATGCCAACGAGGGTGTTGTTATCCAGAGGTGCTGTCGTCCACAACGTGTTGTTGGTGCCGTGCTCACTCGATGGTCGGATCTCGATCGAACTCAACAGTGCCGGATTCACTGACGTCATCTTGATTCAATTGATTCAACTGAAATCAATCATACACTATTATTATGATCTGACACACTAGTGCACGAGACAATCTTCCAAAGAGAGGGGGGTTTCTCAAAACAAGGGGTTTGATGCCATTTTACCTACACCTCTAGGAACAAATTCTGCTTTTTGAACCCGCCAAAGTGGGGGGAAGCCACTTTTGCGTTCTTCCATCGTCCGCTAGTGATCTAACATTAGGAACTTGATTTGATTGTGATTCAGTGTATCCATCACCAACTGACATCTACGATAACGTCTCAACGTATAAGGAAGACCTGCTGCTCTATTCAAACGAGATGCCAAATACGGAATACTAGATGTGTATGTGGACCATTTCGGTGGGCATTGACACTGGCTACATTCATGTGATGGTATGGCACGGATGAGATTTCATGACTTGCAAATGAGCCATCTCATGTGGTCCTCAACGAATTTCATCAGTAAATGGGTATTTTGTATATGATGGTATGCTTCCATTGAGATGAGAGTATTTGGTTAATAATGGTAAACTCATGTTTAAGCTGAGGTGAGAATGAGTAAATCACAGCTACCGAAGATTATTAATAGGGATTTGGGCAGGCCGTTGCAGTTGTTTCAGCGGCTTGTTGGATTTGTCTGCTCGACTGATTTGAAACAGAGAACCTGGGTACAATTGTCACATCGTAACTATAGGATTGATTGCCTGACCTTTAAATGAGAGTTACGAACATGTACATAAGTGTGTACAAAGACAAGAGTCGCGAAGTGAATTCAGTTTGGATGGCTTACAGTACGGCAGGCATCTGACATTGCAGATCCGATGTAATTACCGATTACCCGGGCTCACAAGTATTCCTGATAGCCCAAGTAACTTGTCAGATCGCATTAGACGAGAGGATGCCTCATTAAGCAATCTCTGGTTTTCGATTTATTCCATGCCGATACATGCTGCGGATGAAAATCTTTGACTCACCGTTACTTTTTTATTTGAATAATTTATTCCAACGTGAACTTTCTCCTTTTCAGCAGCCCTTAGCATTTGAATGAAGTTGTTGATTTCACGGGGGCAAATCCCCTCCGCCACAATCAAACACCAAAATCAGAGACACTGGCTGATTCTTCATTCATTGGTGTGTGTCACATTCACTACCGCAAACGGAGCCAGCCAGACCTGATTCGAATGAATAATTGATTCTCATTGCAGAAGTAGCAGTTGTCTGTCAGAGCGTATTAGTTGGAAGAAGCTATCCAACTGATTAAATACTCAATTTGACTGACCTTTTTGGTATGGATTGTTGTATCTTATTAATTAATTTCATGAACAGCACTACTAATTGAATGACTGACTGACTAGCTGACTGACTAAGTGACTAACGGGCCGTTTGACGACTTTACGCGTGAACAGTCATGTTGATAAGCCAGTCAGTCATTTACAGCCGTGATGCTTCGAGCCTAATCATCATCATCTGCATCCCAGCGGTCATCAAAACTGGACTCTTTACGAGCTTCAGGTGTCATGCCCCACTGACCGCCTAATTTGTAGTAACAGTACACATGAAGCAATGGTTGTTCTTCAACGTCAATAACAACTCACCCACGTACATATATGTATGTATACACCCACATCGGCAACTTGCAATCTTAAATATTAACTATCAATCAAATTATAGCACAATTTGAATATGTAAATAGCTGAAATTGATGAAAAAACTCGGATCTAACGGGTAAATAAAAACAGACAATACTGGTCAAAGCGGTTAAAATCACGTGATCGTTGCCACGAATGTAAATAATCACGTTATCATGAAGCAGATCATCACCGATTTGTCCGCTAATTATGTGGCGGTGATGTGACACGATGGTATATATCTGGGTGTTTCGTGTAGGAGCCCGGTAATTATCAACTGCTGAGCCATGTTTCAAAGCTCGCAATTCTGCGTAGTTAAGAGCAAAAACGATAAAAATTTAAGACCTGTATTTGAGTGATTGGTATTTGAAAGGGTACAAATAGATACCAACAAACATACATATATGTACATTTATAAGCCATGTTGATCAACGCAGTACATTTGCTTGGACACTGCCATGTGCCTTGTGCCACCGAGATTACAAAGCTTCTTCAAATTAGGACATCTGTGTGCCGTGTGTTGTTTCTAAGCGATGAGCCATAACCCACTTAATGCTTTGACCATATCATGCCAGGTAGATACCTTGTATGTGCATGTCTGTATGTGCATGTATTACATAGATATGAATGCATGCAGTTGGCTAACTGCATTCGTGGCAGATAATCTCTCCGTGATTCTTAACTGACAACCGATGATAATGTCAGGTACATACGTATAAACTGTTCTCTAATCACATTTCATTGAATTTCAGTACAAACGCTCAAAGTATAAATGCTGCATAAAAAATAATTTCTGATTTTTATTTATTTAATTGCTCTAACAAACTTAGACCAAAAACTAGTTGACAGCAGTGTAATACATTGTAATTACACATGTTACGGAACAATTGTAAGTATGGTAAAGTAAATGGATAACAAGCATGTATCTTCGAAGCATGTCATCATGATGTGAACTTGGTAGTGGCTTGACACAACCTGACCGTGTGTCGTCATGACCATGGCAAATTGGCACAAACGCGCCTCAGGATTACTACCTTGGGATGATCATCCAGGCATGAGAATGAATGCGCATTTGATTAGGCGGCTACTACGGATGATATGTATGTATGTAGGTATGTACATTTGTATGTGAGCTGGATATGTATGTATGTAACTGAGATGTACATGCGCAATCAGCAACATATTGTTGTGATGTGACGAGAAGATGATCATATGTCTGTCAGTATGAGGGGCGGATGGAGCAATTGTGGAACGGATCTGATTGTCCTAATTCAAATGTCAAAGCAGGAGTTTTCGCTGGTAAAGGAATATTTTACTCGTGACAATTGAGTGTGTGCCTACAGTACCTGAAGCGTTCTGAAATGATCAAGTCAGATGATTCTCTGCGTCTTTGGTTCAGTGACCTGGATTGTCTGATCTGCTAAGCAGTTATATCAACTTGTTCGACCAATAAAACTGTGTAAAAACATGTTGTAATAGGACATAATTATTGTAAATGACACCCGCGAGTACCAATTAAGTTGGCGATGTCGCTCAATGATGCACTCAAATGCATGTCATCATTCCCAGTTGACTTATGTGGATGCAATAAATGCAATGATCAGGGCAGTCAATTAGCCTACTTGTTAATGATCATAGTTTTGGACCCTGCCATTGAACATATCATATGTTTGAAACAAATAACTCAGGCGGCTTAACAAACTATCAATGAGGTTGTGGATCAACCAAGTAGTTTATGTTAAGTACCCGCGGAAAGTGGACGTAATCGTGATTGAAATAGAAAAATAAACCAGCAGTTTGAGTTTGTTGGTAAAATTTTTAAGTCTAGTGAGCAGCACTGACGGCCGCCTGAAGGTTAACAGAATTAAGGGATTGTGTGAGCACCATTGGTGTTGCTGACAGTCATGGTACATACTGGTATACTGGCATACACACAGCCAATCAACGTCGAGCATTGACCAATCAGCGTTCAGCTATCAAGGTGGAGTCATGTACACACAAGCGGATTAAAACCAGCCCTGTTAGTACAATAAAGAATGGATAAACTAAGTTTAACAATCTGTATTTGTCGTTTTAGCTTGTACAAACAAGTACAGCAAATTTGGAATGTAAACTCAATGAAAAAAAACTACTTGTACAGAATGGACATCATCCGCCAACGAGTAACTGCATGTGCTTGAGTGAGTGAGTGAGTGAGTGAGTGAGTGAGTGAGTGAGTGAGTGAGTGAGTGAGTGAGTGAGTGAGTGAGTGAGTGAGTGAGTGAGTGAGTGAGTGAGTGAGTGAGTGAGTGAGTGAGTGAGTGAGTGAGTGAGTGAGTGAGTGAGTGAGTGAGTGAGTGAGTGAGTGAGTGAGTGAGTGAGTGAGTGAGTGAGTGAGTGAGTGAGTGAGTGAGTGAGTGAGTGAGTGAGTATGAGTGAGTGAGTGAGTGAGTGAGTGAGTGAGTGAGTGAGTGAGTGAGTGAGTGAGTGAGTGAGTGAGTGAGTGAGTGAGTGAGTGAGTGAGTTGAGTGAGTGAGTGAGTGACTGAGTGAGTGAGCACTGGCGGACGAGCTAATTCTCCAAAGAGAGGGGAATTTCGCCAAAGAGGGGGGAATTGATAGTTTTCAGGCCATTTTACCAACGCTTTAGGGAACAAAACCACTTTTTGGGTTTCCCAAAGAGGGGGGAATTCCACTTTTCTCACCCCTTCTCGTCCGCTATTGTGAGTGAGTGAGTGAGTGAGTGAGTGAGTGAGTGAGTGAGTGAGTGAGTGAGTGAGTGAGTGAGTGAGTGAGTGAGTGAGTGAGTGAGTGAGTGAGTGAGTGAGTGAGTGAGTGAGTGAGTGAGTGAGTGAGTGAGTGAGTGAGTGAGTGAGTGAGTGAGTGAGTGAGTGAGTGAGTGAGTGAGTGAGTGAGTGAGTGAGTGAGTGAGTGAGTGAGTGAGTGAGTGAGTGAGTGAGTGAGTGAGTGAGTGAGTGAGTGAGTGAGTGAGTGAGTGAGTGAGTGAGTGAGTGAGTGAGTGAGTGAGTGAGTGAGTGAGTGAGTGAGTGAGTGAGTGAGTGAGTGAGTGAGTGAGTGAGTGAGTGAGTGAGTGAGTGAGTGAGTGAGTGAGTGAGTGAGTGAGTGAGTGAGTGAGTGAGTGAGTGAGTGAGTGAGTGAGTGAGTGAGTGAGTGAGTGAGTGAGTGAGTGAGTGAGTGAGTGAGTGAGTGAGTGAGTGAGTGAGTGAGTGAGTGAGTGAGTGAGTGAGTGAGTGAGTGAGTGAGTGAGTGAGTGAGTGAGTGAGTGAGTGAGTGAGTGAGTGAGTGAGTGAGTGAGTGAGTGAGTGAGTGAGTGAGTGAGTGAGTGAGTGAGTGAGTGAGTGAGTGAGTGAGTGAGTGAGTGAGTGAGTGAGTGAGTGAGTGAGTGAGTGAGTGAGTGAGTGAGTGAGCGAGTGAGTGAGTGAGTGAGTGGGGGAGTGAGTGAGTGAGTGAGTGAGTGAGTGAGTGAGTGAGTGAGAGAGTGAGTGAGTGAGTGAGTGAGTGAGTGAGTGAGTGAGCGAGTGAGTGAGTGAGTGGGGGAGTGAGAAATGCGAGTGAGTGAGTGGGTGAGTAAGTGAGTAGGGGTAGTGACTGAAGGAGTGATTCATTAATGAATAAATAACTGTGTAATCATTTTACATTCTAAAAACATCATCGCTTGACTGCATCATTGTCGGGTGATTTGTCATTTCATCATATTGATTTATTATGAATAAAAAAGTGTATTACAGCAAATCTCACAAAGTGATAACCAATATTTCTTGCTTGCTGCACCATGTTTACAACTTATTTGATAATCAAAAAGATACACCAATGTTCATTTTAAAGCATGTTGTGTGCGAAGATGTACCTCGATGGCAGAGTTTTATCTCCTTTTTATTACATGTTAATCCGCAACGGTACCGGAAGCAGCTGTACTCAAGATGACAGCCACCTGGTTTTGTGGCCCTAAGGTTTGTACCACCTGAAGATATCCGTGTTCATAATTATAATCGTCTTATCAAATATTCATTTTAATAATTCTGTGCGTTCAATATATCGCAGTCAATTCAAATGTGGCCAGTCATTTTGGTTGGTCGTCTAACATCTGTTGAATGCCCGATGGCATGAGTGGCGGATCATCATGGTTAACAAAGAGGCACACTTTTCAGGGATATCCAATATTTTAAACCCCTTCACTTGAACATTGAATCGAATGTTTGAGCCTTGAAATAGAAGTTTGTAAATGAGTGGTCCCCTTTTGATCCGCTACAAACTGTGGATGATATTTTGTGGCTGAGGCAGGTGCTGATTTGTCGTCATTTCTGGTTCCGGATGTCTTGAGGGGATTCAGAACTGATGGCAAAGAAATGTGAGGTATTCACCTCGGATGACCCTGACCGATTACTATGATTATGCGGGTGATCGTCGCGCAATACTCATATTAAATAAGGGTAAGCTTAGTACGAATATTGTACTCGTCGTATCTTGTAAAATTTGTAACGAAAAAATTGACTGATTTTACACTTCAATCATTGGGAACATTGTGTTGGGTAATTAACTGACTTTACATTTCATCTTGTAAGTTTTTTTTGGTTGTGGTCATTCGCCAAATATCGCTGCTTGATCGGTACGTTTACAGTGATTCACATCATATTAGGTACTTGTTTTCACCAAGCGTCATATCATGCACATTTGTTATAGCGCAACGCGCATACATAAGAACAAGGTAATATTGACAGCATGAGCACAATACTGGCATTCCTGTTTCAATGGCAAACACACCATACATGATGGTTAGGCAATGGCACATCTTAAGTGGCATCTCATGCCCATCCCACAGATACCTGATATGGCCGTTAAATTCATTAACCAATATAACGACACCGGGAACATGTTCACAGTTTATTTTGGTAGGAATACCATTCAATATTTCTTTGTTAATGTTGATGTTGTTGTTGTTGTTGTTGTTGTTGTTGTTGTTGTTGTTGTTGTTGTTGTTGTTGTTGTTGTTGTTGTTGTTGTTGTTGTCGTTGTTGTTGTTGTTGTTGTTGTTGTTGTTGTTGTTGTTGTTGTTGTTGTTGTTGTTGTTGTTGTTGTTGTTGTTGTTGTTGTTGTTGTTGTTGTTGTTGTTGTTGTTGTTGTTGTTGTTGTTGTTGTTGTTGTTGTTGTTGTTGTTGTTGTTGTTGTTGTTGTTGTTGTTGTTGTTGTTGTTGTTGTTGTTGTTGCTGTTGTTGTTGTTGTTGTTGTTGTTGTTGTTGTTGTTGTTGTTGTTGTTGTTGTTGTCATAGGTGACCACATAGTGAACGCACCATGATTAACGACCCGTCAGAACAATAACAAGGAGCAGCACCTGGCTCTTAATAAAATGACACAAGTGTTTTTAATTATGCATTAGATGAAGCTCAGTTACGGACAGCCAGACAGGATGACCTTATTGACAGACACGCCCATTACGTGATTGAGCCACTCAAATACATGATTGGTGAACGACAAACTGATTGAATGGTGAAAATGATGATTGGTGATTCAAGAATTCAAAGGGATAAAAATATTCACTATCTATAAAATTGAAATAAACGGTCAGGTAACGGAAAATTGATTGACGGATTGATTTTTAAACGGCGATTCATGAATCACACGGTATGTACATTGAATCTAATAAAGCACACACAACGACATGAGCATATCGTTTACAGCGTATGGCAGCAGATGCAACGATCGTTATGCCACGTAGTTGCCACCAAAACTCACATTTTAACCACAATCACTACCCTGCTTTGTTTCGATTTCATCATGCATCAGGTGGATAACATTCCTGCAAATCAAGGTCTCTGCACATAATGTTTGATCAATTATGTTGGTCAGTAATTTGTGATGACTAAAGTATTGCTCATCATTCTTTTCCTTGCGGGTTACCGGTCACACGAAACCAAGATCGTCGAGCTGCCGAACATGCCCATGTCTCATCCCAGACTGCACAATCCAAGACTTATTGACATGTCAAAAACTACGTACAGGTTGCTCGCTTAATATCATGTCATATCAACTTTGTTGTTGTTCATCAATCTTTTTATTAACAGGTTTAACTTTTATTAACAGCGTAGACATTCTTAGTAAAATCTTTCTTAATTTTTATGAACGTTTACATCGGGTACCGTAATTAATTGAGGAACAGGTACTAATAAAGTGTCTCTGCCTGTGCCTGCTAGGAACAACTATGTATGTAGAATACTTGCAATGCAACCAATTCTCAACAGTAGATTGATTAAAATCCAATAACTCGCATTATTTCTTAGTCAGGATACATAATTCTTGCAGGCTTTGGAACACGTATGATTGTGTTATCACTCGATGGAGTACATGGACACCCTGTAGTGCTTCATGTGGAGGTGGTATGCAACAGCGCAAACGGTTGTTGTTGTTGTTGTTGTTGTTGTTGTTGTTGTTGTTGTTGTTACACCTCTTTTGACATTAAATAACTTTTTTAATACAGTCTTTTGCGCGAGTATGTGATTCGAACTCAGTCGACTGTGGACGAAGTCGACGAAACAGCTGCCCTACAAGTTAGTTCTTTACTGAATGAACGATCTGGTTCCTAGGTTCGAAGCCTGACTTGAGACACCGATTCTGACGCGTTGCTCCGGGGTTTCTGCCATTGCCCGTCAGTTTATTCAACCTCTCTGGCCACTACGAAAACACCAACCGGAATGGTATTAGTGTGCCCTGTTGACTTCAGTCATTTTAAAGACTCAGTAAAAAATCTCCCAAAACAGTTTTCATGCCACGATTTAACTTCAGATGCTACCCTGCGGTCGAGCGAAGCTGAATGATGTTCGGTACTGTAATCACGGGGACTGTGGTTGGTTGGCACATTGAAGCCTAACAACATTTGCATCACATTTTCCATATCCATTTTCCATATGATCTTTAACAGACCAATATAAACCAGTTAAAAAGTAATACATTAATATACTAGTACTAACAGATTTGTATGTTGCTATATAAAGGAACTTTATAAACCAATTAAAATGTATTGACGCAACTTCATAAATTTACAATGCGTTTAGTGTTTCGTTGTGGCAAAACATTCTGTCAACCGGAAGAGCACTGTGTCGTGGACCAGGACAACAAGCTCACATGTGCTTGCAGGGAAAGGTACTCCAGGGATTTGGTCACTATGACCTGCAAGTGTTGGTATTCATTTATGATTTTGGTCACAAAAGATGTAGTGAGATAAGCTTAATAATTAATGTGCGTGTTCTCTATTATAATAATATTACACAGAACAAACATTGAGTTAAATGACAAACAATAAGATTTTCCAAACCGCATTACATGCATGATGAGTCAATTTTCTTTGTCGGCAAAACCGTTTGCAATAAGGTCCTATCAAAATAAATTTTTTTATCAACTTTGCAGAGGAGAATCATTCTTTTATTGTTCATAGATACACCGAAACCTGATTGACTTTATTACCTGCACCGGATCAGTGCATAAGTTAGGTGGTGTTGTTTGCCAGGATCACCCTTGTAAATGGCATTACTTTCAGCCATACTTCTGACAATGCACGAGCCTCCCGAGTATGCCACGATCGAGCTCTAAGCATCACGTCACACTTTTATACAGTACAGTAATTACACGCTCAACCATTGCTTTCTTTGCTTCGATTTTTGCATGTTAAAAACGGGGATCGGTCAACTGCCGCCACTGCCAACTGCCGCCACAATTATCAAGACAACTGCCGCCACTTTTTTTGAAATTTTCCGACTGCAGTTGACTCACCTCAAAGTGGCGTCAGTTGTCGTATGTCAACTGCAGCCACAAAACTCTGAAATTTTCTGGCTGCAGTTGTCTCCAAAAAGTGGCGTCAGTTGTCCTATGGAAACTGACGCCAAGTTCCGAACGGATCCAACCAAGGAATAAAAGAAGAATGATTCATGTAATCAATGAAGAATCATCCATGCAATTAATGATAAGGTCGCAGACGAGTTCTTTCGAAGTTTTACCATTCTCTTTGAAGTATTACTGTTCGTTAACCCCCGATAATCTATCGTAAGGCTGTTAGCACCGCGCGGAGCGCGGAGGTTGGATCCGTTCGAAACTTGGCGTCAGTTGTCTTATGGAAACTGACGTAATTTTCAGCGAGACAACTGCAGCCAGAAAATTCCACAATTTAGTGGCTGCAGTTGACATACGACAACTGACGCCACTTTTGAGTGAGTCAACTGCAGCCACAAATTTCAGGAATTAGTGGCGGCAGTTGACTCGAAAATAGTGGCGGCAGTTGGCAGTGGCGGCAGTTGACACACAATCGTTAAAAACATGACCAATTGCATCGAATAAATCTTATGTATATCAATCCATACAATTGGGAAGCTAAGTTTAATCGGACATCATTGTAGATATTTTAACAACCGTTATATCTGGTGGGCGCTACTCTGAAATGCCACAGTAATTTTTACTACATTTTCATATGAAAACCTCATGATGACACTAAAGCCCTTATCGTCGATACATATAGCTAAAAATCATTAGTTAATATTGGAAACGAAGTTACCGAGAATATTGTGTGAAGGGGATGAGGGATAGTTGGTTATGAAGCAAGAAAAAGCTCTCACAATCACAGCGAAGACCGAATAAAGGACA
>OZ038445.1:14568725-14580617 GCA_964036265.1 Daptonema setosum
TATTCCTCGGCTGCAGTCTACTTGGGTCGGTGGTCGGTTATCTGGTGGGCGGAGCCTTGTTGCGGATACATGGCGATTTCTACATGATTGATGTAGACAGGTGTGAATAATAAATGAAAATAAATTACGATAAATTAATTACAATAAATGAATGACAAGAAAATAATGACAGTAAAACGTTAGATGGTTGAGTTAATGAATGAAATGCAATTACTGAATGGTTCAGCTTACCATTTGGTCCGGATCACCCCTCATGGTACGGTGCCTGGTGGATATCCTTCCTGCTTGCCGCACTCATCGCCGCGTTCTCTTCCTTCCTCATGTTCGGTTTCGCCAGTAAATTACCGGGTCGGATACATTTCCTAATTTCTAAATAGCTATTTAATTCTGTCCCCAATCTTCTTTTGATTAAACTTTGGTTGAGTCACTCTTCAGATGCACCGGTTGAGAACGAAATACTCGATCAACAGACCAAAATCAAGTTCAGCAGCAATCGTGCAGAACTCATGTATGGAACACAGGTACATACATTATCACTTTCATTTGACTCAGCCTTGTGTTCTGGTTTGTTTTCAGTCTATAACTGCATCACTCTAAACTGCAAAGCATCCATGTTTACAATTGTAAAACGGGTCATCAATAAAGTACCTGGAAAAGTTCCAGTGTGACTAAAGAGTTAATCAAAATAACCTTACGTTTAGGTTGTA
This sequence comes from Daptonema setosum, assembly GCA_964036265.1. Classification (NCBI taxonomy): domain Eukaryota; kingdom Metazoa; phylum Nematoda; class Chromadorea; order Monhysterida; family Xyalidae; genus Daptonema; species Daptonema setosum. Next base: position 14,569,433 of record OZ038445.1, read on the forward strand.
TTCAACTCAACATCCTACTTGTTTCTTTGTATGGTTGAAATACTCGAATCCATATTGGCCACGGGTATCATTAACTTCTTTCCGAAGATGCTACAAAGTTTCTTTAGTTTTTCGGCCGCGAATGCGGCCGCTATTACGGGTGAGTCAAGCAACCGATTGAAACTGTTTGTATGCGACTGACAACATTGGTGACTGACTCACCATTTGTGTGACTGGCTGACACAATGTATGACTGACTTAGAAACTGTGTGACTGACAGACAACATTTGTGTATAACTGACATACAACGTGACTGGTTCAAGTTTTCTGTAAGTGACTAAAAACAGTGATATTCACTCATGAATTGTGTGACTGGCTCACAAACTGAGTAACTGACCGAGAAACTGTGTGACTGTGACTGACTGACAAACCCGTGTGACAGATTAACAATCTGTGACTTATTTACTTGAGGGGGCACGCTGGTGCCAGCGGCTGTGGCCGGCAACATTTTGGGTGGATGGATCACGAAGAAGCTACGATTAGAATACCCATCAATGTTACTGCAATCAATTAGTGCCGATATGTTCTCATTGGCACTCGGGTTCTGCTTTCTGCTGTATTGTCCGATAGGCGATATTGCTGGTGTTACCGTACCAATCACATTGTTGGTTATGTCTTACAATCAGATTAACAGGTTTTTAGAGTCTAGTCAGAACCTCATGTTTTTAATATACGTTTAATTATGTAGGCACAACGCTTGTATGCTGTCCAAAATCATTGTAAAAATATTTCTTTCTCGAAAAATTAACAAGTGCCGAATTCATTTCGAACGTTAACTGCGCGCCAAAACCTCTTCTGGGTAACAAGAAACTCTGGGTGGGCTATAATTTACTTCAGCCAACCGGATGACCCAATCGATCTGATGCATTCCGTATCCAACATGGTACGGCGAGACAATACCGATTCGCTGACTGGATTACCACGTGCTAAGGATTATGGTAATCAATGGCTGCAACGTTCATCCGACACCTGCAACAACCAGTGTGGATGCCAAGTACAGTGGCAGCCTGTGTGCCACGTCACCAACAATGTCACTTACCCGTCACCTTGCATTGCCGGCTGTACCATACCTGAATTTGAGGATGGTATCGAAGTCAGTCAGTCAGTTATTCAGTCAGTCAATCAGTTAGACAGTCAATCAGTCAGGATAACCCATTCATTTAGTGACACAGAAAGCATTTCTGGAGATTTCAGTGAGTCAGTGAGTCAGTCAATCAATCGGTCAGTCAGTCAGTCAATCAGTTAGTCAGTGAGTTAGTCAGTCAGTCAGTCAATCAGTTAGTCAGTGAGTTAGTCAGTCAGTCAGTAATCAGCAACCACTCAAACGAGAGTATAATAACTCAGGTTTCTGGTTACACCAACTGCAGTTGTGTGGAGAGCACTGTTTACGGTAATGGCTCACATGCCACCCTAATTAACGGGGCATGTCAAACAACTTGCAGCAAGGCCATTCCTTTCCTCATATTATTCGCCGGCTACGTATCGGTGGCATTCATCAGTTACGTGCCGATTGCTGAATCAGAACTGAGGTAAGTAGGATCCATGTAGGTTTGTAAGTTGATCAAAGTGTATGGACATGTACATACGTACATACGTACACACAGTCAAGGACAAAAACATGTGACAAAGGCCCCGTGCACGTCCAACGGCCGGCTCTCGAGGAGAGACCCGAGGGCTCTCCTCGAGAGCCGGCCGTTGGACGTGCACGGGGCCAAAATAACCGAAGCTTAGGCGACTCTGAAGACAATTCAAACCTCCATATTATTGAATAAATATGATAAGTCAATAAATTCGGAAACATTTCCACTCCAGAGCGGTTCCGTTTCACCAGCGTTCTTTGGCGTTCGGTATCCGATGGATGTTCATACGAATTCTTGGTTAGTGGACTGCCGGTGTTTTGATTTAAGAATCACCTAAAATATCAGCATGTGACCCAGTGGAACTAGCACGATTGACAAACTTGGTTCACGTAACCTCAATTAATATTGACTAATTTTGCAGGTACTATCCCGGGCCCGATTCTACTGGGTCGTTACATCGACGAAGCTTGTTTGGTGTGGCTGACGACGAACGACTTGAAGGAATGTGTCATGTACGACAACAGACGGTTGTCCCATCTGATCATGGCAACTGGCACTCCGTTGAAACTGCTTACCATGTTGTGTCTGTACATTGCATGGTACTATGGCAGACATGGCACACATGTTGCACCAGCCCACACTCAAGTTGGTACTACGTAGGTATGGGATAATTAGGTACAGCACTACTTCATGTACAATGTTATACCTGAATTGACCAATTGGCAATCGTACTTGTAATCATTCAAGTTTCTACGTCAGCGAATGATTGTGGCAAAGTTATAGTAGCAGTGCATATTTAACCTGAAGTTGAGTTCAACTTACAGCTGTGAAAATGTGTAACCGGATAAGGAACGATTGAATGGGCTATCTGTGTATATAGAACATGTATGTAGGTAGCGGCCGATCGGTCCACACCCAAACACGTTCGATGGCCAACTAACGAGACCAACGGTCATCATCACCATCAGGGTTAGACTTTTATGGGCCCGGCCCAAAAAAAATCCAAACCAAAAAAATCCATGCCAAAAAAAATCCATACCAAAAAAAATCCACCCAAAAAAAATCCATACCAAAAAAATCCATCCAAAAAAAATCCATACCAAAAAAAATCCATCTACATTTTGCTATACCAGAAAAAATCCATATACATTTTTGCTATACCAAAAAAAACCATGATGAATTTTGCTTTACCAATTTATGTGTATTCGCTGTACCAAAAGCAATGAAGGTGTAAATGAGCAGCGTATTTACAGTATGTACATATTTATACGTTAACTCATCAGAAATATAATTTTCTGAGGGTTGAGGGGTTATTTTTTTCGAAAATTCAATAACCTGTTGTCATAGGTAATCCAAACCATATTAACCCTAAAATCTATGATAATTAACGTTTTTCACATGTCCGGTGGCAAAAACCGCCGATGCGCCAGCCGTGGTACGCGTGGGGTTTCACTGACGGATGAGCCAAATCTCCAAAGGGAGGGGAATCTCTTCAAAGAGGGGGAATCGGCAAAAAAATAGGCCGTTTTATCTACATCTTAGAGAACAAACTCTAGTTTAAAAAACGTCAAAGAGGGTTGAATTCAACTTTTCCCACCCCTTCTCGTCCGCTGGTGCACGTATGTACATATATTGATCTCTTAAACTTGAAACAAAGGGCCATCGGTCCACATAAAACGATAGTTTTCAACTGGTAGATTTCGTTGCTTAAATATACTTTGTTTCCGTAAACATAATAAGGGAGTTAATCTTTGTTGAAACGATGGTTGAGAACGGTCTTTGTGCTTCCTCAAGGTCAACGCTTCAGAACGCCTAACCGTCCTTATTATGCAACCGTTCTTAACGAGGATCTAACATGGAAAATGAGTAAAAACAATACGGCGATGCCTGATAGAAGTCCCATATCAATCAACGTTATAAGTCACATTATCTTCCTTTGATTGATATGGGACTTCTGACGTATAACGTTGCAAACACTGAAGATTCATGCACTGGACATGTATAATAAGAGACACCAATGATCTTTGATATAAAGGGGACTTATACCTTTCGGAATCACTGTTATAAGGTCAAAAGAAAATACGTTCTAAGCTAATGTGCGAAGCGGATGACATGAATTTTTCATAGACATTAGGACAATATTGATCATAATTTATACTTCATAAACTTTTCATCAATGCACATTTATTTTATCAGTTTCATTATAGCGAGAAATAGCCAGTTATTTTTATTTGTCATCCGCTACAAGTATAAAATTATATGTACGTAATGTACATACTGTAAATACGTGTTACGTTCTAAATTGACTCATACCTGATCATGGTCATATTACACGTTCACGCACAAATTACAATGGATTTTTTTTGGTATGGATTTTTTTGGGTGGATTTTTTTTGGTATGGATTTGTTTTGGGTGGATTTTTTTTGGTATGGATTTTTTTTGGTATAGGCAAATCAGGGATTTTTTTTGGTTTGGATTTTTTTGGTACACCATCGAGTGTATATACCGGTGTCATACAAGCCAGATACGTTCAACTACGATACTTTCAGATGCGAAAAACAAAGTAACACAGTTGATACACCCAGTTGTCAACAACATCGAAGAAGACGAGCATGATGATGATGATCGTGAAGAAGACACACCTGAACCACCCAATCTGGATCGTCGATCCGAAGGCGATGGCCGGTCGGATCCGGTTGACCGAGTGGATGAACGAACCGATGTACTCGACGCATTTATGGTCAAACCAAAACAAGGTCGGCTTGTGGTTATAAAAAGCTACCTTTCATGATGTTTATTTACAATTTTTGTATTTTTTCTCAATTCAGATCTAGAAACATCAGAAACCAGGCCTGATGCAGACGACTCGGCCCAACATGAGAGTGCTGTACCACGACTACCACCAATCGTGGGCAGTGGATATGCACCCAGTGATGCACCCCTGTGATGAGCTCATCTTAACAAAATCACATTTGACGCAAAAAAGTGGGTAACAAATTACGATACTGTAAATATGACGATGATTAATTGGCTCAAGCATTGCTCTTCTTAACCATAGAAGTAAGTTCTCATTTGTACACCAACCGATTCATGAGAAACTTTACATGATTTTTACATAGTACACGTTTTTCTTTTCGTGATATTGATCTACCGTTTGCTCATATTTTCATTATTCAATATTACCCAAATATTGTTTTCGCTGAATGAAATTTACATGTCAAGAAGTGGCCACAACCATACAGTCGTCATATAATTGAGATCAGTAATTGAATAGGAAATAAGTGATTCACATTGAAAGATCATCAATTTAGAAGTAATGCAGCCAAACGTAGTCCAGCAAAAGAATCACAAGATTTACAGCCGATGATAGAATATTGATGAATACAGAATGATGATTCAGTAGGGTCTGAGAAATATACACAAGCTAATGGTATTAGCTCGATAAAAATAAAAGCAGATATGACAACAGTTTGTAGTGTCGATCAGTCGACATGCATGATATGAGATTGTGGTATCCGGTTGGTACAGCTTCTGATACGCTCGATGCACACCAATTCACCAGACGAAGGAGTTGAGTGCACTGTGCTCGCTATTGAACGAAGACACAGATCATCGACAACTGTGTCACGGACACGACTTCGGCTCATCCTTAAAATATCAGGAAGTCACCAAACCCAACTCCATTTTTTCACTGCATAGTATACAAAATGCTACAAAAGTTTTCTGATGACTAAATTCTGTTATCTGATGACCTGACCAACCATTGTCCACACTCAGAACACATGGGGTAGTCCGTACTCTTCACGGTCAGAGCCAAGTCGCCAGGCAACAAGTGTATCAGCTTCTCGTGGAATAAACTTAAAACGCTTTGCCTGAGAAAATCTACAGGTAGCGGCCCAAATAACGATCTTCTGGTTTATTGGGGTTTTTGATACCCCTAATAATGGTAGTTATGGAGCCAAAATATTTCGGGCCTAGAAGCACGCTTTCGATAAAAAATTGATGTTCAAAGTTCGAAAAACTCACTTTTTCTGAAAAAAATTTTTTGTCCAAATTTGAGCGATTTTTGGATCATAACAATTTATAGAAACGTGCTATCAAAATAAAAATTTACATGCATGTTCTACATTTCACTGCGGTCATTTTGAGCTTTATTTGAGCTAAATTGGAAATTTTTTGTTTTTAATAATTTATTCGACCATAGCGTCAACTCACATCAACAAGGTGTCAACTTTGACTCAAAATTCTCGAAATGGCCAACGTAGGAGAAAGTTGCCGTTTGCGGCAATGGATGGGTCATTGGTCGGTCATCATCACCCTATGAATGCACCCCCCCCCGCATCGACCTGTAGATCGGTGAAAAAATTGATTTTCTGAAAAAAATTGCTAAATTCACTCAAATTTTGCTTTTTTGTCAAAATAAAGGGCACATAAAACTTTCTGACGACGTATCTCACCTTAATAGATTAGTCTTATGAAAGACAGGTTTATTCGCTACATTTTGAGCCCAACAGGAGAGAATTTGATCAATTTTGGAACCATTAAAAGGGCCATACCACTATTCGAGATCGGCATTTTGCTGGTACCATTGTAACGCCTTACCGAAGAAAATACGTTTGGAAAGTAAATGTGGTCTGTCTTATCAAAATTGAGTTCCAAAGTGTTTTGTAACCTTCCAGGATATTGTATTAATACTTTATGTGAGTTTGGTTCAAAGTTTCTTAGAACAGGAAATACCCGGATTTTTCGATTTCGGCTGGAAGGCACGCGTCACCAACCGATCTGGCCACTTTAAACGGCGGCGGCCGTCAGCGACAGAAGCCTCCTATCAATAAATCAATCACAGCATATGAAAGTAGATCTAATTCTACGTGTTTTAAGCCTTATTTGACCTTATTTGATCAAATATTCAGTATGTAAAGCAACCCTGGAAATTTCTTCAAATTAACTGTTTTTTTTGGAAAATAGGATTTGAAGACGAAAGTCAAAATTAAAGTCATATTTATCTAGACAAACCATGTTTAACGGATTATGCCTTCATAATGCAGCTTCAAAAAGTTCATATGAATATCCCCCCTTACATGGCCCATGTAATCAAGCGTTTTCAAGCTACGTGCCATTTTTATGCCACAAATGATGGTTCTCCTTTTCTGGTTTTCCGTTCATGACCGATCGTTTATCGGTGAATCATGCAAGATAATACCTTCATTTGATAAAGAAAATAACGATGATATACTTTCTGATAGTCAGCTGTTAAAAGTTCACAAACATACTGAAAAAGAAGAAACTATCGAAATTTCAGGTGTAGGTGAGCACTCTTTTCGAGTTTCGAATCAGACGAGCTTATTAGTGATTACCTCTCGACGGTGACTCCTACTATAATAATTTTGCTGTTGCTTGGTAAGTGATACGTCGAAAATTCTTCGTTCCTCAACTCAATGTGTTGAAAATTTTTGCTGGAATGTTTTACTACTCACTCACATTTGTCCTGGCTTGCAAAATTTATGCTGTTTTGTGGTAATTTACTAGTTGAGCGCTTTATTGATTAACTGAATACTGTTTGTAGTACTTGTAATTTACTTCCTTCAATTTTACATACCACATTCACTAAGAATTCATATCGCAGAAAAATTACGAGAACGTACGCCGACTATAAACACGTAATAAAGGCGATGTTTCATGGGTAGGAACGACTTTTTTTTTATAATTGCGGACTAATCAATATTCTTAACAATTTATCATGATATTCCCGTTATAATCAGAGAAAAACTCAATTTTAGGATGTGTATGGCAACAGTTTTATGACTTCTCCTCCTTATTCAGGATTTGCTATTCCACAAGTATAACGGTTAAAGGTGTTCGAAGTAAAGGGATTTAGGTGAAAGTGGAAGTGCTGGAACGAACTAGTGAATATGTATATTTTTTACGTTTGAAAAATACTGAATGCTGACTGACACTTTTTGTTACTTGGCGGATATATCTCGAGTCAGCAAGTAGTAGAATTGAGAAAAAAATGCGATCCTTCTGTATCTGAAAAGTCATTGAAGATTCATCGTCAATTCATATCTTACGAGAATTCCAGTTATGTATTATACGTTTGGTCAGGGTCGCAATCAAACTGTTTATTTGGACATTTGGTTATGGGTTATTTAGTTATTTCAAACGAATATAACAAAGAGCTGGTTAGTGTTCGAGTATGAGCTGCCAAAGAGCAGGACCTACAGACACAAACTTCTGTTCTTGATTATGTGTAAAGTCGGTCCAACGGAGTGAATGAGTAAATAAAATAAAGAGTTTTTGACTAGCTGAGTGAATGCGGTATGTAAATTTGAAGGAAGTAAAGTACAAGTACTACAAACAGTATTCAGTTAATCAATAAAGCGCTAATATTAGTAAACTAGTTAATCAATAAACTAGTAAATTACCACAAAACAGCATAAATTTTGCAAGCCAGGACAAATGTGAGTGAGTAGAAAAACATTCCAGCAAAAATTTTCAACATATTGAGTAGGAACGATGAATATTCGACGTATTACTTACCAACCAACAGTAAAACTTATATAGTAGGAGTCACCGTTGAGAGCTAATCATTAATAACCTCTTCTGATTTGAAACTCGAAAAGAGTGCTCACCTACAACGTGAAATTTCGATAATTTCTCCTTTTTCAGTATGTTTCTGAACTTTTAACAGCTGACTATCAGAAAGTATATCATCGTTATTTTCTTTATCAAATGAAGGTATTATCTTGCATGATTCACCGATAAACGATCGGCCATGAACGGAAAACCAGAGAAGGAGAACCATCATTTGTGGCATAAAAATAGCCCGTAGCTTGAAAACGCTTGAAAACATGGGCCATGTAAGGAGGGATATTCAAATGAACTTTTTGAACCTGCTTTATTAATTAATTCAGTTAATTTGAAGAAATTTCCTGGGTTGCTTTACATATTGAATATTTGATCAAATAACGTCAAATAAGGCTTAAAACATGTAGAATTAGATCTTCTTTCATATTCTGTGATTGATTTATTGATTGGATGCTTCTGTCGCTGACGGCCGCCGTTTAAACTGGCCAGATCGGTTGGTGACGCGTGTCTTCCAGCCGAAATCGAAAAATCCGGTTATTTCCTGCTTTAAGAAACTTTGAACCAAACTGACATAAAGTATTAATACAATATCCTGGAAGGTTACAAAACACTTTGGAACTCAATTTTGATAAGACAGACCACATTTACTTCCCAAACGTATTTTCTTCGGTAAGGCGTTACAATGGTACCAGCAAAATGCCGATCTCGAATAGTGGTATGGCCCTTTTAATGGTTCCAAAATTGATCAAATTCTCTCCTGTTGGGCTCAAAATGTAGCTAATAAACCTGTCTTTCATAAGACTAATATATTAAGGTGAGATACGTCGTCAGAAAGTTTTATGTGCCCTTTATTTTGACAAAAAAGCAAAATTTGAGTGAATTTCGCAATTTTTTTCAGAAAATCAAATTTTTCACCGATCTACAGGTCGATGCGGGGGGGGGGTGCATTCATAGGGTGATGATGACCGACCAATGACCCATCCATTGCCGCAAACGGCAACTTTCTCGTACGTTGGCCATTTCGAGAACTTTGAGTCAAAGTTGACACCTTGTTGATGTGAGTTGACGCTATGGTCGAATAAATTATTAAAAACAAAATTTTTCCAATTTAGCTCAAATATAGCTCAAAATGACCGCAGTGAAACGTAGAACATGCATGTAAATTTTTATTTTGATAGCACGTTTCTATAAATTGTTATGATCCGAAAATCGCTCAAAATTGGACAAAAAATTTTTTTCAGAAAAAGTGAGTTTTTCGAACTTTGAACATCAATTTTTTATCGAAAGCGTGCTTCTAGGTCCGAAATATTTTGGCTCCATAACTACCATTATTAGGGGTATCAAAAACCCCAATAAACCAGGAGATCGTTATTTGGGCCGCTAACTCCATACAACCTGTAGGTTTTCTCAGGCAAAGCGTTTTAAACACAAATAGATTCAATTGAAACGATACATTTACGTATAGTACAGCAAATTTATTTACATATCTTATTGTAAGTAAATCTGGATAAGGAACGTACCGCATGTTCATGGCAGTTGTGATCGCAGATTTAAGCAGACTGGGCGCTCCATTGCCAGGCTCCATCGGATCGGGTCTGCAGCTGCTGGCTGTGGTCGGACGTTGCTGATCTGAAACGTCTAATCCATATTACTTAAAAAGGTATTTTTTTCAGTGGTTGGTTATCAGGATTCACCAGGTTACACCATGGATGCACTCATTGTAGTGTCTCATAACCAAAAGCCCAACCTGAAAAGTCGCACGATCGCAATCGCAACATGCCGATAACATGCGGGAATATGAGAACGCAGTTGTTGTTGCATCGAAGTGACTGCAACGTGTGACGCTGATGTACGATGGCATACGGTAGACTCCTGTAGAATAATAAAAAAAACAATTTATTCCACTTTCCACGCAACTAAGTCATATTTTCAGAACCCAAAACTCTCGACCAACCGAAGCTCATTGTATGACACGTCTAGATTTGATATTTTATACGAACGGAAGAGTTGGACGGGTAAATGCTGAATGCGATTGTGGCTGACGTTGATGTCCGTTATACTGGATGGCAGCAGAGGCATCTCGGTCAGATCGTTGTGGCTCAGGGTTATCTGCAGACCAGTATCGGTTAGCGTACAATGTACAACACCACCGTCAGCATCATAAACAACAACAACAACAACGATATTAACAACAACAACAACAACGATATTAACAACAACAACAACGATATTAACAACAACAACACCAACAATAACACTAAGAACAACATAAATATACAGAAAAATACCCAACCGCTTGCAACGCCTCGAGTGTTCTGAAATCCAAAACGCCCATTTTACCGAACTGATTGTTGTTGAGTGTCAACGAGGTCAGGTGTTTTAATTTACGCCAGCGCGGGTCAAACTTGTCAAGGTTGCATTCATGGATAGTAAGTTGTCGGAGACCAGTTGAAAACCCCTGCAATCATCGACTAAGAATATAAAACATCTACTTCACAGTATTTACTAATTTTTAAAGGTTTATTTATAGTTAAATCTTGGAACGAGTAGTTGGAGAATGGAAATATGAAACGGCGTACCTCAACGAACGGGTACTCCTTTCGGTTGCGTACCACAAGTCGACTGCGCTCGGATTGCTGTTTGACCTAAATATGATTACCAACCACTAGTTATACAAACAATTATCGCACACTTTATGATCACCCTGACATGGATAAGAGGAGCCAATAAGCCACCTGCAGTTTGTGCAAAGCCGATGGTGCTGTGGCCAGAGTCAACTTGGGCGGTGCCCTGCCAGCCTGAATGGCCCGAATCAGCTTGACAAACAAACGCAACTGCGATACATCCATCTGAATATCAACATAATCGGGAACAGTAGATCAAAAAAGTAAAAATGAGGATACCATGCAATTCCATGAATGTATGTAACCTCGGATGCGAATATGGTGACTGCCGGTTCACTGATCTGGATGGTCAG
>OZ038445.1:14580817-14658317 GCA_964036265.1 Daptonema setosum
CTGGATGGTCAGTTTGCCCTGGTCCATAAATTTGTCGAACAACTTAACGATGTTGTTGACCTGAGATTAATAGTGACATTTAAACTTAGTAAGAACGACAGCCAACAAAAATCAAGTGGTTTTAACATTAATTTAATTTATTCAGTTGTTATGCCATAATAGCAAAGTAGGATACCAAGTCACAATAGTGAAATAACGGTCATCCGATTTACAATGACAATCACTGATTATCAACAACGTTCTTGAATGCGCTGTGTCTCAACCCGGGGCTCGAGCCAGAAACGTCGGCGAGCGAAGCCGGCGCCTTAACCACTTGACGAGGGAAGCGACAAAACATAAAAATCAGTGCACAACAAACAAATAAAACAACCAACATTGAACTTATCGGATGTATTTTTCTTTTTATCAGTGACAATAATGACATGATTAGCCTTCTTGTTCTCATCCGTTGTTCTGGACCCGACACCCACGCAAATGTACCCGGGCACTGGCTTAGGTGCTTTGGATGATGCCCGATTAAGGCACACTTTACAGTTGAGTCTCATTCGCTTTACACTCAAATCATACCCTATTATATATAGAATTATAAGTGACAATTTCCTGATAACTCATTGCGAGTATGATGATAACAGATGCATTATCGCATATCGTAAGCCGAACCAAGTCAAGTGGAGTAACTTTTATTGAAGCACAAGAGATTCATTATGGATAATAAAAAACAGACTATATTAAAATGTTCTGAGTATCGAAAACGCAGTGAGAAAATTTCATCATTTCAAGCAAAAAGTTGACTATGAATGAAAAACAACACAAATGAAAGTGAAATGGTGCAACAGTGATGCCTGTTTGTACTATTACAACGCAGTGGGAACCTGAGGGACGCGACAACTCGAATAATCAGTATGCAAAATAAATAACAAATCACAAAAATATTTAATATCTTCAGTATATGTGAACCCGTGAAAGCAGAATATGGCATGTCATACCAGATGACTTGAAACATTACACTTACACAGTATTGCAGCAAGTGCAAAATGAGTACGTGAATTCTCGTGGTTGAATCGAATACTACCAGTAAGCAGAATTTTCTGAGTAAATATACGTAACCAGCATTTCGTGGTAAAAAGATGAAACAGTAACCATGACCCGCTGAATTATGGGAACGTTGATACGAATGATGATAAATCATCAGTTATAAAAAAAACAAGCGAATAAAGCTCAACTCAGTAATATTATATTGCATGAATATTAACCCGTAACGAACAACAACCAATGACTAACGTGATAACACACATCTGCATGAGGTAGATATGAACCAAAAATAAACCAAATACGCACAAAATAAAACTGAAAATTTCTTCATCTGAATCATAAATTTATGCTATCACCTACAACAGTATATATTCATAATATATTTTCAAGTATATTCTATAATAATAGAAAAAATTTCCACAGCTAAAAACACGATAACTTAGATAAAAAAATTATTTTTAAGCGTTGGTTCAACGAATATTTGATGTGATACTATACTACTATATGAACTACTGACAACCATTATCGGACGCCATCTGACGAGCGAGAAACGACGACTTCAATTGATGGTGGTGCGTTTGCTTTGCATATAGCAGCGAGTGCAACGCAGCCCGAACACCCAGTAGTATTGCCTGAAAATCATGCAAATAACACACAAGCAATCAAAAATCAACATTGCATATCAGGTTATTATAGCCACGGGAATAAACTGTGTCCCATTTCAATTATTCTGCAAGCTTCGAAACACACGACAATTACGTCGACAGCCATGCTTTGCGCTGTATAACGACTACCAATGGCAACTGTCGGATGGTTCGGAACGACAAACTAACTTTCACATGCGACACAAAAAAGTTCGACCCGCTCATAATCTGCTAAATAAAAAATCTGAGTGTTATTCTAGATGACGTAACGCAAGCATAAATATAATGGCTAACAGTGGTCCCAATCCGATGTCTATCCTGTTAGTCATGGCCTGATCGGGTGTGTGCGCAAAGTAGACTCGACACTTGGGGTTACGGCACACCGGGTAGTCGATCGCGTTCAAGTCGTAGCGCACAATCGGTGGCAGTGAGTCGATCTCGTTGAAGTAGCTGCCATCACACAAACATAAAATCACAATCACATCAATATTAAACATGAAACAGCAACACAAACCATTGAAGAAGACTCGAAAGAACTAACCGATAAAGTATCAATCAAACCAAACATAAAAAAGAAAATTACGCACATTCACACAACAACAACAACCACAGCGAAACAACAACAACAACAACAACAACAACAACAACAATTAACCTGGAGTCAAATATGACATTGGTGGCGAGTTGAGCGAGTGTACCCGGCTGACCGAACCGATGTCGACCCTGTGGCTGATACTTGCGAAAGTCGCGCAGAATCGGATTAAAATCACTGCCATGCAGATAAGGAGGTACGAAGAGTTGTTTCACTTTCGCCGCGGCTTGAGGTGAAACATTCGGATGGTTGAACGCTGAAAAGTTACTGAATGGTCAACAATGCAACAACCACAGATCGTTGATCACAACAACAATGTTGAAATGGAATGGATCTGGTACCCAAATCTAGGCTGATCAACATTGATCGAACCAATTATACCAACTCTGAACGCTCTGTGGAATGAAGTGAAGTTGTTGGCGTATGATGGCGGGCAACTGCCAGGGCAGCCACACAATCAGATTGTGATGAATGATGAGCTGCTTGAGCGTGTCCTTGCGCTCACACACCGTGTGTGGAATGGCCCTAAATTACACGATTCAACGATCCATTAACTATTGAAAAAAACTGGTTACAAATATATTCCGTAACCGATTGGCTAATGCTACCACAGAACAACACACGAGATAAATATATGTTAATAATAGCAGATTAATATATTGGAGGTTTAACAACCTCATACTTGATTCCGTAGAAAATTACCCCAAGCACCAAACAGATGATATAGAAATGATAGGTAAGCCTTATCAGAACGAGGTGAATCAGCGGACGGGTTAAAAGCTTTGCCTAACCGCAGTTTATTGAAGGACACGTCCAAGTAGTTGAGTTGGTGGCATTGTGTGAAGGTGAAGGCCGGAATGCTCTGTATCAAGTTGTGCTGCAGCTGCACTACGCACACATCAGACGGTAGCAGTGGGAAACTCCTCAGGTTACAGTCACTTATTAATACCTAAACAACAACAACAGCCCTTAAATGGTATCTCGTTCAAACTACAAAACGATATCAAAAATATTTTTTACTTACCTGTCTCTCAAATTCTTAAGGTTAGACTTTCGTTTACATGACGTACCGATAAACTGATGGTCGTTTTTACTATCCTTTTCTCATATTTGGTCTTACTCTAAATCTTTTGTTTAGATGTTCCAAGTTGTATATCAACAAAAAAATGAAGAAAAAGGCGAAAACTACGCACTTACTTCACGTAGGAATACGAGACTCCTGAGATCAACGAGCAACGTTTCTGGCAGTGAAACAGATTGGAGCGATATACTGTCCAGATGATTGAGCTGTCCCACACTCGTCACCGGGCCTCTCATCACACAGTTAAGTAGCTGCGTTTGCAACCCACATGTGTAATTGCCCCGGCTTACGCGTTTCAACGCTTTACTGCTGCAAATACAAGTTTAGCGGTGACTTGAACATTCTAAAACTAAAAACATTGACAGCCAGAACCATGAAAATATCAAGAAGTTCAAGAAAAATAAATACCAAACGATAACCACAGGAGTGTGACAAGAACAAATTGCAGTAAGATTTGACAACTCAACAAAATAAAGAACAAAAAAGAAAACGGCATAAATTTTTTCAGCAAACTTGAATAAGTGTTTGATGTTTGAAGAAATCTAACATGAAGCAAATGAGTAATTACCTGTGACGGATTTCTTTCTGAACGGGCACTGGTTTGGGATGCACATCGGAGCGGATGGCGCGTACACACTTGAAAAACACATCCAGTTGCTTTGGGTCGGCCTCAAATATAATACAACAAATTATTCAGAAAAATTTGAAATGTTGGAACACATTGAAATACTGACAGTACCACTCGCAACGATCAATGTAAGCTACCGGCTGCCTAGCTTAGTTGGTTGAGTGTTAGACTTTGGATCGCCAGGTCCCGGGTTCGACTCTTGGCTGCTGGGTTAGGTGGTGGCGGTCAGCGTACGGGTGAAGACACACTCGATATAGCCTGGTATGCACACATACGATTACCACTGATAATCGTGAACATCGTTTGGTTAGCCAACTCTGAGGCTGGAGTGGCGTTCCGTCTCCTGGTGTGAGCAGGACAAAATGCCAAACACCATTATCCCTCACCGTATGTGGTTCACCATTGTTGTGAATTGAGGGCCTACTCAACCAACCAACATCAATGTAAGCTAACGGTCTACTTGTCGCATGAAATAATTCAATCTAATTCATGTAACATATCATATCAACTTGAAAAATTACCTTTCCGATTATGAAATATTCTACTTTATGTAAAAACGTGCCAAACCCCAGTAAGATGAATAGCGACTGGTGGATTGCGAAATCGGATGCACCCCCCGGTCAGCTTGTCCTTGGCTTCCAGTACTTGGTTGTTGTTCTCATCCACTTTGTTGGCACGGACACGAGCCAGACTGCGGATGTTGTCTTTCACCTAATACAATACGTTACGAAAATATTTATTAGAAAAAACAATCATCACATGCCAACAAACAAGTATATAAAGGCAAAAGAACACTGTGATGTTGTAGACTGATGCGATATACTATTGATCCAGTTACATTTGATTGTTAAGAGTTGATCCAAATAGAAAGAAGTTTTAACGAATTAACGATTGATCTATTTAAAATGTCAATATCCCTACTTTGTATAACCAACGGGAAACGTTCCAAAGTGACGGACCACTTGCACTTTGCTTTTCAACTCTCGTTTGATGACGGTGATGTAGTAATGAGGGCGTCCAGTATCCTCATGTATTATGCCACGTCTCAGGCCGCCCAGGTGCAGCGAAATAGGTGACGATGTCTGACCCACAATCGCATCACAGTCAAGACGCATTTTCGTTTACTCTGACTGAATAAATAACCTTATAAAATTTATGAAAAACGAATCATATTTTTGCATCAAACTAGCAAGCGCAACCACATAACATCAATAGGAATGTAATTGTATGAGATATGGTAGAGTCAACCACCATGCGAATGAATATCTCAGGTAAACATGAAAATCAATTATCTTCAAACATATACTAGGGAAATAATTTCATTAGGAATAAGTGAATAATGTCCGAAAGCTCAGCAATATGAAAAACCTTTCAATACATGACTTAACAACAAAACTTCTAAAAAATGAATAATCACAGAAAGGAGTCAGGCAATAAATACACTAGATACAGCTAAAAACAATAAGACAGCAAATCACGGATCACTTATTTCACAGCATTACGGCCGCTTTTACCATTGCCTGAAACAAAACATGAACAAATACAATAAGTGCACATTAAGAAAAAAGGGTTTTCTGTTTTTAAGTGATCAGACTACTAAACGTAATGATCTAATAATGGACATGACCCTTTTTTCAGAGGTATTTATTGCTAACGGAACAAACCTGATTGTGTTTGTACGTTGCGCTGAAGTCAGCAGCAGCGATCTTGGGGATGGCTTTGAAGATGATGTCGGTGGCCTTGTGCACGTTGTCCTTGAATGTCTTCATTACCAGCTCGACCGATACCTTAACAATAAGTATGTGACATTGCAAAATCGAAGAACCGTTGAAACAATTCTTGATGATATTTTTTTGTTTTCATTGATAGATTTATTATTATCGACTTAACAATAACTATGGGTAAATCTGGTTTTTGGTCAACTAAAAGCATCACGTAAATCAAGTAAACTGTAATCAATGAATGATAATCAATGATAAGAGTTGACTCACGGATTCGTGCGAGTCATGCCAGCAGTCGTAGTCGGTTGGGAGTGCGATAGCAGCGTAGCTTATGCCAGCCTCCTTGGCCAAGCACACCTGCAACAAAAAAAACAAAAACAATTACAACCTTAAATTTATACCCATATTCAGATCTGTGAAGAGGTAATATTTTGTTTTGATGAAGAACATTTGATAACCGATCTTTCTCTCAATTTAATTAAGTAAAATAACCTCAGGTACAGTGGTCATATTGACAATGTGTGCCCCCCAACTCTTGTACATGAAGCTCTCGGCTCGCGTTGAGAACCGCGGCCCTTCAATACACACCGTAGTTCCAGTTTCGTGGTATTTAACGCCGAGTTCACGTGCTGTTTCAATCAGAATCTGAAGTGATTTCAATACGGTAAGTTTTAATAGGTGGAATGAAGACAAAACGATGAACGAACGTTGCGAGTTTGTGGACAGAACGGAGTGTGCATGGGAATGTGACAAACACCACTCGGACCACCAGCGGTATTGTCATAGAATGAAGTACGCGTTCGTTTCGTTCTGCAACCTTTACATCAACAATATATTCATACAATGGACTGCCGAAACACGAATGTAATTTTATAAATTTTAATGCCCAGAAAGATAATCTAAATCCAAACATGAAACTCCGTTAAATTATATACCGCAACCTGTCAATAAACTGATCGAGGAACACTGGTTCCCCGGGTTTTACCTCTTCCCTTAGCGATCCACAAGCCGTAGTGACGAGTATGTGGGTGCAGCCGGCCAGTTTGAGTGCCCAGATGTTGGCACGGTAGTTGACACCCGATGGATCTACCCAGTGACCGCGGCCGTGTCTAAAACCATTCAAGTAGAACAACGTACTATGACAGCGATACACAATTAGCCCGTCTATTCTATTATATTTGTCTGGTTTAGGGCGCGCGCAACCACGGAAAATGGTAGCCCTAGGTTCGAAACCTGACTTGAATTACAGATCTTAACGCTTTGCTCTGTTGTTACTGTATTTGCCCTTGCCCGTCAGTTTATTCAACCTCTCTGACCACTACGGACCTACCATTCTGAATTTGCATCAGTGTGCTCTGTTTGGCTTCAGTGATGAAGAAGCCTCATAAAAAATTAGAATTACTGATCTACTACGTCAAAATAGGAGTCAACAACGTAAGACATCGTTTACCGTTTGACCAAATAACTGCAATGGTGTAATCAACCTGGACAGCAGTACGCAATCGACCCCATTAATTGTGCCGTGTATCAGAGCATCTGACGGCTTACCAAACGGTGTGTCCACTAGTTCTTCTCGTGCGTCTTGCAGGATCTTTGGATCTTCAAATCCTGATCCACCGATAATTCCGATCTATAAGACGTTGAATATAATAAAGAAATTTCCACCAACAAGAAAAATAAATTTAATTTTTAATAAAATTTCGTTTTACCTTGACTGATGTTGACATCTCTAGTCGTCGGGATCTGAAATGAATGGTGTGGAATAAAAAGTAAAAATGATAGATAAACGAATTGGGAAGCTAAATGCACAAGAAAATGTAAAGCGCGAAGGCTATGAAAGAACATTATAATGTTTGTCATATAAGCGACATCAAACTTCAAAATGTTGCATTGGCACTTCATTCTGAATCACAATAAGTTAAGTGTGATGAAATATATGAGTGGATGCACGCAAGAATCGACGCATGCGTTCACAAGCTTGGGCTTTTTTGAAAAATTTCGAAATTTTAAAATTTACATTAAAATATACACTTTTGGATTAGAAATGATAGTTTTAGCCAAATAAAAGTTGTTTGCGCTTAAAAATTTCAGTTTAAACAAATTTTGATAGGTTTTCTGGCCGTCCGAAAATGTGCCAAAATTAGACGATTTCACGCGCGATCACGCGTGAAATCGTCTAATTTTGGCACATTTTCGGACGGCCAGAAAACCTATCAAAATTTGTTGAAACTGAAATTTTTAAGCGCAAACAACATTTATTTATCTAAAACTATAGTTTCCAATCTATAAATATCGATTTTAACACGCATTTCAAATTTTCGATTTTTTTCAAAAAAGCCACATCTACCGTCGATTCTTGCGTGCATCGACTCATATTACAGTCCAAGAATAATAGAATATGAAAGCCATGTACGTATATTAACAATAGTTACTTAAGAGTCGATGCCAGAGAAAAGCACCCGTCCGGGCCGTTTTCCTCAGATTTTTCGAAATCATTAATTTTGCTGTTATTAACGCTATATATGCAGAAAAATGTGGCAATTCTGAAAATATTCTTTGTTTTCAAATTTGATCGACAGAATTCATAGCAAACTCCTTTTTCTGACCACAGGTCAAATGGTTTTGGAAAAAATCGACTTTTTCATGAATTTATCAATTTCTCTATATGTGAGCTTCAGAGGCTCATAATATTTCAGATATATATTTTCCAGGTCATTATCGATTTGTGTTTACAATTTCAGTTTGAAAAACAAATTTTTCGTTTGTCAATTTCTTCTCTAAACATGGGACCTTTTACAAGGCGACGAGATTCTCAATCGTTTCCAAGCGCCTAGGAATTTGTGCGCGTAAATCTGAAAGCTCCTATCGGCATAAATTAGTAGTCTTTTATATGGAGAATCTTTTGAAATTAACCATTTCATAGCAATTTCCTATATCTTTCATAATATCTCGAAGAAGATTCAAATATGCGTGCCAAGCTTACGCTGGAACACGCGCTTTCTACGTGATTTTCAGCCGACGGTGTTTTGAACATCGTTATGTCATATAACGTTGCAGTTTTTGGTAAAAAAAATATGGCAAGACTTCGTGCTACGCATCAGGATTATATTTTTCCCCATATACTAACGATTCAGCGAAAAAAATAGTCCGAAACCGTCGTATGGGTATCGAACCCGAATCCTGGCGCGTGCAAAACTAAAGTGCTAACCACTATGTTAAACACGCGATGATTATTCATGCGCCTTACACGAATATTACACATTTGGCTGCTTGTTGACGTTCCATGTGTGTTAGTCTTGGAACTCCCATGAAGGTGCTAAACCACAAGTTTCTTCAACTTCTTTGACGAACTGTGAGAGATATAGGAAATTGCTATGAAATGGTTAATTTCAAAAGATTCTCCATATAAAAGACTACTAATTTATGCCGATAGGAGCTTTTAGATTTACGCGCACAAATTTCTAGGCGCTTGGAAACGTTTAAGAATCTCGTCGCCTTGTAAAAGGTCCCATGTTTAGAGAAGAAATTGACAAACGAAAAATTTGTTTCTCAAACTGAAATTGTAAACACAAATCGATAATGACCTGGAAAATATATATGTGAAATATTATGAGCCTCTGAAGCTCACATATAGAGAAATTGATAAATTCATGAAAAAGTCGATTTTTTCCAAAACCATTTGACCTGTGGTCAGAAAAAGGAGTTTGCTATGAATTCTGTCGATCAAATTTGAAAACAAAGAATATTTTCAGAATCGCCACAATTTTCTGCATATATAGCGTTAATAACAGCGAAATTAATGATTTCGAAAAATCTGAGGAAAACGGCCCGGACGGGTGCTTTTCTCTGTCATCGACTCTTAAAAAACCAAACATAGTGAATCTATTAGCCAAAGCATGTGTTTGTTGTTACTTTACTATCAATTACAATTAAGGTAACACCCAACGCGAAATACATTGCGTTGACCGTACATTTCCCATTACATAAAACGGACAATTAAAAATTACAGTTAAAGCCAGAAACAACCATCGTACAAACATGTAGCGGATTGTAAATAAAAATAAATAGATAGAAAATCAGTATGAAAAACTTTGCAGAAAAGTTTCATGAATCAGCTATAAAAATCTGTACAATTTCTGAGTATAAATCGGAATGCTGAAACACCTTGGTAATCGCGGCGCATTTGATTAGAAGCAGCAAAAAGACATAAAAATGTAACAAACATGTTTGTTCAACTCATTACAGAACCTTATTATTAACAAAAAAATTTATGAAATCAGAGCCACAAATTTGTTCTTTGATATAGAGTAAGGTTCACACACAACACATTGATGCATAATGAGATTACACCAAGAAACCACGTATTGAATGTTTTAAATCATGGTCTCCGTTAAACAACGGGAGACAAGAATAGAACGAAGACAACTAAGCCTGATTTGTTGTTTTTATGAAGAAAAAATACTAAAATATTTGGTCAAAATATACTCTAGATAGACTTGACTTTTTTGTGTTCGTTCGTCACTGCGACAAACAGCGACATTCATACTTTTGACAGTTAAATTTAACCAACTTCACATTTGACACTGGCCTACAAATGTACGTACGTGATGCGCTTATCAGTAAACGAGCCATAAGAAAGCACTGAACATTACATCAGTAAATCATTACCATCATTCGGGTTAGTGAAAAAATCGACATAGTTTTTAGTTTGAGTGTGATCACAGACGGATAAGTTTGAATCCATGAGCCGTATCGAGTACAGCTGGCGGCCATAATCTGAAAATTTAGCACACCATAATATCAATCAAAAATGAATGAAAGCTTTTAAAATATTATTAAACCTGAGGAGTAACTTTTCTGTCACCAGCAGTAAATACTTATACTTTTTTGAAATTTGCAAGTATAAACTTGAAGCTCTGAGACAATGTGCAGGTTACATCATGAATACTTCGAGTGGTTACATTTTCTCCGGTTCAAACTACAGATTTCTCATTTCATTGCTACTAGGCTTGTGTTATGAAACTATGGCGGACACCCCTACTCGTGGATTCTCCAGCAGTAGTTTTCTTGAACCAGCTAAGAAGATACCTTAGTAGTGATTTTAATTTGATAATATATTAATCTATTTATACATATAATAACCTGATGCGAGCCCTACTGCATCGTGTGGCAATACAGTTGACTGCGGTGGCCAATGGCATTGGAGCGGACATGATATTGAGTAATGGTGCAATACAGGCATGTGTGCATCTGGGCATCACATTCAGCCAATAGGCACACGTGTCCACCGAGGACGGCAGTCCAAACGCAAAGTCCGTCCAGTGACGGCTGCATGCGTACAGTGGACGGTAGTCAACCGGTTGCATGTCGGCAGCTACCTGAAAACATTCATTTAACATTTACTTTTTTCTTCATTATATTATCTTCTTCTATTTCGAATCAAATGATTTTTCTCATTTACACTTTATTTCAGTTTATCGTGCACATCACGCTACGACCAAACTAACTTGTTAGTCATTTTTGTGACCTCATTCAGTAATATACACCAAATAAAAATCGTATCATTTCGTATTGATTCAAATTCAACCATTACTGATTGAATCCAGTCAAATCATAAAAATATTATAAATAACCAGCATAAATAAACACATGAATGCGGCATATTAACTCGAAAACACGACGAACCAATCCACCAGTTCTGTTGTACGCCGTCCAGTAACCAGTCAACTGGCCGATCACTTCATTTTCAGTGTCAGTACTCTTTGCCTTGACCATCTTGCACGTCTGCAGGGCCACGTACCGACGGGGAGACGACATACGCCACACGGGACGCAACCATTCGTGGCTGCAACAACATATGATTAACCCAACAACAACAACAACATCAACAACGTCATTACCAACAACAAAAGCCACCACCACCACCACCACCACAACAAACAACAACAACAAAAAACAGTTTCATCAACCACAACAACAACATTGTCAACAACAACATTATCAACAACAACAATAACAACAACACGTACATACATACCTGTGCTCGCAGTCGGCAACGATGACGAGTCGACTGGATCCGTTCTCATTGGCTTCGTCCCATAGCTGCATTAGGTTGTCCAACGTTAGGGTTGAACCGTCTGCAACATTATCAATTATAAGATTAACGGAAGTTAGCTACTTGTCATGACTGATGGGTACACGATGACAGTAGTGTATATGAATGAGCAATACATAAATGGCCCGTGCGTTATTTACAAATGTCAATATATAATAGAGTAACAGGCAATACTTGACATTAGATATGCATATATCGACTGTAACATAGAACATTCATAAATTTAAAACTGTATATAAGAGGAATTCTTACTTTGGATGTATCAACAAACATGATCATTGATACAACGGGACACCGTTTTTTTCACCAATCTTGTATTTTATTTCGCTAATGTTATTCGTATATTCAAAGCTGTTCTATGATGATTCATGGTGTAGCACCTTAGACATAGACTATATAGTTTCAATGGTTTGAAGCTCACATACCCATCTGTGACATGTGATTTGTGGACAATATAAGCACTGACTAAATTTTTCTAACTAACCATTCAGTGCCCAATCGCCCTTCTCATCAGTCGGACCCGAGTAGTAGAGCAGGTATGTGTCGAATCGCGGGCCCTCGTGCGTTCGCTGTACGAAAAAGTCGGTGAGTTTGTGTTGGACTTCCTTCCACGAGATGCCGGCCATCGACCAATCAGCGCCTGATGATGTTCCACCTTTGGTTAGTAAGTTAACCGATGCTCAGGTACAAAACAACAACATGTGGTACGTTAAACAACTGACAACAACAATCAATTACACTAAACTGTTTGTTAATGTGCACAAGATGGCTTTAACACTGTTCATCAACTAATATAAAACCTAATCAACAACATTCTCGTGATAACACTTGTTTTTTTATAGGCAGCAAATTGTCATCATTCCTTAATCAATGATGCTGGCACCAACCATACTGAGTAATCAAATGTTGTGTGAGCAGTTCAATGACCGATTGCAGACTCTGCGTCGACTTGGTACTAGTCGACTGGATGTAGTTCGGTGGCAGGATAGAAACCAGACCATCGGGCCTGTAACGGACATGTCCTTTAATAACTTGATCTGCAACTGCAACACCAACTAATGGCATGTGTTTAATAAATATCCATCAATCCAAACGGGAATGCACTGCAGCGAAACATGAAAAGTTGTAGTGTAAAATCGGTAAGATAAGTTGTAAAAAATATAAATGGCATAACATAACTATATCAAAATGACTTGAAAATCCAAAATGTGTGATGTTAACCTTACAGGTGCCGTGGGTGCGACGACAGCGTATCCAATACAGGTGCCACCCAGACTGACACTCAACTCGGTGCACAGAGCTGCCACCATCAATTCCATGGACACGACAGCCACGAGCAACGAGTGTGTGAGCGGAGTGCGCGTTGTCCAACACAACAAACCGATCACTACGCTCAT
Organism: Daptonema setosum; assembly: GCA_964036265.1. NCBI lineage: Eukaryota > Metazoa > Nematoda > Chromadorea > Monhysterida > Xyalidae > Daptonema > Daptonema setosum. The sequence continues at coordinate 14,594,028 of OZ038445.1, forward strand.
TACTACAAATGTGTGAGCATGTATTCAACTATTGAGCAATCTTTTTGAGATCATTTCGCTGTCCGTTATTATTTCTTGTTAATTTGTAGATGAAGAAACCTCTAGTCTCTAACCAGCATTTCCGAGCACAATACGCTGTGCCACCAGACTAAAGTAGCGTACACCTCGCGCGGCCAGCACCTTTTTGAGCGAAACGAGATCTGTGGAGCCAACGACAGCGTACTCGTCGCACTTGGCGAATCTTCGTACCAACGAAGCGCATATGATAACGAGTGTGATGTGGAGCAGCATCCAGATCACTGACGCTGCCACAAACATTGGCACAACCACGTACCTACAAACAAAATAAAATAATAAATAGCCATCATGACAACCATAAAGACACTGAATGGCTATTAAAGAACTGTGACATATTGGTTTGGCTGATGGTCATTAAAGAATATGCCTTGATAGTGTGAATTTCGCAAGCACCATTCTGGATCCGAATGATGAGACAACCCAACCCAACAATAAGAAACAGAACAGTGGTGAGAAACTGGCATGTACACCGGTCGCAGTAAAGTTACTTTCTACTACATTAAAGCATCATCATCAGTTGATGATATTGATGAGTGCCGTAGTAGCATTGCTATACCCTACCACCAAGACCAAACCACCCAACCATTCTTTGTGAGCACCGATACAAATGGCATGTTCGACGTAGAATGCGGTCTGTGCCACGGTCATCAACAGGATCAGTAAGTACTGCCGTAGACGACCGCTCATTATTACGGCAGCCCACTTCTCGAACTTGACAGTACCTGATGCCAGTAACAGATCGAGCAATGACGGCACGAACACCCTGAAAAGTTTGCATTACTGGAGTGGAGTCAATAAAATGCTGAAACCAGGTATAAATACTAGGATATCTTGATTATCAAGAGATAGATGTATATAATTGAATAAATGCAGTGTCGGACGAGCTCACCCACCTCGAAAGGGAGGGGACGTTTGTTGAAAAGGCAGTTGGTCATTTTAGCTACGCCTTGGACTTTGGAGAACAAATTATACCCTTTGAAAAAGCCAGAGGGGTATTCCACTTTTCTCATGCCTTCTCGTCTGCTAGTGATTAAGTGAGAAGACTCTAAAAACTGTTTCTTGTTAACCAACCGTGAAATGAAACAAATGGCGGCGTACGGATTGATGGATGCATTCATGGACGGAAGGAGATAACGTTCGGTACTATACAACAGGAACACAAGACTCAGTGCTGACGCATACGAACCAGCTTTCAGAGCTAGAACTCGAATTGAATAATTAACATCAGTTCTTAAACAATATTCACATAAAATAAAAATTAGAAAAATCTTAACTGAATAATTTGAAGCAAAAAGTTATTCAGTTTCTATCGGATCAGAATTATAGCATACGGTATGACTATAGAATCATGACGCTGACCCAAAAAAGTTTTTTACCAGTGTCAATAAAACAACGTCAAAAAACCTGATAACTTAGAAATTTATTCAACAAAAATAACAGTTTTTCTTTCAGACTGTCGGGTAGAATTTGCAATTATTCAAGAGAACATAGAGGTACTTTTAATGCATTTTGCCCCATTTAGAGGTACCATTAATAAGATGGGACGCTGTGTTTTGTAAAAGCATGAATATAAATATAACAACGGTAAACAGAGATATGACTGACCGGTGAGCACGCAGAACAGGGCAACGAGCAGGAAGACAACTGAGTCAATTGAGGTTTTGTCCGTGTGTGCCACGGGAGACATACCGCACGCCAGCCCAAACCCAAGTACTAAAAATGAATTGTTTTGTTAATTTGTACGCCTGACAGTCCAACAACGACAGTCGATCACTAACATTCAGCAGCCTCATTATAATCAACGAGGGCACGTTCACCAGCTGCAGTGACACGACAGCAACTGCGCACCGCGTTTAGCAGCAACAGTGACACCACTGAACCCATTAGCAACACGTTGCACATCTCCTAAACATAAAAAGTTATTTAATTAAACTAAATTATTTTTTCAGAATTGTTCAATGCTCAAAATTTGCGGTTATGTTTGGCTTATGAATCACTCTTTACTAGAACTTATAGAACTTTACGTGATTGCACGTCACATCAAAATCAGAACTGGTCAATAAATTTGGCGCGAGTGTTATTCAATTATGCGTGCACACGAGGTAATTGAACAGAGGCGCTCGGAGAAAAATTCTATCGAAGAGTAGTAAAGTAACTTATAAGAATAATATGCAAGTTTTGATTTCGGTTTATAATATCAGTAATTTATAATGTATCAGTTGCGCGGAAAAATTACCTGAAAACCGGCGATATTGGAGTGATGGACGGTGAGATAGTCAAGGTCGAACAGCGTGAGCACTGCGAGCATGGCACCGATCCACAGCCGGTACATCAACGTGCATAGCCGTCCGGCCGTACAACGTCTAAATAACTTTATACAGCCGTAAATTCATTAGAATCTAGGCAGCATTGGAGCCATTTTTCAAGGATGCATGAAAAATCTATTTAAAGTTGACACAACTAAGCCATAATCTGACATGATTGCTTTGTCAACGAACCTGATCATGAAGTTAAGTGCAATAAGTACAAGTCCACAAAGTGACACAGTGTGCCAGCCGTTGTTAAGCACGTTGTAGCGCCATCGCACGTACCTAATATAAAAAAATCATATCAACTCGGGCTTTCTATTCAGAGAAAAGTTGAACGAGCGCACCGTCGCGATCGCGAGCTCAAAACATTTACCCAGTCAGCTGTCACGAGCCCAAGGGTTCTCCTCGAGAGCCGGCATTGGACTTCCTAACTCAGGCCATTTTACCTCCACCTGAGGGAACAAGTTGGGGCAGGTGTCGAATCGGGGGTAAAAAAGGCATATACGTATATGCCGATAAGTATATGCCGAATGCGCTGTTGGCATATACGTATATGCCAATACATGTATGCCGGCATATACGTATATGCCGATACATATATGCCAGCCGTATATGCGGCATATACGTATATGCCGATACGTATATGCCAAAAGTCAGTTGTTAGCTTGTTAGGCTGATGAGAGGGTCTGTGGGCCCCTCATCCGCCCATTTTGCAATTTGATTCGAAGTTCTATTCCCTTCGAAGTATTACTGTTCGTTAACCCCCGATAACCTATTGTAAGGCTGGCTTGTCCGAGCGATAGCGAGGACAAGCGCGTTAACACCGCGCGGAGGTGGGATCCGTTTGAAAATAATTGTCCTCATCCTTATATACGTATATGTCTGGAGGCCGTGGCATATACGTATCGACGGCATATACGTATATGCCAATAACCGGCATATACGTATATGCCGGCATATATGTATCGGCATATACGTATATGCCAGGCTACCCGATGGCATACACGTATTGGCATATACGTATTGTGCTGGCATTTACGTATCGGCATATACGTATATGCCAACATGCCAACTGGCATATGCGTATCGGCATATACGTATATGCCTTTTTTACCCCCGATTCGACACCTGACCCAACAAGTTAAACTTTTTGAAAACGCCAAAGAAGGGTGACTTTGACTCTTCCTACCCCTTCTCGTGCGCTAGTGGTACCATACAATGAATGTTTGAACACCAACCATCCGAGTGTGACAGCCACGAGTAGTATGGCATCGGGCACCAACGTCAGCAACGCCACGTTCATGCGCAACCGTCGCAGCGACGTCGGATGCAACGGCGAACTCGGTGAATCCACGTCTTCGGACGTCATTATTAGACGGCTCCGTTCACGTCAGGCCAGCTTGAACCAGCGTTCTTTAAATATAAATAATTATATTAAATATAAACAGTAATATAAATTATTTTAATTTTATTTTTATTTAACAAGACAAATTTAGTTTCAAACATTGCACTGTAAGACTTTTTTTTTAATTTACAAACAAAACGATACCTTCATCGACAAAAATTGATTGTTTGAATTTTTGCGTTTTTTTGGAGCAGTAATTAATTTTCGACTTACTCACTCACTCACTCACGCACTCACTCTCTCACTACTTCAATCGTTCAATCACTCACTCACTATATCGATCACTCACTCATTCACTCACTTACTCACTCACTGCCTCACTCACTCACTCACTCACTCACTCACTCACTCACTCACTCACTCACTCACTCACTCACTCACTCACTCACTCGCTCACTCATTCACTCACTTACTCACTCACTGCCTCACTCACTCACTCACTCATTGATTCACTCAATCACTAACTCACTCACTCACTCAATTACTCACTCACTCACTTACTCACTCACTCACTCACTCACTCACTCACTCACTCACTCACTCACTCACTCACTCACTCACTTACTCACTTACTCAATCACTCACTCACTCACTCACTCACTCACTCACTCACTCACTCACTCCCTCACTCACTCACTCACTCACTCACTCACTCACTCACTCACTCACTCACTCACTCACTCACTCACTCACTCACTCACTCACTCACTCACTCACTCACTCACTCACTCACTCACTCACTCACTCACTCACTCACTCACTCACTCACTCACTCACTCACTCACTCACTCACTCACTCACTCACTCACTCACTCACTCACTCACTCACTCACTCACTCACTCACTCACTCACTCACTCACTCACTCACTCACTCACTCACTCACTCACTCACTCACTCACTCACTCACTCACTCACTCACTCACTCACTCACTCACTCACTCACTCACTCACTCACTCACTCACTCACTCACTCACTCACTCACACACTCACTCACTCACTCACTCACTCACTCACTCACTCACTCACTCACTCACTCATTTACAGCGGATTAATTTTATATTAGATTATCAATGTTGATGATTTGGGCCCCGGTATATAAACAAAAACCGTAATTTTCATTAACAACCCTTCACCGGCCTGCACTGGAATACTCATTGCTCATACAATTTATAAGAAATTTTAACGTTTCGATTTTCACAAAATACTTCGTTACAACATGTACGTCATAAAATTGTCTGCGCTGAGTCTCAATCTCAAGAAACAAATTTTTCCGACTCTATTTTTTTCATTGTTATCAAAGGCAAATTATGAATTCTAATTTTTATTGCAAACTAATTGTTTTCTGGATGTACACATTGGAGTGGCCTCATCTTCCGTACGGCTGGCATCCTGACTCGGTGTGTCTGTATTACATGTTGGCATTAGCCAGTTAACCACATGGAATGGAACTGGTTGCCCCTGGCAACACCCCACTTCGTATTTACATGCCTGTTTCAGCTGTACAGATGCCAAATACTAATAACTAAATGTCACACAAATAATCACAAAAAGCGGTCGTTAAGTTGTCATGATCATGTGTTCGGTTATATGGTTATATTCGACTTGCACCAACCTAAATTTATTAGTCGGTAACCATCAAATTTTTATAGCTTTTCAAATATTTCATTTTTATAACTGTAATACAATTAAATGGTGATTAATTTCTTTTAAAAACCTGATCATTGGTCAATTAAGTCACGCAGGAAACGCGTTTTTTATATATGTGATCGTTTTTCACGGTACCATACCATGAGCCGTTGGACGCATTGGTTGACTGCAGTCCAACTGGCATGATCCTGACTGCCGGATGTGTTGTTCCCACATGTGCCATGTCAACGGCATGTCATGCACTAAGGCACCTAGCAACCAAACCACATTCAGGTGCTCGACCACAACACTTTTTGCCTCTGGCCGTACATTGCCTCTCGGAGTACCGTTTTGTAAAGCCCGTATGTTGTTTCTGCGAACAAAAATCGTGCCCAAAACTTCTGATAATGAAACATCAGACAATCAGTTTTAACACGCACATCAATCATCAACACCCCATGCTCTGGTGTTAAACTATGGTGTCAACCGAGTTGAGTTGATGCTACTGATGTTTCATTATCAGATGTTTGGGCAGTACGTTTGCTTGCAGAAACAGCAAACGAGCTTTAACAAACCGTTTTGATTTTCTGGCAACAATTGTCAGAACCTTACATGATTGTGGTGTGTGATAAAATTGTTTTTATATCATTCCCAAGAGTTTTTATAAAACTAATGTGCATTTGTAATTTGGATTTGGATCGTGAAGTTACTGAAGTCAAAATTTAAGTGTATAATGAAACAATAATAATCCAGTTGCGTCATTGGTGTGATATGACTCACATCGATGCGTAAGTATTTGAAACGGTTACCACGGATACTAACGCATATAGAACATTATTCCTGCTGTTTCATATTTATAACCAGCTGCGTCACGTCAATATTGTTATTAAACTAAATAAAGTGTTGCATGAATTGAACAAGTGATTCACATGATTCAAGGGAATGCGACATTCCAATTAAGTTATGTACATATATGACAGGGTGTGTTTTAGGGTGACTGAATGACAACGAGTCGATCGCAGTCAGTGCCCCGTCGCCCGATCGGCAGTGCTCGTGGCAGACGTGCATCCTCCAACAGGACTGTCAGTCGGTCACCCGTGAAACCAGTCACAAAGCAACATACGCCAAACAACAACAATAATAATAACAATAACACTAATAATCATGATAACAATAATAATCTTTCACCGTCTTTTTTCGATGCATTATATGAAGTTAGCCAAACGATTTTATTGACAAATTCGAAGTATTTTACTCGTTATGACCTGAGCTTCTGATATTTTGACCGTTGAGTAAAAAGTATGTATTGTTTGCATGTAATTTTATCACTCGTCTGATGTAAACATCCGGATTATCCCAACTTTCGAAAATAAGACTTGTAGACACAATAAACAGAAAAATGCAGCTGTCTCGTACTACCATGTTCACCTGTGTAACAGCCTACATTGAAATGCAGGCTAACTGGCTAACAGCAAAGTAATTTCAAATAGCATTAACCAAACGAAAAACTTAATCAATGGCTTTTACAGATGCATCTCAATACATTAATTAAATTGATAAGTGATTTGAATAAGTAATATGGTTTTGTTTGTGGTACAGGTGCTTCGCTACAAAGACTTCTGTCCGGTGGCCGATGCTCTACGAACCGAATGCCAACGTCGCAGGATTACACTTCAGCCGGTACCAACCACGCCGCCCGTAAACAGAAATAATTCTAAAGTTAGTATTCATTTTTTTCTATTATACACAGTTCTCAATCATATTCATGAGATAAGTCGCTTTGGCATATATTTTTTATTGAAGCCATTGGTTTCATTTGATACACTGAAACGAGCTGGGTGCATACATTGTCATTATTAATCAGTCAGTCAGTCAGTCAGTCAGTCAGTCAGTCAGTTAGTTAGTTAGTCAGTCAGTCAGTCACACAGTCAGTCAGTCAATCAGTCAGTCAGTCAGTCAGTCAGTCAGTCAGTCAGTCAGTTAGTCAGTTAGTCAGTCAGTCAGTCAGTCAGTCAGTCAGTCAGTCAGTCATTCAGTCAGTCAGTCAGTCAGTCATTCAGACAGTCAGTCAGTCAGTCAGTCAGTCAATCAGTCAGTCAGTCAGTCAGTCAGTTCATCATAAAGTTAAAGTTACCCCCATATCACAGAAACTTTTGGTATTGGGTGCCTAGTTTGGTGCATCTTTATGCAAAAAAACTTGAAGTTCTATAACTCACGATATAATCGGTTAAAGATAAAAAACTTTTGTTCAGATGAAAGTTCGTTTTTTCCTCATAATGCAATCACGGAAAACTCAAAGTAAAAACATTTGATTGGATAGAAAACATGCATTTTATATCGCACTCAGTTTTCGCTCCGAGACCAGGTGCCAAAGGACGCATTTGTCATAAGCAGCAGTGCATAAAATTTTGCCATACCATTTTCAATGCATTATATTGTGTTTCTTTTGAGTTTCTTATTTTTCTCATGTGTAAAAATAGACGATCTCACCTCTGAACAAAAGTTTTCAATTTATAGGTGAAGATGGAATATATTGCAACAGTAAGTAAGTTGCCAAGCAGAAATTTTTTTTGGCGGGAATTCAAAATTTTTTTTTATTCTAAAAAGTTTTCGGGTCGGCGACTTTAATTCACGTTATTTTAGTAATTTTTTTGAAATTTTCATTCCGGATTCGAGTTTTCCAATAAATTTTAGGCCCGCATGAATTTTTTCAGCTTCGTACCTAACGGTTTCAGCGGTTTTCGCTTTCTTCTTCCCGTTTCTTGGAGAAGTTTTAAAATTTTTCAAATCGGTTGACTTCAACGATCGAAAAATTCATGTAGGCTCTAAATTTGATGGAGAACTCGAATCTGAGACAAAAATTTTGAAAAAGTTTCTAAATCAATGTGAACCGAGGTCGTCGACCCAAAAACTTTTGAGAATCCCAAAAAAATTTGAATTCCCGCCAAAAAAAATTCCTGCCTGGGAACTTACTTACCAGACAAATTCAAATTGTTTGTTGCAATATATCCCATCTTCACCTATAAAACCAATTCTCACGTGAGTTATAGAACTTCAAAGTTTTCTTGCATAAATATGCGCCAATTTAGGCACCCAATGCCAAAAGTTTCTGTGATATGGGGGTTAGACTTGATCAGTCATCACAACGATCGTTCAGATTCGTCTAATGGAAGCTTTCGACAATTCGGATCGAGACCGTTTCTTTGATATCTGGGACAAGGTGCTCGCTAACCAGACTCACCACAACCAGGCCAACATACTACGCTTCTACCTCACTGTATACTTCCTTTCTCAACCACTCAGGAAGTCCGATGCGGTTGGTGTTTCTTTTTCAGAACCTTGGTACCGTAACACTTACATACATTTCCCTATTGGAGAATTCAATATTCTCATTTTTCAAACAACCTGAGCAAATTTGATTCATCATATCTAAAATTTTGGAGGGTAACAACTCAATTAGAAAAATCGGATGGAATTAAATGTACCAACAACACAATAAGGCTTTTCATAGCATTTTCAAGAACCTTTGCGTAAACAATTCGATAAATTGCGGTTTTGAAAAGATGCAACCACAAGTTATTAACTTTAATTTGGCCCACCCTGTAAGTAGACCTGCGTATATTTTAATTTATTAAATACAGTATTAAATTGTGCAGCAGAGAAACGCGGGCAAGTCGGTGATATTGAGTCTTCGACGATACCTGCAACGAGGAGATGGCAACAAGCTGATCAGGGAAAAGACACTTGCCGAATATTTCGAACTCGTTGATTCGCCACATCCTGAAAAGACTCAGATATTCCAGAAACTGTCGCAGGTTACGTTCATGTTCTAAATGAGAAGAAGTGGCGTAATTATTTTTGTATTGCCGAACATTCATTTCGAGAACAGGATACCTTACACGATCGCTAATTAAAATTTAACATTCAGGAAAAATGGATGCACACAATCAGGGACAAGCTGGACAGCTACCTCCGATCCAATCTAACCGATGATACTGCACTGCCAACACTTGTACAACTTTGGGTCAGTTATTTCACTGTTTCAATACATAGATGTAAACATTTGATTAAAAACTGGAATATATGGCTACTGTACACTATATGTACTGTACATAGTACATCCTCACAATGGTTTCTTGTCTGAGCATGGCATTTATCTATTGTGACATAAACGACTGCTTTCCAGATTATTCCTGAATTCACTGTAACCACAATATTTATTACATAATACGTACGTACCAAACTAACTTCTGTTTTGATGACTTTTAATTTGTCACCCAATTGAAATGCTTGTTTGTACATATGTACATATGGACAATTGTTTGACAGATCGTAGTAAGCTGAGCGACTAAACATTAAAAACTTGGTTACATTGTTTTTATTGGCGTATGCCCTATACTGCAGCCGTTTCCAATTCATCAATTACGCTGTGGTTTTAGTTTGGGTATGCATACAATTTGCAATACTTTAGTTAGACTGGCTGGCGTATGTACATCAGAAGTACATTAGATGCTTTTTACATACGGAAAAAAGTGGTCATGAAAAAATTCGACAGGTAAAATACATGTATGTTTTATTGAATTCATAAACTAACTGTATTGTCAGGTTTTCTGAAAAATATTTGTGTCAAATTGATGAAATTAAATGTGATGTGTTATTGGCACAATGGCTAACCAAATGCGCTGCTGGCACAGATCGGAAGCCTGCGCACTGTATTTCAGCCGTAAGCACGAATTGGCGTTTCCCCGGTAACAGTAGGACGAACACCATATGTACTTGCAGTGCTACATATCATATAACACTAAATATGTATTTGAGGCGATATTCATACTTCATTTGCGACAGAAGCGCGTGCTTCACAGAAATTTCATCTTTCATTTTCATACGTTTATAAAATCAAGCAACTTTGTGTCCCTCTGAATGAAAAAGGCGAGTGCCAAGGATTTTCATTTTAGCAACTGTCTGTCACGAGTAAAGTATGAATAGGATCTATCGAATGTGCCATGTGTTAACTTCTTGAGATTCTACTAATGATGTATGTAGTTGACTTGTCGAACCCAAGGAACATCATTTGAACATAAAAACTACGTGCTATAGCATAGAGTTAAGTTGAGCTATAATTTCGTGCATTCGTCCTTGTAATGTAAAGATCGATTGTTTCATTTTTTTCTCCAGCTCGACCATCAAGATTCTGAGAATCCGACCTCCAAACACAACAATTCACATAACTCTCGGCCTCGAAAGAAGTCGTCAGACGTGCCTGATAATTCGAAGAAATCTTCCAAATCTACTTCATCCATCAGTCAGGCCAATAATCGCAAAGCTTCCGATCATCGTCGCAATACGAAACCTGCGGGCAACGGTCGCGGTCATAACCAGATGGCCACATCCGAGTCAACAACTAACAAACTATCGCCGCAGAGTTCGAAAGGTGAGAATGAAACCGTGAGTCGTTGAATAATATTTAATTAAGATGGCAAGGTACACGACAAAGTGTGTAATTATAAAAGGCAGACTGTTCGTATCAAGTACAAACTGATCGGGAATAAAAACAAAAGACGATATCAGCTCGAAACTTTTTATAACCTTGTACTATATGTATGTAAATGTTCAGTAATAACTTGAAACTTTTCCAGATTCGAGTTCTGTGAAGTCCGAGTGCACGTGTGACACCCAGTTGAACGATACTGAAGAAAAACTTCAACGATCTGAGCAGAGAGCCGCGCATCTACAGGTTCATATAAACTGGTAAATTAATGAATCGTTAAGCAGTTGAACAAATCGGTCGATTGAGCCAAGTAAAAACGTAAATGTGTATTTGTTTGTGACTGATTAACCAATTCACTACAACAGGCCGAATACGATAGTTTGGTGAGCATAACAGCCGAGCTGATTGAGGTGCTGCAACAAACCATATCGGGCGATACGGTTAGCGATCATGGTTTATCCGCGTACTCTATATCATCAATAAAAGTCGGTTTTTGGGTAAAGATTTAACAGATGCAAGTGATCGGAAACTTGAATCAAACGTATAACTTTAGTGAAAATTTTCAGGTGGCCGGACGACAACTGGAGCAAATCTCAGCCAAACTACTGGCCAACAACGGGCTCACGCTGGACAGTCTGAGACAACGAAGCAGTAGTCAGCCGGCAGTAAATACCAGAAACAAATCCAAAACTCTGCCAAACAATGACCACGGTGCCGAATCAGCTAAAAAGACGACAGTAAACACCAACGTTGACGAACAGAAGGAGAAGCTGCATAGAATGACTACTTACAGGTCGGTACTTTGATGGTGCTGGTACATATATGTATTGGTTGATTGGTTGTAGTAAAACTTAGCAAGTATTGTTAATCCGAGAAAAGAATTTACCATGATTTTTTTCTTTTAAATCTTTTATAAAACATTTAAAACTTACGTAGCATATCTGATTTTAACACGATAATTAATGCTGATTAAGAGATAGTTGATGTATGTACATAATATTATAAAGATACAAGCCGGCATGTGGGTGAATATGCAAATCTCGTCTGCATAGTCACATACCTGGATTCATTTCATAATGAAAGCTGTTATGATGAGTCCGTTCCTGTAGAAAACAACACCATTCTCCGGAACTTCTCAAAACCATGGATTCGGCTGCAAGCTATGTACATAAACTGCGTATATGCATGTGCTAAATTTCTTGCTGAAGTCGAAAAAAATTGATTTAGTGCTCTGCATATCTTGGCAGCGCAACTTGTCTAGTTGAAACTATTTTAAGTAAATTAACCAGTTAATAAAAAACTTCGTATGCTTCGTTCGTAAAAAGTTTCAGTTAATATTTTTTTAGTTTGTCTAATTTTCACCGGCTGTCAACATTGTAGGGGTTTATTTAAGGTAAAATTGTCCTTAACTTGCGCTAGACAGATTGTGTCATGCAAACGTTTTCAGCAAGATCCCGGTGAGCAAGTCAGCGGCTAATCTGACTGAACTCAATACGGATAAAAGTGGAGTAAGTGAGAAGTCAGAGGCCGAACAGACAATCGGACCTACAAAAAGAGACACGATGACGGACGAGAAACCGACACCCGATCAGCAGAATGCACATCGACCGTTGACAGCCACCATCCGAAAGTTACCGGACGCTGACTCGGCCACCAGATTGTTAGATAATCATTCATATTGAGCTTCATAACTGAATTTATTACTTGCTTTTCACAATTTCACATGGTTTGACCTTAGACGTTTTTGAATTGAAAGATTGATTGAAAGATAAAGAGAGGCTTAATCAACAGACTCACTTGTGTAGTGCAACTCACTCACTCACTCACTCACTCACTCACTCACTCACTCACTCACTCACTCACTCACTCACTCACTCACTCACTCACTCACTCACTCACTCACTCACTCACTCACTCACTCACTCACTCACTCACTCACTCACTCACTCACTCACTCACTCACTCACGCACTCACTCACGCACTCACTCACTCACTCATATACTCTCTCACCCACTCACGTTTGTAGACCTACCCGTGATCAGCAGACTCTCGGTGCAGTAGTGGAAATAATAACGAGTCTCGATTATGCTAAGATCAGACGTCAGTTGTCGGGAAGTGCTGGGACGCGGGAGACAGCTCTGGTTATGCAGGCTCTCAGACAGGTTAGGATACAGTATGTAAACACTGTTATAGATTGATACATTTTTGGTAATAAAAGTCAATGTGTTTGTAAACAAAAATTTGTTCCTTAACGGAATTCAAGAAGTTCTAAAATGCTGGTAAAACACCTTTTGGTTAAAACGAATGAAACTTTATTTCAGTTGGTTACCGTATACGCCCACGATTTGAATGAACAGTCGGCTGTTGTCGACATGTATGCCACCAAGGATGTACTCGCTCTCAACTCCGATGTTCGTTTCGGAGCAGTGCTTCAATGCTTATCTCATTATTATTCAGACTCAAGTGGATCATGTTTAACGTAGAATAAACACTAAACTATGTCCCGGGTTGAATTATATTTCTGCCATATTTCAATCCATCAAATAATGTGTATTTCTGTACGTAATATACATTCAGGTCATCAATATCCTGCCAGTAAACGTTGCTTGTAGTAATCACGACGTCAAACAGAGTCTGTGTCGACTCATCAATACCATTTCATCCTTCAAACCCGGTTTGATCTCACAAAGTTTTGATTCATTATTGCAGCCTTAATCAACAACAAAACTTGTTCCTTCACTCACCCACTCACTCACCCACTCACTCACTCACTCACTCACTCACTCACTCACTCACTCACTCACTCACTCACTCACTCACTCACTCACTCACTCACACAAAAGGTTTCCCCCCCGCCCGCTCGGGTTGAACCCTAATTGCTATCTGTGTATTCGGACTGTTGCTTCGATTCCCGATCCACCGCTGTTCCAATATATGATATTTATTATTCGCACATTAATATATTATACCTTTATATTATTTCACTCATACAACTATCAATTACTCTTTGAAACTGTTATCATTGGATCCCTCGCCCATGTACCGGCGGCAAACAAACACTCACTCAATTCAACATGACCACACTGAACGACAATGAATGTATAAATAAAGCACGCACGTTATGTATATAAAAATCACCAAGCATCAACAAATACAAAGGATTATCTTATGACTTCAGAAGACAGCCATCGCACTGCTACACCAATAGCGCATCACTTTTATCATAACTGCTCACACACAAATCGGATCACTTGAACCTCCTTTTCTCTCACGCATACATGTACATAAAAACCTGTAACTAGACACAAAATATGATTAACATGAAGATACGAAAAGGTGACTACCTTTACTCTCACTCACTCACTCACTCACTCACTCACTCACTCACTCACTCACTCGCTCACTCACTCACACACTCACTCACTCACTCACTCACTCACTCACTCACACACTCACTCAGGTCGCCAATACCTCTGCTCTCCCCCATCCGGCAAACAGCTACTCACTCCGCTGGTCACAGCTCTCAAGAGTCGGACACTCTCCCACACGGCCCAAACCAACGCCATTGTGGCCATGCAGAAACTGAGTTTGCGGTTTGTTAACACCCTCACACCTACTGTATCTTATACATACTTTTTTTGAAATTTCTATAATAAATTGACTAAGTTGTTATTTAGCTGTATACATTTATTTTTACGAGTGTTATTTCCAAAACTAATGTTTCACACCTTAGTAAAATACCCTGTAAATCCTGATATTGCAGTCGTCGTGTTCAAGTGGACCTGATCAGGCAAGGTGTGATCGACTGGCTAATCAACGATTGGTTGATGGACTACGCTAAATACAGCGATTACTGCATCGAGTATTCGGTGGCACTTTTGATGAATCTGTGCCTCAACAACGCTGGTCGTCTGGCCTGCACCAAAGTGGCACAGTCGCTGTTGTCGCTGATCATCGATCTGATACGACACTGCGACGCCGAGGTTTACATTTATAGGATATATATTGAAAATTAATATCAATTAAATGTTTTAATTTATTCCTTTAATTACAATTAAATTACATCTTTTATTGTTTTTCTTAATTAGAATTAAATATGAAGTTATCAAGCTAGACGATGGCAAGGCAGACTTCTGACGATAACAGTGACGTCCTTCGGGTAATATACCGGTATTGTCTTACAATGTGTTGCTTGCAGATTCAACCTTATATCAACGGCATCTTGTACAGCATCCTCAGTGTGCCTAAGATACGACAGATGGCGCTGCAAATGGTTGGCTTTATTTAAAATCTGTCCTTGTATAAGCAGTTTAGGCTTAACCAGAATCCTAAACATGTAATAGGAATAAAATTTGGTATAAGATAATCACAATTATATAGCACATTGTTGTCGCTGCAGGAACTGGAATCAGTACTCGAGGAATCGTTACAACGAAGTCATTCTTCGGACATAACACGTCAGGTGCCGTTCGTATTGCGACAATTGAGAGGAGGTACGTTACAATATACATTATTTTACTACATTATTTATTACACGTTTTTAACATTTTTGTCACAGTAACATATGTTTTGATTACATAGTTATGCGCAAGATTTCGACATTGTAAAACGGGAATACCACATGTAAACCAAGAATATATATATATGACGTTGGTGCTGTAAAACTTTCAGTTGTCGCCAACACTGCTTACGATAAAGCATTGTTAAGAATTCTCATTAGATGGTATCTTAGAAGTTTGGTTTGATACTTTGATTTGAAAGAGTGACTATGTAAGTGAGCAAACAAACTCATTGTTGCCTCTGCCACACATAAATAATAATTCCATTGTTACAAACTGTGCCTAAAGTGTCAAAGTAGGTATGATTAAAAAGTCAAAATTCAAGTAATTACTAATGAAACAGAAGTGAACGTTGGGTGAGTCAATCAATACTTACATACAAACATATGTAGTCGGCTGATCTAATGAAACAGAAGTGAACGGTGGGTGAGTCAACCAATACTTACATACAAACATTTGTAGTCGGCTGATCTATGTGACTGCAAACATGCAATTAGTGTGGTCCCGCTATCAAACATATTACGAAAGCATCCCAGTTCAACTCGAAGGCAGCCGGACAAAAAAGGACGGGGCAGACGGTCTGGTTGGCGCGTGCAAGGCGGTGCCGGGTATATATACACTGCGGCCGGGTAGGGCACCGGGCATGCCGGCTGTGTGCACACAAAAACAACAACAACAACAACAACAACAACAACAACAACAACAACAACAACAACAACAACAACAACAACAACAACAACAACAACAACAAAAACAACAACAGCAACAACGATAGTTAAATGTAAAAACATCATAAGGTTAGTATTACACAAAACATCAAAAACTGAAAATATTAACCAGATAAAAAATTATACGTAAACCAAACAACTGATAAAAAATTCGTTTACCCGCTAAAAGAAAGCGAAGTGTGTAGCAACTGGGATAACTCACCCATCTGTGTGTATGTACATTACGAACCCATTGTGCCATACTACTGCAAGTAAAGTCTGTGGGCCTAATGTTTCATTAACGCGACTATATCGAAAAAAAGTACGTGATTGGAAAACAGCAGCAAACAAAAAGCCAGACCAACCTAAAATAATTAAGCAAGTAATCAACTCAAACTTGCACTCAACTCATGGTATATTCGTGTATCTCTGCGGCCTGTATGGTAAAGTTCTGCTGAGTGCTGGCTGAGGTCCAAACAGTGGTGGACCTCAAAAAAATTATTAACCAATTTAAATTGGTTTGCGACAATGTTTTATTTGTATTGATTGTATGTATGTAATGTGTTTTATATTGGTGTTGGTTGGTTCGTTGTGGTCTGGTGCGTGTGCCAGTCGGTGCACTGACACGTGCGGTGCGACACAACCATCTCATGTGTTACATACAATACAAGACATACATACATACATACAAACACACATACATACATACATACTCTACATGTTCATTGACTACTTTGCTCGCACAGCTGCTTCAAAAATGCATACTTTGCTTGCTTAAATAATCTGGGCCTGATAGCCCGCGGCGACCATTATAATGTTGCTATGATGTTGCGAAGTGGTGGTTACCGTTAAACATTGCACGGTTTTTCACACGGTGGGCGTCAACCTGAACTGAACTTTGTATTGGTGGGAGCGATGACGGTGTTCAGAGTACCTGATACAGGCCAGCATCATCTCAGTGACATACTGCATGATCGCACGTCGCTTTACACTAAAACCAGCCGAGTTGTGCCATATTCACAGAGTGTAATTTGCACTTGGGTGGGTGGTAGATCACTCACTCATTCAGTCACTCAGTGAAAAAAACTACGTCATATAGAAAGGAAATAGAAAAGTGGATTAAGTGAATTTGGTATCTCACTCTTTCACTCACTCACTCACTCACTCACTCACTCAGTCACTCACTCACTCACTCACTCACTCACTCACTCACTCACTCACTCACTCACTCACTCACTCACTCACTCACTCACTCACTCACTCACTCACTCACTCACTCACTCACTCACTCACTCACTCACTCATTCATTCACTCACTCACTCACTCACTCACTCACTCACTCACTCACTCACTCACTCACTCACTCACTCACTCACTCACTCACTCACTCACTCACTCACTCACTCACTCACTCACTCACTCACTCACTATCTCACTCACTATCTCACTCACTCACTCACTCACTCACTCACTCACTCACTCACTCACTCACTCACTCACTCACTCACTCACTCACTCACTCACTCACTCACTCACTCACTCACTCACTCACTCACTCACTCCCTCACTCACTCACTCACTCACTCACTCACTCACTCACACACTCACTCAATGTGAATTGAACGCGAACGCAGTGCGGAACGTGCGTGAATACGTGCAGCTTGTCCGGGCTCGCTGCCGTCGGAACACGCAACAATTCGCAACATGAGCGCTGTCTGGCTGGCACAGTTTTTATGCAGCCACATATAAGATAATATGTCTGTGACTGGATTACCTGTCTGCGTACATAATGTGCGTTCACCATCATCTTTGATTGAATGCATTCTTGAACACAATCAACCTGACTGTTTATAAAATAGCGGTCACGTTCATCATACACAATAACGTATAACACACAACAACAACATTGTGCAGATGCATGCTGGTGAGTGTACTCCAAACGCAGTAATCTGCAGTATAACAATAACATTGTGCAGATGCATGCTGGTGAGTGTACTCCAAACGCAGTAATCTGCAGTATAACAACAACATTGTGCAGATGCATGCTGGTGAGTGTACTCCAAACGCAGTAATCTGCAGTATAACAATAACATTGTGCAAATGCATGCTGGTGAGTTGAGTGTACTCCAAACGCAGCAATCTGCAGTATAACGAAGCGTAATCGAGTTGTTTATAATGAAATGTGTTCGTATCGCGTGGTGCCAGTCGGCAAGTGGCAAACACTCGGGCTCTAAAAAGTCAGATGGCTGACAAAAAATGGCGATGGAATGTGTAGTTGAGTCGGGCCGGGATGTCTGTCTGCATCATGTGAAGAAAAGAGTAGACTAAATGTATATGTACAAATATGTATGTATGTGAGTAGTGTGCCGTCTGGGTTCGTCACTTTGGAAAAAACCGAACCAAACCCCTGTAAGGTAGATGAGCATAGCGCGGCAATGATGTTTAGCATTACAATCATTAATCCACTCATTTTATATGCAGCTTTAACAATAATCTGCGCAAAACGTGTCTCAGATGTCTTTGATTAGGTGCAACTTTGCTTCACATATTTCTGATCACTATCTTTGTTCATGCGCGTGTATGATTCCCGGCCCATCCGTCTTATCGCATTATGTGTAACACTCGTTATTTCATTTTTTGCTTAATTTTTCTCATATGATATTTTTATGGGAAAATTGTGAGTGGCGATGATTGGAGCCGTAAATGCGACGTGACAGCAACTTGTAGTTCTGGTGGTGGGGTGTTCGTGTCTGCAAGTTATGTTCAAATGCCATGTACATATATGTAAACTCAACTCGTCTCATACACAAACTGCCCTGAATTTTGCATATAACCTTGCCACGGAAGAAACACAATAGACTTTTTCTGGTAGTGAATTAGGAATGTTACACGTTGAAACAAAAAAATAGCATACGAGCGTATAGTTTGATGCATTGTAACGCCCGAACGCTGACAAGCAGCACTGCATCACGCTCATTTACATACATAAATACTCGTATATCCGATCACGTGACGTAACACCACTCATTCACCCATGCTCCATTCACATCAAACACAATCCACACATCTAAAACTTGATACAAGTTTCAGCATTACTTATCATTTATGTATAGCACACCCAGAGTAACATACAGCTTGTGAGGAGGGGAGGGGAGGGGAAAACAACCCGGCACAAATGTAACATTTTATTTAACCTTAATTATAGTAGTAAAAAGATATAAGCTGTAGATTAATACTTAACGGATATGAAAGCGTGAATAGGAAGGCATCAAATCCAGGCCAGCCCGGTCGACTGGATCATTCCGCGTATGCTTCTTTAACTCGGCCGCCGAATTCAATAAGGCAATAATCTCTTTTTTGAAAGTGATGTTGTAATTCATTTTCGTCTGATCCAGCAAGATGTTTCTGTATATCTGATTGACCAAACCAACGCATTTATGTATCAATCCGCCACATGATACCTCTCTACTTTTGAGCGTGTGTTTTTGGTGCCAGATCACAAGCTGTCACTATGTGGCTGGCGAGACACCCATTCCAGTACTACTGCTGCGCCCACAGACATTCTCTTACTCCATTCGCTAGTCAGTCAGTCAGTCAGTCAGTCAGTCAGTCGGTCAGTCTGTCAATCAGTAAGCCACTCAGATGGTCACTCGGTGAGTCAGTCATTGAGCCAGAGTTCGGGTGTTCGGTCATGTATACAGTATGTGGTAGAGCCCGGATTGGTTGCCCCGAGCAACAGACACCTGTCGGGCGCATGACCACTCAATACTCCATAACAGTCTCACACACTTCATCAAACCATTATGTTAAAACTTAACAAACTGGATCTTAATTAGTCAATTATTCAGTCAATCATTCAATCCAATCGGTTAATCATTGGTGTGGATAGGATACAGTCATCTGGTTACTCGTCATGATCAGTTGGTCAACGAGTGACAAATATAATTAACAATCTTTATTATGTATTGTTACAATGCTCTTTTACATGGTTACTCTAACTTGACAGTCTTTTGTGCGTTAGCCATGGATTATTCCGATGAGTCAACCACAATTAACAACTCATGTCACTTCATATCATCCACGCATTTCTTCTCATAGAACTTCACTCCAGCCATTGCATATTATATTTTATGCCTTAAAATAACAGCTGATTGAGTTTTCAAAAGTATTGCTTTATTACGAATCACTACACACATGTCGCATGTTCTATACACATCCTATAAAACCTAACGTTACATGCAGTAACTCGCCAGATCATTCCGATCAGTCAAAAACGATTATATCTGGGCTTGTATCTTCATTAATAAATGGTAATAAAGATCAATATTTTAATAAATACTATACACAAAGTAGCACCAATTGGCAGTCATGTACGTACATATGTATGTACAACCGTCCGCTTTACTCCTTCTCGACGGTTGTCATTTCCTAGCGTAGTTTTTGGCCATCGTATCGTGTTCGATAAAAACCATTTCGCAAGTTTTTTTATCTGATTTTGTTATATAGGAATGTATATATGTATATGCATATATAGGATTATATATAAATCTATATAAATCTATATAACATATATATAACATACATACATATGCAGATAGTGTGGCTGTGTTGGATGGTGTCTGTGTGTGCCTGTCTCCAACTCGCAGACACCGACGGCCGAGCGCACCCTGCCACGCGTTTTTTATCGTCCGCGCATTACAAGTGTTATGTGGACTGCATTTATGCATTTATTGCTGCAGTACAACTTATGTCTCCACTGCTCTCATTTCTGCAGTACTCTTTTGTTATTAACTTTGTCATCTTGTAACATTTATTTTATTTATGTCTTAACCCTATTGGTGTATAAGACCTTTACATAATTCAGACTCGTGTAACATGACTGCATGTCAAATGGTGAATGTCAGTTCGGTATATAAAAGTGTTACTAATTTCCATACTTTGCATAAATGCATCCGTATTTGCCTTAATAAATCAGTGAATTTTTTTTATCGTAGTCTCCAAGTCTCAAGGCATACATATTGTGTAAGGTACACCCACACATTTAGGCAGTGAATGATTAGTTGGTTTGGTATATAGTGGAATGATTAACGGCATATTTTTTCTCTTTTTATATTAAACGTGATTCATTTTTACTTTCTGCTTGTACAGGGTGAACCAAAACGACGGATTCACGTTCGTTGATGATCCATCATTCAATCAACAATGTTAATCAAACGCATAATACATAATTACTTACCTTTAATTTTAAATTTCAGCTTTACCAGTTGATTTAGTTGAAGAGATTTTGTGTGCACCCTGTAAATGGTAAGGAATATGTATGCATAAGGGATGTGAACGAACATACCGAACTGCTGACTCACGTTGTTCGAAATGTATAAAAGTGGAGGCGGTGTTCGGTTTTGTGCTCATTTCTTAAGTTATTTGTTTGAGTTCATTCTGGCGCTACCCTACGGAAAACGTGAAAAGTAGTTTGTTTTCGATGGCTTGATAAATTTATTCGAATCATTATATGGCGCGAACGTGTACCATGCAGATGCAACTGCCCGTTGATTGTGACCCAATTCTATGTAGTATAAACGGATATAAATGAACCTGGAGCAAAAAGCTATAATGAGTTTCTTGTGCACCAAAATTGAAGAACAAAATAAAAACACCTCTTTAGAGCAATGTTTTCTCAATACAAATAACTGTAATTTACAAAGCTATGTACAAGTACAATGGCTTATTTTGTTCTCTAATTTTGATGCACTGGGAAAATAATGAAGCGTTTTTTGCTCTGGGTAATCCATCTCTATACAAGTGTACTATCAAACCAACTGTTCGGTTCATCTATGTATTTAGGTCACTGGCTATATCACATTCCATTCTTTCCAATATAATTCATTTTGTCTCTGTAAGGATACACTGGGGTCAGGTACAATTTTTATGTGTAAAATTAATTTTTACCACTCGGTTTCTTGATAAATACATACCGGATATCTAGACTTCGCAATTGGTTACGCCAAAGCGTATTACATACGTAATATGTCGGAACTAAATATGTCCTTGTTAATTTGTTGTATGTTATACAGGGTGTCTCAGTGAGGGGTTCACGATTTGTGTATACTTGTCGTATAATCACCATTAATATAAATTTTAGTATGTTTGCAAATAAAACTTTTTTGAAAATTCTTTCAAACATAGAAGTTTTATTCAATCAATTGTAGAACGAGCTGTGATGAATGAATAAAAAAATTAGAGCGAAAAATGGCCAATGTATTTGTAACAAGAGTATCAAGTTTTGAAAATATTGCTAGACGTACACAAAAGTTATTCAAAAAACAAATCATGAACCCCTTCGTTGAGACACCCTGTATATATATATGTATATATGTATATATGTATATATATGTCTGTCAAGTCTAGACGGTAGACGAACATGCGCCCGACCAGTCAGTCAGTCAGTCAGTCAGTCAGACAGCAGCACTGCCACGTACCACAAACGAACGAACGCCTCTGCTCCCCCAGTCAGCCAGTGCCTTTTTATGTGCCATTCGGCCCGGACGCTGAATGCGTGTTCCAGTCAGTCATACTCGGTTTGTGGTGACGGCACCTGGTCTATGACTGAATGGTGGCATAACTTGCTTTGACTATTCAACATACTACAATCATTGTTTCCAACCAACAGGTCTACGTCGGCTCAGCTCCACACTCTGAATTCGCCTTAATTTAAATAATGTGCCATTCATTCGTTTTGATGTTGACTTGAATAGTAATATATACTTACATATGTACCTGTGCGGCCAAACTACTGTACATATCAGCCTGCTTGACTCATTAATACATGTGTAAGCAAATGTGTTGATGAGTGAGTGATTGAGTTAGTGATTTGTGTTTGCGGACTGCCCTACAATGTGTGATGTCTAGACAAGCTTTATGACTGTTTAGCCAGTGCGATGTTCTATGAGACAGCGCTCCCCAGTCTCTCATACATGACCAACTCTTCAGTATAATCGCGCATGTAAACTTCTTTTATCCCTTATCTCTTTGTTGCATTAATTTTGTAATCGGCAAGCTGCAAATTGAACCATCGTTGTTACGTTGTGTCAACTTTAAAATGTATTGATTGTGGATCAATTGTTTGGTTTGATTGGTGCACCAATCTTCCTCACACATCCGTTATTTTTGTATAAATATGTATGTATGTATGTATGTATGTATGTATGTACATGTCTATATGTACGTGTCCGGGTCAGTCGCCGCTCCGACCTTTTTTGTCCAACTGGCGTTGCAGCCACGGACGGACCCCGTTTTTATGGTGCCACTCTGCACGACTGTCTGATTGATTGACTGACTGCGATGACTGACTGACTGACTGACTGACTGACTGACTGACTGAGTGAGTGACTGACTGACAGACTGAATGAGTGAGTGAGTGAGTGAGTGAATGAGCGACTGGTTGACATGATTGACTGACTGACTGTCTGACTGACTGACTGACTGACTGACTGACTGACTGACTGACTGACTGACTGACTGACTGACTGCCTGGCTGACTGACTGACTGGCAGACTGACTGACTGACTGACTGACTGACTGACTGACTGACTGACTGACTGACTGACTGACTGACTGACTGACTGACTGACTGACTGACTGACTGACTGACTGACTGACTGACTCTAGGAATCGTTGATAAACTGGAGATAGAGTGGACTGACTGACTCTAAGAATCTTTGACAAAATGGAGATACTGTAGTATGTGATTTCTGAGATGAGTCAATGAAATCAATTTTACCCCACGTTGCTCAGCACGCATTAATCAACGTTTTAGTTTCCAGTCCAATCCACTGAGTGTGGCCGGCTTAGTGAGTCCCAAACTTATGGTTGGTTATCCCTATCTAGTGGCAACCCATGTTCGGCGTATGTACCTGATCCTGGAACATGATTGTTGGTGGCTACCACCCAACCCGTAACTGTTGTGTCAAGTCACGTACGAGCATCACAAAACGTCACTGTACTGCTATTTTATCGGCTAGAATAACTGATGAATACATGTTTCCATCCACGTTTGTGAGGCTGCAGACAAAAAGTTAAATTCATTCATCCTATGATCCACATACATACATATACAGTATGTAAGTTCGTACATATAAATAATAATGACAAATCAGTGTCATCTAAGCTCATTCACTTTTGTAAGTGCCCATCACTATATCTTCCTTCTCATCTGTGTCTGGGCATTGAAGCTAGCTGACCAAACTCCATCTTCCCAGTTATCACTCATCATTATAAATTACGCGCTGTATCGCAATTTTTTTTCAAACTACTAAAAACAAACACTAAAAATTAGCTGTTGTTGTTGTTGTTGTTGTTGCTGTTGCTGTTGTTATTGTTGTTGCTGTTGTTATTGTTGTTGCTGTTGCGCGAACACTGTTAGTGTGTTTCAGTGTTGCTTGACGCTCAACCCGTCTGCCCGTCACCTTCGCGTCGCCGGCCCTGAACGCGCGGCGCGTCAAAAAAACGCGTTGGATGAGAGCGCTGTAACGCGTGTTCATACATAGCAGTGGTAACATACATACTTGTATGTATGTATGTATATGTA
This sequence comes from Daptonema setosum, assembly GCA_964036265.1. Taxonomy (NCBI): domain Eukaryota; kingdom Metazoa; phylum Nematoda; class Chromadorea; order Monhysterida; family Xyalidae; genus Daptonema; species Daptonema setosum. The sequence continues at coordinate 14,618,789 of OZ038445.1, forward strand.
TGTATGTGTTCATAGCAGTGGTAGCATACTTGTATGTATGTATATGTATATGTATGTATGTATAGCGACGAGCGGTGTCCGGGCCAGCGCTGTGTTCAGGCGTTCCCGCTCAGCCAGCCAGGCAGCCAGTCGTGTCTCGTCACCCCTGTCTGAGGGTGGCCGACTGTCTGATGCCGCACACCAACTACATACATACCACTACCTACATCATCACATTAATACGCTGATTAACCGATTAGGCCTTCTTACTTGCTTATCATAGTACATAGTTCATCCGCTGACATCTCCATGTGACATCTCCACATGTACTCCTTCCATCATTGTGAATGAATGAATGGAGTTGGATCGGAGTTGGATCGAAGAATGATTGATCAATCGATAACTATGTACGGTACGTTAGTAATAGTTGTCATATGGATTGTCGTGTTTGACGTTGATTGACGTTGACCGACGATGACGTCTACACGCGGATACCATGACATCGCGTCAACGCTTCCACAGTCTGCCATTCGGTATATAATTGGTCAGACTGGTGTCCACTAACACCATCCTGCAGAATTAAGCCTTGTATACAGGTTTAATATGATTTCATTCTACTCAAACAAAACGTTTTCTCGTTTAAATCTCACTTGTTCAACAGGTTGCGATGTTGTTTTTTGATGAATGGCAGAACAATGGATGTGAACGTTGATCTACGCCAATACATGTGTTCTGATGCTCTCTGACGAATTACCAAACGTTTTTATGCAGTCCATACGACGAGCCGAAGGACGCATTGCAGATACACTGGTAGACTCTGTGAAGGTCTGCGACACGGCGACCCGTCGACGAAGCACGGACGTTCGATGCGAGTGGCTGTCGCGTTCGGTCGGTCGTGTTCCATGCATGACCTTGTCACATCATGTGCAACACCATCCGTTCATATATACATACATGCTCGTTGCTTGTCCAATACCAATCGTCCTGATCAGCGCATGCTTTTACTCATTTTGTCAGCTTTTGCCATACTGTCTCACAAATGATGATTCGCTAATCAACATATCACAATTGCGTTCCGTTCACTATTCTGTTGCCTACTATGTTGATTGCGTTCGTACGTTGGTTTAGGGCTGTGTATGATTACAAGTTTACATTGCTACATGTCTGATGGCAACTACAAACCCAGTGGCAAGTGCATCCATGTATTTATCAACATGCACAATATGGTTTGATGCGACATGTGTTCGATGGTGTCGTGATGATGATGCTCGTTAACGGGTGTCTGCATTCCATTCCGTGCCACACAACACCCAAAACATCGTCTGACCGGCCAGTCAGCATTCATTCACTGATCCTACACACCCTCCCCCCGACCAGACCTTAAAATTCACAACGCTGTTTTCTTATTTCCTGATATCCGCTATGAATTCAAAGCAGACATTAAAATTTAGATGGAAAGCCCAGCTCCGAACATGGGATGTCATCGGACCCTTTCCCCCATTTTGCTTATGGGTTTGGGCATTTAGGCATTTTTGAATGCGTGTCCAATACAGAAATGTTCCACTTTTTGAGTGCTCAAAGGCACATAGCATGACGAGAGTGAGGGCAAACAGTTTATTACAAAACAGAGCTAATCGAGACTGATGTTTTCCCACTGGACTTTGCTAAGTTTTACCAATGTACGCACGTTGTTTGTTAATGATTTGTGATATGAAACGTTGCCAGCATACCATCCTTGATGCCCGTATGTATGTATGTATGTATGTATGTAAGTAAGTCAGAACGTATGTGCATGTATGTATATATGTATGTATGTATGTGCCTGTGCCAATCAGCTTACAGTCTGACGATCATGAATGCAATCTGGGCTGTACGGCACCTGACCTGTGGTTGTGCCCGAGTGTCTCGTCTCACTCCAATCTGCATCTCCAATCAACAATCAATTGTCAGTCATATGTATCTGTGCCAGTCGCTATTTGATGCAAAACCCAGTGTGTTGTCTGTCATTTGATCGGTTCATACTATGAACGCATCATTCTATTTATCAGTCAACAAATGTGTATTATGTGCATTTTCACACCAGCATTCCCTGTTTCTACGATTCCTGTTTCACTGTACCGGAAACGACGGGCATCACGTACCGTATTTCAATGTACATAATTTGCTCCATCCTACGTCACCACTGTCTGTTATCTGGATTGTGCAATTCAGCCATTTCGACGATTTCAGTTTAATTCATTTCTGATTGTGATGTTTTCTGATGTTCCATCGTCAAGAAACTGTAGACATTAATTTATAAATCGATGGTTTTGTTGGACGGTCAACATGCTAAATTACTTCATCATTGTTCACTTACAAAACAGAATCATAGTTTCACATTGTGCAATCAATTATCACGATTTATTATTCGTGATGGTCAGTGCAAAAAGCATCCGGGATTCTGAAATTTGTGCGCGCGATACGTTCTGGGAATCGGTATTCAATTACTGGTTGTAATAATGCATTCAATTGGTAGAAAGAAAGCTCATTTACAAAAAGATGAATAAACTTGAAGGATATGTAGGAATATTCACACTCACATATATATTGGTGGATGGCGTATGAATGCAGTTGGCTTGGACTGGTGGTTCACACTGCATGCATGCATTCAATACAATGCAGCACCCACAATACATGTACGAGTCAGCAAGACATCTTCATCACCACCTATCGTACCACAATTCAGCTTATGACCACCATTGTTGTTGTATTACACAAAGAATGTGTTCAAAGTTGACCGGATGAAATGGTGCTTAGCTGATGTGCAACGTTGTGACTTTATCATATTCGGTAAACATTAAACGAGTATTTCACTGGTCTTTCATTCAACGGATACAATGAGTGCACATATGTATTTGATGTACATATATCATTGATAAATGAGCCACATAAGGTGGCAGTATCCTAACATATATAACATAACATATGTATGTATCATCTAACATATTCCGATTCTGCACTCGTCTTTGTCTGCATATACCAATTCCATTACCAGCATGTCAGCATTCACTCTCTCTCTGTTTATGACCAAGAACAAATGATCGACAGTCTCATTGAAATTAGTTAGCTGCCTCGATTTATCTACCCCGCACACCGCCTTCACCCAGACGATCAAAAAACCAAAGTTTGCTCCATAAAAAGGCGACGAAGCAATAAAACGGTCTGGCCGTTCGGTCGGTCGTGGGGGTCGACGGGGTTGTGGCGAGTGGTGTCGTGTCCGGGCTGGGCTGGACTGGACTGGGCCAGAATGGGCTGCAATCGGCTGACTCGATGGCCCCCTTTTACACACATTTTTTGTGATTATAAATTACGGATGGTTTGTTGGGTGGGTGTTCGCCACTGAGCTCTACGCTCGTAGCAGATGTGTCGCTTACATATTTCACTCACATACATACCGAAAATTCATCACACCCACCTAATTCTTAAACAAATTTAATTAATGCTGAGGAAAAAAACTGATACAAATTCTTCCAATAAACCATGTGATGTTAAGTTATTTAATTTCTAATTGATTAATTTTATGATGGGCTCAATCCACTCATTTGCATCACATCGATTTTATTTAGTCGAACGTACGTTTAGCTTGTTTGATTAACAGTGTTTGTATTGTCTATCTATTGTTAGATAGAAAGTACCTTGATAGTCATGAGAAGTTTACCCGTGCACTAGCTTTCGGGCAAATCGGCGAAATCAAGTAAAAAAATCATAGAGATTGGATGGTTTCCAGTCTATTTTACTTCCTTATTAAAAAATTCAAAACAGTTTGAAATTAGCGAAGGGGGACTGTTGCCATGCCTGGTCCGCCAATGTACCTACTGTACCTACCTACCTACCTACCTACCTACCTACCTACCTACCTACTACTTACATACCTATGTACCTACTTACCTACTTACTACCTACCTATGTACCTACCTACCTATAGAACTACCTACCTACCAACCTACCTACATAGCTACGTTGACAATGTGTCTGGTTATTGAGCCAGTGAGTGGGTTTGGATGTCTCGTCGTTGGATTGACCCAGATAATGGGCCGAATCTGCACGCACGCAGCAGCACTTTTTTACGCGCGCACGTGCTTGGGGAACGGGGGGTTGGTGGTGGGGGAGGGCGTTGACCGAGGGGGTAGAAGGGGGCGACACCCCGTCCTTGCCTGCCTGCACTGCCGACACGTCCAAAAAATCACTGCTCTTGACGGGGATGTCTGTGGTCGGTAGTGGTGGTAGTGGTCGCGATCCGTAGTCAAAGTCACTGTCGTACGTCGTCCACTTTCCTGCATATGTTCAAACCAAGGAATGAATGCGCACAAACAATACGGAGGAAAAGGCGCTATATGCAAATGTGTGGCTGGATGCACCCAATGACGGCAAATCGTCGCATCCAACGTAACATATGAGTGGATGCACGCAAGAATCGACGCATGCGTTCACAAGCTTGGGCTTTTTTGAAAAATTTCAAAATTCTAAAATATACATTAAATCATACACTTTTGGATTAGAAATGATAGTTTTAGCCAAATAAAAGTTGTTTGCGCTTAAAAATTTCAGTTTAAACAAATTTTGATAGGTTTTCTGGCCGTCCGAAAATGTGCCAAAATTAGACGATTTCACGCGTGATCGCGCGTGTTGTTTGCCTTCTAATTTTTGATTTTTAGGTTTTTTATGTTATTATATAATCTGATTACACTGTTTACATCTATGTTTATGTGTGTTATCAAGAAAAACAAATTACGAAAAAAATTTAGTATGGAGGGGGTATAAAGAAAAGTTCGGACACGAATTTCACCCATTACCCTCGGATGAATCTGGCATTCTGAAGATGTAGTCTTGTGAAGAATTCTTTCAACAACCTATATAAAAAATTTGATTGGATTTCCCACTACACAAATCGAAATTTTCTGGTTTGAAAAAGTCACCTAGTGGCGTAGTTAAACTCCCACATCCAGATATTTCGAGCGCGTATTCTGTATTTTGGATTCAAAATTCAAACATGCCGTGGTTCATTAATGGTGTTTTGGGACCTACTATGAGAGCCTATCAATACTGCAAAGCCGTTTTGTTCAGTCTTGCATAAATTTGAAAAAATCCGGATTTCAAGAATTTCGCTGAAAATTGAATATCTGCGTTCGACAAGCGCATTTTAGTCCTACTGAACGTTAACGTCGGCGTGTGTTAATGGGAGTAAAATATTCTGAATCTAAACTTCATTGCCCGCATTTTGAGCTCTAGAAGTTATGTTTTAAAGCTTTTTTCAATTATGTAACAATTACTTGAAAAAAATTTTAATACGAAAAAAGAAAAAAATTGTCGAGTTGTCCACTTTGAGGTCAAATAAAATTTGTTACCCTCAAAGCGAGCTCGAACCGTGTTTGTGGGATGATGTCCCTGACTTCAAATTTTCGATAAATATGATTTTTACCCCTTCCATCGTTCTACACCCTCTTCAAAATCGAGTTACATTAGCTTTTCTGAAAAATTAACTATAAAGTTATTTCAAATTTTGCGCTTTTTTTCAGAAATAGTCAAGTATCTCGTTTTTATAATAATATTTTATCAAAGTTGATCATTTGGGGCATCACTCAAATGGACTGTTCGAGGTTGCATTCAGAGTATAAATTTTTTTGACCTTTTAAAGTTGACAACTCGACAATTTTTTTTCTTTTTTCCTTAACAAAATTTTTTTTCAAATATTTTTTACATAATTGAAAAAAGCTTCAAAACATAACTTCTAGAGCTGAAAATGCGGGCAATGAAGTTTAGATTCAGAATATTTTACTCCCATTAACACACGCGGACGTTATCGTTCAGTAGGACTAAAATGCGCTTGTCGAACGAAGATATTCAATTTTCAGCGAAAATCTTGAAATCTGGATTTTTTTCAAATTTATGCAAGTCTGAACAAAACGGCTTTGCAGTATTGATACGCTCTCATAGTAGGTCCCAAAACACCATAAATGCCCACGGCATGTTTGAATTCTGAATCCAAAATACAGAATACGCGCTCGAAATATCTGGATGTGGGAGTTTAACTACGCCACTAGGTGACTTTTTCAAACCAGAAAATTTCGATTTGTGTAGTGGGAAATCCAATCAAATTTTTTGTATAGGTTGTTGAAAGAATTCTTTACAAGACTACATCTTCAGAATGCCAGATTCATCCGAGGGTAATGGGTGAAATTCGTGTCCGAACTTTTCTTTATACCCCCTCCATACTAAATTTTATTCGTAATTTGGTTTTCTTGTTAACACACATAAACATAGATGTAAACAGTGTAATAAGATTATATGAGAACATAAAAAACCTAAAAATCAAAAATTAGAAGGCAAACAACACGCGCGATCACGCGTGAAATCGTCAAATTTTGACACATTTTCGGACGGCCAGAAAACCTATCAAAATTTGTTTTAACTGAAATTTTTAAGCGCAAACAACATTTATTTATCTAAAACTATAGTTTCCAATCATTAAATATAGATTTTAACACGCATTTCAAATTTTCGATTTTTTCAAAAAAGCCACATCTACCGTCGATTCTTGCGTGCATCGACTCATATAAGCTGTTACACATTACATTAAACTGTACGTATTTAGAAATTTTTTAATGCCAATGAATTATTTTTATCCAGATGAAATGTTTGTCGCAAGTTATATCATCTAAATTGAGCTTACCCAACTTAAGCCTTTAAATTGAAAATTATTAATTTACAAAGAGTTTCCTTAATAGAAAAATGATTTTATTTTGCATGGTTATGCTGCATACCGAGCAACGGTGCAACCCACGACAACGACTAATTCCAATTTCCCTATATTTGGGCACTTATCGCACGTTGCGACATGCACCGCGACATAGCGTGACCCAGATCCCCGCCTTATATTTACAGGTGTGCAACATGTTACGCTCACGATTTTTGTTGTGTTATCCGAGTGTTATGTTTTTTTTATATTATCGATAACATGTAGCGTTGCATGCACTGCCGGAATATGCAACTAAGCTTTTATGTAGGCAGATGTGTAGACGCGTGCAACTGCATTCCAAAATCTGCGTATTTTTGTTTCTGCAAAAAATAATCACACACTCATCGATCTACAGGAATACCAACTGTTGAGGACTGTATCTTACGTTTTTAGATTTTTTTACATCTCTGATGTTTTCATCTTATTTCAAAGGAATGGAATGAAAGCGAAAACACGGCAGGAATGTAAAAATTATTTTCATTACGGACTATAAACTGATTGCTTCTGTTTCGCTGTATGATGTACACGTATGTATGTACGTATGTACTGTATGTATGTTAGACAATTCTGTTCATCAAGTCTGATAATTACGTGCCTTTATTGTATCAAAATACGTACTAGTATTAAAGATGTTTTTTTAAATGAGTGGTTTTTTACTTTCTGGTATGTATCTGTCACTGTACTGCTATCTGGCGTCACCCAACCTAATCACCGACATCGTTGTCGCCCAGGACCGCAGTTTTTTACGGAAAAACTGTGACCGTGGCGCCGGGAATTTTAGTCTGGTCATCACGGTAGCACAGATTAAATATTTCAGTCTTACATACTAAATGTGTATTATACTTACTCAACATTATGTGTTGCTGTAAGCAGTCGTAATGTTTAACCAGTGTGATACATTGCAATTAGTGTCATACTCCGTACATTACATTTTAATACATGTTCCTCTTTGTCTGCATACTGTAGTCAATGACGGTCAGCATTAGAACCTTTTATTAACGTTAATTAATTGCCTTAGTGTAAGCGAAGCTTTAGTGTATCGAGTTTTCTTCTCTAAAATGTTTTGAAGCGTACATGGATAAGAACTGTTTTATCCTTCACCCGTTTTGCCATATGACTTTTTGAATCGATTCCCAAAATTCAACGTTTTTTCTCCCTTGTGAATGTTTCTCAGTTACGTACTTACGTCACTTGTGACTTCGCAGATGTTCAAAAGATGCCTAATAGCAACATGATTGGTTGTCGTACCGGTGCCGCCCATGCAATGTGTATGTTCCGTTTGCACGTCCGGGCTAACACCCGAGCTCACTGACTCACGTACTGTCATATGGCGTTCCGACGTATGTACATACTGGACGTGGAGTAAAAAATGCTGCGAACACATTTGCCCACACACACACATATATTGTACATATACGTACACTGCAAACCTACATTTGTATATTAGGGACACATTCTTACGTACATTCATGACTGTATGCGGTCGCCCACAGTATAATAATATGATTATCAAAACAACATAAATGAACACCGCAAATAATACGAAATTCGTCAATTAATTATCGGCGGCAATAATCAATTCATACGTGGATCTTATCAACGATATCATTCCATACATCGAACTTACATATCAACAATAATCAACCTGCGATTCCTATTATCATCATTTATGTGAATGCGCTAGATCCTTGTCCCTGAGACCTCAGATTTGAAGACGCCGGTTGGTGGTATCATTCAAGTCTGAGTGCTGTAGGGACCAGGTCGGTTGCCCAACCAATAATAGAATACAACATATCATTACATTACCACAATGTAGTTGGTAAGTATCGTGGTGACTAAACGACGATCAAGCTGCGGTCGACATTCCAACTCGTCGGTTCGGTATGAAACACTAATTTACTTACATGATTTTATCTGGCTCAAAGTTTGGTGAGTATTATAGTGGTTTCGTTGGTTAGCGTTACTTGAATTTATTGGTTGGCAGTGTTGTAAACAATAATGAGTCCGCTGAGTAGGTACAAGCTGAATAAGTACGTAGAAGGCTTGCAGAAGTGATAGTGTGATTGGATACTTACCTAAATAACTAACCAAGTTATTAAGCAAGCACCTTTCTGACTTTCACCTTAAGAAAATGTATTGACGGTGTCGAAATCTTGCGCATGGGACATGTTTAATGTGAGCGAATTTTGTATGCAATAACTTTAATAACTAGTATTTTATTTTCCGGTGTTTTTTAATGTTTCATTTACTGCAGAAATCGAGGCCACCCACAACAATGGCAATGACGGTGAGGACAAGCAAGTTGATCCTGAAGAGGGGGTTGGTTTAGAAGTAGAGTGTTTGACATAAGTAACTTTTAAATTTAACATTTCGATCAACCACAAATTTTTTCTTGTGCTAGTACGTATTTTAGTGAGTTAACATCGTACGATAGCCTATAGTCCGATGTTTAGTTTGCCGCATGATGGAGCTTCAGGCTTGTCATATCACTTGAGTTACGGTAACTTTTCTGGAGGTGTATGTCATGTAGGCTTTTTCTACTTTTGTTTAGAAACTAGAAAACAAAATGAGGTGTATGTCATGTAGGCTTTTTCTACTTTTGTTTAGAAACTAGAAAACAAAATGAGGTGTATGTCATGTAGGCTTTTTCTACTTTTGTTTAGAAACTAGAAAACAAAATGAGGTGTATGTCATGTAGGCTTTTTCTACTTTTGTTTAGAAACTAGAAAACAAAATGACAAATAATTGCTAAAATAACAGTATAATAGCAACCATTTTGAGATATTCAAACTTTCCAATGCGAAAATAAGTGTTTGTAAATTTGACATACCTGACGAAAAATGTGCAATTTCAATTCCTTTTGGTTTGTTTGTTTGGCGAAACCATTAGTTGGGATATCTCATAGTGAATCATGAAACATATAGGCCGAAGACTACCTGGAATGTGAGCTTGAGACCACAGACACGATGGTGGCTCGATCCAACGAAGTCACGGGAGTCAAACTACTCGTCGGTAAATACAGTCGAGTCAACAACAATACTTCTGCTAACACAAACTCTGGTAATAATAAACCGACTCCAGCGTCTGACCTTGTTGGTATAATCAACTTTGATCTAGCTTTAGTTACACTATTTTTTTGTATCTAATGTATTATAGTTATTTTGACTTTATCGCAAATCATGCATGTACAATGAAATATTGTTTTATCAGGATGATGAAGTGACGCAACCAGGAGCTGTTCCGCCCAAGAGCAGTGGTTAGTAGCAGCTGACTCGATACAGATCGGTACACTTAAAAATTATTGTGAATTAAGCCCCATATACTATAAAACAGTGTCGTTTATTGTGACTAACAAACATGTAAAAATTGGATACATTATTTTCTTCCCAACTCAATTTATGCAGGATGTTTCGCTCTATTTTCGTCAGGTTTAGTAATAAACGGCAAAGTTTGTTATACTTGATTTAATACTAAACCTGACGAATCAACGGTGAAACATTGGATATTAAGGTACATATGTGTTCTTGCCCAAAAAAGAGTCAAGAAGCAAATAATGTAATGTATAAACCATTGTATAGTTATATGATTCAGGCAAACCAGCGTCAGCATCTCTACGTCGCGGACATGTGCGTCGCAAGACCTATGTGGTCAGCAAAAGGGCTCAGGCCATCAACGATAAACAGCCGGTGATCGGCAAGACTGCCACAACTCCATCAATCACTGCTAATCAACAAACTGCCAAACCGACGTCCATATTCCAAAACAACCAAAGCCCTGCTAAGCCACTACTCAAACAGTTATCTTCCGTGGACACCGGCAAACGCACATCGCCTAAGGGATCGCCCGAAAGACCCACTACCTTAGGAAGTCTTGATCCGGATAAAGTTGGAATTATGTAGTATAATTCAATTAAGTTTCGAGCATGCTCGGCCAAAGTGCTGTTGATCAGAGTTAAATATTAGAAATTTTGAGAACATTGGGAACATAACATATCCACGCTCACAGTCACTCGCATTCAAATCTTGTCTCGTAATCAGAGAACGCTGTCATGTTGAATAAAACTTGAAAGCGGGTATAGTATACATGTCTAGAGAGTAATGAGCATGTTTTTGATGTTAGTCTATGGTGTGCGGTATATTATATATTCATGGTTAAGTACTAGGGGACGAGCCCATCATCAAATTAACCAGTTTACGAGCATTAGTTCAATGTGTCAATGAGACCTCAAGACCCTTCTCATACATTGGTGTCTTAAAATATTTGGTCGAAATACCACTTAAATTTTTTATATCTTTTACTTCTATTCGTTACTTCTATGATCAGATCTCCCTGAAGCACGAGGTGGAGGCGGCAGTGGCAGATAAAGAGGCACCCGTGATGGGTAAGATCAATACCCGCATACCCGACGATGCTCCGTTCGTTTACAAATTATCATCTGTTACTTTTAACACTAATTTTATTCGTGTTTTATAAACAACGAGGAAACGGAGGCCCAAAAGGAAGATATTCATAGCCATTTGCAAAAAAAAAAAAATTGAAACTTTTCCTGACGTTCCCAAATATATCGGAACTGAAAAACAGAAGAAAATTTCGAAACCAAACGTCATGAAAAGTTGCACCTTTTTTGCCACTGACTATGAAGGCACCCTGAACATCACATTGAAAAATACATGGTTTCATCATGTAAATTGAACATTTTCAGAGAAGACGACTACACCAAGGTATTCGGTTCCCGTCCCAAAGTGGCACGCACTCCCGATAAGAACGCGTTGAAAGCCAGGAACGAAGTCATGTTTTATTGATTCTAAACTGTTATGATTGGTGCATCTATATTACATTCAAAAAGCGAGTGTTGTATTATATCACATTCCAATACGTGTCCAAGCACTAGCGGACGAGAAGGGGAGGGAAAAGTGAAATTCCCCCCTCTTTGGCGGATTTCAAATGTGGAATTTGTTTCTCAAGGTGTAGGTAAAATCGCCTAATTTTTGTTCGATTCCCCCCTCTTTGATAGAATTCCCCATCCTTTGGAATATTAGCTCGTCCGCAAGTGTGTCCAAGTCCACGTGCATGCGTTTTATTACAATGATATTCATTACATCTTATTACATTCCGCTGGTAAATCAAGACTAAAACTCTTTATCAAGAAACATAATTCAAGCCATTTTGAAACACCACATTTCACTTCAATTTGTATAAATAACAAACAACGCCAAGCTTATGTATAGGTAATTGTTATATGGCATTCAAATAATTGAAAATGAACTGGTATTGCAAGTTAACATGAACAAGGCTTTGAAAATGTTGGAATTGTTTTGAAATGAAAATAAAGTGAAAAACTAGTTATTAGCGATCGACATATCACAGCGTGAATTCTGCAACCGCTTAGTTTAATTCGTCGGAGTTGCAAGTCTGAATAAAGTTTAGATGCTTCTGTGCAATATTACATCCTCAGAAGTGACTGATTGTATTGTTGAAAGAATAACATGAAATAAAAAGTTGATTGAGAGTAGATGCTGTAGATTAACTGTTGATGTTCTAAATGCTAACTCTACATTATCATTGCACGTACTAAATAGACACATCTACATACCTTGGGTCATACATTACATTGAACAACCGGCAGAAAAAACGCTCAGGTCACTAAGAACATTCTATTTCCATAATTTTAAATAAATGTAGTTAGTTTGAGCACCATAACGTTATAACAATAAATAAGGATACAATTAATTACAAGCAAATATACAAATCTTTCATTGTACCATCAACTTGTTTTTTTTTATTGTACCATCAACTCTTCGTTGCACCGACAACAGCTAAAACGTCTTTGGTCGGTTCTGAAACATAGCTTTAGAAAGTTTACATTTGAAATTTGATATCTACTGTTCGGTAGTTATTCGTTAGATTTTGCCCGTTACACATGAAAACTCGCTAACGCTCATCAAAATAGTTTTCCAGTCGCAACTGTTTGAGTGCCACAGTTTTGAAAAAAAATTAGTTTGAGACACTAGTGATTTCTCATTCTGTAGCATACTCCGTACACCTCACAATTATGTTTAACTATTGAGATACGGTTGTGCTTTACTCCAAAGAAAATTGCGAAAAAAAATTTCCTTCGAAATTCGGTCGAAAAAAATAGTGCAAGTCAAGATTTCAATGCACGGAATCAAAGCCTGCAGAAAATATTTTCAAATAACACTCACTGAATTCGGACGATGCACGCACAAAGTTCTTAATGAGTTCGGTTGAGTGCGCCTCAAGGAATTGCAGTTCATCGGGCTGCAGATCGTCGGTGAGTCGTTGCAGTGCCGTGAGAATCTCGAGCTTGCGTTGCGTGTACACCGTGTCGTTGCACTTTTGTAGCTTGTGATCGCTTTCAAGCTTCAATTATTTTGAAATGTCTTTCTGTATTGAGTACTATTTCTATTTGTAGTTTACTAAAGTGCTCATTTTCGCAAATGCACCTTTTGGGGTTGTTCTGAGTTAGAAAAACAGATTTTGCAAAAATGAGTTTTTATCAAACAGAACGTTTCATGGCCCAAAGACCTACCTACTATTTGTAAAACTAATAATAAGATGAACGGTGTTCCAAAACTGTATAGCGGCTGTCAGCTGAAATATCGAATTTGCATAAATAAAATAGTCAGACCTCTTGGAGCTTTAGCCTCAGCATTGCTGGTTGTTTGCGAGCGAACAGTGCGATGATTTCAGGTGTTTTGAAGGCCTGACTGATTGCAGCTTGAAGCGCCTATAATACTGATTTTGGGCATTTAATTGATCAACCACAGCCAGTAAATTCAGATTTTCGGTAAATCAGTCACATCAGCTTCAGTCGGTTACTAGTTGGAGTGGAGTAGTACTTGTTACTTAGTTTTGGTTTTTTATGTGGTTGGTTTTGGTTTTACTATGTTCCTTTCATCCGACACTCACACAGTCACTGTCCAGACCGTTGACCAACCAGTCATTTATTGAAAAATATATTCGTATTTTTTTAATTGGTTAATCATTGATTCAGTCAGCCATTTGACATTCAGTCTACCAGTCAACCAAACAGTCAGTTAAAATACCCAGTCCTTCACCATTCAGCCTACCAATCAGTCGGTAAGTTATTCACCCATGCGGCATTCAGTCTACCATTCAAACAATCAGTCAGTTCAGTTACGTTATCCAGTCATTCACCATTCAGTCTACCAGTCAGCCAATCAGTCAGTCAAGTTATCCATCCATTCGGTTTTCAGTCTACCAATCAATCAATCAGTCAAATACGTTTTCCACCCGTTTGGGTTTCAGTCTACCAGTCAGTCGATCAAACAGTCAAGTTATATAACCATTCGGCTTTCAGACTACCAGTCCACCAATCAGTCAATTAAGTTATCCAGTCATTCGGCATTCAGTCTACCAGTCAACCAATCAGCCAATTACGTTTTCCAGCCATTTGGGTCTCAGTCTACCAGTCAGCCAAGAGCCAATCATTCAATCAAGTTATCCAGCCATTCGGCTTTCGGAAATTCAGTCTACCAGTCAAGTCACACAATCATTCAGTTAAGTTATACACCCATTCGGCATTCAGTCTACCAGTCAACCAATCAGTTAGTTAAGTCATCCGGCATTCAGTATATCAGTCAACTAATCAGTCAGTTAAACTATCCAGCCATTCAGTATTCAGTCTAACAATCAACCAATCATTCAGTTAAGTTATCCAACCATTCGGCATTCTGTCTACCAGTCAGTAAAGTTATCCAACAAACCGGCATTCAGTCTACCACATCAGTCAACCAATCAGTCAGTCCAGTTATCCAGCCATTCGGCATTCAGTCTACCAGTCAACCAATCAGTCAGTTAAGTCATCCAGCATTCAGTCAACCAATCAGTTCGTTAAATTATCCAGTCATTCAGCATTCAGTCTAACAGTTAACCAATCATTCAGTCAAGTAACCCAGCTATTCGGCATTCAGTCAACCAGTTAGTTAGTGAGTCTCATCATTAACTGATGCTCACCTGTTTCATTGTGCCAATCTCATCTAGCAATGTCATATCGCCACTTGTAATGCGTTCCAGGGACCCGGCAAACTCAGTTAACTGCTCGTGTGTGTCACGCTTCATCTCATCGTATTCTGAGTCATCCAGTTCAGATCTAAAAACACAATGTTTTTCAACGTTTTTACTGAATTTCCTATTTTAGAAGAACGGTCATAAACTTGCAATATTTTATTCTAAATGAGAGATGGGACAATCTGCGTGCATAGGGTCCGGTTCAGGTCGAGGCCAAACAGAATTCCCAAGTGCTTAAGGTTTTATAACAGCTGTATATTTTTAACTAAGTGCCTCCTCCCCTTCATCATTGGTGGAAAGTTGACAAGACATTGCTATATAATAACTATTCATGTACGGCTGAATTCTTGCGTATTCTTGTGTAAGTGTAACGGATCCATCAGGGCGGGCAAGGGGTGAGAAATTCAAAACAGGACGTTTGTCGAAATTTTTTTAAACAGATTCGAACGACGTAATTTGTAAATAAAATTGCTATATATGACTTTTTGAGATAAATTCGAGAAAAGTATAGTCGTTCTTGTCATTCTTGTCCAATATCTTGGAATAGCACGCTTTTCGAAGTTGATGTTTCAAAACGACAAAGTTGTCGTTAGGTTTGGCTCTGAGGCGTTGTGGAAAATGCTTATTGGTTTGAAAAAATAACAATGTTGTTTTTAACGTGTTTATGATCGAACCAATGGAAAAAAACATTAAAAAAGGTTTCTTTGAGTTGTTTTTAACCCTATGAAACAATATCATGAGATTTTATAAATAAACACGCTCAAAATAGCCGGTTTACTGGAGTGTGTAAAATTTATGCAAACACTATTAAGATTTTACCCCAATACCGTAAAATTTTTCGATTTTTTCTTTTTCAGTTTGATTTTCTTGTCTGAAATTTAGTTTTGTGAACGATTAGAAGTTCGCTGACGCTGTGGAAAAACAGAATTTCATAAATACATTTTGTGTGTGGTATTTATTCCGTTTGTGATACCTCATTTCATAAGTGGGTCAATGTGGACCGACTTATGGCGACCTAAAAACAAATAAATTGGAATTATTCTAAATTTGATGGTCAACTTTTGAAGAAAATCCCTGAGAACTAAAGAAATAATAAGAAATTAATTCAGAAACCTCACCAAATCGAAAATTTTTACGGTATTGGGTAAAATCTTAATAGTGTTTGCATAATTTTTACACACTCTTTTTACTCACTGCGTGTTCATTTATAAAATCTCATGATATTGTTTCATAGGGTTAAAAACAACTCAAAGAAACCTTTTTTAATGTTTGTTTTCCATTAGTTCGATCATAAACACGTTAAAAACAACATTGTTATTTTTGCAAACCAATAAGCATTTTCCACAACGCCTCAGAGCCAAACCTAACGACAACTTTGTCGTTTTGAAACATCAACTTCGAAAAGCGTGCTATTCCATTCCAAGATATTGGACAAGAATGACAAGAACGACTATACAGGAGTTCAAGTGACTTTGGATCCACTTCAAGGATATTCTTTATTGAGTAACAAAGCCAGAATCAGCTGCAGGTCACAGTTTCATAAATCATCCCTCAACCAAGAAAACAGACCTCCCTTGACTATGTTCAGTCGTCCTTAGGAGAGAATTTCCTCAGCGGGAAGGGGGAGAGGGGTCCCCGAAAAACTTAGGTCACTCAGACGGGCAGTAGTGAGGATTAACCCCCAAAATAACTCGGACTCTACAATACGCACTCAAACTGACGGATGATAATTGAAAATGTCAAAACAAATCCAAAACGGAATGGTGTGATATGAAAACCTGTATTCATCGAGATCGGCAAGCTGTTTAACCAGGCGATCTAGTTGATCCTGTATATTCTGACGAAGAACGGCTGTTTCCTTTGCTGTGGAGGCCATTTATGCAAACCGAACTGAAAGAGTTTCTGTAGTTATTTTATATTTATTTCATTCAGTCAGACTTATTTAATCAAAATTTGAATAATACCGCTTTCTATAACTAAAAATAACAGGAAACACCGCATTGCTGGATTAAAAAAATTATAAGTCCTCAGTGCGGCACAATTATTTTGTGACTATAGAAAAGCTTATAATTTATTTGTGCTCAAACTATTTTGGATTTGAATATATAGAATGTGTGGGGTGAATTCAGCGTTGAAAGATGGAAATAAAGGTCCTGAACGGTAGCTAGAACTGTGATTACCTTTACACTTTTCACTCAATACCGTAACCCAATTTGGGTTACGGTAGTAAAAAAAGTTTTTTTGCCTTTTAGAATCAGGGACATTCTAGTTGTTGATATTGAACGATTACCATACCTGAACTTTAAGGTGAGGTGTCCACACTGTTGCACTAGCATAGTACTCTATACACGCAAACATCTTCTTCAGTTATGCTTTTTAGCTGAATTCTACATACACATTAGATTTCGCACATAATTTTGTTTTTGAAATATTTTGTTTGTTTATTACTTTGTTTTCTCTGTTATTCTGTATGATTTGAATGATTGGAATTAAAAGTGTAGATTAGACGATGGCAAGGTAGACTTCTGACGATGACGGAGCCTTGCCATCGGAACATTGGGTCAAGCCCTTTAATTCCGTCGAAACCCAATGTTCCTTACCTCCTATCCTACTGTTTCAAATCGTATGATTGTATAGACTTCTTTTATTTAAAATTAAATTTTGCAAATTGTGAATTGTTATTTTATCAAAACAAATCAAGGTAGTGTAAAATAACCTGGAATCTTGATGTGTACGACGACAACAGTAATCAGCCGGATTTCATCGATGGTGCTTTATTCAATATTTTAACGTCTGTTACATTATCATAAAATAATCGCATGTACAAGGTATAAGAAAATAGAACTCTATTGATTTTTTAAGCAAGAAAACATCTAATAACCTTAATGAGAATATCACAGGATGAATACACATTAAGAATAAAAGGGTTAACCAAGTTACACTGAGAAACCAAGCATACCACGAATTCACAAATCCAATTTTTCCTTCAAATAATTCGAAACAGTCTAACAATGACTGAAAAGTTGGAATGGAGGACGACAAAAAATACACAACGATAAAATTTCCAGTCGCCGCGAAAATCTATACGATAAATATCGGTTAGCGGATTTGCCAGTAAAATCGCTAGAATGTTAAATCAACGATAACACGCGATTGAAAAAGGTACTTTCGATAAAGTAGTGAAATGATCTCTTTGCTGACCAAATATATGTTAATAGAGAACAGGTTGGTTTTCAAAAAGAAAAGAACAGTTGAATTTTGCCAATCAAAAGGCAAAATGTACTTATAATCGCGCTACGACCGCATGCGGGAACAGTTAACGCAAATAATAAAACGTTTATAAAAATGATAAATATTTCAAAAACTCCTTAAGTCACCGGTCATTTGATCAGCATTACAGAAAATCGAGGTATGAACGGGTTGGGTAGTAAAGGGCACAACAACTATAATATAAATCGACCGTTTTATCATCGGAAACACTTGCCAGAAACCGAAACTATAAACGTGTTATAGGAAATTTGAATGAGACATTAGTCGACTCATAGGCCCTGTGCACGTATAGGCTTTGGGCTTATCATTATAAGCCCAAGGCTTATAATTTACGTGTTAAGTTAAAGTATATACCTCAGTAGAAATTTATAAGCCCAGGGCTTATAATTTATAAGCCTAGGGCTTGTAATTTTGTGTACTTTAACACGTAAATTATAAGCCCTGGGCTTATAATTATAAGCCCAAAGCTTATACGTGCACAGGGCCATATTCTAGCAACAAAACAAATGAAAAAATGGAGAACGTGTAAAATCGGCTACGCGGCTGAACGCCTCGGACACCGCCACGATCATCACCGCCGCCACGGGATTCATCTGAAAAAAATAGATTATATTAACGTTATCAAGCAATTAGCAATCTTGCTTGTAGCTCATGATGGCTGGCTGGTTTAAATTTAACTTGAACCGGAAACCGAACTCCGAACAAGCCCGAACATTCTACGATTATAATAATTCTTGGAGATGGAGACAACTTACTTTCGTAGCGCGGGGCCAAATTCCATATGAAGATTGGTCGCCGAAACTCAAACAAAAGTTTACACCGCCCAGCGGTCCAATCCATCTTCGATTATAATACGTTTACCTACTGAGAAAATTCACTAACATTGGTAACGGATGCCATCGTTTGTTGCGTTCCTATGTGAGTGTGACGGACGGAATGATGCGGATGAAACTAGATTACATCTGCAGTCTGCCTACAAAGTCCGCCAACATTGCTGAAAATATTTTGTTGCTGTTTCGTGACTAAACGCGCTCATCCAGTCAGCATCTAACTACGTGTATATTTTAATGTTTGGGCGTTTTATCAACGAATCAACTAGTTGTATATGTTGGATTGTCATCACGTAACCTGATAACATACAACAAACAAACATATTTGCCGAAAAACTTATATACATATAATAAATGCCACATTCAGTGGGAGTCAAAAATACAGAACATAGTAATCTTCATGAAAAATCACACCACACCACTAAAGTAACAATCAACCAACGGTGATATCATTATCGTTACTCCGTAGTCCAGATTGGATACGAGAATTTTGCCAGTACCGCCCGCCACGCCACGTGCACCACCGGCCTGAGTTGAGGCCGTGCCGGCACTGAGAATCCGTCATGCGATCAACGACCGTTGGACACGCTGCCACGACTCTGCAAACAGAATACCATTACATCAATGTGTGAAAGGACATGTATGAAAACAAGAAGGAAGATATCAAATCAGCTCAGTGCTAAATTACAAACCTTGAATCCACCTACAAATCGACCGCTTCCGCTACCGCCGCCATCCGAATTACTGCTCCGCCTGAATCCACCACCGCCACCACCACGACCGCGTCCTATAAACAGTTATAACAAATTAAACGTGTTATTTCAAGTAATCATCATAACGAAAAAAATAAATGAAGCATAATAACTGGCGGGCTAGTCCTCCAAAAAATGATAATCGGCAGTTTTGAGCCCTTTTTATCTACCCTCAAGAAAAAATGCAACTGTTTTGAAATGCCAAAGAGGGGGATAATACTTTTCTCCCTATCTCATCCGCTAGTGAGCATAATTAAAACCAACCAGCACCACGTCCACCACCTCCACGAACACAACCACCACGACTACCGCGCTGCTGCTTGATCACGTCATCCAGTGATATATCCATTGCGAAGTATAGTTAAGATGATGGTGCGTCTGCTGAATTTCACCGAAATAAGAATAACCATCTGAAAAAAATTATTCATAAGGGCCAAAAAAAGGCTCACTAAAAGCAAAATACAGGTAGGTCTACCGCGAAGCGTGTTGCCGTGACTGTGTTGCCTGAGATTTCTGGTATAGCTCTCACTATTTTTTAACAAGCTAGACAGTAACTTGAACAAAATATCCTGTTAAATAACTCATTGAAGCTTTAACACATTGATATAACCAGAGGAGAGTTATAATATTTGCGATAAATCCGTTGAATACACAACACTCTATGCACACCACGTCCCACCGACAGCCACACCTTCATACGAACGCACAAGCTGATGTTTCAAAAAGTGCATTTTCTATGTTAAAAAAACTTTGCACTCCAGTACTAAGATTACGGTACTTTGTACTAGAGTGCAAAGTGTGATTAATCAGATTGCTAAGAACCTCCTGAACACGTTAAAAGTGCGCGCTGACAATTTTGTCGGAACATACTTTGCTTATAATAAGAACAGAAAAAAAGATTAATTTTTTTTAATTCAATTGCGTTTTATTTATGACATTCTCGACAGCTTCGACAAACGATCGCGCCTACGGAGCGGAACTCATAAAAGCGCACCGTTCATTTGCGGAACTTTATTAGCGGAACTGTTCGCATCGGAACCGTTAAGTGGGGATCAATACCCAGCGGAATTGTTATAAGCGGATCCGTAAAAATCGGACTTTTATAAACCGGATCGTTTTTTAGCGGAACTGTACCCAGCGGATTTTTTCATTTCCGGAAATTTCAGTTAAAAATCGGAAGTATAAAAATCGGAAGTGTTAAAATCGGAAACGTCAAAAGCGGAACTTTAAAAGCGTAACCGTCAAAAGCGGAACTGTTATAAAAGTGCCTTTCATGAGTGGAAAACCACGCTGGACACCTCCGCTTCGCGGTGCTAACGGTCCAAGGCGGGGGCATAAAACTTAGGTTTCAGTGTAGGCTTAGGCTTAGCCTTTGGAAAAGGGCTCGGGCGCTACGCGCAAACCCTAAGCCTAATCCTAAGCCTAAACTGAAAACTAACTCTTAGCCTCATACTCGGCGATCTCGCTTAGAACGAACAGTCTGTGCTAATGACTAAGCCGAAGCCTTATAAACAATAAAATAGGCCCACCAAATGTTAATAGCAAAAAAATTACTTCACCGAGTTCCGCAAAACTAATTTCCGGAATTTAAGGTTCCGCTGTCGTAAGTTCCGCTGAAAACACAACCGCAAAGAACGGTTCCGGAAATAAAATAACCGCAAACAAACTTCCGCTGGCAAGACTTCCGCTTTTAAAAAATCCGATTTTAATAGTTCCGACGGAAAAAAATCCGATCCATACAGTTCCGCTAACAAACAATCCGCACATAACAGTTCCGGAGAAAAGACTTCCGCTAATAAACTTCCGCAAACGAACGATCCCTATTATACAGTCCCGTAGATATGGGTACACCCGACAAACGAGGTTGCATTTTTGATCTTTTTATTTTTTATTATGTGATATATATAAAAGATTAAACACCACAATTTAATCGTGGAATTACACACCCATGGATCGGAAAGCAATTACAGCATCATTTCTGATCCTACATGGTAAACATTTTTCAGTTAGATAGTACTTGTAAAAATCTTTTTTGCAACCATATATTCTTTTTAAAGAAAACTGCTCTAGGCAAAATCTGTTAAATTGAGGTATTATAATTAATTGTGATTAGCCCTTTACAGCTTAAAAATGTCATATTTCTCCATTTTAGCGGTAAGAGTACTGAACTTATAGAACCACAACACCAAATCGTCATGCTTCTGAAGGTGCTATATAACTACTGGTATAGCTTGGTCAAATATGTTTTTATCAAACGTTACTTTTTTTAAAGACCCATTACTCAAAAACACCAAGAATTATGCGCTATGTTTGTATGTTGTCGAAATGTAATGAAGAAAAATACGTTTTCTTAAAAATTTGATTTCAAACTGCGTGCCAATATGTTTCCGAGTAACAAGACATCCTGCATAGTCTATAAAATACGCCGACCAGTTTTATAATAAGAAGAAAGGAAATGACATAAGATGACAAAACGACGAGGAGGTAAAATTTACTCACACAGTGTTATTACACATAGGCCCTGTGCACGTATAAGCTTTAGGCTTACAATTATAAGCCCAGGGCTTATAATTCACGTGTTAAAGTATGGTAAAAAAGTTACCTCAGTATAAAATTATAAACCCTGGGCTTATAATTTTACACTGAGGTATATACTTTAACACGGGAATTATGAGCCCTGGGCTTATGGTTGTAAGCCCAAAAGCTTATACGTGCACAGGGCCATAGTTTTCATAAGTTAGCTGGTATCATGGGTAATCTATCGATATTATATGGTGGCGCGTGGGCCCATGATACAGGACCCAATCACTCCCTCACTTACTCACTCACTCACTCACTCACTCACTCACTCACTCACTCACTCACTCACTCACTCACTCACTCACTCACTCACTCACTCACTCACTCACTCACTCACTCACTCACTCACTCACTCACTCACTCACTCACTCACTCACTCACTCACTCACTCACTCACTCACTCACTCACTCACTCACTCACTCACTCACTCACTCACTCACTCACTCACTCACTCACTCACTCACTCACTCACTCACTCACTCACTCACTCACTCACTCACTCACTCATTCATTCACTCACTCACTCACTTACTCACTCACTCACTCACTCACTCACTCACTCACTCACTCACTCATTCATTCACTCACTCACTCACTCACTCACTCACTCACTCACTCACTCACTCACTCACTCACTTACTCACTCCCTCACTCACTCACTCACTCACTCACTCACACTCACTCTGATCTGAATTATGAACTCACATTCTAAAATTTTGTTTCCACAATACATTTTTACGAAATGCCTAATTTTGTGTAGGGGTTTTCCCGTAACCACAGCGGACGAGAAGGAGTGGGAAAAATAGAATTCCCCCCTCTTTGGATTATTAAAAAGTGCACTTGTTCCATAAGGTGTAAGTAAAATGGCCCCAAAACTGCCAATTCCCCCTCTTTGACTAAATTCCCCTCCCTTTGGAGGTTTGGCTCGTCCGCCAGTGCCCGTAACCGAGGTTCTTAGCAATCTGATTAATCACACTTTGCACTCCAGTACAAACTACCGTAATCTTAGTACTGGAGTGCAAAGTTTTTTTAACGGTTCTTAGAAATCTGATTAATCACACATTGTAATCCAATACAAAGTATACGGTAGTTTACATACGATTCCAAAGTGTAAATTAACATGGAAATACAAAAATTGAAACATCAGCTTCTGCATTTGCGCCCTGCGATGCTTGTGAAATGGTGTTGGGAAAAAAAGTTAACTAAACTGCAAAACACATTTGTGCGAACTGTTTGTTCGATAAGCACAATTAGAAAACAAGATTAAGTTGCAAGTCAGGTAAGTGAGTAATTAGATGAGTGAGTGAGTGAACTAATAAATATGTGAGTTAATGAGTGAGTGATTGAGACAGTGAGTGAGAGAGAGTGAGTGAATGGGGATAGTGATCAATTGAATGACTAAGTGAGAGTTCAAAGTAATTAATTAAGTGAGTGAGAAAGTGACTGTTTGTTGGGTGAGTGAGTTAGTGACTGACTGACTGACTGACTAACTTCATTTTTATTTCATTTCATTAGGGCCAGGTCCAAGACTTACGAAAGCATATGTACACATGACAAAGGTATGGTATGACCATGAATACTGAGTGAGTGAATGAGGCAGTGACTCACGGACAGTGTGACTGACTGAGTCACTCACTGACTCACTCACTAACTCACTCACTCACTCACTCACTCACTCACTCACTCACTCACTCACTCACACACACACTCACTCACTCTCTCACTCACTTACTCACTTACTCACTCGTACTCATTTGGGCTGACTGACTGACTGACTGACGGACTGACCCACTGACTGACTGAATGACTGACTCACTGACTGAATGATGAGTGAGTGAGTGGGTGAGACAGTGAATGAACGAATGAATGGACAATTGAATGAGTGAGTAAGGCAATGAATACGTGAGAGATTACGTGTTTAAGTAGATGACTAAGTAAGCTGTTTATTGGGTGAGTGAGTGATTAAGTGACTGAGTGACAGAGTGACTGAGGCATGATTACAAACCCCACAGATTTTTCGAATTTGGTTTTTCTCGAGCAACATTACTATTCCATGTAAAGTTTTACTGTCTGCGAGCCCCCGATAACCTAACGTAAGGCTGGCTTGTCCGAGCGGAGCGAGGACAAGCGCGATAGGCCCCGCAGGGGAGATTTCAATATTTCCTCCTCACGTGTTGTAGCATAGCCACGTGCTGTAGAAAGCATGCGAGCGTAGCGAGCCAGTTATATTAGGGTATATGCAGTTTAGTTGCATCGGCTCAGTAGCACAGTGCAAGGGCGCTTGCCTAGCATGCGAGTGGCCCGGGGTTCGTTTCCCAGATTTTTGATAAAAACTGTAAACTTTCAAAAAATCTGTGGGGTCTGGAAAATTGCGTGACTGAGTGAGTGATTGAGTGAGGGAGTGAATGAATGAGTGAGTTAGGGAGTGAAAAAGTGAGTGAGTGAGTGAGACTGTGAGTGAGTGAAGGAGTGAGTGAGTGAGTGAACAAGTGAGTTAGTGAGTGAGTGAGTGAGTTAGTGAATGAGTGACAGAGTGAGTGAGGGAGTGACTGACTGAATGAGTGAGTAAATGAGTGAGTGAATGAGGGAGTAAATGAGTCAATGAATGGGTGTATAAAGAATTGAGTGAATGAATCCATCAGCCAGTCAGTTAACTAGAGATTGAGTGAGCGCGTGAGTGAGAGAGTGAGTGAGTGAGTGAATGAGTGAGTGAGGGAGTGAGTGAGTGAGCAATGGAGTGAGTGAGTGAGTGAGTGAATAAGAGATTGAGTGATTGAGTCAGTCAATCAGTCAGTGAATGAATGAGCAAGCGAGAGAGGGAGCGGGTGAATGAGTGAATGATCGAATGAATGAGTGAGCAAGTGAGCGAATGAGTGAGTGGGTTAGTAAGTGAGTGATTGAATGTTTAAGTGAGTGAGTAAGCGAGTGAGTGAGTGAGTGAGTGAGTAAGTGGGAATAATTAGTGAGTGAATGAGTGCGTGAGTGAGCTAGTGAAAGAGTGAGTGAGTGAGTGAGTTAAAACAGTGATTGATTCCCCTAATTCAAGTTCGAGTAAAAACGACGAGTAAAATAGGATTACAATAATGCTTTCGAACAAATGAATTCGCGTAAAATGTTTGTATAAAATTAAATTTATTCCTATTTACGGTCAAATTAAATTGATTACCGTAATCTTTTTGGGTTACGGTAAAGTGTCAAAAGTGTAAAGGTAATCACAGTTCTAAATACCTTTTTAACATAGAAAATGCACTTTTTGAAACATCAGCTTGTGCGCTCAAATGAAGGTGTGGCTGTCGTTGGGTTGGGAGGTGGTGTGTTTGTGTATAGATATTCACAAGAAATTCCGGGTATATCTTTGGTTTATCAGCTCATGTTTATTCTCCGTTGCTTCCATAAATAGTTAATAATAACAAGATTATGATAATCTTTTTTCAATATGAGTTATTATTGTTAAAAGGCGGCTCGGGTACTGGCAAGCGAGCCGGTCTGGCGTTTAAGATGAAGAAATACAGCAAGAATGTCAGCCAGAAAGCTGTACACGGGCGCGCACAGTAGGAACCCAGGTTGGTGGGCTCCGGTAGATGGATTTAAACGGTTAATTGAAAACCGTTGGACTGTACGAGGCTAGCTGGACTGGAAACGTTTTCCAGTTTTGCCGAGCCAAACCAAAGTCTACTTTTCGTCCCAATTGCAAGAAATTTTTTATCCCAACGTGATGAATGTTTAGATTGCAATGAAACTTCTGGCACTGGCACGATGCGTACCAAAGCGACGATCAAACGATTGTGCGTGTACAAGAAGTCGAAGCCCATAAGGTTAGCTTGGCATGGGATCTTTATTTACTTAACTGTTCTTGCCTTGCCCTGTTGGTTGACATACGCTGAAGGTTGTTTTATACTGTTCAGATTGCAGAAACAAAATCGGCAAGATCATCAAATCGGCCCCGTTCCAGGGAATACTGGATCCAGGCATCGTGGCTCATGTGGAGCCGAACAAAAAGTGGTTTGGTTGGTAATATACTTTTTTGAGCTTAATTGAGTTATCCAACTAGACGTTTTTTTGTTTAATTCACTGTCTAGCTTGTTAAAATACCACGAGCTATACCAGAGTTCCTAGGCAGGCAACAGACAACAGTCACGGGAATACGCTTTCTGATAGACATGTGAACTTTATTTTGCTTTTGGTGCTCTTTCTTCAGCCCGCTTGTAAAAATATTGTGTTTCAGATCGTAATTCCGGTGAAATGCGGCAGACGCGCCGATCTCCGTGGCACATATCGCCGACAAACTCGAGTTGCGATGGTAACCTTTCGCATCCACCAGCTGGCCGTTTTGGCGCGCCCGACCGCTCGCAATCAGGTTCGTTAGATAGGCTGCTTTTGAAGTCTGGATTGTCCTGACATGCTGGGGGTGCAACACTGTTTGCCCTTCCCTGCTTCACGAGAAGGAACTAGCGGACGAGAAAGGGAGGGAAAGGTGAGATTCCCCCTCTTTGGCTGGTTCAAAAAGTGAAGTTAGTTTCCTAAGGTGTACGGAAAATGGCCTAGTTCCTGCAAATTTTTCGCTCTTTGGATAGATTCCCCTCAGTTTGGAGTTTTGGCTCGTCCGCCAGTGCGAGAAGAACAAAATTCGCTGCGGTCTTGATTCACGGCTCAAATGTCGGTAATCGCGCTCAGGCTTACGCTATGGTTTTGATTTGATTGAATGATTGGTTCAAAAACCACTCATTCAAGTTTCAAATAGGACGTTTGGTTTGCGAGGTCGGCACCTCAACCACTAAGCTATGTTGCTGATTTCAGTGAATAAGTGAGTGAGCGATTGAGTGAGATAATGAGTGAGCGATTGAGTGAAATAGTTTTTTTTTCACTAGGAATTCCACTTTCATTTCACCCCTACAACCAACTGGATCATTATCGACGATAACAAAAAACAGAGATTTCAATAAAATAATCAATCCTTCAGGTTGTAACTGTGATGAATCTAAACAACAATCTTATTTCCAGCCATTTGCGATGGTTCGCATAACGAGATGGGGCTGACGGTCCTGCGACCAGTGGTATTCGAAGTCAAAAGGACGGGTGAACACGCGCACAATTAATATTTTCTAAGGTTATTCGTCCCTTATTTGTTAATTCCTTTAATTCGTCCGTCTTTGTAATTTCTGCCTAATTTATCGTTATTTTTACTATTCCGATCAACTTGACACTTAATTCGATTATTCTCTAATATTATTATTTATTGTGTGCCTAATGCCATCATCGAGACAAATAAAATAATAAAATTGTGCGGTGGCCTATGAGCATTACCGGACGAGAAAGGGGCGGGAAAAGTGGGATTTCTTTCTCTTTGGCGATTTCAAAAAGTGTTGGAAATGGTCAGAAAACTGCCAATTCTCCCTTCTTTGACGAAATTCTATTCCCAGCAACAGCAACCGATTATTTTCAGGAATGTTAGCGGACTGTGTTGACAGACTGCAGACGTACCCGGGTTGCATCCGCGTCATTCCGTCAATCACTCACACAGGAACGCAACAAAAGATGGTATCCGGTACCAATGTTAGTATAATTTCTCACTGGGTAAACTTCATCGACGACGATGGGACCTTTAGGCGTGGCGGTGTAAACTCATGTATGAATTTTTGTGGGCAAATTTAATGTGTAATTTGGCTTCGCGCTAGCAAAAACAAAAAATTCGAAACATCAAGTGTAGAGTTCGGTTTTCGATTTAAGATAAATTTAAACGAGTCAGCTGTCCCGAGCTAGAAAATCAAAATAGCCAGTTATTTGATAACTCTACTATGATTTATGAAATCAGGTGAATTCCGAGGTGACGTTGACGATCGTGGTTGTGGCGATGACCGATGCAATCTACCGCGCGGCCGTATTTAGACGTCCTTCATCTTTGTCATTGTTTTGGTACTAGAATATGAGTCGATAATTGCAAATTTTATCGCTGTTTTCTCTTTGTCCTCCATTCTTTACTATCTTTTATTTTTTAAATAGTTTCAAATAATTGAAAGGAAAAGTGAGACTTTGTTTTTTTGTGGCATGTCCGTTTTTCAGTGTAAATTGGTCAGCTCTTTTTATTCGAATGAAATTTTTGTATGACATTCTCATTAAGGTTGTTAGATATTTTGAATTTTATAAAAATAACTGCGGTCGATTGTTTCCTGTATACCTGGTATGTTCAATTGTTTTATGTTATTGTAACACACGTGAATGAAGATATTGAACAAAGCAACATCGATAACAGCCGGCTTTTCATCGAGGTCGTCGTACACATCGGCACCACTAGCGGGCGAGAAGGAGAGGAAAAAGTGGATTTCCCTCTTCCTTGGCGGTTTTAAAAGAGTTTTTCCCTGTAGGTGAAGTGTCCTTATTTCGGATATATACCCCCTCTTTGGAAAGAAATCCTCCCTTTGAAGCTTTGGCTCATCCGCCCTGTACACATCAAATCTCAACCACAGTAAAGCACATTTTTAACAACCCATTTCTATACCCCTGGGCCCTGATATTTTTCAGTTTGCAAAATTTAACTTCACAGTTCTGGTACGATAACGTTCATTATGAAACACCAGAAAATCCCTGATTCTAAAAGGCAAAAAAACTTTTTTCACTACCGTAACCCAAATTAGGTTACGGTATTCAGTGAAAAGTGTAAAGGTAATCACAGTTCTAGCTACCGTAACCGACCCGACGTGGACTTTGTAGTTTGAAGGTTGAACTGGTTTTGTTTTGCACCACGTTGTGGAGATAATTTTTGAAGAACGTGATTTATGCATCGTCTTCTTTTTTAGATACGTTTTCCAAATACTGGACGGCCAGAGAATCTGTGTTTCACATCCGATTTCATTTCGTCTACTTTGATATACGACCAGTCACTGGCGGACGAGAAATAAAATGAGAGGGGAATTTTCTCAAAGAGGGGGAATCGTTAGGTTTGAGGCCATTTTACCTCGGGCTACACCTTAGGGAACAAACTCTACTTTTTCGAAGGGCCAAAGAGGGGAGTTCCAGTTTTTTCTTCTTTTCTTGTCCGCTAGTGGCTCGATCAATCCAAAAGACATGTCAATTTTCAATCCAAATATCCAAGCGCCATATTCATTTTTTATAATTGAAGCTTACTTACTCTCTCACTCATTTACTAACTAACCCACCCTTTTACTTGCTCACGCACTCACTCACTCAACTCCTCACTTACTCACTCATTCACCTATTCACTCTTTCAACCACACACTCACTCACTCTTTCACTTACTCACACATTCACTCATCACTCACTCACTCAAGACTCAACACTTATTTACCCACTTTTTCACTCTCTCTCTTTCACTCAATCACACACACACACACGCTCACTCACTCATTCACTCACTCACTCACTCACTCACTCACTCACTCACTCATAAGTAGGCTTTAAAAAGCTTTCATTGGGAAACCATTCGCTGATTTTTTTATACTTGAAATTTGTTGTACAAGAATGTTTTGCGGATTTTTTCTTCCGTCCGACGTTCAACCATCCAACCCTTATCCGCTCTATTCCATGTGTATAAGTAACCACATGTTTTCGTATTCCCCGATGACATTTCTTTGTTTCAAGGGTTCAGTGAGCTTTCAATCGATATTATATTGAAACATTGATCGTATAAAATGGCGTCTCCTTCCAATTGCATGAAGTTGGTAGCTCGAACTACGATGGTTGCCACCAGGTTAATACCATTTTATGGTTTGTGCAATCGAAGCCCGTAGATTATCTACATTCGTTGTTATATGATTTGTCATGTTTTTTTCAGGCGTTCGTTGTCGGCTGCCGCGCCCAAAGCCAAAGTCGAGCCAGAGTCAAAAACACCCAAGCCCAAGGCTAAGGTTTGTTGGTTCTGGTTCAGGTCTCGAATGTGGTAGTTGGTTGGTAGTGTAGTAGACATTCGTTCTGGTATTGTACGCGTTTGAGCATTGTTTTTCCTCTCTCCTTGACTTGGTCTTTCGTGTTTCCTATCCTTGCCGGCTATTCGTTCAGGTTTTTATTATTGGCATACAAATTATATGGAAAATGGAATCGAATCCGAAACATCAATAATAAAGTTCATAGTGGCTGTTTCAGGAATCGCAGTCGTTCGTCATGAATTTGTTCCGTGGGCAACTGGCCGCGACTTCGGTGTTTCCGTTCCCAGACGTACTGAATGATGAGCAGCACGAAATGCTCAGTATGATTGTCGGGCCTACGGAAAAGTTCTTTGAGGTCGGTGATGACTTGGTGTGATGGTTTCGTTTGATGGACTGAATAGAGGACGAACTAGGCACGATACTGGAATGTTTGAATAGCAGGAGGCATGTTTTGATAAAAGATGATAAACGCATGGTACAATTGGTTGTTTCTTGTTGAGTAAGCTAACCAAGTAATCCTAGTAAGAAAAGAAGCTTGTTTATGTTATTGCAGGAAGTCAACAACCCGTACGAACAAGATGAAAAGGGCGAGATTCCGAAGGACGTGCTGCAGCGGTTTGCCGATTTGGGAGCGTTCGGGTGTGTGGTGCCGCCGGAGTACGAGGGTTGGTTATCGTTATTGTAATTTTTCCACCAAATTTTTGGTTAAACGAAGGAGTAACATATGTATAATTTTTTTAAATGTGTTTGTTTTGCAGGTGCGGGCATGAACAACACGCAGATGGCACGACTGGCTGAGATAGTCGGGCAGTATGACCTGTCGTTGGGCGTTTGCATGGGCGCACATCAGGTTCATTTTGAATTTCGCAGTGAAGAATACGTAGGGTCACTCACTCTGGCAGTCTGGCAAAGTTGAAACCCATAAGATCACCAATAGTGTGATTCTAGTTTTTAATGGCAATATCAGTTGATGGGATCGTGATGGTGATTTCAGTCTATCGGTTACAAAGGCATCGTGCTGTTTGGCACGGAGGCACAGAAGAAGAAGTACCTGCCCGATCTGGCCACTGGTCGCAAGTTTGCCTCGTTTGCACTCACCGAGCCTGGCAGTGGATCTGATGCCAACGTTGGTGTTCACTTGGTTTTATTTATTTTTTTGTTGTTAAATCATCGTTTTTAATTTGTTTTATTTCATGTCTTGATTGATTTGGTCGTTCTCTAGCGTTTAGCATTAGCAACCGCAATATTTGTTTGAACATTCAAGTCGATCAAATCCCGTGCTGAGAAGTCGGCGGATGGCAAGCACTACGTGTTGAATGGCAGTAAGGTCTGGATCACGAACTCGGGATTCGCCGAGGTGTTCACCGTGTTTGCCAAGGTTTGTCCAATCCAATCCAACTACATCATTTCTGTATGTACAGGTTTGATCTTAGCGAGGTATGAGCGCAAATTACCGATGTACATTACATTATTGAGTTGAGCACCAAGTTCGACTGTTCGTATGTTGCCTTATGTTTGTAAGTATCATGATACAGAGTTTTTTCTCTCGAAATGTTGAAAGCGTGCCAACACTTGTGTTGAATCAAGTTGCGGGCCATTACCTTTCCTGAATAACAAAAAAACCTGGAGGGACTATGCTATATATGTACTACAATAATGCAATGGATATACTTTTTAAGACACCCGTCAAGACCAAGACTGGAGAGACTAAAGACAAGGTGTCGGCTTTCATCGTCGAGCGTGGATTCGGTGGTCTGACCACTGGACCACCTGAGAAGAAGATGGGCATCAAATCATCCAACACTTGCGAAGTGTATTTTGAAAATGTGAAGATCCCGGTGGAAAATCTGCTGGGAGGTACGTGTTCTTTTATCATTTTACTGCCGTTTCTTTCTTCATTCAATGCAACTTTTGTGTGTGCAGTCCTAACAAAATGATGTGTTTGATTTGGCTATTCAGTGAAGAATTGTTGTTATTTAGGGGTGAAGTTTGTATTTATCTAAACCTGACTAACTTAGTGTTAGTAACTTATCTGTAATTCAGTTAGTTATGTGTCTCTCACAATGTCACTCAGCTTAAGAGTTTATTGTTCAGTAATCAATATTATGTTGCAACCAACATGTACTCGAATCATTCATTTTTAACTTATGCCTTATTCGTTTTGCAGAAGAAGGCGAAGGTTTCAAAGTGGCCATGAACATCCTAAACAATGGTCGTTTCGGCATTCCGGCGAGTATGACCGGTGTCATCCGCCACTGTCTGGCCAAGTCCACTGACTTCGCCGTAAACCGCACCCAGTTCGGCAAGAAGCTCATGGAGTTCAAGGATATCAAGGAAAAAATCGCCGATATGGCAATCAAGCATTACGTTTCGGAAGTTGGTGATTGATTGATTGTCTATGTCTGATCTACTTCAACTTATTATGATTTACTATAACTTACTGAACTTATTATGATAAGATCAGTCTTGACTGATTGAGAGGCTGACTCAGTCCCTGTTTTTCACATAACCAATGGATATGGAGTTATATTCTGTGGATTTTCTAATCGAGTTTGTTGAAAAGCAATGCATTGTGAAATGTATATATGAAATGAAACGTTTGTTGTTGCAGTCAATCGTATACATGCTTGCTGGCACGATGGACAAGGGTGTGCAGGATTACCAGCTGGAGGCGGCCATTGGCAAAGTGATCACATCCGAGTACGCCTGGCACGCGTGTGATGAGGCCATTCAGATACACGGTGGCATGGGTCAGTTGCCATTATTTCATTAGGCAATCATAAGGCATTTTCACTTAAAATTTTCTTGGTTTTCTAATTTTATTTAAATTTTTATCAGTTTGGGTAAAGTGTTAGCCATTCAGTGTGTTTTATTATATTCGTCTAATTTACGAAATACAATTAGTTGACTACTTACTTGAAATGAAATATTTCTTATCTAGCAATATTATAGTTTATTTATTCTATTCTAGGTTTCATGAAGGAGCCCGGACTTGAACGTGTTCTTCGTGATCTGCGTATTTTCCGCATCTTCGAGGGCGCCAATGACATTCTCCGTCTGTTCGTCTCGTTGACAGGATTGCAGGTACGACTATGTTATTGCATTTTAAAAGAGGATTACTAGAACTTGAACACTTGATCAACCCATACTGTTAACGCATCTTGATTACTTGGTACAAAAAATCACTAGTAACTGATGGATTAATTGAAATCTGTTCTTATAAAATTGTCAAGTATAACAAATTGTCAACTTTCGAAACTCGAAGCATTTCATTTCAGTACTCGGGTGGTCATCTACGTGAGCTTGCCAAAGCAATGAAGTCGCCAACCAGCAATTTCGGGGCCCTCTTTGAGTTTGCGGGCAAGCGTGTCAGTCGGTTAGCCAATCAATCGTACGGGTATTTCTGTCCTTGATAATAATTGGAATACTGTAAATAACAGTGGCATTGATTTCAGATCGGTGGGTCTGAGTGGTGGTCCATCATTCAATGAGCACGTTCACAATGACCTGGTGCAGGCAGCATCGCTGGTTCGTTTATATATTGTGTATGTATAAAATGGGGAAAAAACATGGCCAAAACTTTTTTGTAGCGCGGGGAGGGGCAAATCAAGGGTCCGTGAGGTCAAAACAAACCAAGAACGGCATGGTGAGAAGTATGCGTGCATAGTGATTTTGGCAAATAGCTCCACCACTATTCTGGCATGATGATTGAATAAAAATAATTTGATTTTGATTTGCAGACATCAAAGTGCGTGGCTGAGTTCGGCGCCACCGCAGAACAAATGCTCATTAAGTCTGGTAAAGGAATCATCGGTTGGCTTTTATACTTTCGTCAATTGTAATTACATAGTTCTCATCTCATACTTGCGGCTTGCACGAGTGGGTTTTCATTTGGCTTAACATTGTTTTGGAATCCTTTCTATCTTTTCAGACGAACAAAACCAACTGCGCAGGCTGGGCGATGCGGCGATCGAAATCTACTCGCAGGTTATTTTGGTCATATTTTTCAAGTTCAATAGTTTGTTTTCATTATATCATCAACATGTTCTTCAGTTTTGCATCAGTTATATGAATCCGTTGAATTTATGTAATTGTACCAAACTACATATATAATATTGAAGGTGTGCATTCTATCGCGCTGCACCCGATCACTCAAACTCGACCTGCCGTCTGCCAAAACTGAACGCTTGATGACCGATACCTTTGTCAGACAGGCTGGTTTCAATTTCTCCGGTTCTCATATTGATTCTATAATGAGGGTTCTCTTTTATTTCGTAGTTGAGAAAGATCAATGATAATTTAATGTTTATGATTCGAATGTCGATTACACTAGCGGATGGGCAAAATTAGAGGGAAAGTGGAACTTCCCCTTCTTTGGCCAGTTAGAAAAGTCAGTTTTGTTCCCTGATAAAGTGTAGGTAAAATGCTCCTAAATTTGCTAATTCCGCTCTCTTTGATGATATTCTGCTCCCTTCAGCCTGGCTCGTCTGTAAGTGGTTAATTGTAATGTGTTTCAGTCATCGGAACGTGCGCTGCTGTCTCTGTCGCACATCAAGTCCGTTCCTCACAACACTGATTGGGCCAACATGGGCAAAATCGCTGATGAGATCTTTGAACACGGTGAGGTCGTCGTTCAGCATCCACTCGGTGTTTAACAAATTCTAAGGTTTATCCTATCGTCTGATTTGTATTTTTCGGAAGCTCCTCATTTGTAAATTTTATTTACTTTCAGGTTATAGCGTTTTTCTGTTGTAAATAGTGACTTAACAAAATTGATTCATTATACGCTCCGTTACGTTCCTATAGTTTCCGTTACGTTAAAATTGAATTATTGATTTCATTGAATCTGGGTGATTGACTTTTTTCAAAGAATACTGGTTGATTGTGTGCTAATTTCATTTGAAGTATTAATTTTTTGTGATTCAACAGTGTTCGGATTGTGCAGTAGAATAATGTACATGTAACTTATTTATTCATAAATCACAGATTATTTTCAGACTATGTCAATTTTATCATGTTTTTGCAATAGGTATACTCTATCGTTGCGTTGTTAACAACGTTTCGTACTAATTTATGATTTGAAAAAGTACATCAATAAAATCGATTAAAATCCGTTTGAATCGCTCAATCAGTGAAGTATTTGCAACACGTCTAAGTGTATAACTAGAACCCTGTCGTATCATTATGGTAATCTCATTAACTTTTTTATAAACCCAACCCATTGACGACACTCATCATAACCTTCATATACACTGAACTTCTCAACAACACCCAACCCAACTCCTGCTATCAAACTGATCTTCCTCTTCCTTCCAACGGAACTTGATCTCAATCAAACATTGATTCCATCCCGTAAGGCGTAAACGCACGATCAGAATGATATCGTAATCAAAAATGACCCCAACCAATACTGATGCTCAGCCCGACCTCACTAATCTTTCCCAACAGTACCACATTACTAATCTCAGCACCTCTATTCCCCAACAGCATCCTTTCATTCCACAACCCGGATGCTACTTCACTCATTATAATGTTGTACAGGTAATCAATACGTGCACTTAATACACTAGTCACTTGTTCAATTTAGTGTTATAGCTAAACCTGCTCTGGGTGTCGAAAAACTGTCATGCCTCTTCAGTTTTTCAACCTTTTTGGCCTCAACGTAAACATGATACCGATATTGTTTTTAATGTGCCTTGTTTGATTAGTGTAAT
This sequence comes from Daptonema setosum, assembly GCA_964036265.1. Taxonomy (NCBI): domain Eukaryota; kingdom Metazoa; phylum Nematoda; class Chromadorea; order Monhysterida; family Xyalidae; genus Daptonema; species Daptonema setosum. Next base: position 14,654,622 of record OZ038445.1, read on the forward strand.
TAAGAAAACTTAGTGAAAAACTGGGAATGATGTAAACGATTAATGTTAGATGTGGCTGTTATCGCGTGAACTGAGCCAGTCGACGTTGGCGGGTCGAGATCGCATCAGCCACGCCTGCACCATCATCGCTGTAAAACTGGCAAAGGTAATATGCTTGAATATCGTGTTATATAATAACATAGAATAATAATAATAACATATAGTCGTCATCTGATTGACCTGGAGTTACTTTACAGCGAATAATCTCGGATCGCCTACAAGTTGCCAGAAAACTAATCGAACCAAATTGCGGAGCACCGTTGGATAGCCGACTGCTCAACGCTCTGTTCGAATGCATCATTGACGGCAATGAAATTCATTTCGAGGTTGTTGTTTTTTGGTTAATGGTGTATTAATTGTTGTTGTTGTTGTGTTGTGCGTTATGGCATAATTTTCTCAGGTAATGCGAACTCGAGAATCCAACGACTACAACTTCAATATACCCGATGCTGTACGAGCGTCCGATAGCGAAATACAGGAAATTGACTTTATTAAGGTTGACTGCGGAACTTAATTGGAAACTGGATGGTTTACATACTGAGAGAATTTGCACAAGTATGAGTAAAAAATACTATTGGCTGTTTTTTTTACCAGGAAAAAGACTGGAATCTTGTGGAGATGTACCTGAAGCAAGCGATCAGTCACCTGCAATTACATCAAGCTAAAATACCAGGCTGCATGTTGTTACTCGCATTTGAGAGAGCCGTCGTTCTAGTGTTCTACCCTATGGTTAAATAAATGCTATCCATTCAATTGCTCATCCAACTATTCACTTAACGACTCATCAATGACTCACTAAATGACTCATTCACAGACAAATTCATTGGCGTTAATCGACTCACACGTGCATGCGACTGCCGGGGCCTTGATTGCCCACTCACATGTTGATCATATTAAACAATTTGTCTCATGCATACGACAGTTTGTGTTCCCTGAATCATAGTTAGTCCAATAACTCATAGTAAGTCGAGTAAGTCACAATTAGTCAAATAAGTCATAGTCAAATAAGTCATAGTTAATCAAACAAGTCATAGTCGAATAAGTCATAGTTAGTCGAATAAGTCATAGTTAGTCGAATAACTCATACTTTATCGAATAAGTCATAGTTAGTCAAATAAGTCATAGTTGTTTTTGAGGAGATCATGTACCGTGCCAATATAATCAAACGTATTATTATTATTATCATCAGCAACCAAGCCCTGGCCCAACGTTACTCCACCGACGAGTTTGAGCTGTCAATGCTTCAGTCGTCTAATATGGGTTTGCCGATTAATCCACTGATTGGTTCATCGACTACAGACACGTTGAACAAACCACGGGTATGTGTGCATCAAAAAGTTTACAAATACTCAGTTCACCCTAGTGACTCCGGGTCATATAAGAACATTTTTTGTGTTATATTCTTGCGATAACAGTTCATCCGTTTCTTCGAAACTCGACAGTTTTTTTAAGAAAAGTAAATTATTCAACATTTACGACAACACTTTGATTTGATCTGATCTAGATTCTTGAGCTTGCTGATGAGATGATCTTTTGATTATTGACGCTTATCGTTTCAATTATGGTTTTTTCGCTCTCCCTATATTGTAAAACCTGTAATGCCGTGGTCGATCGAAAAAGTGAGTGTAAACATTGCTGAGGATGGCAGGGCATATTTCCTGACTAGTGTCCTGATAACGAACTATATAAGACCGTATTAATATTTTCACAGACTGCAATTTTTTCCAGACCATATTTCTCTCACTTTTTTGGTTTATTTTCGACGCAGACTGAAAGTTTTATTGTTATCATCTTGGCACTAGTCGAGTGATAATGAGAAAGTTCATCACGTAAAATTTTTGCACGTGCTCGATCTCGGGTGTTGAGTTAGTCATCGCACCAACAATCCATTCTGCCATTCAAACAGTTGCAGGTTTTTCGCCGGCTTTGTCCCGTCACTACTTCATGCCGTATCAAGGAACATATGAAGACAAACTGATATGATTATCAATAAACAAAATGCCATTTTAATATCCAGTAAACTTTTACTTTAAAGGACGCAAAAAATGAAAAAAGCTTACATTATCGGGTCTGGGTAAACTGTGAAGTATACAGCTATTCTACTTGCATACATCAAAATACAACTGGTATTATAGCTGATTAATTTTGGTAAATTACGGGTATTCTCTATTATCGTCCATTTTTTTATCAGTTCGTCATGTCAGCAGACTTGTACCAGTTTTCAATTTCGGATTAGACAATCAAACGAAGTTGGGATTTGAAATAAAGACCAAGTTTGACGACTTAGTTGTCTGGATTGTTGCACTAGTCAATAGTTATGTGTTGGACAACCCACCTAGCCACAGCTACCTAACCCGCTACTGGGAGCCCTTGATCATCGCGTTTGACCATCAAATCAATCGTTGGTTACACGACGCTGTTGTCTCGTATTTTATTGGTTTCTTATCAGGATACTTGTTTATGAGCTCCTAAAATACATATGGATGTACATACGTACGTACTTATTCTATGTATAACATGTAAAAAATGTTGGTCTATTACATATTGTATGTAATGTACTATGTACATTTGTAAAACACCATATGTGCTAAGTTTGCGGTATTTGGTTGTGAGTGCTGCGCCAACGTTCTTGAACGGAATTTTTATGTTGCACTTTGAGCCTCAGGTGGGCGTAAAAGCTGAGTAGTTTGAGCGAAACAGATAGCATACAAACTAGGATCTTGTGATTACAACATACATACTATCATAGTGCAGAAACAAGTAAATTAGGGTTTCCAGGTTTGAACCTTATCAGCAAACCATCAGGCGATTTCCCCATGCCGACCATTTAGGTGTGCAAATAATGAATGTTTCTGATTGAACCGACTGAATTTGATTCGGTATTGCAGCATGGATTTTCGAATGACTTGCTGATTCACACGAACCACAACATTTTATAAATGGCCCATTTGGCTATCTATAAACAAAATTCCACGCCGTTAAATACTACACTACAATTAGCTTGCAATACCTGAATCCAGCATAAATCATGTCGTCTAACAAAATACGTGATAATCTCAACAAGTTCGGACGCAACTTCGATCTGCGAATGGTGCCACGTGGCTTGGTGGTGTCCACACTTGCACATTGCTTATTTGGACAGTGTTGGACCATGCAGTATGTCAGGTTAATGTTGTTGTTGTTGTTGTTGTGGTTGTGGTTGTTGTTGTTGTTGTTGTTGTTGTTGTTGTTGTTGTTGTTGTTGTTGTTGTTGTTGTTTCTGTTGTTGTTGTTGTTGTTGTTGTTGTTGTTGTTGTTGTTGTTGTTGTTGTTGTTGTTGTTGTTGTTGTTGTTGTTGTTGTTGTTGTTGTTGTTGTTGCTGTTGTTGTTGTTGTTGTTGTTGTTGTTGTTGTTGTTGTTGTGGTTTTCTACTCCCACATTTCAGCTTCAATCCACTGGCACCTGTACTCACGTCTTTTGTGAATCAGTCATTTATAGCGCATTATGGTATTGTGCCTACATCAGCTCAATTCGCATGGATATGGGCTTCAGGTCAGTCACGTTTAAAAACTGTTCTCCCGAAGGCCAAGATTTTTATTGTTTAACTTCAAAATTAGGAAAGGTAGATGGTCATTCTACTAACATCCAACAATGACGAAAAAAAACCATCTCTGACAA
>OZ038445.1:14663317-14665817 GCA_964036265.1 Daptonema setosum
AATCGATATGTGGGTCGATAAGGTGCCATTGTTTATACCAACGGCTCTAAGCAACCAAACAATCGTTCAATCGACCCAGTCACATCTGAAACCAAACAACTTAACTGACACGAAAAAACAGCTTAAATCTGTGTGATTCGATTACTTCAAAATTTTCAGGCAAAAGTCAGGTTTCACGTTATGGTGATTGTGATTATTAGAGCACATATGATAATTGAATGTATGTATTTTGTATGAATTTGACTACATGGTTTCAGTGCTACACCTTATTGTAACATACTATACGCAGTCCCCCACTTCTCAATGACTTGCACAAAGGTAGTGTTCGGAACATTAAAATGCGTTTCCCATGATTTGTAATCTCATTTTAAAATTCTAATGATTCTGTCAACTATAAGTTCGAGTTTTTCTCGTTTCAGCTTGACCAAATTAATAAAACATGGCTGATAATTGGGCACGGAAGCATGAATGTCTGTGCCTACCAGATCTGTACGTATATGTATGTATATGTGCCAAGTTACCAGCGTGATGGGTACGGTTGTTCTATAATTAATAGTTCAGTGCCGGATGCCACCGGTTTTATAGCATTTGGGTGCATGTGCATCAAGAAAAGATAACACTTATTCAGACGGCTTTTCAAAGTATTCTAGTTGATTCTGATAAGTGATTGCGAACCTGTAGTTGATGCAGTTACACCTGTATGTTAGCCTTGTTTGCTGAAAACAGTTTTTGGGAACTTACAGATCCATGAAGCTGTTTTACAGCGGTCTCTCAGCGGTCAGGTTATTTTGTTTCAAAATGACCCAAATATATATAAATACTCGAAATTTATGTTGCAATACAATACAAACATTGAGCTATGACGAAGTTTCACATGTCTTTATTGTTGAGGAGTATAAAATAAATTAAAAATGACTGAACGTCTAATTCCGTATAACCTGTATTTCGTGTCGTCTACCGATGATTCCAAGATCAGGTCATCCAAGGTACTTGATGAGGACTTTCTGCTCGACGGCAAAGGATGGATCTCAGCATAGTTGGTCTACTCTTTTTTTAGCTATTACTTGTAGCAATATTGTGTATGAACCTATTTTCTTATTTTGTTTCTTGTACATTCATCCTTCGGAGAAGGTTACCATGTTGACTAGTTTGTATTTATTCTGTAAACCTTACATAGATATGTAGGAAAAGTTTCATGATTTCACCATAAGGTAACTGTAAGTGAAATACATGAATCAATCTTTCCAGGGACTGTTACTACCCACAAGAGCTGGTGATCGCGTTGGATGGCACCTACGACATCACCAAGTTGCAACTCATCAGTCATCCACTATACGTCTGTTAGTACTTGATTGATATTTACTGATAATTGACACAAAAACGTTACACTATTTTCATTCGGTTCAATATTGGCTATTGATCAAATTTTATGGCAGTTAAACAAACTTTTTATTGCCTGAATGCAGCTAGCAAAGTCGACCTCTACGTCGGTGAAACGCGCGGTTCGATCACGGCCCTGACACCCGATGATGCTAAATGGACAAGGATTCCATCTTTAACGTTTGATATGTCTGCTCATAAGCAGGTCAGTTCACCATTGAGTCGGTTAGCCAGTCACCAGTTGGTCAAGCAAATTTCAGATTAACCACCCAGTGAATGTTTATGTACGTACATGTTTAACCATTAAAATGTACAGGGTGCCCAACGAAAGACTATGCACATCGCCAATACGGGTTACTGTATAAAGCTATCAATGAACAAAAATCATTACAACTCACAGAACACGGCATCACAGGTGAGTGCATAGCGTAACTCATTCACTCACTCATTCTCTCACTCCCTCACACACTCACAAGCCCGCTCTCTTGTCTCATATCCAAATGTATGTAGGTCGGAATCATGGGCATAAAGGCATGGGGCATCCGAATCGGTGACGGTGGTTCAATGCAACCGAAAGAACAGTCCAAGTCTGTCACTATACTAGAGAGCGATGAGGACGACAGAAACAAACGTTATTATACAAAAAAATTAACGAAAATGCATTGCCAAGATCAAAAATTTCTAATTCCACGTGAGAAAGTACGGGTTTATGATAATAGGAAGACTAAGTCAGATTTTTGTAATTTCCTATTAGGCACTCGTCAAAACACGCGCGACAACAAACGAGGGTCACGGGGGATCGCGACCACGAACCACTGACAGTCGCGATACAGCATCAAGTACTGCTAGTAGTCCACCGAGGCACTTAACGACGTGAGTGAGTGAGTGAGTGAGTGAGTCAGTCAGTCAGTCAGTCAGTCAGTCAGTGAGTGTGAATGAGTGACTGGGTGAGTGAGTGAGTGAGTAAGTGAGTGAGTGAGTGAGTGAGTGAATGAGTGAGTGGGTGAGTGAGTGAGTGAGTGAGTGAGTGAGTGAGTGAGTGAGTGAGTGTGAGTGAGTGAGTGAGTGAGTGAGTGAGTGAGTGAGCGTGAGTGAGTGAGTGAGTGAGCGAGAGAGTGAG
>OZ038445.1:14668317-14743317 GCA_964036265.1 Daptonema setosum
CGGCACCGATTCCGCTACTTACGGGCATCGATACTTCTTTTGAACTTTGTTTATTTTATATGCTTATGCAGTTAAACTATGTAATAGTGTACTGTTACAACCAAAAGTCGTTATCTTACTATACTATGATAGTTTGTTTACCTAAGAGTGTTTTTTTTTCTCGTGCTTTCCTGCTTTTATTAATAAAAACCTTATTCATTAATCATATTCAATTAACCCAATTGACGTATTCATTTATCCATGTATTCGATCCATGTTTATCCATGACAACCGGATTCACACGTTAATCGTCACTATCCCCACAAGTTGTTACCCTTTATTCCCAAGTTAGTAGTAGCCACAACAATTCAGACGCCAAGCCACCGCCACCCAAGCCCAAGGACTATCCACCTGAGCCCGCACGTCGTAAGGACTCTCGGGACGGTGGACGCAAGGACAGCAGGGACGGAGCCCGTAAAGACAGCCGGGATGGTGGACGCAAGGAATCCAGGGATGGAGGACGTAGAGCGTCCCGAGACGGGAGTGAAGCAGGCGGGAAAAAGGGTGCCACCAAGGAGAGATTCGATGATAAGGGACGTAAGGTGATTCCAGATGAAAGTAAGGTGAAGCGGCTGATGCAAATGCATGCCCAGCAGAATCCGGCACTCAGGAAGGAACTCTCGGCCATTGTTAAGGAGTGCAAGGCAGACAGAGAGAACAAGACGGTTGATAAACAGGTGTTGAAGCTGCTGGTCAAACACAGGATGATCGAGTCAAAGTCAAGGAGTCAGACAAGGCCCGGCAGCACACTGAGTCGATACGAGGTTGTCGATGCTTAATCGTTCATTATATGCTGATTCATTGCATGTTCATTTTGATTAACGTTTAGCCGTGGTTTTCAATATTCACATTATTTATTCATCATGTTCGAGTTATGAATTTATGATTTTGTTGTGTGATGAACACTTGATCATGTAATACGTATGTATAATATCATTTAAAACTTACTGTATGTATTTGGAATTGTGGATGACACGCAATTTTGATCGCTTAGTGTTCATATATATTTTCGTGTCACTTTAGTGCATGCTGTGTCAACATAAAAACAGAAACAGTCGTTCTTACATTTCATTTCTATACAATACGTAATAGCGCAAGAGTAGTTTTCTTATCACAAACATGGAAAGAATATGTATGTTATAATATACGTATTTTCAGTAAATAGCAATTCATTGAAAGTTTTGCACAAAACTTAAAGTTTTGCGAATTAAATTTCTAATAAGTAAAAACAGCTACAAACGCATGCAACTGGGCAGGATTAGGCAAACATTTCAGATATAAAATAAAATAATTAAGACGGAAATAATGGAGTAAAATATCACCGAAAGTAGGCATCAATATCTTTGTTGTTATTAATAGTATTGATGGTTATAGAAGACTAAACAAGTTAGCCGAACAAATCTTAGATTATTCTGAAGAACTCGATAACTGTGCCACAGCATTATTCTCTTTATAAAAATGTATAACAATCTAAAATTACTCATTCGAAATTTATGTGCATACTGTATAAAAATCTCTTTGATACACTACAATTTGCACGAGTCCCATGAAGAAGAAAGTTGCATGGGATGTTAAAAAAGTCAAGCTGTCAGTTGCAACTGTTTGCAAAAGTGTAGCAGAGCAACTTGCTATGCATGTAGCTGTACAGCGGAGTACTATCATGTGCATCTGTGTTAGTCAGTACATGATACCATTTTACCGTATTCACGTTTACCGTGTGAAATCGTTATGGCATGGGTAACTTGGGCATCAACCCGAGATTTCGTTTCACATAGTCTGGCAGCATTCTTTTGATGAATTCGACTGGCAGTGGTAGTACGACTGTTTCTGCTCGTTCACCGGAGATCTTTGATAAAGTTTGTAGATATCTGAGTTGGACGGCGTGTGGAGAGGTGGCAACGATATCGGCGGCGTGTCGAAGTGCCACTGATGCCTGGTGCTCACCCTCAGCCCGAATCATCTGTGAGTGAGTGAGTGAGTGAGTGAGTGAGTGAGTGAGTGAGTGAGTGAGTGAGTGAGTGAGTGAGTGAGTGAGTGAGTGAGTGAGTGAGTGAGTGAGTGAGTGAGTGAGTGAGTGAGTGAGTGAGTGAGTGAGTGAAAGAGTGAGTGAGTGAGTGAGTGAGTGAGTGAGTGAGTGAGTGAGTGAGTGAGTGAGTGAGTGAGTGAGTGAGTGAGTGAGTGAGTGAGTGAGTGAGTGAGTGAGTGAGTGAGTGAGTGAGTGAGTGAGTGAGTGAGTGAGTGAGTGAGTGAGTGAGTGAGTGAGTGAGTGAGTGAGTGAGTGAGTGAGTGAGTGAGTGAGTGAGTGAGTGAGTGAGTGAGTGAGTGAGTGAGTGAGTGAGTGAGTGAGTGAGTGAGTGAGTGAGTGAGTGAGTGAGTGAGTGAGTGAGTGAGTGAGTGAGTGAGTGAGTGAGTGAGTGAGTGAGTGAGTGAGTGAGTGAGTGAGTGAGTGAGTGAGTGAGTGAGTGAGTGAGTGAGTGAGTGAGTGAGTGAGTGAGTGAGTGAGTGAGTGAGTGAGTCATGAGAAGAATGTACTTTAGCTCTAGCGCTTCTGACAGCCTCGGCCTCGGCAGCCATAACTCTCTGTAGATTGATAGGCAACCTGACATCTTTTACCTCGACCCGTTCCACAATTACACCCCAATCACGAGTTGCTGGGCCAAGATTGTCCTGAATAATAAATACATTTTGAACTGTAAATGTGTTAACAAGTTCATCATTGATGAATTTCATGGTGAATATTATCTAAATGGTTCAGACATCCTAAAACCACAAACTCGGTAGAAATTTTTTATGATTTGTGCAGCTCATTTGTAAACAAGTTATTTAGCTCGAAAGCTATGATAAATAGATTACAATGAAATAATTGTGAATAATTGACACGATAGACGGACCTCCAGGTATTGCTTGATCTGTTCACGATCACTCAGCACTTCAGCCAGCGTTTTCGTGCCAAGAATGTTTCTGCAATGAAATATACACTAATTTTGATAAACAAACCACTATACTTTCAACTTAAATACATAGTATGCAAATATTCAACGTTCACATAAACTCTCATTTGTTTTACTATTTTTTGAAAATTAATTTTTTTAAGTTTCTGTAAATTGATATGTGACCTGAGCGTTGTCTGTGCCAGCAGTTGTGTCGAGTACCTGACGTCCTCTACATTGGTGATCGACTCGATCGGATTGCAAATACGGAAGAACACCACAGCGTCCACCGATATCGTCACCGAATCTTTGGTCAGAATCTGTGAATAAAACATTTTATCGTATCTTTTTGAGACTCGACACGATTAGTATCGAGTGTTGGATCTGTCTCTGATACTTGAAATTATTTACTGTACCAGCACCGTTAGTTAAGTGCCGTTTGAAAATCTCTTTTCGAATCACTAAATTGGTAGAAGACACTTGTTGAAACAGCCTACGAAACTGCTGTGTAATCTGAAATTCTAAGTGAGAAATGGATTATAACTATCAGCCACCATAGTAATATAAAAATTAATAGTATTTTTATAGTATTTATTGAGTAAGCAACCTCTTGAGTAGGCACATCGCAGGAAACGGTCCGCAGGTCGACCGTAATAAAGTTGTCCAAACAGGGTAAGATAAAGAAAATGCCGGGGCCCTTGACACCGGTTTTGATGAGACGACCAAGTCTGAACACCACGATACGTTCGTACTCTTGAGCGATCTGGAATAGACGTCGTTTAGTGTTTACTAACTTACTGCATACTACTATTTATGACAGTTTGCATGTCTAAAAATATATTTCGAAATTCGAATTATTTTTAATTTATAAGAGTATAATTGAATGTATCAGTATGAAAAACGTAATGTATGTAAAAGTGTAGTACAGTACAGTACAGAACGAATACATTCAACTCAACACTTGTTTTCACGGACTGATTGATAATTCTTGCTACCTGAGATGAGCCAACAACGTTGAGATACGAGAACGGTGAAACCGCCAATGACAACGATAAACATCTTACATAATCATTGTCAACACTACGTTATCAACTCACTCCTCAGCTTTCTGCGTCATCCCACATACAACATTTATTTTGGTATGGCCCTTACTGCTGAACACACTCTTACGCTAATCAATGCCATTATACTCCAGCAAAAGCAATATTTTAAGCAAAATAAAAAATTAGAAATAATTTAGTATGACTAACTCTGAGGCACCAGAACATGGAGAACGGGAAGGTGACGACCGCAAGTATGTACGAAATATACACGAATACGTTGGCCATGATGTTAGGATCAGATAATTACGGTAGCGTGGAGCAGCACGAGTTGAGTGCCGTGGAGTCGGGGTTATGGCCACGTCATTACGGGGTATCGGACTGCTGATAATCGACGACCACTCGGGGATTGAGTAGATGGAGATTGTGTGCCACTGCAAATCAAATGCTACATATATACACACATACATTTATGTACTTACTACAGTAAATCATACTTAGAAACATACGAATACAAGGGTCACGTGGCTCAGTCAGTTAACGCGCTACTTTGTAGTATGCGATGTACGTAGTTCATGGGTTTAATTCTCACGATCACTGAATGAGACTGCAAGGAGCGTTATAGACATCGCAGTTGAATATAGAAGTACATATGCCAGGATCACTCATCCTCCCACCCTTCGGGTCGCAAAATAAGTAGCAGGGCTTTCTTCCTGTTTCACTAGGCTAAATCAGGAAGATATGTTGGTGCCTATCACGTTAGGCTAATGCTCGATAGCACCAGGGTGTCCGATTTCATCAAACCCTGATAAAAATACATAAATACATGCAAAATATTGGCACAAATTTAGACTTCCCTAGTTCCCTCTAAGCATGTCTAAGGAGGTAATTTTAACCCCATAGAAATTAACTTCCGACAAGGGACATTCTTAAAATGTAGAAACTGTTTGTTATGTTCAGCGCCACTAACATAAAACAATGGGTTTCATATAAACAATAACGTGAAAGTTGCTGATCATCAGTGATCATGAGGGAATTATATACATGAATGTCAGTTTATGTGTACAAAGGCAAAGGGTTAAGAGAAGTGATTCAGACTCAAAACATTCAATATTAGCAAACATCGAACGGAGTAGGCAACTGAAATCGTTTGTACCATTTTATAATACAAAACTTTATCTGAGATTAGCTCAGAAGTACATATGGTGGCGGCGTTAGCGTTAAACCGCGCTGTTTTTGCCGTAACTCGAACGAGTGCACGATCGTATTTGTATAAAACCTAAAAAAAATAGTTTAATCAGAATAGATTATTAAGGTAATGCATTCCTGTACATGTAAGGCATTTCAAAATGGAAAACGGATAGATTTGAAAACTTGGACATACATACCGAGTGCTGGGTACGCAGGATCCTATTGAAACATAACGAAATAGCAGACAAAGAATTACACATTATAATGCTTCTTACCGCATTTGAGTCGGTTGAAGCTTTGTCAAAGACAAAAAAGTGTTGTATTCTGTCCACCCTGTATATCATGATCTGAGTGTTCGGCGAGTTGTTCCAGAGCCAGAATATGTATGTAACCAACATGCCATTGTCACATCCAACATGTTCATGTCCAAATGTCGAATGGAAAAAAATGTTCTGCCGATCGGGCAGGTGTCATGACAAATTAGGTAGGTGTCTCCGGATGATGTATGACGATCGGACATGCACGGTTAGGTACACTGGCGGATGAGTCACACCTCAAACCACAACCGAATATTCCCAAAAGGAGGGAATTAGCAGAAATTCCAGCCATTTTACCTAAACCTTCAGGAACAACCTACACCGTTTGAAACCGCCGAAAAGGGGGGATTCAACCTTTTCCACCGTTTCCCGTCCGCTAGTGTTTAGGTAAGTAGACATTATTGGGTATGACCCCCTAATACGTCGATTATTAGCCTGCTGCCCAGTTATATCAAGATAGCTGCCGAAACATATCTGACGCTTATTTAGAATACCAAAAATGACATGTAATAGCCGGCATAAAGGCACACAAGTGTCTGACAATAATTGAATGCGTTCAATCACACAATGACAAAATATATACACAGACTGATTTGGCTCAACTCAGAAAATAAACCAAAAATATCATAAACTTTTCAAGTGTAAAAAAGCATAAAATTTTCTTTTTGTACGTAGTTGTACAGCTTATTTGAGGATATGTAGTTTTCTCGGGCAAGCCAAGATCACGTTTGACCGAGGGCGCGTGATTACACGTTGATAAGAGCGGGCATCAGGCACAGAAGCAGTATGAGCATCTGTCTGGGACAGGCAGACAGACACTTATACTTTCGGTGAATCGGTTACAAGATTCCATACTAGTGTTCGATTCATGTCTATGCATATCTATTCACATCCGACAAATAGATTACACTTCATTTAGCTCACTCGTTTGAACACTCACTAAACAAAATTATTTATTTTTTGCTCAATGTTCAACGACTCTTGAAGGACTGAAACAAAAATGGAAATATTTCCTCCGGCTGAGGAAAAAACAATAATTTGAAAAATCATAACATCTTGACACCTATTTTTTACACTAATTACGTTCGAAATAAAACAACTCTTCAAAATGCATGAAAAGCGTTCGCAGGAAAATTATTAAAATACTCATTTTGGATAAAACCTCGATTTTCACGTTATATGAAATGTACCAATTTGAGCGAAATTTGATGCCAGCGAACAATAATTTCGCTTGAAAATAGTTGCTATGCTATTCAAATATTTGCCGGAGTTGTAGCATTTTTAGATGAAAAAATATAAAGAGTGCCAGCCATTTAAATAATCATGTATCGAATGAAAAAGAATTACAGTTTAACAAATATAAGACTTTAGCATCCGTCACCACTGGCTGACGAGCTAATCCTCCAGAGGGAGGGGAATTTCGTCAAAGAGGGGAAGTTAGCATTTTTCAGACCATTTTACCTACACCTTAAGGAACAAATACTTTTTGAAAACGTGAAACAGGGGAATTTTACTCTCCCCACTTGTTCTCGTCCGCTAGTGTCCGTTACCTCACCGGGTGGTATTTAAACCAAATGACATTTAGATGGCGGCGAAAACGTTTGGGTTGGAGTTAAAACATCAAAACGTGTATGTGAGTGAGTGAGTGGGTCGGGTTTGGAGCGACAGCCGACGGCACAATCTTCATTTGATGATGACACCTGCGAACAATTGCCTTTCATTGTCCCCACATTAGTTTATCTAGACCATAATGATCAACTTATATTCCAGAACAATTTATAGTATATCATCCTCATCATCATCGCTTTATTGGTCAACTATAAATTATTATTATTCAAGTATGTATTTTGAAAATAGGTCTGAGCAATCTTTAGAGAAAAGTGTATTCAGCTCAGTGGTATAACTGTACACTATACAGATGTTTTCTGCGACAGGAACGAAATGCAAATGGATGAAAATGCACACAAACTGCAACCACAATCGACGATTAGGAAACGCCGGAATTTATGGAAGAGAATGTGTTTACGAGTGAACCAGAGTTGTCAGGCCGTTAGTATTGGCGCCAAGTACGTATGTAGTAAAGCCGAAACAACTTACTCTTAGGTAATTCAGGTTATGCGTATTCATTGAAATTATATGTACGTTGTAGTGGTATATGTGTGAAAGCATGTACTATGTACTCCCTAAGAAATTATATGTACGTTGTAGTGGTATATGTGTGAAAGCATGTACTATGTACTCCCTAAGAAATTATATGTACGTTGTAGTGGTATATGTGTGGAAGCATGTACCATGTACTCCCTAAGTCTCTAGACCACCATAAAAGTATATAATCACATCGCATCAAGATACCCAACAACATGAAATCATTGCACCTGATTCTTATGTATAACCACGGTACTTACAGCATAGTAAGAGTACACCCTCCAGTTTGGCGCCCAGGTTTCAGTCATCGAATGGGTTTTGGGTCAGAATTTGATGTAGTCGTTGTGATAGTAGTAAAGACAGGTACGGACGAAATAGTCTGACTTGTAAATGGACTGGACGGAGTTCGTCATTACCAACCTCACCAACTTTACTGTAGAAACAAATTTTTCAGTACATTGAACAATTTACTGTGTGAAATATAAATGGATTTTATAGGGGTCTTGGCAGTTAAAATGCCTGTCACTAGTGTTTTCACTGTTCTTTCATACCACTATTTGATTCTTTAGTACAACGTATGATTCCTGAATCTGAACAGTGTCAAAGAGCTCTGACTCTCAATAATGTTTCACATGCATCAACAACAAAACACACATACAAAAAACAAAGACATACATACTTAATGACTGGAACGTCAAGTTGGCGTTAGGCACAAAAGAATGCTAGAACTCTTAATAAAATAATAGCTTACACGGTGGTACAAATACACAACACCAGTCACACCACACAATTTGTTGTCTCAATTTGTCATTTTAGTGCACTCACATTATAATAGTAGTTATACAATACATCACACTGTCAAAATCATCGAAGATTCGACGGGTTAGCCAGAACTAACGAAAACAAGTTAATACCCATAATTATATCGAATTATTAATTAAAATAAATACAGCTTGATATTTAAACGTTGTGTGTTATAGTACAATCACAATAGTACATGGTCTATTACCAAAATATAATGTACATTCTCAGGCGTATCTTCTGCCAGTAATGATAGCAGTAATTACCAAGATGTTCCACGACTTCCGGTTGGAGACGTCGTAATGCCAAATATAAAAATAATCACCGGAAGCATGGCACTTAATCTGATCAAAGTGTATTGATAGTTCTGTCCTATTGTCCCTTAACAAACAAATATTTAATAAATATATATTTTTCATACAGTTTGATAGTACAAATTAATCAACCTTAAAAAATGTCACCTCAATCGGCATGATCCAACTGGCTCCTTCGGTCCTTGAAAAAAATCATTTTCATTGAAACATGCAATTTTTATGAGATAAATTTGGGAGTGAGAGAAATGTTTACAAAAACATACAGAAAAGAGTCTTAATAAATAAACGAACTATGTATATATTATGTAGTTACCACTGTACTTATATCAAACCTGCTATGCTATTCGTCGGTACTTATGCGAATTAAGTGCATAGTGTAATTTGTTGCCTAAGCATGCATGTATCCAATTGGGTTGGCATGACTCGATGCTCGTTCAACCCGAGCCTGAACAAACACGGAGTACACGAAAGCAAATAATGGTGATGCCAATACAATAAGTACTGTGCATTTCATGTGGTGTATGGATAAATGTGCTCACATCCTGCTCTCGTGCCACAGTTCACAATTGCCCTCAACACCCCTCAAGCCTGTATACATGCTCCACAAAAAACTCACAGACGCACCTTTGAAAACTGCAGTAAAATTATTGGCAGGAAAACACGGATAATATAGTGAACACAATTCAGTTTCCAAATAAAATAAAATAGGTAATGAGATTTGCCCATCCGCCAGTTGTGTTGGACAAAGCGGCTGCTTCCTGCGAGCCTAAACTCGGCCCGAATATAGCCCAATATCAACCACAATAGCTCACCAGACCTCCGGCCTTGTTTTTTCGGCTCTAAATAACGACGGTGAACCAAAAAGAATTCTATTGTTTTCTAATTGTTCGTATGTTCAGTATAGAAAAGAGGAGGAAATTAGCCAAATGAAAATGCTCTGTACTGAACAACGGTTTGACGCAACTGGAAAGTATCTACCAGAGCAATGGATAACTTTATTATGCAAGTGCTCATTGTAAATTAGCCACCAAACTGCAATATGCTAGGATCGCCGTGGCTTTGGGCTTCGTACGCTAATTAGTTGTGCGTAACTTGTATACATAAGGGGGTACGTAGAAAAAACAACTGTTTTGTCACATCGGAATACCGTACAACATGTACATAGAACACATTTATAAAACAGGTTACTCCAAAGCATGTTTTTTTCAGCTGAATTTAAGAAGCTACGTAAATAAGCACAAAAGTTGCAAACAGTTGACAGAATGTTTTCAGCGTATTTTTTACAACGTCAATGCAGTCAAGAAACAATCGTCAGTTTGGCCTATTTCTCTCTTAATTTACGGCGCAGAGAACAAATTATAACGTTTCGCTCCGAAGTAATTGCTGCACTCTCTGATCAATGAATATAAGCGGAAACTGTGAAGTTCTCAGTCATTTTTGATGAGGCCATTAGTAATTGGCAAGTGCAATCCATCGAATTCTTGTGTGATCAATGATTGAGGAATTTCATGATATTGGATTTGAAATTGAGCAAACTACATATTTGTCAAACAGCTAATAGAGACATCAACAAGAACGAAATTAAAAGTCGAAGAAATGATATGCGATGAAGGACATGTTTGATCCTACGGAAACGGACACTAACCAATGCCAGAAGCATAGGAGTACATGATTATAAGGTTATATAAGCGAATGTGGCTTGTCACTGATGATTGTATTCGAATCGGGGATGTGAGCCTGTCAACTGTGTGGCCTGTTGTAAGCCAATAATCGGACACTACACCCGACGGTCACAGAAACTTCAGAGTTTCAGTTCAGTGGACACTCGGCCCTCACAAGTAACAACGTCGCATAACAGAATGAAAATGTGATTATTGATTTGGTTGCCATGTGTGTGTGTGCCAGTGAGCCAAGTCCGGTCTCATGGTCCTCTTATGTGCCAAAAGTGTGTGGCCTTTGCTTATTGGATGAGTAACCAACACTCTTCATCTTGATTATCATAAACAGTACCGTTTGCCCAGCAACCTGTCGGTAATATATCTTTTTATACAAATTAATACTATTCAATTGACCGCACTTTTCAGCATAAAAAAGACATCAACATCCGACGTTGTGCTATCAAACAACAAGCGCCCATTTCAAAGCTCACCAAAAACAACAGAAACTTTAGTAGCAACATTTCTTCAATGCGGTTAATAAACCGAATCATTGAAACCATCGTCTCACGCAGAACTTTCACAGCTTTCCAACTGTGCATCCGTTTATTTTCATTATAACAGCCAAAGTGCCGATTTTCTATTCAAATGTATGAAGAATGTAAGCCCTCCAGTTTTTGTAGGGGCTACCGTACTACTGCTAAGCAAATACAAAGTTGACCGTCTGTGTGTGTCAGCTTGTAAAATATATTTCAGACTTATGCGCCTTGTGAATAATTGGTACAGAGGTCGGGGCTTAGGCCAGGAACATGGCTACTCAGTAAGGGTATATAAGCTGTTATTGATGACACTGTTTCACATACCAATCGAGGGCTCAACACAAAACAAGCAGGCATAAGCTTCGAACGTCATAGTTGGCTGGAATAAAAGAACCGAGAAAAAACTGTCTTTCATGAACCTTTGATTTCAATAATAGGAATATTTGTTTTGAAATCGAAGTAAGGAAGCTGACCGTAATGTTGTTGAACGTGAGCAGATGAAATGAAGACTTGTACATGATAACGAAATTATGTGATTGAAATCAGGCCCTGGAATAAATATTTATATATGACAGTTCAGACCGTTTAGGAAAACAAGTGGTGGTAGGTAATGGTTTATTATCGGTTGGGCTTGTAGCATGTTGGGTAGTCAGAAACAATGTGCCATGATAGAGTACGCCAAGCACTGATGGCACATAATAATCGTAATACATGTTGGTTGGGGCCAACAATAACGGGCGCATATAGTAACATCCCATCGACACCCCATGCCCAGCGCCGTAATTCGTTACCGAATGATTGATTGGCTCATGTTGCTTGGCTCATCATGTCATCCATGGATACACTCCGCACCAGTTTAACCATGTAATACTTGAACACGTTAGCATGATAGCTGTTCTTCGATTCCACAAATAGGCATTCAATTATACTGAAAGTTTGAAAGCAGACGAAAATCAGTTGGCAACCCAGTTGGAGCAGTGAAACACATGGCAATTGATGGAAAGTAAACTTAAATGGCTGGATATCATCCAACTCACACTAACCAACTTTGAAATTCTGAATTTCTGGGTTTCTGATACCAAAAACACGAGTTGAATACACGTAGCAATTAGCATGCAAACAATACTTTGAATATAACATTAGCTTGCAATTGCAGATTAGTATGCGTTCGTACAGAGTGTTGCTCTAAATCATGACTGTGGTTTAGATTATGGCACCATTGCCAGCCAGAAGCAACGGATTCAATGATGGTGCTATCGCCAGATTGTTTGGGATGGCGAGAACACAATGGAATGGCTGAATGCGTTTGGTTAGGGTCGGACGTTGAGATGGCATCACTGGCGGACGAGAAACAAACCTCTAAAGCAAGAGGTGTCTCTTCAAAGAGGGGGCAATTGGCAGAAATCAGGTTATTATATCTACACTTTAAGGAAAAAACTCAACTTTTTTGAAACCACCACAGAGGGGGAATTGCTCTTTTCCCTTCCAATCTCGTCCACTAGTTGATGGGATGGATGGTGAAAACGTGTGACGTGAACACTGGCCACAAACATACATTCAGGGTTATGGCACACAACTTATTGGGCTTGATGCCGTGACCAACTGATTGCGTGACTCGACTATCATCCATTCACGCCCAGACCGTTTAACCGGTAGTGCTCATTCACTCAATCAACATGTTATCAACCAATCAACATGTTATCAACCAATCAACATGTTATCAACCAATCAACTCGTCAATTAATCAACTTTGAACAGAGGGAACCTTTTTTAGAAGATCAAAATTATTGAGTAAATAGATTAATGATTTAAAAGCGTTAAGTACCTCTTCAACAAAAGTATATTTGCATAAACAAGTAGATAATCGAGATAAGTAGAATGATACACTTTGGTCTGTGACGCTTTTGAGCACACAGCTTGCACCATTAGCGACCTATTTCCACATGAGAAACCAGCCATGCAATAACGGTATCAGGATAAACCATGTATGTAGGTTTATCCAAAAAAACCACCATGCCAGCTAATATCCATGTTGCCAATTGGTTTTTCGCCAGAAACAAATGATTTAAAACTTTGTTCATTCAAATAATTTACCGCTCACAGCTGGCAACGGGCAAAAGTTTTGGATCATTTCATAAATACCTAAAGTGTGGGTTTGTTTATCAGGTCATATATGTAATATGTGCCAACAGTTTGATATACGCAATTTGAGATTGTATGAAAATATACAGCAATAATGGAGCAGCCTACCTGACCAATTGTACCACAGATTATTATCGCTTGAGTAGGATTGTACTGTACTGATATCAGAAAGTACCGTATCCGGTTCGAGTAATACTTACATGCAACGTCAGTCAAGTTTGTTGTATGAATCAATGCTTCTTTCTGAAATAAATACAAATGATTCACTTGAAACTTGCGATAGTTGGTTGATGATATGCAACACTTGTGACAATTTGAAAACACAGCAGTACGACAACACGACAACACGGCAACACGACAACACGGCACCACGTATTCGTGCAATCCAATGCGGCACTTAATCGCAAATCAATCAGACCGTATGAGCACATATTATGAGCCATATCCATGAATGCACGGCCTATAAATAATGTGAGCATGATTTGAAGTGGTGGTAATGATGGTACAGTTTGATGATAGTCTTCCAACAGTATCAGTATGTTAGAAAATTTGAGTGTGAAACCTTCAGAACAAGTGAATGTCATGATTCCAGGATTGAACAACTGCATGTTATGATAAAAAAAAACTTCACGATTGTAACTTAGGAAAGTTTGGTTGAATAAAAAGATGTTAAAAGCAGTGATGATAACTGGATGTGGATATGAGGTAATGAGTGAGTGACGACGTGGTGGAGTACAACCAACAGTATAAATACCACCCGTTTATGGTTTTGGCGATCATTGGTGCGTTTGACTGCTCACGGGTAACATGATAGCTCGAATCATGAGTCGGGCCAACATGCACTGCAATACTCGAATGGGTGGCATTAGGCATTGCGACTCAACCGTGGCACGCCATGCTCTGCACCATTAAATACTAAACCATCAACTTGGAAAATTATAATTAAACGCATTTGATTAGATGCTGAATTATATATTATATCCTGATATATTCTAATTAACTGACAGTCAAACAAAATAAACGAATAGAAGCCACACTTGTCCAATGATGAATGTGGCCGAATGTCAAATGAGCCATCAAATCAAGCACTGATGATAAGTGATTGGAACAACAATACATCTATATAGTTTTGTGGTAACGCCAACGGGGTATTATCACTCCCCAGTGCATCGGGCTACTGTACCGCTCCAAATACATACATGTTTGTTCTCAATGGCAACAATAGAATTGCTAAGAATCCTACATCTGTATTTATGTTTGTAGAATATAATGCCAGACGTGTACATACAGGGTGTCCCACTTAAAAGTCCGGTTTTGTTTTCGGCATAACTTTTGCAGTGTTCAACGGATTATAAAATGTTAAGAATCGTTGGAAAGACAATTCTTGAAATTTTTGTTTGCTTAAAACAAATTTGAATTTGGACATTTTTATCGGTAGTTACGCCATTTTCACGAAGACACCTAATTTTGACATTGAAAAAAAAACAGTTTTTCCCAAAAAATTAAAATTAATATTTCAGCTTGAAATGTTTACAAATCCGATTTTTCTGCTTATTTTCTTTTGATTATAGACCAAAGAATGTGAATGATTGTTGTTCGCGACTATTTTTTCGTTATTTCTTGCATTTGCACAAAATGTGGAATCTTAGTGCAAACAGTCAAAAAGGGCTTCATTTTGGTTTTTAAAAAAGTTCATTAGGTTTTTAAAAAATATTAATTAATTATTTGTGATCTTCTCACTAAATATAAGTAGTCTGACATGCAAAAAGACGTTATAAGTTTAATTTATAGATCAAACACGAAGAAAAGGTAGAGGAAAAAACCTCATTTTTCGCTAAAATGGGGTGCTTCCGTATAACTAGCATAAATAACGGAAGAAAAGTCCGAATTCAGTTTCGTTTGCAGCAAACAAAATTTTCAAGAATTGTCTTTCGAATGACGCAAAATTTTTGGAGATTCATCGAACACTGCAAAAGTTGGACTAAAAACAAAACCGGACTTTTAAGTGGGACACCCTGTACATACATATGTGCTGTGGGAAGCTTTCGCTTTCGGTAGACTGAACCTGAAAATGTTAGATGTGAGGTTGCTAGAATGAACCTGAAAATGTTAGATGGGAGATATGAGATAGAAAGCAAATTAATTGACAGAAGATTTTTCATAAAAATCCAATGGTCTATCGAGTTTGTGTGGACTAAAAAGTGACTGACGCGCTTCAATACAGAACACAGCCTGTTCCGACTTTGTACTACGGTCGTCTATCCTTTATACTTGAATGAGGATTCTTTTTAGCTTTAGACTTTGTTGTACGACAATAACATGAATATGTTTACCTTGGAACCAACATCTAACACCAAGGCACATGGCTAACATTAATTAAGTGCTATATTACGACCAACATAATTCACGATATATGTACGTATGTATGAATAGTTTTGTTGTACCGTCCGTCCGTATATGATATGTATGCCTCTATGTGATCCAAAAAGTAACTGTATTTAACTTTATAGCAAACTCACTAACAATTATTCTATGCAAACAGCGGAGAGGAGTGTGTGAAAAACGTTCGTCAGCCGTCTAAAACTTAGTTATTAACTGACATAATGTGACATTTTAGTGTGACGAGCAGTTATGAGTGACAAACGCACTCCCAATGAAATTCTTTAGTGGCACAAAAACATGTTACGTCACAAAATGTAGACATTGCTGAATCAGACAAGCATGAGAAATGTGATTTCTTCGGGTAGTGAAGAACGCTATGGCACATGTACATATGTACATACATCCGATATTCACAGATAAAAGTGCAGACGTACCCGACTGAAGCCAACAAAAATACTATTCATTGTATCAATTTTTAGTATACATACATACGATGCCTGAGGTATTATACCGCGAATTCATATCATGACAAGTATGTATTCCGAGTTCGGTTATCACTTTTAAGAAAAAATCTACATGTTATGTTTTGCGTTGTAATATAAAGTGATGAAATGTATAAAGTGGCAGAACGAATGGGGTATGCCCTCTAATATGCCGGACCCAGTGCCCTGTGCTCACATGCCCAGCCAATATCCTACACAACCAACAGCCAATATTTGTAATCATTTGACAGCTGAACGTCAATCCGTCATTGCATGTAATAAACATCGGTAAAATGAGTTGGAAGTAATGTTGTTAAAGCATTTAGGTGTACATTTCTTCCATATTTATTCCATGATATCAAGCAAACAGTATTCACCACAATCCTGAACCATAACTCCGCGAACGTTATTGAAGTGAAAATATGATAAGCTTGCTGTTTGCATGATTCGTTGTGTATGAATGTGCGCTCGATCCACTGGCGGACGGGCCAAATTTTCGAATGGAGAGCAATCTTCATAAAGGGAGGGAATGGGCAGAACTTAGACCATTTTACATAAACCTTGATGAGCAAATACTACCTTTGGAAACCGACCTAGAGGGGAGATTTTCACTTTTCTCATACCTCCTCGTCCGCTAATAACCTGCTGGACTACTGGTACTGACTGAAGTAACAGGTTTTGCTGACACTTACCGAGTCGTGATCAAGGCACTCGGAGGTCTGACTGGGCCACACACATTCGTGGCACAAACGCCACATGCGCCACTTCAGTGTGTTAGCCAATACTGTTTATTAACACTGTACAATACTTACCGACTGAGTTGACTGATGCGGAATACTCGGTGATTATATTTGGGTTTAAGTTTGATGTTGACAAAGATGTGCTATTATGTGAACTGGTGTATTACAAACTACCGTAACACTTGTTTAATCGATCGCGTGTTTGTTTATGTTAGCATTTGGTGTTGGCGCCATCCGTGCATTACAACTACAAATCCTACTTGATCGGTGTAATATTACAATATGACTGTGTAGACATGTTATGACATAATCACTTTAATCGTCATATTAACTGTGTGCAGATTCGATTTGACAGCTTTAGATTTTCCGAAAGAAAATGGGTACCCTTGTTGCAATAATTGACCAAGAGTAGAAACTTCCATTTCAACGTTTTTCGTCTTTGTGCGAAAGACATCACTGAAGTTTTTTATGCGACAAATAACCACATCCAACAGTATAGACGTATCACGTTTCATTATTTATCGTTACATTATTCAATAATAAAAAAACACCGCCACTCCGTTAAAGGGCATTCCGCAAAATTTTGGCGTTCCTAAAACCCCCAAAAACGTGAAAGGGATGAAAATGGTGTGAAAATGGCAACCGAAACAGTAAAACGAATATAGTGGTTGTGGAGCAAAAATAATATAAAGCCATGTAACTTGATATGTGAATTTTGTGTGGTACGGTAACCTGTTTGCTGCGGGTTACGGTATACGGCATTTGGTGGTGGCAGCAGCTGCAACCAAATGCAAAGTAAATAAGGCGCCAGGTGAGCCAGTGGCACTATATGTAAGTGGCGGACGGTCAATCAAATCAGTACTCATACGATAACACACAACTTGAGCGTTTGAAATTATTTACATTTCATACCATGCATCTCCAAGGATAACATTTTCTGAGTCTAATCTATTGCAATCGGGTATATCTTGATCCAACGCTGGACTGCAGCTAAGCTGAAACAACTGTGGCACATATGGTATGGCACACCAATCAAAAGCTAACATTTATCCCCAACGTCATCGCTCACAGGTTGGCCGTTCTTTTCATCACATCAAAGTCATCAAAACATTCATTTTATACTTCATCAATAATAATAATTTGACAAACTTACTAAAATTTGATTGTTCAGTTTGTTAAGATTTTTCAAGATAGCTTATCTGATGCAAATACTTATTTACAAGTTTGCGACTGATGTTGGGCTTGTGAAATGACGTTTAACGTTGACGGCGTCATTGTTACCAGCGTGGCATCTGTTGTACCTGCAAATAATCCAACGGGTGTCGTGTGCCACTATTTACTCACCGAAAACAGTTATAGTCGGATAGATGCCTACCTGCTGGTGGGCCAGTAATGCACCATCAACACTAAATCATTTACAAACAGTCCGCGTGTTTGTTGTATTGTGAGAACAGTCAGTTGGTTACGTCGTTAACTGACTGACTGACTGACTGACCGACTAACTGACTGACTGTCTGACTGACTGACTGACTGACTGACTGACTGACTGACTGACTGACTAACTAACTGACTGACTGACTGACTGACTGACTGACTGACTGACTGACTGACTGACTGACTGACTGACTGACTGACTGACTGACTGACTGACTGACTGACTGACTGACTGACTGACTGACTGACTGACTGACTGACTGACTGACTGACTGACTGACTGACTGACTGACTGACTGACTGACTGACTGACTGATTCACAGACTGACTGACTGAATCGGTGGCCGTTTCTTCAGCTTTTCTATGATTATTTACATTCTGATAAAATAATAGTGACAATGTGCCTTGTTGACTCCAGTATGAAAGAAGTTTAGGTAAAAACACCTCTGTTTGCACAGCTTGCGAAATTTTTGACTTCGTTAATCAGCGATATAATTATTTTTCCCAATTGCATGCAAACTTGAAATTTTAGAAACCTGGCCACCTGGCTCAGACACCCTGCATGCTTGTTTGTGTAAACTGTAAACAATGCAAGTTTTGAGCTCAATGTTTGTCGAATATCAAAGCTCCTGATTGAAGTATACATATATACATAGTCTGTTTGAACACAATTTTCGGTTAGACGTGAGTTGCTCGGGTAAATATTGTTGGTGTTAGTGTTTAATTGGGCGGTATTATTTGCCTTGTGTCCCGTGTGTATTTGGGTACAATAATACGACTGGTTGATCAGTTTATATAATCAAATTTTAGACAATCCCACAGACAATCCATCTGACAGTTAATGGTTCATGAATAACTCCTTCTGAAAGGGCATTACTCTTTATTCGTACACTTATTTAGTAGTGTGCTAATCACAGATTTAGTTTAAGTTTCTCAATGGTATGGAATTAGATGAACAAGTACTTATTGAAATTAGTAAATTATACCACTGCCATATACTGAAACACCTTTGACATATACTTTTCGCAGAACATCAGTGATTAGATGAAAGCACTTATAAAGTACAAACATAAATGATGACTTCAGCAATGAACATTCAGATTGAGAACGATCCGCGCACCAAATCTAATCCATTGTTCGTTGAATCTCAAATGATACCCAGCGCAGGTGGACCACAGATGGAGGAGGGCACACCAAAGCAGACCCGCACTAGAACCCAGGACTATGGGTATCAGCTGGATCCACGTAAGTGGTTGAGTGAGTGGTTGAGTGAGTGAGTGAGTGAGTGAGTGAGTGAGTGAGTGAGTGAGTGAGTGAGTGAGTGAGTGAGTGAGTGAGTGAGTGAGTGATTCAATGTTTGAGCAAGTGAGTGGGTGAGTGAGTGAGATTTTTTCTACCAAGTTTACTCATACCTTAATTTATTTTAATTTTGAATTTTAATTTATTTTGAAATTTTCTTCGTCTATATTATTAAATTAAATCATTGGAGGCTTAAATCATTGAAGGCCTTAACGAAACCCTTAACGAAACTTTCAAAATTTCGTTAGTGTGAATCGAAACGAAAACCTTACCGAAACTTTTCGATTCGATAGCTAACGAAACGATATTTTAAAAACTCGTTTCGAATACTCCGAATCGAAACAGCTATTTCGATAGGAAGGTTCGTTTCGACAGTTTCGTTTAGGTCAGTTTCGTTAGTGAACTCTAACTGCAGCTACTGATGTCCTAACACATGGTCTGTATTCACATGGGCAATTGTGTGCCGTAGTGTGTCGTCGATGGCATGGCACAACTACATATGGTACATATGGTATGTACACCAGCGTCCACATTCTATTTCATGTTGAGCTGTTGCCACTTGTGCTCGTCAGGCTTATAACCAGACATCGTACCACTTATGTATGTATGTACTATATGTATCAGTGTCAAAGATATGTACGTATGTACTATATTTAGAATATGCTTATTATTTTTACAGTTGATTAATACGCTCAATTCGCCCGTAAAACAGATCCGGCTTTTTCTTCCTTCTCCTTTAAATCAGATATGATTCTTCATTACCGATTCCCGATATCTCATTGAGTAGGAATATAAAAGCAAGCCAGTACATGTTTAACAATAATGCTGCTGTCTCAACCAATTAGTCGCAATTCATCTCACATATCGTTAGGTCAGAGTACATACAACAGAAACTAAGCCGTTGCATGGTCTTGGTAGATTTGTTTTTCGAGTTATATTTTACTGTCTGCCCGCATAATTTAATTCTAACTCTTGTATTTGCAATTAATTGGCTTTGAGTTGACAAATTGTTGATTTTACTATGACTTTAAATGGCATGCAGTTTTGTTTGAACAAGTTGATTGGCCTGCAACGTATGAAAGCAAATATATGAGTTGGTTGTGGTGGTATGTAGTACGGATGGTAAACATTGACGATGATAGTCAAGTAGCCAAGGTGCCTGGTACAAGTGCTAACGATTTAGTGTGTTCCACATCCGTTCTCTCTCATATCATCCCCATTTTATTAGCTAAAACAATGCCATGAAAGTAAACGATTAATACCTGTTTGTTGACACCAGAACAAATGATTTTAATGAGTGTGTTAGGTTATGTAGATAATAAGAAGAATGAGTCCAATAATGCATAATGTTGGAACCACTACCATAAATACTAGCATATGTAATGTATTTAGTGCCTCAGTCATTTATTTCTTATTTAACATGCATTCAAGCAGTCAAGTCAACTGTACCACGTCAACCCCATATCTACATGAACAATACAAAAGTAGACCTGAATATGTACAAACGCTGAAACTGAGGTCTTTCAATTTGCCAACTGTGGTCTATACTCTGGTATACGTACTCTGGTCGTACACGAAGTGGCGGTCGAGTTATGTCACCGAATCACGGGCTTTACTTTTATTGCGTTGCGAACATTAGTCGTAATTACGAATACAATCATAAAGCATATAATCGCATATTTATGTTTGACATGTGTAACATGATAGTTAAGTAGTCAGGGTCAGAGACATACAGCATGCGGCTACCACCTTATTTACGTGCCGTGGCTCACTCAAATGACTTTCGGGTGTGATCATAAACAGAGGCGCATGTATACGTCAAAGGCAACGGGCTTGGCTGGTTCGTTGGTATCTCATGGTCTGCACACAAGTCTACAATCTAGACTTACCGATTATACAAATAAGGGTAAACATAATCAACCTTTTTTTACCTAGAACATGAAGCTAGGATTGCAGTGATCACTTCTCTGGCCCAGTTGATACAATTAATTTTTTTCTTGTTTGTGTCCTATTACAAATGTTTCTGAGCGATTCGACATGAGATATTTATTCAGAACTCCCAACTTCTCATAATTTTTTTGCACAAAACTTGACTGCACACAAGTTAAAGCCTGGCTATCGGTTGCAGGTAACCAGTTTACTTGTGGCGCCACAAACCCTGATTCGAATCAGTATTATTGGTTGACGGACTACTTTTTCATTTCATTCTTTTTGTACGGTGGCCTATATTTAGTAAATCTTTGTTATTGACACTGTATCAGTTTTTATATCAAGTTAATGTTAAACATGAGTCAAAATGGAGTTACGTTGAAATCTAGCTCCGGCTCCTTGTTCTTGACTCCCTCCCAATCGGAATCAGTGGCATGCCACAACACTTCAATCCATCCAACTTGAATGCCGGATTAGTGAGTCGGCGCCCAATCAATCGCGGATAATAACAAACAAGTCAAAAGCTGCGAATTCTACACAGCAAAACAGTGCCATTATGTGTGTGCCAACATTCATGTAATAATTGGAGATAATGGCTTGTATGCCAAACTACAGGTTGTGCCCGTCCGCTGAAACGCAAGAATGTGCTTGTGGCACGGCAGCAAATTAGTGTGCCCAATTGCATGCAATGTTAGGGTGCCAGCATAACATTTGGCCGTATGTATGTTTGCTGGCTTTCGTGGTCAGGTCGTTTTATTGTCTGTTCTGCTTACCATGTTATGTGTACAGCTTAGAGTTTTATTGGTACATGGTTATTCACCATATTTCCTTGGCCTGACTGTGGGTGTGGATTGGCATATCACACATTCCTCGGGTCAATATAACCTGTACTCACCAGAGAACAGTTTGCACGAGATAATCAGTTTTATCGTACAGTAGCCCCGGATCCCGTTACCAACAAGAGATAATGCACCAATCAACTTTGCGTATGTTGTTTTATAGGGAATCTTCAACGTGATGATGGTCTATGATTTGGGTGAGGTAACCTTCATCTGAACATTAGAACTTTGAGTTTGACTGAAGTAATGGACATATTCTACCATGCGCGAAAAATCGTATTCCATGATTCTCTCATCCCTGTGAATAGTTAGTCTATACGTCTTTCCAGCGATAAAAACGGTTCACAAAATCGGGGCTTTATGCATCAGTATATGATGTATCATGTAGCTGTATGCCTACATCAATCAAGACTTTGTATGCTCCACTGCATTTGATTGCATTCAAGGGTGTGCCGCAACCCGCAAGCCATCTTATAGAAATTTAATTCATCTCGTTTTACTTACAGCTATTCAGCTATTTAAAGCTAGTGACTATTTTTTGTCTGTGACTTTCTAAGCACAAAATAGGCATTTGTATATTTCTTAGTTTCCGTATGTCATCGGAGGTTCAATAATTATTTTGTTAGTACACGGCGCACTTCCTACGGAGTGATCAGACGTAAAACGAGCGTAGACTATATATGCTCAACGAATTACCATATTTTATTATGGTAGTGAAGCTTGGGATGTCAGTTACTATCTCATATCAAACAAAGAAACAACGTTCCTGGATACAGCCGTACTGTGGAATAAGGTAAAGTTTGTGCCCTGACACTAGTTATTTAGATGGACATGATTTAAACTTGATGCAACCACTGCAGGACCATTTCCTACCTTCACATACTACCGTACCATTTATACCCCAAATGTTTTAACTATTTAGTTTATTTATGCGTATGTCAATTGTAATCGACTGTATCTTGGATGTGAGTTTGGTGAGCTAGTTGCTAAGACATGTTGCACAATGTTTGGTTCAACTGTAACTACAAAGTGGCACAGACACAGGTTTATGCTACGAACCGATACAGGGCGGCTGCACCATCGTATTCTGTATTGTGCATTTCATTTCATCCAGACCATTCCCATATTTTTTTAGAATTTGCAACGAACATTTTTGTGAAACAAACGAATGTAAACCTTACAATGTGAGTGTTTGTTGGACACCCTGTACGTTTATGGAGGATGCGCCGGTGCCGTGGCAACCAACCGCAATCAATGCACCCAATGCCACATTGTCCATTTCATCTCTCTATACTTCAACATACAATTTGAGCTCTGTACAACTACATTCAACGAGGTCTCACTTCACACAATTTCAACTTGCACTAAAATAAATCAGTTTTGAGAATACTGTCTTACTATTGCATTCGTACATACGTACGAATACATATATTTATCATACTTTTCTGTACACTGACTGCAAGCCATCAATTTTCAGAATGAGAATACGAAAGATAATTTATACCTTACGTGTACGAATTGAGTAAGTTGTCAGAACCACTTCACATGAATAAAAGGAAAGTGATGAATAAAAATGTTTTGTGTCAAAAACTGCAATTCAGATAAAAAATTCAGATATTGTGATGAATAACCGTTTCATCATTAGGAAGAGTGGGAAAATTTCCGCAGGGTACAAACATATATGTACTTTTGTCTATACAACTGTCGATCGGTTACGGAACTGTTACATGTATTCAAATATTTTTCAATTCCACACAACTAACTTTGCTCATCATTGTGCATTTTTTCTCAATTCCGAACGAATGTTCAAGTGTCTGAGTGTCTTCAGTTTGTCTCTGTCATATCTGAGTGTAATCCTGGTTTGTGGTTGTCAATGTAATAATACCATAATTCATGGTACGTCTGCCACAGTGCATCTTGTCTGTTATGACAGTCAGTTTGTCATGTAATACACCATTCATGCGGTATTGATGCCCAGGCCTCTTTTATGCTCATTTGTATGCATCGAAGTGCCGGGTTTAGATTACCCGGTCGCTTATTTGCTTTTGTGGAATGCATGAATGCATGAATGCATGCAACCACTAGTGGGCGAGAAGAGCAACGAAAAGTGGAATTCCCCCTGTTCGGCGGTTTCAAAAAATATAGTTTGTTCCCTCTGGTCTAACTTCTGTTGATTCCCCACTCTTTGGAAATATTCCCCTCCCTTTGAAGTCTTTGCTCGTCCGCCAGTGCATGCAACAGAGTCGGGCAGAGTGCATGTCGCATGCAAGTATATGTATGTACCTCACTACTACTAATGTCAACCATTTTGACCGAGGTGTTATCCCAGAATGTAAACCGATTCACTCGATGCCTCAACACACATATCTGGTTTCAGAGAGGCACATGCCGCGCAGTACGCTCTTCCCAGGGGCGTTTTAAATGTGGCATCTTGTGGCACTTAATGCCCTGGCATAAGCGTTCCAGTACATAGAATATATGCCTGTGTTCATTTCATGATCGTACCTCGGGGATTAACGTCCGCTCGACAAAGGCACACTTCCGCTTAGCTCAAGTAACTAACATTTACGTAAGCTCACTTGGCTTGGCACAGAAATCTCTTGTAAACGGCTTGCTGAGATTCAAGTAATAGGTTTGAATGTTAAATGATGTAATTTTGAACATCAGCTGCATCAAACACCTACAGTAACAGAAAGCGCGTTAGGCAGATTCAACTCAACCGAACAGCTCTATGCTATTACATGCGATCATCATGTCCAGTTGGTGTTCCCTGGGTTGGAAAAGTACTAAAATCTCAAGAAGCTCTTTATGTAGATTAACACATAAAGTGTACGGTAACGGTTGTGCTAATAGTACTCGATAATAAACCATGATTACAACCAGTGGAACATGAGTGTGCAAACACCGTAATCCAATAGCTCGTTCCACAGGACCACACTCCAAATTGGTACTGTCTGGCTCGGGTACTGCCTTTGGGTGGTATATGTACTTCAAGCCAAAGACGTCCCTTCATCTTCTTCATCTTACATGTAAACGTACATGTGTATATTAGCATACCCAGTGAGTATCATCGTTGTTCACATAATCCCAAAGTTTGTGTTCTTGGTTTCAATACTGGTTCATGAAAAACGGTTGACTGAAATGGTTTATACACGTTTTCGTAAACTTGTTGGCCTAAATTCTTCTTCCGACTATAATTTTACATCTTGCGCAAGTTGTATTGGGCACATTAACTCAGTTGCAGCGGTTCATTCGAAGAAACTTTGGTTGTTGGTGGTTACATACCATTTTTGTCCGATTATGTATTCCATACAATAATTATAAATTTGTTTTTTTTTGGTTTCACCATTGCACGATGTAAACACAATTAAAGTGAACAGTTATAATATAACTTATAAACAACTGACAGATCTTTAAACAAAATGTGACAGCTATTGACGGCTTTATTTGTTGGTGGCCTTTCTAATGCCCTACCATATATCACGTCTAAGACGGCTGACCTTCAATGGCCTGACTTGGCGATGCGTTTCATTCATTCATAAGCAAGAGTTATTAGCCACCAAACTTTCTCAGAGGATGTTCTTGATACTTTGAAGTACAAACAGATGTCTATAGTAGAGAGATCGGCAAATGATATTGGCTTGAGTCTTTGTACTAGTGGACAAACCTTCTGTCAGCGTATCTAAAAAAAAATTGTAAATTCAACGTTCGAAGATTACTGATCATTATCGACTGAAATTTTTGTTGTTGTTGTTTTCATCTTGATATTTCTGCATTGCTGCTGTAATGTTTCTCAGTCTCTTTGTTCCCATTTTTGATCACCTCATCAGGCTTGTTTCAGTCATTACCAAAAAGTCGCAACAGAAAACCAAGTGTCCAAATATTTGTTGCAGCCTGGTCCGACAGACCACTGGATACCGGGGTGTCTTGGGACCTGAATATATCTGAACTATTACGGAGCCATGCAAAAGAAACAACAACAAATTTAAGCTGCAGTTTGTGCAACTGTATAAAATCCATGGACAATTCTGTTATGCTTTTTGCATTTTCAAGTGCGAAACTAATGTGTAGTCATCTACATTAAAACATGAAGCTATATGCCCCGTTCTCGTATTATGACTGAAACAGATTAATAAAGAAACATGTTGGAAATTCAACATCTAGTGGTGTTGTGCCTCGAGCTCAGATCAGATGAGATGCCGTACGGCATGGATACATGAAACATGAACACGAACACAACATTACTGATTACATGTACACCATGCTTGATTGCAGCCTCAATAAATGAAACATTCCTCTACTGTACACAGGTTCCCGACCGGAATTTTTCGGATTTCGATGCATCGAACTTCGTTATTTTTCAATCATTAACAACAAGTACGAAGCTTCTCTTATTTGCAGGTTCAAAAACGTTCCACATCAGTGCCACTGTATCTTGACACTTGATTACACAACTTCTTTTGTTTGTTGTATAATGTTACCCAGTTTGTTTGAATGCACAGTTTCTCACTCCGGTCAGTAGGGCACCATGAGCCACGTAACTGTAGAACCCGAAATCAGTGGGCCTCATTTCCTGGTGTGCCCCGTCTAGCAGGAGTCAGCGTCTACATGTACTCCCGTACTCAGCCTGCCCTGCTTGCCTCCTGTCGACTCGCAATTGCGTTTGCCTTGCCCAACTCGGTAGTGGTTGAACCAAACACTCATCCAATTACTGTTATTACACTCACATCATTATGATGAATGCATCCGACATCGCAGGTATATCTGATCGCATTTCACCATTGCCATGTTTTACTTTTTATTTAAAAAAGCCGATCATCCGCGTAAGTGACTGCCGAAAACTAACCAAAAACGTGTGCCCGTAACGGCAGTATATTGGGTATATTTACGGTGGTGTGCAACGGGCTTGTCAACGGTACCGAGATATGAATGACTTGGTGCACTGTAACCAGTGGCACTTACCATATATGCTTTATGACTTGTGGTAACGCTTCCATGGCATATCATTCACTCCTAACAACATTCAAATAATACTCCCAATTATGAACATCCACAGTTATAAAATATCATTAAACTCAAATTCATAAAATCCAATTTTCTATAGAGCAAATTCATGTTTTGTTTTTAGATTCACAGAAATCACGAATTCTCAGGTTCTATACCATTCTCATGAGAAGACAACTCACGAGTATGATATCGTGACATGCAGATGTCTGTAAACCTTCGTGTTAGGAACACATCATGGAACCTGAAACTTTTAACCAAAACCATGTTCATATCCACACAAATTAACATCTCAAAACTACGGTTCGACATGAACACATAACTAATTAGAATTTCTACGTAAGTATCTAAAAATCTGTCTGGAATAAAAAAATGTTGTGGTCAGATGAGGATGCTCAAACGTATGTAAAAGCTAACTTTGAAAAAAACATATGGCTTTCTATTCTATCTATCTTGTTTCATTTTATCAGCTATGTACAGCTTCATGCACTATTACTGTATTCACAAATGACCCGTTGAGCATGAACCATAGTTGTTTCAAACTTTTGTCCACTTGTTAATTTGAAACGCATCTACCTGGTGAAAGGTTTGTGTTGAATGTATGTATGTGAGTGTAAATGGATGCATGAAATGAGGGCAGCTACGGTCTTCCTGTTGATACGCCACTGGCATTGTGCTGTATCGGAGTGCCAGCGCAAGCAGCACGTCTATTTCTTGGCCTTTAGCCCCCTCCCCCGAGCACATGTATCCCTCCTCTCTAAGTTACATTCACGGTACGAGTTTGGTCATGGATTTACATGAAACTGATGATATTATGATATGTACATGGTACATGTTCTTATGAAAAGTAGAGTGAGTAAGTGAGTGAATGAGTGAGTGAGTGAGTGAGTGAATGAGTGAGTGAGTAAGTGAGTGAGTGAGTGAGTGAGTGAGTGAGTGAGTGAGTGAGTGAGTGAGTGAGTGAGTGAGTGAGTGAGTGAGTGAGTGAGTGAGTGAGTGAGTGAGTGAGTGAGTGAGTGAGTGAGTGAGTGAGTGAGTGAGTGAGTGAGTGAGTGAGTGAGTGAGTGAGTGAGTGAGTGAGTGAGTGAGTGAGTGAGTGAGTGAGTGAGTGAGTGAGTGAGTGAGTGAGTGAGTGAGTGAGTGAGTGAGTGAGTGAGTGAGTGAGTGAGTGAGTGAGTGAGTGAGTGAGTGAGTGAGTGAGTGAGTGAGTGAGTGAGTGAGTGAGTGAGTGAGTGAGTGAGTGAGTGAGTAAGTGAGTGAGTGAGTAACGGTGGTGTGCAACGGGCTTCACTCACTCACTCACTCACTCACTCACTCACTCACTCACTCATACTCACTGACTCGCCAGTCGCCAGTGCACAGTGAGCGTGCCGTAGCGCATCAATAAACTTGCTGTGGACTGAGCTATGTAGTGTGTGCCTTGTCCAGTGCCCCCGACGTCGGCACCCAGTATCAGCTTCCATATATATATAAGATACGGCCAACGCTAACATGCCTTTTATCATCTTGTTCCATCAGCCACAGGTAATTTTGCTGGGTGTTATGGTTGCAGTTATGTTTCGGTCTCATATGTGTCTAGCTGATCTGAACGTAATTTTGCATTTAGAATTTATTGTGTGCTTGAAAAACTGAAAGCCAACCACTGAAGAAAACCACAAAATGTTTCTGTGAAAGTCGTTGAAGTTGAATTGCAGCTGAAATCTGGAGAGGCAAACGGAAACTGTCGATGTATTGGCATCCAGCCTGCATATAAACCGTTGTTTGAGATCTCGTTTAGCAACTCGCAAGTTATGGCATCAGTGTTGCCCGTAACTGTATGTAACTCGATCAGCTACGGTTCTGCTACTTAACTAACTTATGTACCCGATCATGAACATTCAATTGACTCACCGTTTTCATCTAACTAACTATATTCTTGTTGTTGTTATAAAGACGGTTGTTTCATGCATTTTGTCTGCTTTTTTCTAGACTAACATCCTGATAAAATGAGTAAAGGACTCCGTATTTTATGTGTATATATGAAGAGTGAATCGCTCATGCTATTGTGATTTATGTGTGTCGGGATAGCGGTTTAATGGACTACATAACGAGTATCATCATAAATGTTTGTTACTCCACTATTAAAAGGAAACAGCATTAATCGTATGTTTATGTGGATAAAACTTTCAGATCAATGGTTATTCAACCAGTGCGCTTTTCTTTTCTGTTTTCACAATATTTTTGCTAGTGTAATCTTTCTTACAACTACTGTATGTGAGTATTTTCTTCATGAATTTGTTATGCAATCCCATCAGAACCTGCATCTATTTGCGTCCATGAATATGCATGTATCCAGATAAAGTTAATACATAAAGAATAACCAGTAGCTGGTGTGTGCCCTAGCCCGGCTAATCATCATCACTTACTTGATTGATAGACTCGCTTTCAATGTGCCCAATGTCTCATACAAAATGCATGCAACCCTAACATGGGCACCCGGGCATTCATGGCAAACATGCAGTGGCGGGTGCAGGCCACCAATTTCTGCCACTCGCTCCCTTCATTCATTTTCCCCAGTTCCATTCTATAAAACCATAAAGTCCTCTCTTCAAACCTGTAACTTTGATACTTTACCCGTTTCTGCTATGTTTTTTTCGCTCGCCACTGCGTCGATGTGAAGCCTGTAATTTCAGAGAAAGCCGTCCATAATACAGTAATACGATGGCTGTGAGTCGACCCCAAGTTCACATCACCTAACAACCAACACATTCTGGCTCGCATAACATCAACAACAAGTTGGGCGATCGGCAATCATGTCGCTCGCACTCACCATGCTATCCTACTTGGTCGCTGTACTAACGTTTCCTTTATCACTTATATGGTGTTTAAAGGTTAGTCCGTCAATCGTTTTGGTTTACTCACTCACTCAACCAGTCTGTCATTTCGGCCAGTCAGTTCCAATTGTTGACCTGTTGGTTGTTTCAGATAGCAGCCGAGTACGAAAGGGTGGTCGTATTCAGACTCGGTAGGTTATTACATGGCGGCACGAAGGGTCCTGGTTGGTTGATTAACCATCTCACTTATTTATCAATTACCCATCTCTAAGTATTGCAAAAACTATAATGACTGATATTTTGACATTTAGGTATTTTCTTTGTGCTGCCGTGCATCGACAATATAATCAAAGTAGACCTACGTACCGTGTCGTGTGATGTACCTACACAAGAAGTTGGTTTATAATATAATACTAAAAATTATTTCGTCAACTGTTTGTCGTTCCCCGGTCCCGTAAGTCCAGAAATACCCACTTGTAAGTCCTAGAAAATAATTCTCCGGGTTCTCAGCTTTAATTCACTAGGAGTTGACCACCAAAAAATCTGCAGATCTCCAAAATTGAGGAAACCAAAAGCAAATTATCTCCGATGCTGACAGTCAGTGAAAAAGCTACTATATAATTTTTTACAATCAGACATGCTCGTGGGTATTGCTGCACATGTGCCATCAAGCCCCAATGTGCCAAAAATGGCAGCATTTGCGTTTGGGCGGGGCACGTCTTACTGAGATACGGTTATGGGCTTGGGAGCGTATTCCCGTGGGTATCTGACTATGAATCGTCCTGATGCCCCAAGACCAGGCCTGACGGAGATGTCGTTTTTTAGTTGAATACTTACTGGGTTGCAACTGTGGTGTAGTTAGAAGGGAATAACCAGTTTGCCAATATTATATTTTTGAGGAATCGAATGGAATATTGGACAGATGATTTAAAGGGGTGCAAAACGTGGTATATTTCAAAGCGTATATCACGAGAAAGTACAAACAGAGAATCAGAGTTTTTTTGGTTCTACAACTTGGATTTTTTCAACAGATCACATCAAGTATTGTGTGCTATATGAAAAAGCTCAGAAGTGGTTTGGTTAGTAGTGACTATGAATGTTTTGTTAACTGCGAGAAATTGCATAATAATTAAAATTTAATACGGAGGTGTAAATAAATCTGTACTTTATGTACAGTAATGATTAAGTGACATAAACCAGCTAACAACCTACATTAATAAACCAAAACAACTAAATTAGTCAAAAAAACATTGTTGATTTAGTAAACATAACAAAAAAGAGTATCTAAAGTTTTCGTGGTTTTCAGTTCTAAAGTGGAATGTATGTAGATGCACGTTTAGATCCAATTCTCAGAGAAGGTGTAAATGAAGAAAATGTTGGTTCGATAAACCTGTTAATCTAAATTGCTGAAGTGTTTGTGGTTTTCATTTTCAAGTGGAATGTAAATTTAGATCCTGACCAAAGACGCGGTGACAGTGAGTGTGGATGCTGTGGTATTCTTCCGTATCTGTGATGCCATTGCCAGTGTCACCAACATCGAGAACGTACGACACTCCACACAACTGCTCGCTCAGACAACGCTCAGGTTATAATATATTGATGTGTAGGTTATAATATATTGATGTATAAGTTTTAATATGTTGATGTATAGGTTTTAATTTATTGATGTATAAGTTTTAATATATTGATATATAGGTTATAATATATTGATGTATAAGTTTTAATATATTGATATATAGGTTATAATATATTGATGTATAAGTTTTAATATATTGCATTATAACGCTCAGGTTATAATATATTGATATATAGGTTATAATATATTGATATATACATAGGTTATAATATATGGACGTATAAGTTTTAATATATTGCATTATAAACGCTCAGATTATGACATATAGACTTATGATCTAACACGAAACCAATCTGAAATGAAACGCTCAAACTGTCTTCGTTCAGTTACCCGTTTCAACAGCACACAGAGTAATAACTTCAGATTACAAAATGGTTTTTATCGTGATAAATTTTTACAAGAATAAAGTTACTTTTTGCAGGAACATTCTCGGTACAAAAACACTGGCCGAAGTACTCGGACAGCGAGAACAGATTAAGGAATATATGCATGTTGGTTTTGTTTCAAGCATTATTTGATGGCTTTTATTGAGGCGAGAAATTGAGGAATTTGACGTTAAACGGACATAGACGTTTGGGCTTCCCCAGTTATGTATTTACGTACGAAAAACCTGTTTAGACAGATTTTCAAAATCTCCGATATTTCCTAAAACGGACATATGTATGTAGTATTTCCTAAAAATAATTGAAAACTTTAGTATGCGTAGCAGCAGCTCATGATTATCCAATTTTACATAGGCATAAAATAAAAGAATTTCAGGAGAATCTTGGTCCAGCCACCCGAGAATGGGGTGTCAACGTTGAGCGAGTTGAAGTGAAGGATGTCAGACTACCATATAATCTGCAGAAATCCATGGCTGCAGAAGCCGAATCCGCACGTGATGCCCGAGCCAGAGTGAGTCACTTAATTCACTCACTCACTCACTCACTCACTCACTCACTCACTTACTCACACTCACTCACTCACTCACTCACTCACTCACTCACTCACTCACTCACTCACTCACTCACTCACTCACTCACTCACTCACTCACTCACTCACTCACTCACTCACTCACTCACTCACTCACTCACTCACTCACTCACTCACTCACTCACTCACTTACTCACACTCACTCACTCACTCACTCACTCACTCACTCACTCACTCACTCACTCACTCACTCACTCACTCACTCACTCACTCACTCACTCACTCACTCACTCACTCACTCACTCACTCACTCACTCACTCACTCACTCACTCACTCACTCACTCACTCACTCACTCACTCACTCACTTATACAATCACTGACTCACTGACTCACTTACTCACTCACTGAATGTTTTAGTGTATCCGTGCGGAGGGTGAGCAGAAGGCGTCTCGTGCGTACCGTGACGCAGCGGACATCATCCACGACACACCAGCCACAGTCCAACTGCGTTACCTGCAAACTCTATCACATATCTCCGGTGAAAATACTGAAACCATCGTCCTGCCCATTCCATTGTCCATGCTGAAACGATTCCTGCCCAGATACGTTAAAAAGGCCATGAAAATCATCTGATTATGGCCAGTCGATGCTCGTCGATGGAACTTTTCATAAATCACATTTGGTTTCGGTGGTATGATACCTACTCGCGAAATATGTACGTTTGTATACCAAGTCATGTGAAGTGAGTCGCAAAACTAAAAAGAATAGTTCAGAAACATACTCTTTATACCACGATAATTTGGTTGACAGGGCTGAGTACATACATTAACGTTCAATAATTCAAACAAAAATGGCAACATATTGATATTCAGCATGAACCACCACTATTATAAGCTTTGTTATGGTATAAAGCTTTCACCCGATCCAAATGAGCTACATAACATTTCATTATACTATTGTATGAGACTCTCTACAGCACACCAGCACATTTCTATGTTTTGCCCCTTTTTAAAGAAAAATTTGCACCAGCTGTACATTTTTATTTTGCAAAATTTATTGAGATGATTTTATCTCGACTTCTTTTCATCTGCTTAT
Source organism: Daptonema setosum (assembly GCA_964036265.1). Lineage (NCBI taxonomy): Eukaryota > Metazoa > Nematoda > Chromadorea > Monhysterida > Xyalidae > Daptonema > Daptonema setosum. The sequence goes on from OZ038445.1 coordinate 14,701,999, forward strand.
CGATTCTATCCATGTGTCTAATTTGACAAAGGGAGTCAACCGAAATACGCACAACTTTACATAATTTCCAACAGAAAAATTTAATGGTATTTCTCCCAGTTTTAGAAAAGCAAAAAAGCAAAAAGCAAACAACTTTCACCGTCTTTTGTGATACGCTTGAATCATTTCATTACAAGAAAGTCAGTTAGAATTTTGTATAAAATGAACTAAACCATTTTAATTATGTTTCTCATTTGCAGTGCATGATATTCGAAGATATAGTAAAATGAAATGAAAACAATTACATAGTTGTAATGTGTGTAGCCAGCAACTTATCAAAACTAATCGTCTCTTTGAAAAAAAATCACATTTCTCCCTAAACACTCACTATAGGATGCGATTTTAATGGGATGTGACTGAACATATGTAATTTAGTGCTGATCTCATAAACGATAACATGTAATTCATAAAACGAAACGGCCTCATAAAAGATTTAAAATCTGTATCAGTGCGAACATCAATCTATATTCTAATATCTGTGCAGTGGTTAACACAAGTCTTTTCAGTAAATCTTCTTTATATCTGTCAGTTTGATGTCAGATATACTATCCTGAAAGTACATGCGGTCTGTGGTTGTAAGGAAACAGACCCTTGACTGCAGAAAAAAAAATTACTAACTCACATTCTTTATGTACATAAATGTATGGGAGTATCATTTTGTGGTATCTGGCATCTCGTAGCCATTGGCTTCCATGTACTCCCTGTAGGCTGGTTGTTTCCTGAACCGACTGAAACAGTCTTTTTCCATGAGTTTGTAGATGTGCTTTTGTGCTGGTCTGAACAAGTTAGGGTGTTTATGTGGCTGTTGCATGGCCTGGTCAATCTCAGCCACCATCGAACTGTTGATGTTGACTTCGAGCGGTGCATCAGAGCCAATAAACGTGCCGTACACCTCTTGCAGCAACAGCTCCAACGCCGGCTGCAACAATCACAATACGTTTCATTTTAGTTAGTTTTGTTCATTAATTTTTTATGTTCAGTCAAAAGTTTTTGTTATTATGCTGAGAGATCGATGCTATCGCCACATTGAAAGTCGACGTCTGAAGATTATGATACCAACCTGAGTCTTCGCCTGTCTTATGCCCTCACAAGCACTCCAGAAAAGCAGGTTCTCTTCGGCTAGGGATTTCTGCAGAAACTGTTGGAACACTTTTCTGCCCTTTGGATCAGCCATCAGACGTCGAAATGCCAACGACCAAACGTTCATCTTGGATTCGTCCTCCTCGGGCTCGGAGTCTATGTCCTCCACTGGTTTGACTGAATTCAAATGTGGGAGAATTGTGGAAAATCTCTTGAAGTCATGACGAGGTTAATGTACATACACATAAAGTAGTCTTCATTTTGTTAAGAATCAGAATGTTGAGGAAATTTTTGAAATTTCTTCAAAGTCAGTGTCCATGACTTGCAGCTGACTTAATTTGCTACTTCATCGGAATTAATTTCCAAAACACTCTCTAGAGAGTGAAAACCATCTCACTCTACAATTCTTTTTCTAAATTCAAGTATGATCAACCTTGATTAACAATGAGGTTATTCTCCTTGTTAACATCATCCCTGGCAGCACTGTTAAGACGCGCCATCTTAGCCGTTCGCATCAGCACCTGATCATACATCACTCGCTCACTCACTCACTCACTCACTCACTCACTCACTCACTCACTCACTCACTCACTCACTCACTCACTCACAATTGTTAAACTCCTACAGCTCGGTTCAAGTTTGAGTCTATACCGAGTGCGTTTATGTTCGGCCAAAAGTATGAGTGCTTTAAAAGTATCTCAAATTCTATAAAAAAATAAACAGCAGATTATACAAACCATAGCCGTGCGTCCCACCATCAGCCACCGACGTCTCGGTATGTTCCATTTCTTCAGGTTCTCTTCTCGGTCTCTGCAATTTGAAGCGATTAAACAACAGTTGATTTTGAATAACGTTTTACCCATCATTTTATTTAGCACTGATAAACATAAAGCAACGTTAAATAACCAGCAACCAAAGACCAAAGATTAAAATTAAAAATAAAGGCATTTTTGTTCGAATTTTTTTTGATGTATGTAGCTAACCTGTATTTCCTGTACATACCCAACTCGGCTCTGGACGGTCTGGTCATGCTAAATGTTTGGTTGATGCCAGTCGTGTAACCCATAACCGTTGTCATCTTGGGTTACGGTACTCTAACTGGCACAAATGGCCAGATTTCCACGCTGTATTGAGGTATGTTGGAAGGTATGATTAGTGAATTGTGTGCTGCATTGAACAACACAGACGGCAATCTACTCAGCGTTTCATCTTACTTCCGACTCATTTTACATATATAACACCAATCAATTTTTTTTTTTAATCGCGGTCTTTTTAATCTATGCATTTTTTTAAGAATAGGACTTAGTCAGCAAGTCGCTAAAATGCGAGTTTTGGCAATTTTTAGCAGGTAAATGTTTCGGGAACTTGTTAAATATAGAAGTGTTTTCCACCGGATAAACAATTAATTTTATAAACAGAAAGAAACCCCCGTTTCGATTGCTTGATGAACGACAGGCCGCGCTTGAAGTATTTCTGAATAGCACCATGGATATAATTGCGTTGAATTTACAACAAAAAATTTACAGTTATATCGCACTGATAATGTACATATGTCCATAACAGTAGTTCTAATTGAGATATTGACGTAGAAGATATCATTTCTCTTGAGGCTAAACTAATGGCAGCGTGCTCACACAAACGTAAAACACAAACGCTTGCCGTTTCTGAGTTGTTCGATGCGAAGAGCATTAGCGAAAATTGCAGGCTACATTTAAAAATAGTCAACGGAGGTTACTGGAAAAAATCTTATTATCCTTAAATGCCGATAAAGCAGAAAGCCTGAAAATATATATGTATATCCTAGAGGCATGTATGTAGATTGATGCATCAGTTTCTCTATAAAGGGTGAGTACCAACGGTGATTCGCACAATATCACCTGTTCACCTTCAAGTTTCAATGCATTCCATTGGCTCTGGCATTCTTCTTCACTCGGACAACTGTGAAAACCATGAGAACATAATTATAGTTATATACATTTACAATTCACCCTCATATAGTTTAGTCAAAGTATCTTGTTAGCAATAATTGTTTCTTTAGAACCGTTACCCACATGATTTCAGTACTATGAATTCAGTACTATGAATTCAGTACTATGAATTCAGTACTATGAATTCAGTACTATGAATTCAGTACTATGAGTTCAGTACTATGAATTCAGTACTATGAATTCAGTACTATGAATTCAGTACTATGAATTCAGTACTATGAGTTCAGCACAAAGTTCTTATGTTGTCCAGATAACAAGCAAAAAACGATGTTTTCGAAAAAATTTAAGGCTCGCCTAAAGGGTGTTTTCATAGTCCGTTGCAACAAAGTTGAAACAAAAATGAAACACGATTTGTCATAAGAAGCATCCACTGCAACTACCATAATTTAACACGCAAGGTTTAGGGGTTGCATTGGATGCTGCTTATGACAAATCGTGTTTCATTTTTGTTTCAACTTTGTTGCAACGGACTATGAAAGCACCCTTTAGGCGAGCCTTAAATTTTTTCGAAAACATCGTTTTTTGCTTGTTATCTGGACCACATAAGAACTTTGTGCTGAACTCATAGTACTGAATTCATAGTACTGAATTCATAGTACTGAAATCATGTGCGTAACGGTTCTAAAGAAACAATTATTGCTAACAAGATACTGAAGCAAGAAGCATCCACTGCAACTACCATGATTTAACACGCAAGGTTTAGGGGTTGCAGTGGATGCTGCTTATGACAAATCGTGTTTTAACTTTGTTTTAACTTTGTTACAACGGACTATGAATGCACCCAAAGCAGATTTGAATTCAACCCACGCGCCATAAACTCTTTGTCTATAAAGTTACCCTGGATATGAAGTAGGTTTTATCTTGATCTATGTAAACATCCGTGTAAATTATAATAGGATTTGTTATGTTTCAAAACAACTCAATAAAAACAGCAATAACCTAATTCGGATGCGACACGTGTTTACACTTACAGCATTGTCATTTGGTGAGCATTCGCAATTTTTAGCACTATTTCAGATATGCTTTTTGTAATTTTAGCCCAAAAAATCACCAAATTATTTTTTGGAGAAACTGTCAAAATGTATGAGTTCCAAACTGAGTGAGTGATAATGCTATAATTGCCTCGGCAATTTATTTTTTTGTCGTAAATATTCAAAATGACAAAAAATTCATTATGTAGAATCTGTTTCATCAAAATATTTGGTATGAATCATCCTGAATTTCACTAGAGAAACTCAAATTACTCACTGCATTTCTGATTGGGATTCAGAAGTCACCTGTTTTTATTAGCAGATGAGAAAAACAAGAATTTTCATAGATTTCGGTGAGAATAGTTAGAGAATAGTTAGATATTGGATTGCAGGTGAAGCGCCAATAAACAAGTAATAATATAGAAAATTCACCGCCGAATACTCGGTTTGATACAGATTTATATGTATATTATAACAGTTTCTCGATTACTTCATGGAAAAATTCAAGAGATGACAGATTAGTTATGTATTTGACCAGTCTGTATGGGTACGCGTAACTTTACAGACTATGACAAAAACAATTCCAACATAACATATTATAACTTCGTTCCTCAACTCCTGGCCTAGTGATTGAATTGTATGATTGAATGGCTTATATTTGTATCTCTCCATAGTTCAATACGACAGGTGAACAGCAGTTCCATTTTGAAGGTTGTAGCACAAAAATGTTTCCACTCACCCTGATAAAGTATTGGACAAAATACATTATCGACTTCTTGTACCTCTTCTGCGTTTTTATTCGACCATGTACATATGAATGGAGAATGAAAATGAAATCAAATTTCGCTGTGTTTTTTTGGGACACTAGCATCACTTGCTTTTACACGTGCTTTTAGTTTTAGGCGTGTACGAAAGCAAGGAAGCTTCAATTTCGTTCTTTAACTTTCTTCAAACCAAAAAGTTGTCATATATGTATGTAGTGAATGTACTGATGACTTCAATAAAAGGATCACTTTAATTCATTCGAACCAAACCAGTGGAATCGATACTTGCCCCAGTACAGCCCGTTGAAGACCAACCAGCTGACTGGAAAGATCAGACGACAAAACATATCCACGTTGCTGGCTCTATGTGAATAAGTGAGTGAGTGAGTGAGTGAGTGAGTGAGTGAGTGAGTGAGTGAGTGAGTGAGTGAGTGAGTGAGTGAGTGAGTGAGTGAGTGAGTGAGTGAGTGAGTGAGTGAGTGAGTGAGTGAGTGAGTGAGTGAGTGAGTGAGTGAGTGAGTGAGTGAGTGAGTGAGTGAGTGAGTGAGTGAGTGAGTGAGTGAGTGAGTGAGTGAGTGAGTGAGTGAGTGAGTGAGTGAGTGAGTGAGTGAGTGAGTGAGTGAGTGAGTGAGTGAGTGAGTGAGTGAGTGAGTGAGTGAGTGAGTGAGTGAGTGAGTGAGTGAGTGAGTGAGTGAGTGAGTGAGTGAGTGAGTGAGTGAGTGAGGAGTGAGTGAGTAAGTGAGTGAGTGAGTACAGAAACCTGTAAACAAATAACTGCGCATGTTCAAAGAGCATTGCCACCTTGAAACTGGCCTCAATGTTGTCCGTTTTTTCCAGTGGCAAAAGCGCATCGTGACCGACTCCATTGCTGTCAAGTTCTTCCTCCTTTGAGTCAAATATAACTGGTTTCGGCAGAATCGATTGACTTCGAACCTATAATATTCGCATCGGACTCAATCTTGACGTTTTATTGGCACCAATGTGTATGAAATACCTACCTTGTGTACAAATATTTTGAACTAACAGCCGTCGAAAGCTTCTTTGCCTTTTCGGCTTGTATAATCGACTCTGCATCGTACCGACACTTCTGTCCCTTGCGGATCAGGGAATTGCAGAATGCGAATTCGAGCAGAGTGCCAAACACCATGGACATGCAGGCCAGGTACCAGTAATCGATTGATTTGGCGTACGATACGTGCGGCAGGGAAAAACGCAGACCAGCCCCCTGCAAAGTCACCCACACACCCACTCACTCACTCACTCACTCACTCACTCACTCACTCACTCACTCGCTCACACACTCACTCACTCACTAACTCACTACCTCACTCACTCACTCACTCACTGTTTCACTCACTAACTCACTCACTCGCTCACTCACTCACTCACTCACTCACTCACTCACTCACTCACTCACTCACTCACTCACTCGCTCACTCACTCACTCACTCACTCACTCACTCACTCACTCACTCACTCACTCACTCACTCACTCACTCACTCACTCACTCACTCACTCACTCACTCACTGCCTCACTCACTCACTCACTCACTCACTCACTCACTCACTCACTCACTCACTCACTCACTCACTCACTCACTCACTCACTCACTCACTCACTCACTCACTCACTCACTCACTCACTCACTCACTCACTCACTCACTCACTCACTCACTCACTCACTCACTCACTCACTCACTCACTCACTCACTCACTCACTCACTCACTCACTCACTCACTCACTCACTCATTCATTCACTCTTTCACTCACTCACTCACTCACTCGCTCACTCACTCACTCACTCACCATTGTTGTTAAAGTGAGTAATGTAGTAAAGCTAAGTGAAACTCTGGCTGGCACGGCACCGGGGTCAATCCAGAAGCCGACCCAACTAATGGCCACTATCAGGGACGTTGGCACGTACGTCTGTACCATATGGAATCCCATCTGTCTGGCCAAGTAAAAGTGCGCCTCGAGACATCCGAAACGAGCTGCAACCAAGTTCACTATATTCTATTACTTTTTCTTCATCTTAAATCTGTTATGTAGGTATGAGGACTGCTCAAACTTGAAACTGTTGATTTCAGTAACGAAAAGTCTCCGTACAAAACATCTGGATGAGAGCTGGTTTTGATGTTTATGGGGGCAGTACATGTACTGTATGACGACATCGTGGTATAAAACTTCACATAATGATTCAAGACAACGTAAGCACGATGGTCCACGAACTCACCTTGATGTACGTTGTTATGTGTCTTTCTGACGTGTACACCTTGCCATTCTCTGTATCACAATACGAGGCATTGGTTCCGGTTACTTGGAATTCAGGCAGCTCGATGCCATCGTCTCGTTCTATCGCATTATCAGGGAACCATTTTAAAGGCATTTGCTCGATCGTGTGTGCGTCTGAACAATTAGTGTAATGATTCGCAACTGACTCAATGAGACACTCAATTATGTACTCATTCAACTCAGGATTATAAATAAAACTATTTTTTACTATGAAATCACAAGCGAATCTAAAAAGCATTACACGGATGCGCACCAACAACTTGATATTTTGAGCGGACATCGTTGTCTGTCCATTGGATAATCTGCCAAATTCATGGGACAGAATACTTTGAGGCTGAGTCGGGTACTGTACGAAATTGTGCCTGAATATCAGCAATCTTTCTCATTCGTTCTTTCACTCACTCACTTAGCCGTTCGCATCAGCACCTGATCATATATACACACTCATATCTTATATAAAAAAAATATCATATGTACATCACTCACTCACTCACTCACTCACTCACTCACTCACTCACTCACTCACTCACTCACTCACTCACTCACTCACTCACTCACTCACTCACTCACTCACTCACTCACTCACTCACTCACTCACTCACTCACTCACTCACTCACTCACTCACTCACTCACTCACTCACTCACTCACTCACTCACTCACTCACTCACTCACTCACTCACTCACTCACTTCACTCACTCACTCACTCACTCACTCACTCACTCACTCACTCACTCACTCACTCACTCACTCACTCACACACACACTCACTCACTCACTCACTCACTCACTCACTCACTCACTTACTCCCTCACTCACTTACTCACTCACTCACTCACTCACTCACCGTCATCTTCAATGTGCAACGCAAAGTTATGCACCGTGACCTTATGGAACTCTGCATTAAGGGCATTCGGAAATACGATATCAGGTCGCCATCCCCAATCGGACTTGGGATCAGTAACCAGACCAGACTGTCCTGCCAGTCGGATGTCTGTCCAACTCAAACGAAAATAGATATCCAAACTGATCGTCTGGAAATATATTGGTAGTGAATAAGGAGTGACTGAGTGGTTGAGTGGGTGAGTGCAGTGAGTGAGTGAGTGAGTGAGTGAGTGAGTGAGTGAGTGAGTGAGTGAGTGAGTGAGTGAGTGAGTGAGTGAGTGAGTGAGTGAGTGAGTGAGTGAGTGAGTGAGTGAGAGAGTGAAGGAGTGAATGCATATGCTTACCATGTCTTGCTCATCCAGTCCACCCATCGATTCGATGTACAAACCAGTGTAAACGGTTGTTGGTGTGCCTGAAAGTACGATTAAATGTATTTACCAGTCGCCTATTCTACAACGGAAATTATGTAGTTAAAAAAATGTGTGAATTCCTCAAACACCAAATATCATCGAACAACCATCGTGTAATGTTGGCGGATAGTTGTGCATGATGATGGCAGTTTTGAAGGGTGGTACAGTGACATTTAGGTATGGGACAGTGGTGAGCACCATGCCAGACACACTCGCCACAACCATCCAGCAGTAAACAATGTGAAACATCAAGCTATTTAGTTCATCCACTTGCAACACCTGATCAATATCACGGTTTACGGTATTCCATAAACTGTTGCTAAAATAGTTATGGTACTTTTAATTATGTGTATTGAAACGGTTTTAGATGTACTGTGATATGGGAACTAAATTTTAAAGTTTTTGTTAGCTCTAAAACATCATTACACATCTATCTTTTACAACTCCTGTTTCCTTTATAAGACGAAACATTTTAAGTCATGAGTTCAAGCACGTTTGCTGAGTTACTGTATTCTACTTGAAAAAGCTCATCACAAAACCGACCCAATGTGCGCACAACATCATTTTCAAACCAATTTTGCTACCTCTTCTCCCTCCCCTCCCCGCTGGGAGTTCCGTTAGTGAACCTATTTGGCACATAAGAAAAACACTGGTATAGATTACTTCAAAAGAGAAAGTCAAGTGAGAAGTTTGAACGATAGCTCTCAAAACTGTGAATCAATATAATATTTACATATATAGCTGAAACATACAATTTGTAAGAAAAAGCTGTTCGACTCTATTTATTTTCTACGCTGTAACAATGAATAATCATGTTCAGTCAAGTAAAGCTACCGTTTTGAAAAAGTTAACGTGTCAAAGATTTACTAGGATTTCAATAATTTTTTTATGTGGTTAATATTCCCACAGTTCCAGATGAATCATCACAGGATCTGATCATGGTTGCAGGAACATTATTAACTGTTTTATCTAAAATGAAAAAAGTGTGCGCTTAAAATCCAGCATGCAAACAGAATAGATTGCCTGGTCCAGCCCTCATTATTCCTAGTTAAAATCACCATGGAAGCTGAATTAAGTGCATTCCACATTCAGCCAAAGCATTTTGGCAGCCGATATATAGAGCTTCGAATATAAATGACAGCTCGATGAAAACGAATGTGGCTCATTAAGGCAGATAAACAACAGCAAACGATAAATTAAAACAACCAAAGTGTCATTTATCATTCTTTCGATGGCTCAATTAATTCCTTTTTTTAAATCATTTACCAATGTATGTATGATATGATATTCACTGCGCAATATATGTAGTTTTCAGTTTACGGGCGTTCAGGAAAATTGTTTAATTTGTAAGGATTCAATGAACTTAAGAATGCTACGTCTTACTGTGGTCATGATGATATGATGTGGATAACAAAATTAATGTGACAAAAACTTAATAACTCCGGTGCAGGAAACCCTCAAATCATTCATTGTTAAGCTGAAACCAAAAAACCAAAACAGGTTGCATAGATGTAACCAAAGGTCTGTAGTACACTCAACGACGCACCTTAACAGCTGTGAGGGTTTAGTTACGTGTGGTCATGATGACCGGCTAGCACGACAGGGAATAGAGGAACAAGTTTATTGGAGATGGAGAAAATGGTGACAACTCAAACAATGCTCACAAAAAGGGGCTTCACACGCATATATATCACTGTGTTCAGCCAATCAGGATAGCATATCCTGACTTCTCCACGCCAATGAAGCGAAAGAAGCGGTGAATATTTGAGATTATAATAATATTTATCAAGTCATAGCAGCAATCGTCGAACATCTGTTACTGGACATTTGCATTTGGAATCGTTGCTGCTGTTTGAATCTGCACCTTGGGACACGACCGTAATTCTGAATTAGATAAGAAATAGTATTTTGTTAAGTGCTGATTCTAAACTGTCTAAACTAATAACTAAACTAATGTGTTAATTCCAACTATGTTAATGAATCTCAAAACTAACTATCTGAATATTGACTATTCTAAAAGTTGCTGAAACAGAAGATTAAACCCTGCTGAAAGTAATGGTTAATATCTGAAATAAGTTTATGTTAGGGTGAGTGACGTACCTTTCATCCTCCCCATGCAAAGAATAATGAATTGTATGGTCTTAAAACTTACCAAATGTAGATATTTCAGCTTCATAAACTAACGAATCAACAGAGACTGGTCTTAACATTTTCCTTCTTCAGTCGATCTCTGCGTTTCACGACCTGTACTTCATCAGCATTGTTGCTGTTGGTGTAGACGATTGAGGAATAAAAGTATTCTCCATTACCAGCTTTATCGCAGTGATTTTTCAGCATCTTTTTCGTTTCCGGTTTTACTGTTTTCTTTGATGGACTGTTCGATACACTCATTACCGTCGAGTTCTCGTGTTCTTCTTTGATGTTAACGTGATATCGAACTCCCTTGGGTCCGACCATACCGATTCCCAGTCTTTCCATAGACTTATAACCGATCAATACATCATGTTTCAGATCTTTAACAACATGGCATTTAACGATGCCTTTACCACCACATATCGTCACCATTACGTGACAATCCCCATGACACTTTATCTCTGTGCCATTCACTGCATCAACTTTCTCATGGCATTTCAGCGCATCCAGTCCTAGCTGATATGCGAACTCAGCCGAAATCAAATTGGTACTGGCACCACTGTCCAGCAAGTATCGACCATGTTTTACCATGATACCGTTAACTCGGATATACGGTGAATTTTGAATTGTACATTTATTGACCTTGTTTTCGTTCAGACCATTATTTTTCACCTGTACTGCCACGAATTCATCACGTTTCTCCTCATGATATTCAGTTTTGTCATTAGCCAGACTGCTGAATGACTTACTATTTTTCAATGTGGTACAGTAGCGTCGAATGTGACCAAACTGACCACAACGATGGCATTTCTTGGTACGATAATTACCGTACCCTTGTTGATCAAACCTTCGTTGACCACGCACATTCTGTTGGTATTCGTTACCATTACCATTATACCAACACTTTTCAGTGTTATGCGAACTCTTATTGCAGACGGAACACCACATACGATCATAACGATGGCTGTAGATTCGGCTGTTGATGCCATTGACAAACTCATGTTCATCGAGGCTTTGTTTCTGTGCCACACGATCGTTATGTGCGTTCTCCGACTGTCTCATTTTCTTCAGGTTCTCATTCACCTCGATGTTTTTAACGACATTATTCAGACTCGGTTTGCCACCTTCGATAATCAATTCAGTTTGTGCCATTTCTCTATGGTTCTGATTTCTCAAACCGTGGGACAATCTGTCCACCATAACCGCCTCAAAACCCGGCATATCACGAGTCAGATAGCATCTGCTTTCCAACTCCATCACATAGTGCCGTACAATCTGATTCTTCTCCTGGTTACACATGTGGAATGTATTGTTACGAACACTCTGGCAACTCGGATCACCGAATCTGTTGTCCAGAAATCTCCACGTTTCAGTCACACTGTTCTTAACGTAGTCGTTGGCATTCTCATATAAACGCAACGCGTTACCAGTCAAACACACTCTGATGTGGCACAAAGCTGTACCATCATCTGCCTCCGTCAGGACAAGACGCTGCTTCACTGTCTCAGACCATGATTTATACTTCATTGGATCTAGACCATCCAACTTATCGTACGTGTGAGAGAACAACTGCAGACGTGCCATTTGTTGTTGTCTCTTTTCCATTCTCTGCTCCAACTCATCACGACGCTTCAACTCCAACTGTGCGGCGTACGACATACTACCGTGTGAAACATTACAGTTGTGCACCTTTGAGCTACAGATGACATGACTGTGCAACGAATCATCACCAACAGCGGACACCTGATCAACCAGAGACGGCTGTACCATGACAGGCGCAGTCGACACTACTTCACCCAGCTGTCCGTATTTGTGTGTACCGTTCACATCAACACCATCATGCACACTCTTCGGCTTTACATCAACATGCACGTTATTCAACTCTGTACCCGCAGTAATTAACGTACTCTGAGTTTGTTTCGTTGTTTCAGTGTTATTTTTTGTACCAGACATGGCAGAGCTTTCCTGTGTACTGTTCGCCGAAACATTAGGCACATTAACCAATGGCCAACTTTGCTGATTTTCCTGAGGCCAATTCAATTCATCAACGACCTCAAACACTTCTCCCACGTACACATTCATCTTTTCCACCCATTGTTTTGGTGTATCCATCAGATTACCACGCGGTGTTTCGATGTTTTCCACCCCCTGCGTGTGACTACACACTTCCATCACGTTCACAAAAATCACACGTGCATTCTCAAAATTACTCGATCCGTGATGTTTCAAAAGTTTTCTGCACTCACCGTACGTGATTTTATCATCATACCGATATCCGTATTCGTTTGGCATTGTTATCTTATTCCAGATCAAATCAACAACAAACAAGTGTATAAACTCAATACACTATCAATAACACTCTTTTTTATCAATTAGTCACAAGTGTATACGATCAATACACTACTAATAACAATCTTTTTCAGGAAAATCAAGTGTCTAAGCACTACAAACACCCACAATCAATATCCAATTGTGTTCAAAACTTTGAGCTATTTTCAACTCGAAGTTTTACTTGAAGAAGTTCCAGTGCTCATTTTTTTTATTTTATACTAGAAATCGTGTAATCCGTGCACAAGTTCATCTGCCAGCTTTCGCTGTAATTTTTTTACCAGTATTATAAAAATACCCAGCCAATAATCAGATAACCTGATCCGGCTTTAGAACTGCCAGCTTTCGCTGTATTTTTTTACCAGTACATAAAGTACCCAGTCAATAACCAGATAAACTGATCCGACTTTAGAACTGCCAGCAAATTAATGCCTGTTTTGCTCCGGCAAATTAATGCCTATTTTGCTCCGGCAAATTAATGCCTATTTTTATGAACTTTGCACTACACCACTTTGCTGCACTTCACAAAAACTTTTGTTTCAAACCAAATTTGCACTGAACAACTTCAAGAAAACTTTCGGAAACTCCTACAAACTATATCAATCAATAGTTATTCATACTGCCATAAACTTCAGAAAATTTCATTAAAATCGGTTCACAAAACAACTTTCAATTCGGCCAAACTAACAGACAAACCAACTCATAACTTCTCGAATATGCAGCACGGCCAACACGCACGTTATACTGCAGTCATCATCATCAACGCACTGAGCGTACAAGCTTTATCAAGCTAATGTTGAACCTGTTGTCAATGTTCCTGAAATCCTCCCCAGCGTGCCTCCAGCTACACCAGCGCACAACACACACGCGAGCGTACGTACACGCGCACACAAACAAAACAACACAACAGAAAAGTTGAGACGGGATTTTTTTACCAAGAGCCGCCACTCAACGACGCACCTTAACAGCTGTGAGGGTTTAGTTACGTGTGGTCATGATGACCGGCTAGCACGACAGGGAATAGAGGAACAAGTTTATTGGAGATGGAGAAAATGGTGACAACTCAAACAATGCTCACAAAAAGGGGCTTCACACGCATATATATCACTGTGTTCAGCCAATCAGGATAGCATATCCTGACTGTACAAAACGCATTGACACACAATTTTATCTCTAGACTTGTTCATGTATACCACGATCTGACTTGTATTGTGTTTACATACGTCCTGTTTATTTTGCACCTGATGTGCAGCTCGGGTCGTTAACTGAAATCCAAGGGTAAATGGAATGCAGTGGATAAAGTAATTAAGGGCGGATCTAAAAGGTGGATGGATGAGGGATTCACGCCTGTATCACTAGACATTTTTTCTGATATTCAAGGAAAACTATGGACTACTCGTTTAACGGCTGCGTCACAACATTGATGGCATGATGGTAAATGACCCAATTTCGTGTTAGATTATGTCAATAGGAACGACGGAAGGCAGATATCCTGCGGCCCGTGCCAATCCAGAGCCTTACTCAAATGAGTGAGTAAATGGGTAATTAACTTCGTATATGTTGATGATTCATACAATATGAGGGATTGGAGAAGAGCGTTATTATGAGTGAGTGAGTGAGTGAGTGAGTGAGTGAGTGAGTGAGTGAGTGAGTGAGTGAGTGAGTGAGTGAGTGAGTGAGTGAGTGAGTGAGTGAGTGAGTGAGTGAGTGAGTGAGTGAGTGAGTGAGTGAGTGAGTGAGTGAGTGAGTGAGTGAGTGAGTGAGTGATTGAGTGAGTGAGTGAGTGAGTAAGTGAGTGAGTGAGTGAGTGAGTGAGTGTGTGAGTGAGTGAGTGAGTGAGTGAGTGAGTGAGTGAGTGAAAGAGTGAGTGAGAGAGTGAGTGAGTGAATGAGTGAGTGACTGCTCAATCCACAATATAAACTAGAATGGATTTCGGATCCATAAAAGCGACATGCAAACTTTTATTTTTTCAAATTTACCGTCTTAGCACAGTGCAGAGTTTTGTGTAAACCAGTACATTTGCATCTTGTTCCCACGGGTTGGTGTAAATCTCTAATGGTGATAGTCTAAAAACGTCTTTGATTGGGTGAGTAAAAAAATAAATAAAAAGAGAGTAATAATGTTGAAGCAAGTCAGATGAGCTTGTTAGAACATATTAATGAGTTTTACCTCTCCCTGGGAGCCAATAAACTTACTGTATTTCAGCCAGTTCAAACGCAAAAAAATCTACAACAATTACACACCCCAGAATTGAACCAAAATTACGGTATGATCGCACTGTTTTACACATGATATTGCGCACTGTGCTAAGACAGTTAATTTTATAAAAAAATTTGTAAAAGCAGTGTTTGTTCATAAAGTGATCGTTTATACATTTTTTCGCAGTCCACGATGAGCAACCCACCAGTTGACATATCGCTGGTTCCACCGCCTGCAGACCCTAATAAATCGATCCCGGGATCGGCTCTGCGTAACCGCGAATATTCGGTTTCATTTTTTGACGAACACACGAAACGTCGGGTGCACGGCATCTTTGGTCGATTCACTGATGACTTGTGGTGGGATAAAAATGCGCCGTTTATAATTCGGGTTAGTTCTTCTTCAGGAAGAGGGACTTGGATCCAGAACCAGAGATGAAATTTAAAGAATCTGTTGGACGTTGCATGGAAACAGATCGGCATGCAATCAACATTGTTTGCGAAAAGTTTTAGTGAAAGCATGAAAAGCACTAGAATGAATCCTCGAAAGTCTTTTATTATCGAAAAAAAACACGCATTCATTCTATCACTACCTCACAGTGGCGGACGAGTGTTTTGCCCAAAGGGGGGGGAATCAATTTTTGACCCCATTTTACCTACACCTTAATGCTCGTCAAAAATTGTCGTTTTACCTACACCTTAATTTTTTTCTATAAAAAAACAACAATCTATTTACAATTCAAATCTTTTCATTTATACTGTATGTCATCTTAGATAGTGTCATGCTTGCTTTTCTGTGGCCTTCATCAACAGACTTGTGCAATATTCGCGTGTTAAAGATGTTCATTTGTATTAGAATTAAAAATGCGTCCAACTAAAAAATCAAAGGCGCGTAGCGCCGAAAATTTTCTTTTTGAGGTCGATTATTTGTATTAGCAACATGCCTCGGATTGCTCGAAAACCGCGGCGCGAAGCGCGCAAAAATTTACGTTTTTGAGGCTGTTTATTAGTATTGGAAACCGCCTAGAAACTCACAGACCAATGGCGCAGAGCGCCGAAAATTTGCGTTTTTAAGATGGTTAATTTATATTGGAAACGTACCTATAAAGTTACCGAAACCTACGCTGCAGAGCAACGAAAATTTGCGTTTTAGAGGTTGTTAGTTTGTATTGAAAATCTACCTATAAAGTTATCAAAACCTACGGTTCATAGAGGCGAAAATTAGCGTTATAGAGGTTGTTGATTTGTATTGGAAACGTACCTATAAATTCACCGAAACCTACGGTGCATTGCAGCGAAAATTTTTGCTTCAGAGGTTTTTGATTTTTCTTTGGAAACATAGCTATAGAGTCACCGAAACCTACGGTGCATCGCAGCGAAAATTCACATTTTAGAGGTTGTTATATTGTGTTGGAAACGTACCTGTAAAGTGACCGAAACCTACCCTGCATAGCAGGGAAAATTTGCATTTTAGAGGTTGTTCATTTGTATTGCAAACGTATCCCATTTCTTAATCCCTCAAATGAACAAATTCCTCTTTTGGGCGGTTCCTTTATGCAGTTTGTGACCATTGAAATTCATGATTCATTATGTCATTTCTTTAACAGATTACTTTTCCCATGGAACTACTTTTCTCTAGATTTATTCGCTTCTATTGATCTTGACAAAACCGTTTACAAACTAAGTGTCCACTTAGAACTATAGTGGATTCCACTTTTCACTTTTAAATAGACCCGCTGAAAAAAAATCGCATCTAATTAAATTATAAATAGTAAATTCCGATTGAATTTATCTCCATGGTCGATTGAGTCAGAATGAATTTATTTTCAAGCCGATCCGATGAAAATTGAAAGTTTTACAAACTTTGAAAACTTCGTTAATTTTTACGCTGTTGATTAAAAACCACCTTTTAGAAACCACCATGAACATTGCGCGTAGCGCATACATTTTTGCGGTATTCCGGATTTTCCGTTCTTATTAAAAGTATTATCATACCTTGTTCGAGTTATGGTGGATTCAACTTTTTATTTGGAAAAAAATCACGTTGTATGAATTTATAACCGTTAAATTCGGAATCACCGTAAAAATCTGGTGAGAAATCTTTTTTTTTCAAGCCGATCCGATCAAAATTGAAAGTTTTACAAACTTTGAAAACTTCCGTTAATTTTAACGCTGTTGATTAAAAATTAGGGCCAATTTCGAAAATACCGTGCATTAACTGAGCCGTAGTGAGACACGAGGCTTGAATGACATGAAAGGGGGCGTCTTCACCTGGCACCAAGATGGTCCGAGCCGACAAAGGAATACCTGCCAGCGGGGAGGGGGTGCAGCGAGGTCCATATGTATTGGTGCAAGGAACTCCGGGGGAAAGGGGGATTACGCAATTACCCCTTTTACGTGTGTAAGAAGCCGTGGGAACCTTCCCTCAAAAGGCGGGCCGCTCTTTCATACGCGACCTCAAATGAACGCCGTGACCTCAAGTGAGTTACATCAGACTGACCCCCACATTGTCATCCGTGCACGGTATTTTCAAAAGTGGCACTGATTTTTTAATCAACGGAAATTAAATTAACGAAAATTTCAGGTTCGATTTAACTTTGTAAAACTTTCAATTTTGATCGGATCGGCGTGAAAAAAAAGTATTCCCATCAGATTTTTACGGTGATTTCGAATTTAACGGTTATAAATACATACAACGTGATTTTTTTTCAATGTGTTTTTTTAAGTGGAAAGTGGAATCCATTATAATTCTAAGAGGTCACTTAGTTTGTGTACGGTTATGTCAAGATCAGTAGAAACGAATAATTTAAATCTAGAGTAAAGTATTTCCATGGGAAAAGTCATCTGCTAAAGAAATGACGTAATGAATCATGAATTGCATTAATCAAAGAAGCAGCCCAAAGTGGAATTTTGGAGTTATTCAAGAAAGTGGAGTTGAAAATACCACTGTACGAATATCAGTGTTATGGGAACGGGGAATCTCATGGTCAATTTCATTAAATTAATGCGGGGAATAGAATGAAAAGTGGAATGGGAAACGTATTTCCCCTCAAACTTGAGTTGTTCAGCGGATACAAAAAAACTTAACGAACCCTTATGATTCCGTAAAAAAAGATAATATGTGAATCGACATATCCGATATCATACTTGTTTCGCCAAAGAAGGGCATAAATATGAAGTGAATCACAAAAGTGGAAGTTACCAAGTTAATCAAAAAGTGGAATTTTAAAGGGATTCAAGTTCAAGAAAGTGGAATTGTTAAGTTATTCGAAAAGTGGAATTTTGGAGTGGTTCAAGAAAGTGGAATCGGAAGTGGAACTAAAAGTGGAATCTTTCTTTCTGAGCGGGTAAATATACATTCTTGCAGCGGTGCAAACTCTATTATGAGCTAGAAAAGTGGAATTGACCATGATGAAATGTCTTTTTTACACCTACATACTGTATATTTGTTACACTTCAGGTATATTTTTGCTTCCCAGAAGGGGCAAAAGTGGAAATTCAAAAAGAATTTAATCTAAAGTTACCTTGAATTTGTGCTTACACATGCGAAAAAAACCTCATTTTACCTACACCAAAACGCGAAAATCGCCAAAGGGGGGGGAATTCCACTATTCCCCCCCCCCCTTCTCGTCCGCTACTGCTACCTCACTCACTTGTTGACTCACTCATTCAACACTACATACCTCACTGCAGGGGTGGGCCGGGTTTTTTGGCGTTTTGCAGGGGGTGGGGGGGTAGAATTTTGAAATCTCAGTTTACCCCCCCCCCCCGCCTCACCCCGGAAAGTGGAGGGTAAGGTCGGGTAGGGGGGGGGGGGGTAGAAAAAAATTTCTCGCAAAAAAACCTTGTTTTTTGCTTGTTTTTGCTAAAAAATCTTCTATTATAAGGTATAAACATCACATGTACCGGTTTTTTCAGGTTTTGACCAAGAAAATTGACCCAGAAAACGTGTTTGTTCGAAAAAAAATTCTCACAGCCGAAATTTTTTTGGAAAAATGAGCCTCAAAATCGAGGTTTTGAGGCCGATTTTCTCAAAAATTTCGAGTGGGGGGGGGAGGGGGTAGGCGACCTAAATTGTTGTCTAGGGAGATGGGGGGTGGGGGCGGGGTGCTACCCGCCGACCCTGAAAAGTGGGGGGTAACCCCCCTACCCCCCCCCCCCCAGCGGCCCACCTCTGCCTCACTGAACCACTCATTTAGTTCCCACTTTCTCACTCACTCTCTCAGCCGATCGTTCTATCTCTTTATTATTCAGTAAGCCACTCATTCGATCGTTCATTTACTCGAGTCTCGATCTCTCACACTCACACATTCAGTCCCCAGTTATTTGTTTGTTCACTCACTCCGCCACTCACTTATTTACTGATTTAATAAGTGGGTGGTTCAATATCTGTAAATGAGTAAAGGCATGTGTGAGTGACCGAATAAATAATAAAAAAATGATCGAGGTGGCTGAGTGATTGATTGAGTGATCGAATTAATGGCTGATCGAAAGAATGATCAATTGAAAGAAAGGCTGAGTGTCTGAGAGAATAAGTCAGTGGGGCTTAAATAGTTGGGTCACATCAGTGAAGAGTTGTGTAGTGAGAGAGGGAATGACGTGGTGACTGAGTGTGTGAATGAGTGAGTGAGACAGTGATCAAGTGAATGACCGTTTCTTTTTTGTGCTGTTGCTTAAGGACTTCATATGGCTTTTATGGTGGTTTGGACACTCTACTTAGAAGTTTGGGTCAGGTGTCGAATCGGGGGCCGAAAAGGCATATACGTATATGCCGATCCATATATGCCACGGCCTCCCGGCATATACGTATATGCCGATCCGTATATGCCGGGAGGTCAGCTGGCATATACGTATATGCCGATCCATATATGCCGTAGCATATACGTATATGCCGATCCATATATGCCGTAGCATATACGTATATGCCGATCCATATGGACACCTCCGCTTCGCGGTGCTCGGAAATTCGGCCTGCGGCCGAAGCCTCACAATAGGTTATCGGGGGTTAACGAACAGTGAAGCTTTGCATTAAGTTTCTGAATTTCTTGTGAAGCATCACTGTTCGTTAACCCCCGATAACCTATTGTGAGGCTTCGGCCGTAGGCCGAATTTCCGAGCACCGCGAAGCGGAGGTGTCCAGCGTAGTAAATACTGACACCACGAGTTGAACCAGATATCTTAGGCAAAATCGCATCATCATAAACGGAGGGATCGGCATACGTGGATCGGCATATACGTATATGCCATGCCATCGGCATATACGTATATGCCGGTCGCCGGCATATACGGATACGCTGGCATATATGGATCGGCATATACGTATATGCCAGACGACGTTTTGGCATATACGTATATGCCGATCCGTATATGCCAGCTGGCATATACGTATTTGCCGATCCATATATGCCAAAACGGCATATACGTATTTGCCTATTCGGCCCCTGATTCGACACCTGACCCAGAAGTTTTACACACAAAAGTGCATGTTTATTTTTTTGAGATACGATAATACATCAGTAATTTTCGACTACCGATTACTGTTGCATTGCTTCCATGCACCTAATTGCTGTTTTTCAGGGAACAATCGTCGCGCTAGGAGTGACCGGTATTTATCGTTTTGTGCGCAGCGTACATTGGGTTGGTGTCTGTGTAGTCATTAAATTTACCGACCATTTTCAAGCAGATTTGTTCCAGTTGCCACATCCTAAAGTAAAGTTGTCGTCAGTTCTCAGTTGAGGTATCTGTAATGAAATCTGTAAAATTGAAAGCCAAATTATTTTCAGTTTACCCGCTTTCATCGGGCCAATGACATCCCTGAACGATTGATCGATAGCAACAAAACCCTGAAGGCTCACGTGATGCGTGTAAACCCGAAGACCGGCCATCTCGAAGTCAAGGTGGGTTAGCCGTTTGGGTATGTGTAAGTGAGTGAAGTAAATAAAAATACATAATTTTTCGCATAAGTATCTTTTCATTTTATTTTGTGGTATCTGAGTACTTTCATGGTAGCACCAACCACCTCTGGCAATATTTGGTCGTGACACGGGCAGTGCGTTCAACCAAGAGTGGCTGAGGGTGGCACTGGCCGGCATACACATGACCGAACCCGCCAAACAATGGTTGCTTGTTGTGGTTGTGGTCGTTTTGTAGTGAAATTGATTGATGGGGACTAAATGTAAATTATATCATATTTATAAATGGACCAATTTAATTCGAAAAACTTGAATTATTTCGGAAACAGTTACTGGTTCGGAATTATGGTCATCTTTAGTGGAAATATTGCCATATTCTTGTTATTTTGGTTATCGTCTTACTGACACTAGTCACTAGGAACCCTGACCTGATACTTTTTTGTCAAGTTAAATGAACCCTGGAATAAAAAAAATCGGCACGTATGATCGAACTCAGCTCAGCCCAACGATTGATCAGTTGATCCAGAAGTTTTATGCTCGTTTTTCATGCGAGTTCATGGAGGGGAGGGTAATCTCGAAACGTGCAATGTTTAATGACGAGGTTGTTTCAGGTTGGCGCACACATTCTACCATGATTTCAAGCAGCACCCAGTCGTCTGGTTCAAGCTGTTGGCCAGGCACCAGCAGTCGAACCCCGGCGTCGTACAAGCCGAAGTATTCGCTAAACGGGTTGGCGTCAGAACCAACTGATTACATGTGGCGAATAATTTCCTCTGAAGATGAGTTTCTGCTCCAAACCATAAAGCTCTTTAAATCCAATAAAATATTATTTATTATTGTCTACGGTGCACTCACTGGCAAATGAGGCAAACCTCCAAAAGATGGGAATCTCTCCAAAGACGGGGAATCGGCAGAAATTAGGCGAATGTTAGCTACACCTTAACGCCTTAACGAACAAACTCAATTTTTTTACTGCCAAATAGGGGTAATTCCACATTTCCACCCCTTCTCGTCTCGTCCGCTAGTGCCTTCACTGTATTCTCTAATTTATCTGTAACTTCAGTTTGGAAACGTGCCCTTTGTATACTACAACGTGAACCAAGCAGTTGTGCGCCACGGTTTGGCTCGGGTCAAGGGCACCGAATGCCCCAATCATCTGGCCAACATAACAAATGCACGTGCTTATGCCAATCTTATCGATAAGATGATTGTTTCCGAACAGGTTTGCTGACACCTCTTTTTTAAATTTATTCATTAGTTTGTCTCCTCAGTCTTGAGAATAATTAAAGGCTCCGTTTTTTATAGCCACTCTGTAATGTGGAATGAAGAGTAAATGAACATACGATACGTTCTGCAGCCGCAGATACGTCAAAAGCTGACCTATTCAATGTTTGTTACTATTTGAGATCGCCGACCGACGAGGCGTAGGCATCTGGCGCCGGGAGAATAATTTTGAGAAAATGGTTGCAGTACCCAAGCAGGTTGGCATTTTTTAAATCACAAGCAATCACCACGACCATTTACACTGAGCTTAATTACGGTTCATTGAATATGTTATGCTGTGGTTAACCCTTTGTTGTTTAAGGTGGCCTCGGCTGTGACGCAGTCTCCGATTTACCAGACGGGTAGAATGACGGTGGACGAAGGCAGACGACTGGCTGTGGCCACCGCACATACTGGTGTCAGTGTCTTCCAGGGTACGTTTACTATTAAACATGTTGCACTACAAATACAAACTTAATAAGTAACTGTGGTTTAGTTTATTTGTCGCAGTTTTTTACAGTTTCATATGTTTCATCGTTCTTTAGACCCAGGTTCATTCAATCAGTTCAAGTATATTCGGAACGCACAGAAGTGTTGATTGGTTTTCCAGTTTTTTCAAACATAAAACGTCTAAAACTGGTCTTTCTAAGCTGAAATGAGTATTTTCAGTTTCTGCATGGGTTGTAGTTGATTAAAGGTGAGTGATTGTTGTGTAATTATAGGAACAATGCGCGTTGCCCGTGCGACAGCGAGCAGCCTCCAGATGGCCTACCACGTTATCAGACGATTCGTTATGTCGTTGGTCGCTTTCCTGATGATGGTCCATCGATTCGGCAGCTCTGTTGTGGCAAAAGTGCGCAGATGAAACGAAAGATTACGGACATGCACTAGCGGACGAGAAGGGGAGGGAACAGTGGAATTCCCCCCTCTTTGGCGTTTTCTAAAACTAGAATTTATTCCCTAAAGTGTAGGTAAAATGGCCTATTTCATGTGAATTCCCCCCTCTTTGGAAAGATTCCCCTCCCTTTGGGAATTGGCTCGTCCGCCGATGCGGACATGGATGTTGCTTTGGTTGTTTGTGTGCATTCAGGACACGTGTTCTGTTACTCATCTAGTTGCAGTTTGACAACTACTGGGTTTATTTCTGATCAATTCAAGTCTTCTGTGAAAACTTAGAACCAAGTGATTCATTGGTTGGTATTGAATAACCAGTTATTGGTTGTTTTACTGACTGGTCAGCGAATACGCAGTGGGTGATAAAATGATGCACTTTCGAATGATGTATTCCGTACTGTTCATTTGTATTTTGCCACGATTTGTACAAAATTTAATAACGGTGAGATGCAACGTGATATTTTGACGTGTATTTTACAGCTAGTAGTTCCGTGAATGTGAAATAGTTGTAAATCATTTAGATATGTCGTTGTAATTAGTTAAATTTGGATTAACAAGTTTTGCTCGTCCTAGGTTCCTTAGACAGTTCCTTTATATTGTTCTGTAGTTGGTTAAAACTTTCCGTCAGTGCTGCAGCCCATATTTATACTGTTTATAGGAATTTTTGTACATGGTCGATCAGAGTTATTATATGGCAGATTGGTGGAAGCACTGTGAATTTTTTTTGTATTTTTATGCAATCTAAATATCTCGCGATTATTACTTGTCATTGTCATAACTATTTATTACACCATTACGATATTGCTCAAAGAAAATAGGATAATAAAAGAATGGATGATGATCGGACTTGATTCGTCGGCAATCTATTGTTCGTATTGGTTTGTTTCGCCTTCTAACGCCATTGCGTTTGAATAATGAGATTTATAAAAATTGTCATGATTGTTACAAAAACCTTCTTCAAACGGGTTGAGCTAAAATTGAGCTTTTAAATATATTTCAGTATGGGTGAATCGCGGGAAAAAGGTGGCTCCAAGCTGAAAGGTGTGTTCTACCTGGCTGCAACCGGCGGGTTTCTGTACTGGGCCCGTAGATCCCACATCGTTGGTTCACTGACTACTTGTTTTATGTTATCATTGGGATTGGTGTATACAGTGATATTGGGAATATGACGATAATTAAATTAAAACACTGTCCTCTCGTATTCAACATGGAAATAAGTAATTATGTTAATTTTAGTCTGCATAAGTATTGTATTAAGTTTACGCAATTTCGTCACGTGCGCGACATCCCGCAGTCATACCTGGACCAGCACATCAAACTACGGGGCACTGTAGCTGCTGTGCTGCCTGATGCCACGCTCAGGGTTCGTTCTATAACATATAATATTAATCATCAACATTTTAAGTTCATAAATATTTGTAAAAAAATCCTATGTAACTAAGTGAAACAGCGATCAGTTGAGTGTTACATGTATATATATATATAAATATGCATACATATTTGTTGAAGGTGCATCACGAGCCAATAATACCCGTAGAGCACTGGCTCAACACCAAGATCCGACCCGATGCGTCACCGGCCTGCATCAATGTTAAGGTGGCTGCTGTGCATTTGGCTGGTTGGTGTATATTCTGGGTACTGTGTGTTTGAAGAATTATCAAGTAAATGGTTATGTGTATAGTAGCGACAATATTAGATCCGCTGTAAATGTTGTTTGTTCAGAAGTTGGCAAGCAGCACCTGAACAAGCATGTGGTGGGTGACCGAGTGTGGTTCGAGCCCGTAGTGCGTAATGACGATGCAGTGCTCGCTGTTATCACTGCTAAACGACCGGTATGTGCTCTAGTCTTATGCTTTCAACGAGCTGCATCGTGGATTAAAATTCACAAATCTTTACTATTAAAAAAAACTCAAAACTAGGAATTTATTTGATTTATTAAAAAGCATAATTTTATTGTATTTAGGGTGAACGACGACCGATAATGTACAACCTGAACCGTGATCTGATAGAACGTGGTTACGGTCGAGTACTGGACAACAGTGTCCAACAGCACGTTCAGGCACTCAAGTTGCCCGCCTACTCGCGACTCGTTAACCACATGCAGGTTTAGATCACAAGCAATACTTGTTTCGTTGATGAATCATGCTATTACCGTATCGTATCACTCGTAGACAAGAAAAGGGTGGGAAGATAAAATCCCATTTTTAACGGTCTCAAAAAGTATTCTATAATCTATTCCCTAAGGTGTAGGTGAAACCGTGAAATGACCTGAAAACTGCCAATTCCTGCTTTCTTTGGAGGTTTAGCTCGTCCGCCAGTGTGCCTTATGTTTATATGGGTTCAGAGATAGTTTGTTGAACATGCGTTCTCAATCAACTACTTGCGTGATACTTCTGTGATACTTCAGATTGTACAACGTGGGACGGACTCAACGGTGAGCAGCGAAGTGAGCGAAAGCATACTCACATGGCCGATACATCTTCGACAGGTTAAAAATAAGCAGTGGCTCTCTATTATGTTATGCTGTTTTTCATGATTACAATTGTTTTCTTATCGCAGGTCGTTCAAAACTCATCCGCCTATCAGATATTGGTGATGGCCTGCTCCGGATTGTACGTCACCTTGATCAGGGTTCGTTTCACTATATCAACCAACTAAAGCATTCTCTTTCACTGAAGAACTTGGATGAAAAGTTGTTATATTATCCTATAGCACCCGTATTTCATTATAACAAATGAATAAGATTTTTCCCAGTCATGATGTGTACATGCCTGTGTCACTTCATGCCGGGAAATAGTCTTACGACGAAAAAATTTGTCTCATATTCATTCGGGACAAAATTCGAATTCGATAGTTTTCGATGTCAAACCTGCTAAACTTATTACATACTTTAATTTTATAATTTTTAATAGAATAATAGAACCGAATTTATTTTTCAGAAACCGAAAATATATACATTTCAATTAAAACATTTTTGAAAAAAATTAAGAAAGTATTCAATAGGCAGGGAATGAGAATAATAAAATTTATGCGTGGTGAAAGTCTTATTCACTGGAAATCCGTCGGTCGTAATCCGGATTTGGTTTTTCTCATAATGAATTACGGAGGCTATATGTATACTCACCACCCAAGTGATGTGAATTTGATCTAAATAAACTTCAGCTGTACCACTTTGGCCGTATACTGGCTGGCCGTGAGCGCAGTGAGATCGTCGTGCGTTCACCCTCGGATGCAGTGCGCTTTGTGCAACGATATGCATTCGGCATGTCTTCCACTCAATCTGATCCAAAACTCAACAAATCATACAATTTCGAGCGTAAGAATCAACGTAGTACGGGTGTGCAGATGCCAGAAATCACTCTGGGCTCTATGTTCAGACTGTTTACTAAATTGTTGAAGTTGACATTGTCGCTGATTGGGCTAATTGTGAGGAATGGTGTACAGCTGGGAAGAACCAGTCTGGCCGTAGGAAGGAAGGCAATCAACAATGCACAGGAGGCATACAAAAAGTGATATTATTTATTGCGAGTTTGTAAATAGGTGTGCTATTTTTTATTACAGTGCTTGATGGCGAAAAGGTAGTTTATTTAGCTCATGGTTACTGTGTTGTGTATTTTATGGTCA
The DNA here is from genome assembly GCA_964036265.1 of Daptonema setosum. NCBI lineage: Eukaryota > Metazoa > Nematoda > Chromadorea > Monhysterida > Xyalidae > Daptonema > Daptonema setosum. The sequence goes on from OZ038445.1 coordinate 14,728,783, forward strand.
TGAAGAAATTTTTGTATGACTTTAGTGAGCCCGGTTATGTTGTTTTTGTCTGCCAATAATAGACAATACTAAATGTTTACTAGTTATTACGGATTTGATTCCAACGAGCCGTTTCCAGTCTTGTCCCATAATACTTGTATTATATTTGCAGTGATTTGTCAGGCTTCATTTTCAAAATATTTTATGTACACTTTGAATGAATTAAATATTGTTTGTTTGAAAGAGTTTATTAATTTCTGAGTGCCGACTATTTATTTTTAAATTTCAATATCACTGAGTTTAGGCGATCAAGAGATTCACTGATGTCAAAGTGACTTCCATAAACTTTTAAACTTTTCATTTAAATTTCACTAATTTGTTGTGTTTATATTTGGTTATTGTGATTCACATTTCATTTTAACCGGCTTAGTTATTTGTTTAACATGCCTGCTACTTATGCTCAACGTGTAACGCGCCTCTTGCGAATAATAAAACATGAGTATGAAAGATTTGTTTTTGTTGTTCAACCTTTTTTCTAGATTGAAATGAGCTGCAGGTATCAGGTAATCGGTTATCAGCATATTGTTTCGGAATTTTTTTTATACACTGAGAAATTAAATTAGATTCATAAACAAGTAACAATTTGCGAGAAAATGGTCGTGAAGCTCTAGTGGGATGCGTTCAGTTGTCCGACTCGACGTTTGTCCGAATTTGTCCGAAACGCTATTTTCGGGTTTTGATCAGTTGTCCGAATGGAGTAGTTTTACAAGAGAAGTGTCACGATTAAGTCACCGATTTAAATTGTCGTATTGCTAATAAAAAGTTAATTCGAAAAGTTGGTTCCAAAAATTGTTATTGGTAGCCCACCATTTCAATTCAAATGTTCCACCCCTTTCATTGTTTGAACGGCTTCGGCTTAGTCATGAACACAGACTGTACCTTAGTAAAGGAGATCGCCTAGTATGAGGCTAAGAGTTAGTTTTCAGTTTAGGCTTAGGCTTAGGCTTAGGCTTAGGCTCTGTATTTGGGATGGGCTTGGGCGCGCAGCGCTCAAGCCTTTGCCAAATACACAGCCTAAGCCTAAGCCTACACTGAAACCTAAGTTTTATGCCTCCGCCTTGGAATGTTAGCACCGCGCAGCGGAGGTGTGATGCCTTATTTTATCTAGAAAACGATAAAAGGTTTCAAGAGAAATCAATATAATTATTCGTGTAAACAATTTTTATACATTGTAAACATGCATAACTAAAAATGGACGCGTGAATTTGTCTCTCTGTGTGAGAAAATTCTAACCACGTATTCGGACAACTGATCAAAACCCCTAAAATAGCGTTTCGGACAAATTCGGACAAACGTCGATTCGGACAACTGAACGACAGCCAGCTCTAGTTACATCTGACAAACACAAATAAATTTAGCGATTTATGATAAACATACAATTTATCACCTGAGCTTAAAATGCTACATTTTAATGATTTTCGAGGTAATCGACCAATGTCGAAACTCGACAGTAAACCAAAGTCAGATATAAATCTGAGGTATGTATGTAATATGCTAAAATGGTATAAAAATTTATGTATGAATAGTGGTCAATGAAAGTTTTCACTCTGAAAATATTCAACGGTGAAGATAGTTAAAAAAACTGAACAAGATCCATTGTGACCATACCTCCATGTATCTCATCATCAAGCATCACAGTAGTCGTTCGTTAGTTGGACCAGGTGAAACGGTATCTTTCAGTGGAGTCCTCACATTATTTTACAAAATCCTTAACATTTCATTGTATATTCATATAAATATACATACCATTGATTGGAGTATATCAAAAAGCTATTTCTTTATACATTAAGTAAATATAAGAAAGTATGTTGTTGATCGGGTTTGCGCTCAATACGGGCTATAATTTCGATCGCTGTATTTACCGTCGTCAGCGACTCGGAACAGCGAGCCGTAAAAGTAGTAACCTGTGATGGCTGCGTTTGCTATCTGAAACCGATTGTACAGTAAAAAGTGTGTCATCTAGTTTCCCTTGGGTTAAAGTCAAGCATAGTGAACAGTCTAACAAAAGCAACATCGAAACGAAAAAATTTTTGGTTTGGTTATGTTAAACTCGTCAGCGAGCAAAACTTCATGATTAGTTTTTTGTAATTTCACCGTAACCCCCTGATTCTATTGTTAAATTTTATGCTCAAAACGAAAAGTTAAATCAGTGGCATTCGTGAATATAAGACAAAATTTCACTTAGGCTCAATCTATTAATGCACTGCTTTCATTACCACGAACAATTTCAATGAGCGTATCTGGTCACAATCGTAAGCCGCCAAATCCAATCACATGACGATACACATTTACCAAATGTGAATACCATGGCTAAACACCAAATTCGTACATTCGGTTCACTAATCTACTTAATGCGGGCTCAACAGTCAAGTTCCTCTGTTTGATACCGCAGTTTCCTTTCTTCTTCGTGTTTCTGACTTAATAGGGGCTGTAGTTCCTCTCTCCATAAGATCCACCGCCCATTTGAGTATGGAAGTAATAAACGGTAATAATAGCATTGAGTATCTGGAAAGAGTTGTTAACAAAATTAGATAGTGGACAATTGTCTGGAACAGAGTTACTTGTATGGATAGATTTCACTTTCCCATCGCAACTCCGAAAAAAATACATTGAGTAGTTTGATTTATTGAGTGACCGAGTGTTGTAACCCAGCCGAACTCATCATAAAAGAGATAACGGTAACTATAAATGTTTAGTTTAACCTGGAAAATAATGTCCAGAATGATGTCGACTCGATAACAAACGCGCACTGCGATATCGGCACGTTCCTCATCGTTATCCATTTCCTACAATTTGAACCAGTTTCTACAATTCCAGTTGAAATTTACTGTTGACACTACTTAACCGTATTATATTTTATAATTACATATTATTATACTTTTGTCTAATTTATATGTCATTTGCTTCATGTTTTTTTTCAATTTTAGGGGATCAGAAAGTATAGTATGACCAAATGTATTGGATGTAAACGCACCACAATTTTAGCATCAATAGCGGCCATAGTGCGTGCCATCTTCGATAGCATCTTGAGCGTGGTACTGGATGCCAGGTCGATTGCTGCCATGCGTGCTTTCTGCAATTGTGTATGCAAATCAAGACAAGAAGATACATTGTGTGACAACCAATAATCTGACACATTTTGTGACAACCAATAACCTGACACATTTTGTGACAACCAATAACCTGACACATTTTGTGACAACCAATAACCTGATACATTTTGTGACAACCAATAACCTGATACATTGTGTGACAACCAATAACCTGACACATTTTGTGACAACCAATAACCTGACACATTTTGTGACAACCAATAACACATTTCCAGCTGGCACAACCACTAACTAAAACTGAACTGGCACACTTCTATTTGTAAAAATGACTGACCGGCGGGGTCTTGTCAATGCCGATGGTTCCATTGGACAGATTGATATTGACGTTGTGGTTACCGAGATTGCCGTTGGATAATGGAGCTTCGTTTACGGCTGCTGCTTCCGCCTGCTCCTGTTCCCGAAATGATTATAATTTTGTAAAAAAAGCAAAACAAAGCTACATATAGTAGTGTTATGATAAATGATGGTGAATGAATAACAGCGAACGATGTCTGCCTTTCTGTCGAACAGTCCGTTCTTGAGAATACCCAGTTTCTCGTGCACCTTGACGCGTCGCTTGACGAAAGTGACGGCCAGCATCCAGTTGGGCAGCTCGTAGTCCAGTGATGCACACGCCTACACAACCATTAAAAACTGTCGTTTTATTATTCCATGTTAATGAGCTTTAGCAACCTACTAATTGACAACGAAGCAGTCCTCACGCAGTCACACGTTAAACACTGTTTATACTCTAGCTCTACGCCTGCCTGCCTGTATATCGTATATATGGAAGTTAGTTGATGAGCTATTAGATATATACGATACGGTTACATAATGAATCGACCTGAAGGTACATCATTCCGACAGCCACCACAACGGCTATGGTCGTAAGTGACATCTGTGCCAGCATGTATTGTCCAGCAATTCATGTATCAATAATCATTAACATGTAAAAATACATATGAATACATGTCTTCGTTGTCTGCCTTTGTAAGAACCGAACAAAGCCGATTTGTTAACTTTGAATAACCGACCCAGAACCGGGAACTTTTTATCTGATTTTGGCATAAAGTCAGCGACGATCATCAGCACGACAGACATGGCCAGCAAAGCGGTCAGACCCAGGGAAATACGTTCCTGAATGGCATTCGGGTATTTTGTCCAACTACAATTATCTTCTTGACACACGTTCGGATTGTAAACTTTCAGGTAGAAAAAAAATATTCGTTTCAAAAAAACTGATGTTATTAAGATACTGATATTTAATTGGACGGACTAACACCACGTTCGTGCGACGAAGTTGTGGGCGAGAAGAGGCCGATTATTGACATGGCCGTGATTAGAAAACTGGGCAGCACCAGAGCGATCAGCTGCAGAAACGATAACATTTATAGTCGATTAACTTATTCTTGACTCATTTTGTTCAGGCCAAACAAAATGCTCCTAATGTTTCGCTCTATATTTGTCAGGTTTAGTAATAAAACCTGGTTAAACGTGATTTTTTATTTTAAACCTGACAACTTGTCGGTGAAGCATTTGATGAGAAGGTAAGTAGTGCCTGTCCTTGATCAAGGATAAAATAGTCGACTATATTTGCCGCCGACTCCAAGTTTATCAAACCACTTCGACCAACATAAAACGTGGGTTTTCTTCGGAAGTCAATGACGAAAACGACCGAGTCGAAGCTGATCGTGGCGTTGTCGGTGAGGGCCGGTGGCTCGTACACTTCGTAACTGTTCAGCTCCCATTCTATACAAATGGGCAAATTATTTTTGTCTCATCATTCATAACTGCGATTTTTACGATTCGAAGTTCATATTGGTCAAGTTATGTAAGGTTAATCAACCAGATCCATCGGCATAGAAGTATAGGAACCCGTGATCCGATGGTTTGTACGTGACTCGTATCTGATCAGCCGGATATTCCCACGACACGTACGATACGCTGCAACGCTGCTCGTCGTACGGAAACTGTTCTGCGTTGATGCTGCAATTATTCGGTTTTTAAGTTGAAAAAAATTATGATTCACTTGAAATGAAAGTTAGGCCATTTGTTACTTGTATGTAAATGTAAAAAACAATTCTATCAAACTGAAATGGCATAGTTTGTACAGGTTTGTTGATACTGGGACTTTTTCATTACTGAAACCTACATGGCACACTGAAATCATTCAGAATGGTGTTTTCATAGCGGCCACACAGGTTGAATAAACTGACGTGCAATGGCAGAAAACCCAGAGCAACGAGGATCTGTGTCTCAAGTCCGGTTTCGAGCATAGGACCACCAGTTTCCGAGGCTGGTGCCCTATGCACTAGGTTTAGATGGTTAAAACTAACGGACAAGACACGGTAACAATATCGTTGAGCGAATACCGTATCGTGCCATTGTACAGAATACTCGCAAAGTCCATCGGCGTGCCAACCACTTCTGCGGTCAACCTATAACAACCACTTAGATGGCCAGGCATTCATCCATCCACTTTAGTAACTTCCTTACCGAAGTGTTCGTATATGGCAATGAAAAGAGGTTAGATTAAATTGGTCAAAATGTAAATTGGTCAAAAGGTAAACTGATCAAAAGCTGGATTGGTCAAAAAGTGTATTGGCCAAAAGATGGGTTGTTCAAAAGGTAAGTTGGTTGAAACATGTGGCCATTTTACCTTTTGACAAACTTATCTAGCCCAACCTAAATACACTAGACAGACACCAAAGACTAGACTATTCGCAACATGTTTAATGACTTTGATTATGTCTAACACCAACATCTCAATGATGGTGATGTCAGGCACCCAAAGCTCGCTCACGTCCACCAGCAACTCTTCGGTGCCATTGAACTGCGCCGGGTCCCAGCTCAGAACCGGATCTTGCCAGAACTTAACAAACACGTTAATGTATGTGATTTTTGAATGAATAAAGTAATTTTATCTTGGCTTGTGCAAGCCGGTATTTCATTCCTATACTAACCATTTGAAACCATCGTGAAAACTTCAGTGTCTCCTCGCTCTCACTCTGCAATAAAAAGTGGATTCCGGTTATATACAGGGTGGCGAAAAATATTAGGTTTGAAGAGTTATGTATTAAGATTCCCTGATTTGTGAGTTTTATAAAACTAGTTGAATACCCGTTGCCAGCAACGTATGATCGAGTTTTATAGGTACCGAAGCTTCACGGGAAATCATGAGATGCATATACTAAACCCGTTGATTTATTCTTTTTGTGGCATTTACCCGACCCGTAATTTTTTTATATCATCCAATATCGGAAACTACATCAGTTGAAAATTAAGATAGATTCTTCGTACTGTTCAGCAACACAATCCTGTGTTTGAATAGGTACATGACAGTTATGTAATTGAATGGAAGAGGCAAAGGAATTGAATACAGTAGTTTTATTTTTTCTACTCATCCCGTGAAACATCTCATAAAATTGAGATAAATATTCAAACAAAAATCGTGATCAATGACTCAACCATCACGTCCCAATATTGCTCATCCTTTCCGAAAAACTCCATTCGTCCCGTTAAAACGTCCGAAGATAATTTTTAACTGTGACCAGATCCGAAGATTAAAAGTGAAGATAAACTGAACCAACACAACCCTATCCAAAGACTATTTTGTTCAAATATGTATTTTTTGCTACCTCAGTATTTTTTGGATTCGTATCGGCGATTAAGCTGAAAATAATGAAAAAAAAACATATTTGCCCGTTGTACTTGTGGCAAAGGCAAAAATATTTGATCTAAGATGAAATGGCTTGACACGACTTTTGATTGATGTTTTCAGTTAGCAATTATGTAACAGCTCAGACGGTTTATTATGTACGTTCAGCAGTACAGTAGATTTCCTGAAGTAGCACAAAGTACATTCAGTATAATTAGTTTATTTGAACACCTTACTAAAAAACCCTAATAAAAATTCAATCATCTCGTTTAATTAAGTACTGTAAAAAAAATCTACCCACCCGACGGATGAGCTAAACCTCCAAAGGTAGGGGAATTTTAACAAAGAGGGGGAATTGGCAGTTTTCAGGTCATTTTACCTACACCTTATCAACAGCAGGAACAAATTCTGCTTCTTGAAAACGTCAAAGAGGGGGAATTCCACTTTTTCCACCCCTTCTCGTCCGCTACTGATAAAGATCAATTGAACCAACCCAACGTGATCCAAAGATAATTCTCTCTGATACTGCTACCGAGAAGAATGTCCCTTTATTGCAAAGAAAACAAACGTCATCCATTGAGTTATTAATTTAATTCATCGAAAATGAAACGTTTTGTATACTCGTTGCCGGCAACTGTGAATCAAGTTCTACAGACAACCATGTACTTCAGTTAAACAGTAAGATAATTTCTCCTTCCATGTACAGCCACACAACCAGTTGTTTGAGTAAATACAGTAGGTACATACATACGTACGTATGTATATACATGTCAGTTATGAAGTTGAGTAGAATATGCAAAGTATAAAACGGTTCATTCCAAAACTTACCATAGCTGAAAATTTTTAATTTCTCACTCATCTTGTTAAACGTCTCACTTAGCACACCAGACAGAAAAATATCAAAAAACCTTACCATTAGGGATTCAACGTCACCTTAGGAACACATCATTAACAGGAAATCATTATTTATCATGGTTTCCCAATTTTAGACAAAAGTTGCATTCTGTTGGATTTACCCGACCCGTTGAAATTAAGTTTATCATTGAATATTTGAACCTACTTCATTTGGACAGTGAGGTAGATTATCCTTTTCTATTCAACAGAACCCGTTGTTTGAGTATACAGGGTGGGGCAAAAGTAACTATACACTTGTGGGAGGCCTATTTCTCAAAAAAAAATTATTGATTGTATATGGTGTTATTAGCAATATACACGTTATAATACCTGAAAAAACCCGATTCTGATGTCTATTTGACCGTATCTTGAGTTATTTTCAATTTAAAACAGGATTTCAGTCTTTTCATGGTTTTTCCTCTTTTTAACGTCTTTAATTGACCTCATGGTCTAATCAAAATTCTCAATAAAGGATAAGAAGTGTGTAACAATCCATAATCCAATCCGGGTAATGCAGTTCCCGACTCCGCGAATATTTACGGCACCTCAATTTAGTCAGTCAGTCAAACTAAAAAAATATTACGACTGTCTGGCGATTATGTCGGTCAGCCGCTATGTTAGGTATCAAGCTATAGGCTAGCGTAGTGAGTGATGCCATCCGGGTAAGCCAGTTCCCTACTCCGCAAATGTTTACGGGATCGTAATTTAGTCAGTCAGTCAATCTGCCAAATAGTCGGTCAGCCGTTATGCAGAAAATATTAAACGACAACCATCAAAATGAAGAAAATTCTCTCTGATACTGCTACCGAGAAGAATGTCCCTTTATTGCGAAGAAAACAAACGTCATCCATTGGATTGTTAATGTAATTAATCGAACATGAAACGTTCTGTATACCCGTTGCCGGCAACTGTGAAACAAGTTCTACAGAAACCATCCAGTTAAAGGAAATCAAGGGATAAAAATCTTAAACGTTGGTTATGTCTTAGACCAACCCGACCCGTATAATATAAGTTATTTCATCAAATACTAAAAATTACAGTACTTCCTTCAGTTGAACAATAAGGGAATTTCTCCTTCCATGCACAGCCACACAAACTTCTCAATTGAAACAAATGGAAGATAAATATTCGAACAAACATTAGATTGAAGGATTCAATCATCAAAAATTATAGCAGCATCATTATCCATCAAAATGTGGAAAACTTTAAACGACAACCATAAAAATGAAGAGAATAAAGAATCGAACTTTTCAACTAACTCGGCGCGTTGAACGACTACGCTACGTAACCGTTGCTTAAAAGAGGAATTTCTTACCTTATAAAGCTCATACCGCTGCTGTCAAAATCAGTTCCACAGTTGACAGTAGTGTTAGGGCGCGTTCAGAGCCGTCTTGTGAGTTTCTCAAGAAATTTTTGGTAGCAGATGACCATTGGGAAACTTCCAAAATTAAATTATTCAGCCATTCTATAAACTTTTCGAAAAATTCAAGGTAAATAATCGAATTTAGGGAACAACTTTCATGCAGGATGGAACTTCAATTATGAGTTTTCCGGTTGATCATCCGCGACTCAAGTTTTACCAAGCATTTTGCCTGTTCATGCAGAACTGAAACCTTTGGACAAGCATACATACTTGACCCAAAAATTTTCGTTGTCAATTTTATATATAGACTAGTTGATTACCCGTTGCCAGCAACGTATGATCGAGTTTTATAGGAACCGAAGCTTCACGGGAAATCATGAGATGGATATACTAAACCCGTTGATTTATTATTTTTTTCCTGTTTAGACAAAAATTGCATTCTGTGGCATTTACCCGAACCGTAATTTTTTTATTTCATCCTATATTGGAAACTACTTTAGTTGAAAATTAAGATAGATTCTTCCGTACTGTTCAGCAACACCATCCTGTGTTTGAATAGGTACATACATGTCAGTTATGTAACTGAATGGAAGAGGCAAAGGAATTGAATAGTTATATTTTTTTACTCATCCCGTGAAACATCTCAAAAAATTGAGATAAATATTCAAACAAAAATCGTGATCAATGACACAACCATCACGTTCCAATATTGCTCATCCATTCCAAAAAACTCCATTCGTCCCGTTAAAACATTCGAAGTCCTAATTTTTTACTGTGACCAGATCCGATGACTAAAAGTGAAGATAAACTGAACCAACACAACCCTATCCAAAGATTAATTGGTTCAAATATGTCTTTTTTGCTACCCCAGTATTTTTTGGATTCGTTTCGGCGATTGAGCTGAAAATAAAGAAAAAAACATCTTTTTCTTAGAGCCCGTTGTACTCGTGGCAAAGGTAGAAATATTTCATCTGTGATGAAACGGCTTGACACGACTTTTGATTCATGTTTTCAGTTAGCAATTATGTAACAGCTCAGACGGTTTATCATGTACGTTCAGCAGTACAGTAGTTATCCTGAAGTAGCACAAAGTGCATTCAGTATAATTATGTAGTTTATTTGAATCGTTAACCCAAATTTTTTCGATGAACATTTTGATAAACTATCGTTTTAGTTTCAATAACACTACTCGTTGTTCGAGTAGATACATGTAAATTATGTAGTTGAACTAATGACGGCAAGTTATAAACTAACTACAGTTTCAAGACGTCAAAGTTACCCAGATATTGAACATTCTCATCCCGTGTTAACATATCAGTTAACTTTCAACACACCAGAAAAAATCCTAATAAAAATTCAATCATCTCGTTTAATTATTTGCTGTTTCGAAAAAAAATTCTACCCACCCGTTTGAAATGTCTCAAGTTCCGTGACCGAGACGTCGATTAATACAATAATAAAGATCACTGACGGATGAGCTAAACCTTCAAAGGTAGGGGAATTTTGTCAAAGAGGGGGAATTGGCAGTTTTCAGGTCATTTTACCTACACCTTAGGAAACAAATTCGGCTTCTTGAAAACGGCAAAGAGAGGGAATTCCACTTTTCCCACCCCTTCTCGTCCGCTAATGATAAAGATCAATTGAACCAACGCAACGTGATCCGAAGACAATTCTCTTTGATAATGTTACCGAGAAGAATGTCCCATTATTGCAAAGAAACCAAAACGTCATCCATTGAATTGCTAATTTAGTTCATCGAAAATGAAACGTTTTGTATACCCGTTGCCGGCAACTGTATCGAGTTCTACAGAAACCATGTACTTCAGTTAAACAGTAAGATAATTTCTCCTTCCATGTACAGCCACACAACCAGTTGTTTGAGTAAATACAGTATGTAAAGCCCGTATGTTGTTTCTACAAGCAAAAGTATTGCCCAACACATCTGATAATGAAACATCGCTAGCCTCAACTCAACTCGGCTGACACCATAGTTTAACACAGTATAGCATGGGGTGATGATGATTGAAGTGCGTTTTAACACGCGTGTCTGATGTTTCATTATCAGACGTTTTGAGATCTACATTTGCTTGCAGAAACAACATACGGGCTTTATGTTCATACGTACGTAAATACATGTCAATTATGAAGTTGAGTAAAATATGCAAAGTATAAAAAGGTTCATTCACAAACTTACCATGATCACTCATCTTGTTAAACGTCTCACTTAGCACAGTCAGTCAATCTGTCAAACAGAAATTTTATTATGACTGTCTGGCGATTATGTCAAACTATAGTCGGTCAGCCGTTATGCAGAAATAATTTTAAACGACAACCATTAAAATGAAGAAAATGGATGAGCAAACTTGAAACCTTTTGAAAGTTAACTCGGCGCCTTGAACGACTACGCTAAGTCAACCGTTGCTAAGAAGCAGAATTCCTTACCTAATAAACTTTATACAGCTGCTATCAGAATCAGGTCCACAGTTGATAGTAGTTTTAAAGCGCGTTCAGAGTCGTCTTGAGTTTGAGTAGCAGATGATAATTGGAAAATCTCTAAAATAATATTATACAGTGGTTCTATGAACTTTTTGAAGAAATCAGAGCAGAAAATCAAATCTAGGGAACAACTTTCATGCAGGATGAAACTTCAAACATGAGTTTTCCGGTTGATCATCCGCTACTCAAATATGACCAAGCAGTGATCTGTTTATATGCAGAACTGAAACCTTTGGACAAGCATACATATACGACCCAAAAATTTTCGTTGTCAAATTTATATATAGATATGAATGAATCAGCTACATGTATATATAGAACTTCTCGTGTGTTATGTAAAAGCATGATACTGTAGATTAAAAAAGTGTTGTACCACTACTTCACAGATTGTCTAAAACTTTCAAGGTAGCTCTTGAATTTTTTTTTGAAAATTCACGGTGATGAAGGGATAAAACAAATCTGACCACGTCCAGAATGGCGTATAACTGAGGGCTGACCCAGACTGTTGATATCTGTCCCGTGTAGGCGATGGGTCGTACTGCCTTGCTGTACCCTTTGAATAGGTACTCGTACAACTGAATACATGACAAACATTGAACAAAAAGTTTTATTTTGACAACCACATAAATATTATTTACATGTATTTACGTATTTACATAAATATGTAAGATAGTTGCTCCAAGTTGGTAACGAATCAAACCAACAATACAAGTTTTAACTTACCTTCTGTTCTTCAATCTGAAACTAATCAGTGAATTCCTTGCATATTATGTTTGCATAAAAACTTAAGGAAATTAATTATTGAACAACTTAACCTGGAAATTTGTATTTTTGTGATCGTGTTCCTCATCGCTGGTTGATGTTGGCTGGACAATCGTTAGTACTAGAACAACCAACCCGTAGAATCGTAGCGTTTTCATGACATTGGGCATTACATTGAGTATTTCATTGGACATTACATTGGGTATTATGTACATATATAATTGGTACATAATAACTGATTTACTACTGCATAACTCGAAAATTAAGGTCAAATAAGCGTCGGGAACCAGGTTTTGATTGGTTCTGCAAAATAATTGATTAGCGCTTTCAAATATTTCAAAGTTGCTGGCAAACCATGTTGTAAATTACGTAAAAATAAGCTAGTTATATGTACTTCTGAATCTCACGCACTATTGTTAGACTTCCTAAAAAACCAACAAGATCACCGGTTTGACCCAATGTGTTTACCCATAGTCTAATTAGCGTGTATGCAGCAGCAAACAAATACTACTTTTTGCCGAACGCTAATTGTGCGAGAGTAAGACACCAAGTTTGACTGTTTCGTAGTTTAACGTTATGATGGTAAGTTGGGTAGAAGGCGGGGACAACCGTTTTTATTACATCGAAACATGTTTCCTACATACAACTTAGATATAATTCGATTACGGTTTGCGGTGGAATTATTGCTTTTACAGTTTTATCTTAAGCGTTGTCACCAAGTTGTAAAAACTCTGATAAGAAAAATCGTTTGGAAATTAACTATTAAATAGTAAATTAAACCTGAAATTTTCACCCTGGAAATATTCTTATAAAGCAGTGGAATGCAAGACATGTCTAGAAACTTTGTTGAAAACCTACGAACTGTACCTTGGGCACATTTCAAGCAACTGGTAACATACATAAATAAAATACTTAGTTTTGATTGGACTGTTCGTCAATAAACGGCGAATTGTGTTCGAAAAGGCGATACGTGGATTGCTGTTCTCCTCGGAGTGTAACACAGTATATATACATATATATCACTAGGGACACACCCGGGGAATTACGCCGACCTTTTAGTGTCGGGGTACTCAGCAGGGGCACAGCCGGGCAGCGCTGCGCGCATTGCGCCGTGGTCAACAACTTTCCAATACACAGTCGTACCATTGTGAACTGGAATTTGGAATTTGTTTATTGTGTACAGGGTTTTATTATAATAATGCCGGATGAGTAACTATAACTATTTTAGTTTCAATGCAGTTGAGTCCCGTGGTCACATAAAAACACCATGAAAAAACACATCCAAGAAGAAACACATCTATGAAAAATTTTTTCTTTCAATACAGTTGAACCCCGTGGGCAAAATTTCAATGCAGTTGAGTCCCGTGGGAAAACAATTTTGCTTTCAATACTATTGAGTCCCGTGGGCAAACTATTTTAGTTTCAATGCAGTTGAGTCCCGTGATCAAACTATTTTAGTTTCTATACAGTTGAGTCCCGTGGGACTTTCAATACAGTTGAGTCCCGTGGGCAAAATTTCAATGCAGTTAGTCCCGTGGGAAAACAATTTTGCTTTCAATACTATTGAGTCCCGTGGGCAAACTATTTTAGTTTCAATGCAGTTGAGTCCCGTGATCAAACTATTTTAGTTTCTATACATTTGAGTCCCGTGGGGCTTTCAATACAGTTGAGTCCCGTGGGCAAAATTTCAATGCAGTTGAGTCCCGTGGGCAAAATTTCAATGCAGTTGAGTCCCGTGGGAAAACAATTTTGCTTTCAATAATATTGAGTCCCGTGGGCAAACTATTTTAGTTTCAATGCAGTTGAGTCCCGTGGTCAAACTAATTTAGTTTCTATACAGTTAAGTCCCGTTGGGCTTTCAATACAGTTGAGTCCCGTGGGCAAAATTTCAATGCAGTTGAGTCCCGTGGAAAAACAATTTTGCTTTCAACACTATTGAGTCCCGTGGGCAGACTATTTTTGTTTCAATGCAGTTGAGTCCCGGGGTCAAACTATTTTAGTTTCTATACAGTTGAGTCCCGTGAGGCTTTCAATACAGTTGAGTCCCGTGGGCAAAATTTCAATGCAGTTGAGTCCCCTTTTGAAAACAATTTTGCTTTCAATACTATTGAGTCCCGTGGGCAAACTATTCTAGTTTCAATGCAGTTGAGTCCCGTTGTCAAACCATTTTAGTTTCTATACAGTTGAGTCCCGTGGGGCTTTCAATACAGTTGAGTCCCGTGGGCAAAATT
>OZ038445.1:14748317-14750817 GCA_964036265.1 Daptonema setosum
AGTTGGGCTTCACTCTGTGGGAAGCTTAAATCCCATTCTTTTGTGAGCGTCGTATGGGACGCAATGATTGCGTTCTCTTCAGTTTCTACTTTTTCGTATGTATCGTTACCTTGACAGGTCAGCATGTTGTCAGTTAAGGATATACCCAGTTCAGAACAGAGTGTTTGAACGTAGAGTTTTTTGCAAATAATGATAACGTTATTTTCGGCTTTATCAGCCGTTGCAATTACGTATTTCTTGTGAAGTTTATGTATCGTTTCACCATGTTCTTGCTGATGTATGTGATCAGCTAAGGTATTTTTGGTATTGGCTTTGCAGAATCTTATTCTGTTGTCGAGTATTGTATTGATAAATCCCATGGCACCATGGAAGTCGGTGTCTTCCAGGTTAAACTTCTTTTTCAAACAGGCTATGAACTCGTTTAATCCGGATTCAATCGAATTACGAGTTTCAGCCCAATCGATGGGTGGTTGTTGCCTGAATTTAGATCCCTTTTTAACGGTAGCTTCAAGGTTTGAGTTACCTATTATTGTCAGATTTCCGGTCATCACATGACCATGGTGTTTCGACTGGTATAAGTCTTTGTTTTCGCATCCGCAAGTTGCTTGCAGCTGCTCTTTTATTTGGTCATTAGTGACTGATTTGCTTAATTTAGTGTTATTGCAAATCTTTTGTTTCAGAGTCTTGCCGTATGTGTATATGATTCTGCTGTTTTCGAAATATTCTCTGCAAGAATCTGGCAATCGTGATATGACTCTTTTATCTCGTATTACAGTGTGTATATTCACGATATCGATTGCTTTGTTTATAAAGTTGATTTTTATCATTCCACCAATCTTTTTGCTTTGAGTTTTTGCTCGAAAGCACCCTCTTTCTTTCATGAAGTTTTCGACAATCTTAGTGATTTGACTGTCTTCAGTGTCTTTGTTCTGAGCTACCCAGTTCTCTATATATGAGAGTTCACACTTGTTAAATGACATTAACTTGGTGTATAACTTGGGCAGTTGGCGTTGTCTGGCAAACTCTCTAATTGAGGCAAGGTTTTCGCCGTGATTAGGAGTTTTTATTTTATTCTTAGGATGACGTTTGCCTCTGGATCTTTTCAACCTTGGCAGCTTTTGAAACATGCAAGGTGGTTTAGGTGGGCTACCAAGTGTCAGGTATCCAGATCCTTCTACCCTGTCTTTCAATCCCGCTGTATGGAGGGTGTCAAGCAGACCCATCCATTTTTGTTCACAAGACAAAAGTTTGTCTTTATTGGGTAAATGTTGCAGTACTTGGAACTGCATGTCATCGACACTGTGGTCATTATTTGTAAAATGTGACACCAGAAGGGTATTCAGACTTTTGTTAATTACTGACCTTCTGTGTTCCATCATTCTGATACGAAATTCTCTGCAGGTCTGACCTACATATTGTATGTTGCACTTGGTGCATTGTATCAGGTATACTACGTTTTTAATGCCACATGTGTAAGCATGTGGGTTGTTTTGAATAAAGAACCTTCCATTTGTGTTGGATCTGCATGTGTTTTGATTGTTTGTATGTCGACAAACTATGCAGCTTTGTGAGTTCTTTAGTTTGCACGTAATATTCGATGGATTAGGATTGAACTGTTTTCTACGCAATCTGCGATATTTGTATGTATCATTGGTGTATGATACACTGATCAAGTGTTGAGGCATATTGTGAATGTTCCGTTGGAACGTCATCTGCGTTTGCCGTGAGACAGGTTCAGTCTGGTCATGCGTTTGTAGATGAGTTGAGTTGCTGGATGCATGACATCCAGAGGTTTCACCAGTAGCTCTACTCCCCAGGCCAGCCTGGTGAGCCACTGAAACCTGAGGAGAGAGTGAGATAGCTCGACGACTCATGGTGCTCTCCTCTAGCACACCATGAGTTGGTTCCCCAGAGATTATAAAGCCCCTTTGCTGGGTACCGAGGCATGATTGTGGTTGTGTGTTCATGATTGGTTCAGGTTGTTGTTGAGTCGATAAATGAGATAACCAAACTGAAACATGATTCTCACGTTGGATTGGCGTGTCATGTTATATTGGTGGAATGTGAGCAATCGCATATCATCTATGTATCTGACAGTATGATAAGGATCATGATGCATGTCGCATGTTAATTGATAAGTTGGGTTATTGGGATTGTATCAATGTTTGCTATTCATGCTTGCTACAAAGTGAATGTAGTCCTAATAGTTAGAAGCTATGTTCAGAAAAGCTACCAGAGCTTAACAGGTGGGGCAAACAGCCACTGTTACAAAGCAACGCACCTCAAAAGATGGTAGAGATGACTGATAAGTTAGCTTCACGTGTTATGACTATGTCACTTCGTGTTTATGCATGTTATGTAGCATTGTGTGTGTTTGTGGCACATGTGTATGTGAGTGATAATGGAACTCGTTTCGGGCTTCAAATAAGACGAGTTATAAGTGGTTAGCCCTCATCAGTTATTCCCACTTCATACTTTACTATTGTTGAGCAAAGTTCAA
>OZ038445.1:14753317-14820719 GCA_964036265.1 Daptonema setosum
CTCACTTTGTCAACAACAAAAATCTGAATTTGTTGCCAAGTTTCTTACGCCGATTCCCAATAAAACAACTGCCAGAGAAACACTTGGCTATATATATAACATGCGATTTAACATGACTGATCGCCGAAGTTTCGGGAAAGAGCAGTATAAGATGCGAATCAGATGTTAATGTGATAAACAAGCCAAACAATGTTATTATTTATGTAATGATTTGTTTTGTGATTCAGTTTCCATGCATAAGTAACCTTTCAACCATATATTGAAATAAATATCTGTACTTTTTGAATGGTTCAACCGCCGTTTCGTAAAACATTGTAAACTGTTGTGTAAAAGACAAGTAGACTGTGTGAAACCCAACAACGTCGTGTATGATTTCGTGAAAAACCAGTCTAGTTTGTACAAGTTTGGTGTTTGTTACAAAATAAAAGTTTGTGTTTTTTGTTCAAGGCTTTTATATTTTGTTCAGAAAAAAGTACAAGATTTCTAAAGGGTGGGTGAACTCATTTCTATTTTGCCGCTCAAGCTAATTGTTGTTTTACTTCATTTATTATAAGTGCTGTTATTGGTGTTGTTGTTAACGCACTCAGGCGCGAACTCCCATAGTGTTTTACAATTTCAGATGTAGTGTGTTTTATCAGTACCCGCTTATGGGTTTATTTAGTTTCAAACTAGAGATAGCTTTAACATGAAAAGAGGTTGATTATTTCCTTATGATATCCGAAACCGTATAGATACATACATATGGAGTCTAATGTGAAATGTCAGGTTTATCATTAAATGCGTTTGTTTTCAGGTTAAAATAGTGACAAGCAAAACCCGTCAATGATCCACCCAGTGGGCACACCGAAGGGTGACTGTTACTACCCAACGTTGAGCTCACCCTCTCGTCAACAACTCAAGTTCCGTTTCGATTGTTTGAAAGGCCGAATCACCAGAAATTCTTCGATTGATGTAGTTGATGAGAGTGGGTCATCCGGTCTGGGACGACCAAGTTAGTTAGTTGTTGTTGTTGTTGTTGTTGTTGTTGTTGTTGTTGTTGTTGTTGTTGAAGTTGTTGTTGTTGTTGTTGTTGTTGTTGTTGTTGTTGTTGTTGTTGTTGTTGTTGTTGTTGTTGTTGTTGTTGTTGTTGTTGTTGTTGTTGTTGTTGTTGTTGTTGTTGTTGTTGTTGTTGTTGTTGTTGTTGTTGTTGTTGTTGTTGTTGTTGTTGTTGTTGTTGTTGTTGTTGTCGTTGTTGTTGTTGTTGTTGTTGTTTGTGTTGTTGTTGTTGTTACTCAACTTTCGTTGTTGTTACAGCTATTCCAACAACACCCAACTCTGCCCCTCCACTCAGTGGTCTTGTCTGTGAAAACTCTCATCTGGCCACTCGCAGGCGACTGAGTCATGAAAAAACCGGGACGATAAGTGAATTGGCAAAAATAAAATCGGACATGGAAAAGTTGGTTTCCAAAAACAAGGGCGCTTCGACATCAGATGATATGGACATGGATGTTGACAGTCTGAGCAGAAAGTCGTCAACAACCAGTGGAACATTGAACGCCCGACCCGTGTTCACTCAACCAACAATACGTCGGATATCAGACGATGTTGTGCCAGATACATCTGATACTGATGAGCCTTAACCAAGTCTGTTCCACATTGTACGTTCACAGTCTAGATAGACTCCCAGATCAACCTTTCGCGCATAGTTCGTACATCCCAGAAGCATACGAGCACGGTAAACCCATGACTGTGGACGTAACATGAAATCACAATTAATGGTTTAAGCTAACTAATGATGCTAACATTCATACGCTATACCACAGCTCGGCAGATCATGGTAAATGGCGGAAGGGTTCCTCTAGTGGTTGTTACCCTTCAGAGGTACCCTTTCGGAATTTAGGAGTATTTTTGGAGGTGGGGTCCTCCAAAGGAAGAAAAAGGGTTCCTCTCATGCCAGTAGGGTAATGGGCTACTCACTGCGAAGAAAAAGGGTTCCTCTCATACCAGTGGGTAATGGGCTACTCACTGCGAAGAAAAAGGGTTCCTCTCATACCAGTAGGGTAATGGGCTACTCAGTGGGAAGAAAAAGGGTTCCTCTCATACCAGTAGGGTAATGGGCTACTCACTGGGAAGAAAAAGGGTTCCTCTCATACCAGTAGGGTAATGGGCTACTCACTGCGAAGAAAAAGGGTTCCTCTCATGCCAGTAGGGTAATGGGCTACTCACGGGGAAGAAAAAGGGTTCCTCTCATACTGGTAGGGTAATGGGTTACTCACTGGGAAGAAAAAGGGTTCCTCTCATACCAGTAGGGTAATGGGCTACTCACTGGGAAGAAAAAGGGTTCCTCTCATACCAGTAGGGTAATGGGCTACTCACGGGGAAGAAAAAGGGTTCCTCTCATACCAGTAGGGTAATGGGCTACTCACTGGGAAGAAAAAGGGTTCCTCTCAAACCAGTAGGGTAATGGGCTACTCACTGGGAAGAAAAAGGGTTCCTCTCATGCCAGTAGGGTAATGGGCTACTCACGGGGAAGAAAAAAGGTTCCTCTCATACCAGTAGGGTAATGGGCTACTCACTGGGAAGAAAAAGGGTTCCTCTCATACCAGTAGGGTAATGGGCTACTCACTGGGAAGAAAAAGGGTTCCTCTCATACCAGTAGGGTAATGGGCTACTCACTGGGAAGAAAAAGGGTTCCTCTCATACCAGTAGGGTAATGGGCTTAGGATTAGGCTTAAGGTTTGGGAAGGGCTTGGGCGAGTAACGCCCGAGCCCTTCTCCAAAGGCTAAGCCTAAGCCTAAGCCTACACTGAAACCTAAGTTTTATGCCCCCGCCTTGGACCGTTAGCACCGCGAAGCGGAGGTGTCCAGCGTGGTTTTCCACTCATGAAGGGCGCTTTTATAACAGTTCCGCTTTTGACGGTTCCGCTTTTAAAAATCCGCTTTTGACGTTTAAAAAAAATAAAAAATAAAAATCGGCAGTGCGGCACAAAATTAAGCCTTTTACTGCGTTTTCGACGCGTGTATTTTATTTAGTTTGTACATCTTGTCGGATGGCGGAGAACGGAGGTCAACATGGTGTTCAGGCATACTGTGTTCGAAGGGGCAGAAATCTTGTTTACATTTTGTCATCATTGTCTGTCTATCATTGTTTTTGATTATTGTATGACGAGACCATATGTACCACCTAATCATTGATTCCTATCCCGTTCATTTCGCAGTCCAAACGGGTTCCATTATCAAGCTGACACAACGAACACCGTTAAACAATGATGTATCTTCAGATACTACCCATAATGAGCAAACTCGTTGACAGAACTACATAGTAGCAAACACACAAATAATCCTACCAAAGAAACGAGTGCTGACCGAAAAAAACTCAGTTGGAAACGTATGCGCCCCCGACAATTTCAAACGACTCAGGTACATAATCTGATCAACCAGTCAACCGATTTGTTGTGCTGCGTGGGCTGTTAACGATTTATTGAACCAATTACATAACTTACAAACAAACCTGATCTCACACATGCTGTGTCATTCATTGAACATCTATCTCACCGAGTGAAGCATTTCACAAGTGAAAAACATCTGCATGTTTATGAATCTCACTTTGTCAACAACAAAAATCTGAATTTGTTGCCAAGTTTCTTACGCCGATTCCCAATAAAACAACTGCCAGAGAAACACTTGGCTATATATATAACATGCGATTTAACATGACTGATCGCCGAAGTTTCGGGAAAGAGCAGTATAAGATGCGAATCAGATGTTAATGTGATAAACAAGCCAAACAATGTTATTATTTATGTAATGATTTGTTTTGTGATTCAGTTTCCATGCATAAGTAACCTTTCAACCATATATTGAAATAAATATCTGTACTTTTTGAATGGTTCAACCGCCGTTTCGTAAAACATTGTAAACTGTTGTGTAAAAGACAAGTAGACTGTGTGAAACCCAACAACGTCGTGTATGATTTCGTGAAAAACCAGTCTAGTTTGTACAAGTTTGGTGTTTGTTACAAAATAAAAGTTTGTGTTTTTTGTTCAAGGCTTTTATATTTTGTTCAGAAAAAAGTACAAGATTTCTAAAGGGTGGGTGAACTCATTTCTATTTTGCCGCTCAAGCTAATTGTTGTTTTACTTCATTTATTATAAGTGCTGTTATTGGTGTTGTTGTTAACGCACTCAGGCGCGAACTCCCATAGTGTTTTACAATTTCAGATGTAGTGTGTTTTATCAGTACCCGCTTATGGGTTTATTTAGTTTCAAACTAGAGATAGCTTTAACATGAAAAGAGGTTGATTATTTCCTTATGATATCCGAAACCGTATAGATACATACATATGGAGTCTAATGTGAAATGTCAGGTTTATCATTAAATGCGTTTGTTTTCAGGTTAAAATAGTGACAAGCAAAACCCGTCAATGATCCACCCAGTGGGCACACCGAAGGGTGACTGCTACTACCCAACGTTGAGCTCACCCTCTCGTCAACAACTCAAGTTCCGTTTTGATTGTGTGAAAGGCCGAATCACCAGAAATTCTTCGATTGATGTAGTTGATGAGAGTGGGTCATCCGGTCTGGGACGACCAAGTTAGTTAGTTGTTGTTGTTGTTGTTGTTGTTGTTGTTGTTGTTGTTGTTGTTGTTGTTGTTGTTGTTGTTGTTGTTGTTGTTGTTGTTGTTGTTGAAGTTGTTGTTGTTGTTGTTGTTGTTGTTGTTGTTGTTGTTGTTGTTGTTGTTGTTGTTGTTGTTGTTGTTGTTGTTGTTGTTGTTGTTGTTGTTGTTGTTGTTGTTGTTGTTGTTGTTGTTGTTGTTGTTGTTGTTGTTGTTGTCGTTGTTGTTGTTGTTGTTGTTGTTTGTGTTGTTGTTGTTGTTACTCAACTTTCGTTGTTGTTACAGCTATTCCAACAACACCCAACTCTGCCCCTCCACTCAGTGGTCTTGTCTGTGAAAACTCTCATCTGGCCACTCGCAGGCGACTGAGTCATGAAAAAACCGGGACGATAAGTGAATTGGCAAAAATAAAATCGGACATGGAAAAGTTGGTTTCCAAAAACAAGGGCGCTTCGACATCAGATGATATGGACATGGATGTTGACAGTCTGAGCAGAAAGTCGTCAACAACCAGTGGAACATTGAACGCCCGACCCGTGTTCACTCAACCAACAATACGTCGGATATCAGACGATGTTGTGCCAGATACATCTGATACTGATGAGCCTTAACCAAGTCTGTTCCACATTGTACGTTCACAGTCTAGATAGACTCCCAGATCAACCTTTCGCGCATAGTTCGTACATCCCAGAAGCATACGAGCACGGTAAACCCATGACTGTGGACGTAACATGAAATCACAATTAATGGTTTAAGCTAACTAATGATGCTAACATTCATACGCTGCTATACCAACTTTGGTTCATTGATGATTTTAATCATTCAAACAACATCAGCGTTATAGTGTTGCATTATAAACGTAGTGAATGTATCATTCATGTGTGTACAAATACATAATTCAATTTTTGTATACTGCATCTTCATTATTTCTAAATAATAAATGTATATAACAATGTTTACCGTATAATTTGAATGAAACCAAACATTCGTTAAAATCATCAATTATTGTTGTTCAATATTTTGCCCTGACAAATCAGCATGCATAATGAATATGCAATCAATAACTACTGTACACACATAGATGTATGTAACCCTTGTAACTGATTATAAAAATGAAAAAAATGCGAAAGCGATGAAGTTGAGAATCAAGTTTTGCGAATCATATTCTGGCATAGTTAGAACTGGATTTTCAACTTCATGATTCTGAAAAGTCTGGTTCAGCTGATCGTATAAGATTATGGACAGAATTAAGTTTTTTATAACGAATTGCGAGGTCTATAGTCCTTCGATTCAGTTGACGGCCTGATGACTGATAACATCGATTGTTCTCACCACTCTGGCCGCCAGGTTTTCAGCAGACTTGGCCAGCCATCTCGTTTCCTTCCTGAAGATTCGTAAAAGTGCCGATGGTGAAGCGTTGAGAGACAATCGTCGGGTGTCCGATTCGACGCCGAGTTGATTGGAAGAGCAGGACTCACAATTGCTGGCTCTGTAACAATGGCATACGTAGCTTTTTATTATGATCGTGTACAGTATTTCGAGTAACAAAATCAACATGATTAAGGTAAATTTGGCATAAACTGAACCGTGAAGCTGACTTCACAAGAAACATGACTATAAATAATTATTTCTATGAAACTGATCAAGGAAGCCGTTTTGCTGGCAATGAAAAGTGTTTTGTGGCTTGTATCGACGTGAAGAAACACAGCATTAAACGTGAATTATGAGGATTTGTAGTGATCACACAAATGATTACTGTCAATACCAGTAAACTGAAGAGTCTAGTCATCTCATCCGTTCACACAAAACAACAAAAATTAACTCAACTTCAAACAACTTAAAAATTTTTGGGCAAACGGAAAACCAAGGTCTGAATTACTGTACATGGGTAAACTGCACAGCGTTAACATATCGTATTACATTAGCAAAAACTCTAAAAGAACCCACTGCTGAAACGCAGTTAATAAGCAGATTGATCCGAGAAGTCGACTTTCGGTCCCTGAAACGCCGTTATTGCAGAATTATTGAATATATATTGAACTAACAATACAAGAATTGTTGTTCGAACAAGGACGCATAGCTGGCTTTGAACTATTAAAGCAAAATTACAGGTCACAGTGTACATATTGATAATTTGATATTGCATATCAATTGCCAATGGTATTATATAAACTACATTTTGTGATTACTTGTATGAATGTGTAAATGAATGTGTATGCAATTAAGGCATGATAATTTTCTTCATATCTAGTAAAACATAACACTAAATACCAACTGTTGGTTGTGGTGTTCAAGTATGTGTCTCTGAACGATGATGAGCTGTCGATGCAGCAGTTGTTCCACGTTCATATTCAGGTTGGCAGATACCTCAATGAACTCGGCACCGTAGATTGCAGCCAGTGCCTCGCCTTCTGCAACACTGACTGACTGACTGACTGACTCACTGACTGACTGACTGACTGACTGACTGACTGACTGACTGACTGACTGACTGACTGACTGACTGACTGACTGACTGACTGACTGACTGACTGACTGACTGACTGACTGACCGACTGACTGACTGACTGACTGACTGACTGACTGACTGACTGACTGACTGACTAACTGACTGACTGACTGACTGACTGACTGACTGACTGACTGACTGACTGACTGACTGACTGACTGACTGACTGACTGACTGACTGACTGACTGACTGACTGACTGACTGACTGACCATAATAACAAACCCTGTTGCTTGACTTTTCTTCTGCGCTGCAGATCTGCTTTGTTACCGACGACCACAACGGCCGATCGCATTCGTTCACCAGATAGTCGTCGAAGCATCTGCAATCGCTCTGATCACTGAATGCAATAGATGGTTTGTTAACCACTGTATCCCACAATAACTACACATTAATATGCATATATATTTACATATGATGATAAATATAAATATAAATATAGTATTATATACATAATTTGCGGCCACTACCGTGTAACCAAAGCCATTGATATTTCAAATCAAAAGTACCTGATTGGCATGGGTGCGCGCTGCCTAGGCTTAGTCATAGCCATAGCTTAGCTCCTTTTTCATGAAACCAAGTACACACAGTTGCTGTTCTTTATGTTGAAGGTAAACCAAAGCAGCATTCATTCGTGCTTACATATATTAAGTTATTTGAACTGGTGCTTGTGCTGGTCTTGTACGATAGAAACATTTAGCAAACCAACGCTTAAAGACCCTTTCGGGAATCTAGTGAAATTTGACACACAAAAAGAGTCAGACCATGAACCATTAGGTTGAAAACTTGTTGGCTGAAATAAACGCTAATTTTGTAAAAAAAAATATGTAAACATGAGCATACAAAGATAATATACCAATTCCAATTAATAAAAAAACATCATAGCCCGTAAAAATACATCTTTTACGCTTAACTCAGATGTTGGCCACAAGCTAGTACAGTATGTGCATCTAGCACGTGTGAAACAAAAGTGAAGTTGATGTTTCACGGTCTGAGCGAAATAGTGTGTGTGATTTTCACTAGAATCTCGAAAGCGTCTTTACAAGCTTACACAAATCGCTACTCCGTTGTTGTAACGCACAATGCATGATCTTACCTTGTTCAACGATTCCTTGGCCTGAGATTGATTTTCCAAACGATTATTGGGTAAATATTGAAAATTTGAATAACTAGACTGAGAATCTTCAGGTCAATGGTTTACAATGCTTTGTGATTATAATAGACATTACTGTTTATTTTAATTCCAAAGACGCTAAGTTTTGGCGATCAGTATTCAGCTAATCATAAAAAGCTATTGCCTCTTCATTGCTTTTTTAGAAAGAGACACTACAACGCAGATTATTGTATATTCATATAAACCCTATGTAAAATAAGAACTATTTTATGAAACTTATGGAATAAAATAAACAAAAAAATGTTTGAATGAATTAATGGGTTCACCTGTACGACTAGACTGGGTCGATGTGCACGTTGATGATTGTTATGCTCGCTTTGTTCGCAGTTGTTATGCTCCTCTTTTTTGCTAGCCAGATTCACTTGTTGTAGTGTGCTCGTTATGAACTTAAATGATGATCTGAAGAAATTATCAATCATTATAAAACAATCATAAAATAACTATGTATCATTTGCTTTGAACAGTGAATATCAAGCATTAATCATTCATTACTATTGTTTTTCTCAACAACAAACATATTATGGTATATTCATTTTGTTGTATAAAAAATACCTTGCAGTCACATCGTAAACGAGCATAAGGATGGTGAGCGTTTCAGGTGAGCAGTTGATTTGGCCCAGTTTCAGATTCTGCAGATCGGGCATCTGAAAAACTTAATCATGAATTGTTACTAATTGCAATAACAATAAAAACTAAATAATAATAATAATATGATACCATTGGATTATTTCAATGATCAGTCAGACTCAATCACTCACTTCATTTAGTTTTTGGATGACAAAGCGCACCTCCGTCGTCTCCAAAAGACAACTCGTGGTTATTGGACCCTCATGGTCCAGTGCTGAAAAATTCATTCGTATGTTTCTTCAACTGACATTTTTCGGTCAAATCACCCCCTTTTCGACTGTGTAATTGACTAATTAACTGATCAATTCATGGAGTTACTACAGTATCTACCTGACTAACTGGTTGAACACTGACCAAAGGAAAAACTAAGTTGATTGAATGTAACCTTCTTCTTCCCCGTCATCATTTCCATTTGACTCGCTGTCTGTCTCATGAACGAGCAGCGATATCAGATGGCTCTTGCCGACGTTGCCTGCAATATTATATAACGTATGGCTTGTTTTCTACCTGGATACTAATAATTCATCAAGAATCTTCTCAATATCTAATGTGGAGATCGAATATCTATGTTTTATACTGATGTCGTAAAGCTCTCAGCCCTGGTCAACCAGACATCGGGAAACGTGAATCGACTAGCTTAGGCTCAGGCTCAGGTTTAGGATAAGGCTTAGGCTCAGGTTTAGGTTAATGCTTAAGAAAACAAAAAACACAACGTGAGTCTAATGACCATGTCCGACGACGAGTACATTAACGGTGATGACGGCTGATGGTGTAAAGCTCTCAGCTCTGGACAACCAGACATCGGGACACGTGAATCGTCTGGCACTCGGATTGGATGGTAGTCGACTCACTGTTCGACTCATCGATGCCCTCGCCGTTTGAGTGCCGTCGGACGTCGATTGCTCGGGTGCTGTGGTTAATGGTTACCGTTTATTGCATAATGGAAAACTATTATTTTGATGTGGTTATTGCTTATCGTTTATTGCATAATTATTTTTTTGAAGAAAACTATTATTTTGAAGAAATATGCAATAAATGAATGAACCAACCTGTTGACTTGCTCTGAGTACTGGATGAGGCTGCTGAAGACCGCAGCAACAACTGTGGGTCGATTGAAGTTTCAACCGTCTGTGGCCTGAAACGTGAGGTTACATAGTTGGTATTTTAACACTTTTCTCTACACTCTCACTATCACCATCCTTGTAAACAATCATGTAGCAGGTGTTTTTATTTTCGGTCTTTTCAACTTCGTTTTTTATTTATGAGTTGAGAAGACTGAATTTGAAAATGCGAAGTTGAAATGGCCTCCCGCCACTCACCGATAACACCATCCACAGCTGACAATATCTCCGTTGGCACACTTGTATACTTTCAGCTTCTTGAAACCCTGACTCACGTCGGACGCCAGAAATTCCTTTTCTGCAAAACTGGTAGGTGCCAGCAGATTGGGGTTGGAACGGTGCTGGTACTCACGCGGTGCCCATTCATCTTTGGCCCAATAATGGCTGAAAATCACGAACCATTACGCTTTCTATTTTTTTCTCTTTCTCACTTTTCATCTGTTTCACTAACTCATTCATTCACTCACAGTCTGAATTAACAAACCAACTCTTTGGGTATGTGTGCTGCAGGTTTAGTTGGGAATGAGTACACCCTGTACCTGGTTTGTAGTGTCGGACTTGATGTGGACTCGGTAACCTGTTGGTCACTGTTGGTGGGTGCCTGGTCTTGTTGGCCTGTGATTGACTTCATCGTGTTCACTGCACTTTCTTCTGGCAACATCTAAAACACATTACAGCTTTTTACAGCCGAACCGGTCAACCCGATAAGTCAAAAATAATTGTCTTCCGCTATTCTGCCTTCCAGTAATTTGATTTTCAGATTGGTCTCGAACCTTGTGTAATGGAAAGCTTTTTTGTAAACTAATTTTCAGAAAGCCCCTGTTAGGAGGAACATTTGTACAGGGTAATCAAAAAAACTAAAAACATTTTTGGCCGATGAGTAAACTATATTTTTATAAAATTATACATTTCTAAAATATAGTGACGTAAATCAAGTTATGTTTCTTGTTACAATTTCAAATTGGATGTTGCCTGTAGCTAGCTTGTTGCTACAAAAGTAATTTGCCTTTTGCTCCACCCTGTACTTGAAGAAACATTTTCAAAGCACGACAAAGAAGGCCAGTGCGGGCCCGGTGCCACTGTAATTACATAAGCGTACAATCACAGCCGTAATACCAAATAATACCCGTGTTTATTGGTTTTGTCTGGCACACAACACAATCTAATATACGGTTAACAATCTCTGTAGTTGAACAGCGAGATAAACAAGGAGCTGGATGATTGATCGTGAATGTATTCCATGTATTGTATCTTGTATGTATTGTACTATGTGTATGTTGAAATATGCAGACAAGACAAGTTGATGAGATGACAACTGATTCAGTGTCCATACAACGCGTGAAAGTGTCCCTAGGGCCAAGGTCTAATTTGTTTTATAAAAGAAACGCTCAACGAAAAACTGTTGTTATAAAACGAAAAACTGCAGTTATAACTGCCGCCTTCACTCGTTAGGCATATGATATGACAACAAAAAATGAGTTTAAGGTAATCGACAGGTGTCAAGAAAGATGTGAACGTACCCTGATTTGTGCGGCCCGTCTCTGCGCAACACTCTTGATGTATAATTTGCTGGATGGCATGCTCAGATGGCAGAGGGCAGAGCTTTCTTTAGTCGGTCAACAAGTGAATTATGTGCTGCCCTCGGACCAAAACCACTTGCCATGGGTCACTTCCGTTACAAACTCACAAATGTCAGTAGATAGGAAAGAATTGTTGTTGTTATTGTTGAGGTTGCTGCTGTTGTTGTTAGTGTTTGTTGTTGTTGTTTTTGTTGTTGTTGTTGTTGTTGTTGTTGTTGTTGTTGTTGTTGTTGTTGTTGTTGTTGTTGTTGTTGTTGTTGTTGTTGTTGTTGTTGTTGTTGTTGTTGTTGTTGTTGTTGTTGTTGTTGTTGTTGTTGTTGTTGTTGTTGTTGTTGTTGTTGTTGCTGTTGTTGTTGTTGTTGTTGTTGTGGTGGTGGTGGTTGTGGTGGTGGCTGTTATATCTAATTAACAGCGTTTGTTAGAACGTAGCGCGTGTACTTATATTCGACGGAGAATGATATGAGTTCAACTTTCATCAAATCATTGCAGCTTGAATGCAATGACATCCATTACACTGTTCAGTAAACATGCAGCAAATATAGAAAACGCAGTAACCAAGAACCGTCAGTTGGGAAAATTTTTGAGGCTCGCAAAAAAACTTTGGCATTACGGAGTGCGCTTGAAAGTTGAACTAATGAAAACAGTATGCTTCGCTATCACAAAACAGCTTCCTATGAAACTTTAATTTAAAAAGGGACTCATGCTGCCCTGCTCGTTTTCATTTGGATGGAATGGAGTCGTCATGCTCCAACGAAAATACGTTGGATGGATGGGCAATGATATGCAGCGTCATGGAACAAACAAGACGAGTGCGATCCAACCGGTATTTAGTATACATAAGTACATAGTGAGGGTCAGTTACACATTTATCTCCAAGTATTTATATATTCTACCTGTAGAATTGATGTTTCAATGCCAAAATATGAGGATTGCTTTGAGCGTAGACAAAATCAGCGACTATGAGACTGGAAATTGAGAAGGCGAGGGCGTTGATGGTATATATAGGGTGCTTGGGTATGCATTGACTAGTGATGGTGCCAGTACTTCAACGACACAATCAACAGAATACCCCACTTTATTCATGCACGCTTCTTCGCGCCTTCGTTCTCTATTTCTCATTAATCTCTGATAGCCTTCTTGTTTTTGTATAAAAAATAAAAGGAAAGCACTGAGAATAGATTGATTGATCCAGTATCAGCCGGCACTTAAGTGGCTTGATTTCAAACATTTGATGTGATGGAAATCACCGTGTTTACTTGCGAGCCGAATTTGAAAAGGTCAAGGAGCAAGACACGGTAGTACATATGCATTCAGAGAATCACACCACGCAAACATTTATCAACCACGTTTGGAGATTCTTGATTTGGAGTACGATTTTTTGTTTTCCAGTTGTCATATGTACGTACATATGTATATGCAGTAAAAACTACATGACATGTATGTATGTTGTCCATTTAAACTATTAATTTACAGGAAATGCTATAAATATAAACCATAAGTTATTACATAAGACTTACCTCCATTCGTGGCGAGCCAGCACGACTGCCGAGCGGGCTACGCTTCTGTGAACAGGATAATCCTCATAAAAGATAAGGTGGAATAAAACAAATAAACGTTAATTTATGTAATGAACGCAACCATTGCCAATCACACAAAATATACAAGTAAGGCATGTATTAGAAACAGAAATAGTAACATACAAAAAATAAATGTCATCGAGTTATGTACAAAAAATTAATGACCAAAATATGATAATGATAATGATAATGAAATATGATAAATATGAAAGAAAATTATGTATGTTAATTACTTAATTTGTTGAAAAGGTACCTTGACGTACCTTAATATCGGACGGCCATAACGTATCGGGCATGGAGGCACGTCGGATACTGCCGTTCCTTGTGCCTTTAGTGGTGGATGGCATGATGATGACCCTCAACGTTCGTCTGCCAAATAATCACGGTTTTGGATTGGACTGAGGTTTTCGGTTTATTGCGAACAACTATGTATTACATATATGATCCTTCAGCCGAAAGTATCCACCGACAGCGACTATGCAAGTATGTATAACTGGAAAATAAATGTGTTGCATTCGACGACTGGTACTGCTATTCCTGGAATTGAAAGTTATGCGTACAATCGCTGAACTAAGACAATCTGAGGGTTTTGAGTGAGCAGACGAGAAGATAAACGAATCTGTTACCGTCTGTC
Organism: Daptonema setosum; assembly: GCA_964036265.1. Classification (NCBI taxonomy): domain Eukaryota; kingdom Metazoa; phylum Nematoda; class Chromadorea; order Monhysterida; family Xyalidae; genus Daptonema; species Daptonema setosum. The sequence goes on from OZ038445.1 coordinate 14,767,133, forward strand.
GTTCGGACAGCAGCACAGTGAACCGCATGATCACATGGTACATATATAACCTAGATGAAGCAATTTGGTAAAGTGTTCAATCGAATTAGGATGATGTATGTACTGTCTGTTGTGCCTGTTTCAAATGCACTGTCTGTTGTGCCGGTTTCAAATGAAATGTCTGTTAATGATATTAGTTCAGACGCATTGTCTGTTAACTGTTATGGGTGAAGACTTCAAACGCAGCCTCTGTTATACGATCTTACCAAATTCAGATGCAGCTCAGTTAAGCTGGGTTCAAATGCAACGTGGCAATGTAGAATAGTTGTAAAAGGCTGTGTTGATTATCCTGGACCCATCCCAGGTAAATGACACAAGCAATGTGATGACGCATTTCATCTTGCTAATGAACACCCGTGTTCTGCTCTCAGTTTAATCTACATACAGAGTTATCAAAAATCGGTGGACACTTGTTTCAGTAGCCGATTCAATTCTCAATTCTGGTGCATTTGCAACCGCAAGGAAACAGTTTACAGATTAAAAACGTATCGCGTGCTTCGTTTCTTGTTCGTCTGGGTTGTACGCCAGGAGTATTGACTGAGTGACATTAATACACATATTTTAGGTAGTTGACTTTAGTTGTATTGAACAATCGACAGAAAAAATACACATTACAGACCATTTACGAAAGTCACCTCGTATTTTATTCTGTTAATGCATGCTTACACGTGTGTCCATAAGCGATATCGCCGGTCATACTGTAGTAAAGTGAAGCACATTCGGTAATGTATTGTCAGAGACGATGACGAATATAATTTGAGAGTAACTGTGTATGGAAAAGATCGTTCAAAATGAGATGAGGACACTGGGATTTGATCTGGGAATCAGTTTGAGGCTCAGAAAACCAGGGTTAATCGTATTTGATCAACCATGATGCATTGTAACTGCTTTTCTCACTTCAATGCACATGCAATTTCAAGTTATTACACGTACATCATATTAGATCTGATGATCATATTCCATAACTCAATTTTCATCCGGGTGCACCAGAAGGAGGTTAGTAGTTATTGAACCAATTTAGAATGCATGGGTGGGTTGCCAGTCTCATCAAGTTCGTAAACCACATTATTCCAAATGAGATTTGTGTTCATGTATTTGTGTATATAACCTCAATGTCTTGCGAGCAAGCTTTAATTCGATTTGAAACTTATATAAAGAGTGGCTAAACCATGTGTTCACATAATTTGAAATCTACAGGGTGTCTCATCTGGAACGCGCGGTTTTTTTTGTCTCATTTTGCTGAGTTGTGTTCCACCGATTTTAAAAGTTCAATTGTAAAGATCTTTTCCCGGGTAAATTGGAAATACGGTCTGTGTGAATTTGCAATCAGTTCACCCATCAACTTATGAACTGAATTACGTCAAATAAGAGAAGATAAATCAACTGAATACAGCGAATAACCAAAGACTATTCTGAACAGCAGCCATTCTTGCTTGACGTCATACTCTTTAAATAACCCCATCATCTTGACTCAAAACTTAATGGGGTCAACATAAAGTCGACCTCTGGAGAAAATGACCCGCATTTTTCTTAACGATCCATCTGGGAATAAAAGCAGCGAAGACGCAAAAAAGTAGCAAAACGACTGGCGAAAATTGGTCCCAAGGCGTGAGGTTTTTTTGGGTCATGTTACATGCTACATTAGGATACCAAGTTACATGGTGTACCATTTTAGACCCACTCTTTCGTTTTTTATACACGTGTTTCACTGGTTACAGTGCTATATTAAAGCAGCACTAATACGAAAATACGTTGAAATTCACTGAATTTACAGTTGGTTTGACGTACATATCTTAACGTATGAAGTTTTTATCGTGGTCTCTCAGTCCTCGCCTGTGACTGATCTCTGCATGACCTCATGACGTTTTCTATCAAATATTTCCATGGATAATACAGAAACATATGGACTAAAATTGATGACGATATGGACGGTAACCTTTTCAAACTGATTGAATAAAAAAAATCAAGTATCACATGGGCTGAAAATCATGACAAAAAACATATAGCATAAACTCATTTAGGAATGTTTTCTTCATTATTTCGACCGACTCAAAAAGTGTCAGACCTTTTCCTCACCAACTTTTATAAACATTTATGTTATTGTTCAAAGTAATCTTAATTTTAGGATACAGTAGGTGTGGTATGGGAAAGGTATTTTATAAAAGAATTTAACATGCGTGGCCAAGTGTACATTCATATTGTACGCCAGTATTTTGGTACCGGTTCATCTGAATCGGTTCCCATTTATTCACAGCACAGTCATGGCAGAGTGCTGTTTTGTGCTCTGATGAATGTATTTTTTATAACCTGTCTTTTCAGTGACTATGTATAAGTCCGTCTAACTCAACACAACGCAAAGTAAGGTACCGAACAGCATGCGAGTTTTGATATTGCGAGCGAGTTTCGCGAAAATGGATGAAAACAGCTTCGGGAAAATAGTGAAACAATGGGTAAAATTGCTGAAACATACACAAAGATAGGTTTTCAGTTTGTTTAACTGATATTAGAGTATGGACCAGATAAGCTAAAGTTGGGTAAATGAGAACAAAATCAAGTCGCCGGCCACTAAAGGTGGGCATCATGATAACATTGAGTTGTGCATCACTCATCTGGTCTGTTTATTTGACTTTACAACGTTATTCTATTAAATTGAATCCCACATTTCAGTAATGACTGGAGCACACGGTATTTAAGTATGTATGTACGTCACACAACAATGCTGCTTGCTTCCAACCGATTATAGCTATTTACGGAGGTGTGGTCTTTCCTTACTTAGGTATTATCCTAAGTATAGGATTCAGTAAACAGACCATTCGTGATACGGACATGGAATCGTGTGCTACATGTATTCTAGGATACATACAAGAAGGTTGTGTTCAATAATCATCTCACAATCCAAATTCATATTACTCAAAAACTGGCCTTCACGTGATTTCATGTCCATGTATGTGTGAATTCTATCGGTCAGGTAGCTATGTATATCTAATGATTCACCATCGGACACAATTTTTATTGCGTGAAAACGAACAGTTAACCATGGATACTTTTTACACAAATATTATATGTACAACGGTGGCAGCCAGATTGCTCGTTTCACCCGAAGCCTTGTTTGCAGGCATCAAAACAGTAATATGACATGTTTACGAGTATAGTACATGCATGCATTGTACTGTTCTATTCCATTGTAGGCAGCATGTCTATCTATATAATGTTGGCTTCAATGGCTTTCACGGCAAGATTACGTATTCTGTAAGCACGACACGCCTTTCATTCATTTGTGCCGTTTGTCTTGGTTTGAGGCTACAATGAAAGTGGCGGCAGTTGACTTGATAATTGTGGCTGCAGTTGGCAGTGGCGGCAGTTGACTTAATAATTGTGGCTGCAGTTGGCAGTGGCGGCAGTTGACGCAAATCGATTATGAATTTTACCTGTATGAAATGACAAAGCTACTTATAATTCTGAACTTTTCGCATCTATCGGTTGAACTTTGTGACATGGTACCTGTTAATAGATTTTCAGATCTAGCGTACGAAACTTAATGCATGGTATAATATAAAACATAGCGTAAACGGGAAAACATAAAACGCGCTCATCCTTAAGCGTCGTATGTAAAGACTGCGAAGTTGATTACGCGAATTCGAGCGATAACGATTTCAGGTTAAGAGATCATTTCATTTTAAAGAAATTGTAGTTTCGACAGATATACATAGTTATTTCGCGTGCGGAAAAGTCTTAATCGCACGTATTCTCGTAATCACTTGTTTAGTCTTTATTTTAGCTAGAATATAATAGTAGTACAGTTGGCCACTATTGACCGGATAACCGGATAACAAGACTGAATCACGTAACCCCAGCAACCGACAATAAGCACTCCAGTCTCATGGCTATTTTTAATTATAAGTTTTACACTATTCACAGTCATGCACTTTCAAATGTACAGAGTGCTATTATCTAGAAAACATGAAGGTTGGCTGAGTACAAACACACAGCTATAATAAGAAACAATATGCATAATGCGAGGAGGTGTTCTAGAGACGTGTCATCCATGCACGTTAGCTCAGGTAACGCAATCCAGTGAATCAGGTATTCTAGAATAGCATGTCAGCTTCATGTTATCAGACGTGGCAAGATAACAGAAGCGAACGTATTATAATAACATGGGGTCGTGTATGTATCAAGGAGACGACATACGTTTTGATAGTCTAATTGGATATGAATGTAACCGGATATATCTAGAAGTATGCCCTTGTCCCTTGCTTGACGTCAACATATTCTACTTGGGTTGGCGTGATTCGGTGTCTCACGTCAGGTAGTGTGACTGCTCCAATCAAAAACATTATTATTTGAATGTTCAACCATAGTTTGTAGATTATACATATAATAATCTAAACTCCATGTACATGTTTACAGTTAGTTATATATGTATTACAAAGTCTAAATCATTCGGTTCCCACGTTTCTGATTCATACAAAAGCAATTTACAATTCGGAAATGGAATGGCACGCAAGGAAGTTGGTGGCCGACCAACCCAACAGTACTGAGTCGGTTCGTTATTGTCACGAGTATAAACAACAGCACTACAACATTGCCATCTCACAATCATGTAGTACCACCGACCTTTATATGATACTACAACAACAAGCAAATCAGCAGAAACTCGTAGTCCACACCTACAAAAATCACACATGGAATACTGATGAAAAACCATCGAGAATGTGATGCGCATTCAAATCTAGTTCCCTAAAGAAATGATAAATCTATAGTAACATGCAATCATTTTGTTCAGCTGGACTGTCCGGGTTGAGAACGTTTGTGCTAACTATTTACTAGAATCAGGAGTCTTATAAAAATCCGTTCATGTATTTGAGAATTGACGTCATTGTCATGTGTAATACGGAAATCAAACCCTCCTCCGTCAGATAAGCCGATATCCTTCCCTTTATTGATATAAGCCGATATATATATAGAATCTTATGGTTTTATTAAAATTGAACGAAACCTTCATAAGCGGAATCAGGTACTGTATGTTATGAAAACGGGCAATGAGCATTTCTGACACAGAAAACAAGCTTATGACAGACAACAAAATGCACAACTTGTGAGCAATACACATTTACATAGCTATTCTATTCAATCGAGAGAATTTAAATGAAACAAATCATGTAAATATGATCATAAAGCAAAGTTTTGATGCCATCTGCAACAATGTTTACACAGGATACATACACAAATGCTACAGTAGGACAGCAGTAGGCTGCAACACTACACACTGAATTAAAATGAGTACAACCCGCCGAATGTGAAAATGCTTTTAGTATGACACACATATGTTGGGTTTGTTAGAGGACATATAAGAGTTATCCATAAATACTATATATTTTTTTCTACCTCTATTCGAAAATATTATGGTTGAACAAACATACTTTCTGTGATTGTGCAATAAAGTATACGATAAAAGTTAGATATGAGTATTAATAGCGCATTTTATTGCTTACGCCATTTAAAGAAGCATTACTGTAACGTGTAACTTGTAACAATATGGGTGAAAGTTATCATCAAGTAAGCCATATAATAATCATAGAAGTCAGTAGTAACATGTGGTATTATAAATCTCATAGAATCATAATGAAGTATGATGGATTCACTTGGGCACTCTGCGCAGTTCATTGGTGAGCCAGAAACCAAAGCTGATGAGTACCATACTGCCGGATTGGTGGCAGGCGGCCAGCCAGGTGGGCACATAGTGGATCAGCGTAAACACGCCGAGTGTGGCCTGCATCATATCACATCACATCACAAAAATCATAAATAAGCAAAATTCCTACCATGCATTATTTTCAGAAAGTTACAAGTTGATGGAAATGAAGCATAAAAGAAATGCTCAGCTGGTTAATGATGAACATTTTACACATAGTAAGTAACCTGAGCGTAAGCAGTGAGCATGAGTGCATGCAGTACACCTCTGGTTCGTCTGGCCAAGGGCACACGACGTGCCAGCAGCCAGGTCAGGCTCACAAGACCCAGTGTCGTGTACGCCTTGAATCAATTAACATTTGTATATCACTCATAATTAATCATCGTTAAATCGTTACTCGATGAGTTATCGACGTTCCCACAACAGTCATTTGCTAAATATATTCTGTATTACACAAACTGTGTACACAATACACAAACTAACTAAGTTATCAACTTTAAACTAACAAAATTCCTGTGCAGAAACTGAACGGTGGTCGGGTTTTCGGTGAGATTACGATACCAGGGTTGTTGTGCCCAGAGATCAGTGGGTACGTATCGGTCAGCCATCAACGGCCACGAATTGTAGACCAAACCTGCGTCCAGGCCAGCCACAAATGCGCCTGCACATTTTGGTTGTTGAGTAATTAGAAAATTAATCTTAGTTTTATTTTTTGGACCTGTATGAGTTACTTAGAAACATGTTGTAACTTAATGTGAAATAGTTGTGACTTAATATCGAAACGAAAACTGTGATGCAAGTCACGCACCGAGTACAGCTGTGATGAACATGGCCGTCTTGGATGCGTGTGCCAGACCTCGGATTCGGCCAATACCACGGATATGGTTGTGCTGAAAATTTTGCATAATCATTCACTCCAACACTAAACCAGTCTCCTCAATCACTCATACTCGCTTACGATTACTGTCATGTCTGATGCAATGAACAACACTCCAAAGAACGATCAGCAGTATAAACGACCAGTTAACTAACAGAATTAAAGCGAACTAAGTGTGTAAGTAAACTAATGTAAGTTGTAACGAAGTCTGTCACCAACGTCATAAGGTGTGAACACATGCGACAGACCCGACCAGAGCAACATGGTGTAAAGTACGATAGCCGATGTCAGATGTGACGCCAATCGATACTGACTGACCCGAGGATGCGTCGGGTCCGAGTTTTTGCTGGGATCCAAACCTGATCGCACCATGTACCAGCCAAGGAAACCCTGTAAGTGCTTGTTAAAACGCGTTAAACCTTGTTAAAACGCGATGCATTATTTTCTTCATTGAACCATCTATATTAGAAAGTTAAAGCTTTTATCTCAAGTGAGCTTGGTAAATCCAACCTGAAAGAGTAGCAGTCCACCAGCCAATCCCATTCTGCGTTTCATGGCCCGGTCAAACCAACCACGGGCCGCAAAGTAACCGGCCGGAATGAAGAAGGCCAGACCGATGCACCTAAAATAATAACAACACAATATACAAAAAGTATGACAATCATTCAGTCTCAAACCAGAGTGTATGAATATAGCAGTTATGTGAAAGTGATTGCAAAAAACCTTCCCCACATGCGATGACCGTATTCCATGTAAAAGATGAACTTGAACTCGGATAGTGACATCTCCTTGTCGGTGCCCACTTTGCTAAAAATATAAATAATTTGGAAGGTATACTTTTATTGTAAAACAAACAATCGATCGAAACCAGTACTATTTCACCAACTATTTATACTCGGGAAATTGTTTGTACTTTTCGAACTCGGCGATCCACTCGTCTTGGTTGAGTGGTGGTCGCATGCCCTTGAATACGTTCCATTCGACGATGCTCAGTCCGGATTCGGTCAATCTAAACATTTTTTACTATCATACATTTAAAAAATTCCTTCACTCACTCACTCACTCACTCACTCACTCACTCACTCGCTCACTCACTCACTCACTCACTCACTCACTCACTCACTCATTCATTCACTCACTCACTCACTCACTCACTCACTCACTCACTCACTCACTCACTCACTCACTCACTCACTCACTCACACTCACTCACTCAATCACTCACTCACTCACTCATTCCCTCACTGACCTTGTGAGTCCACCCAAGGTGACAGCCCCGAAGCACATGCCAGCACATCCCAACAGCCATCCACCCAGTACCTTCCTTTGGCCCGAAGTCAAATGTCCCGACAGTTGACCACCCAAAATGTATTTTTTCTCAGTTGTCTGAGCGCATTGCCTGCAATAACGAACATGCAAACTGCGATAATTGAACGGCTCACCCGACAAAATTGATAGGTGAAATTTCTCACCCACCATCTGCAAGAAGCTTTCGATTTTCATTGTGTTTTCTTTGAACTCATCTAGTATGAAGGATTGTTTGTGTCAGGTAACGTATGGAAAGGAGTCAAAGATAGCGCTGCTCGCACTCTTCATACGACAACCAAAGCCTTTTGAACTGAACTGAACCCTGCTGATGTACAGCTAGCAAACACTTTATCAGTTACGTATATGCCTGCTTTCCATGATTCAATGTTTGCAGCAACAAATATCCAAAACAAGAGTTCAACTTCTAGTAATAATACTTAATTATGTATTTATTTTTTTGCCTGTTTTTAGTAATTCTGTAGGGCGTCATTGTTGTGCGAGCGAGAAACGTGTATTGAGCTGTGGTACAGCCCCAGGCTTTGGCTGACCAATATCACCCAAGTCGCACTGATTATGTTTCTCCCATACTTCGTTTACTTGTTCATGCTTACTTTAGTGTAGACATCTTACGTTTTTAATCTTACCATATCTGAGATCCATCTACAACAAAAGTTATTAAGCATGTTGAAAACTTGAATAAATACATATGTACATAACTTCATTATTCTAATGTAACGTACAAACGTAAAAGTATTTGGTACATAGTTCAAAGATTAACTCGTGATATTATGTTAACGATTCACAAACCGAAATGTAATGAATACGCAGTATAAGTTGAATTCCCTCACAATCAATGATTTGTTGCGTTCACCATATTGCTTCCAAGTTGCATGGTTCTAGGTTCTGATGCCGAAGGTGTCTGATAAAACTGCTATGAATGTGCACATGCTTGTTTACGTTTGTTGGGCCAACAACAACGTGCACAGACATTCCTTCGACTCGACTAATAGCAGAACAGACCGGGTATTGCCCCATCTCAATGACTCCGGCTCACAGGACGGCGTGAAATCACGGAATAATGGAGGCCATTCCAGGATGGTGCGTGCACCCATGCAAACGTGCCCAAATTATGTTCGGGGTCTAGACTACGAGCGAATGAGGAAACAAGCAGTTGGCATCTTATAATCACGAAAATCACGGAAATGGACAATGAGATCATAATTTAATAAAAAGATCTAAAAATGTAAATCTAGCGTTTATGATTAGAGATGCTCGTCCGCAAGGGCATGACACCAAAAAGCGAGTCCATCCATTATAAGGGACGGCACGTTATGCCCGCTTGAGTGGCACTTCGAGCTCCCTGGGCACGCACATAAACCTCTAGTGATTTCAGTATATCGTATTTTGTGGGTTACCTCACTTTTATAATCATAGATTGGTACATGTATTCTATGAGTTCTATTGTGGGTCACGATTTAGTATAACACGTTTTTGCGAAAAATCTCACATTATACACAGTAAAATATTTACGGCTAGAATTTTCTAAAATTTCATGAATCAATTTTTTCACTTTCTGTCATTCCACCCATTTTTTGCCTCTCAATTTCATTGGTTTACCCTGCTAAACGTGTTGAAGGTGATCGACTATAAGTCAGTAGTGTTTCGACTTTGGTAAAGTACATACCTTTCCTGGATGAAATAACCAATGCAATATGACAATATCAAATTACGGCGCGCAGTTGTCTTTTTCGTTTGCTTCCGATGCAGTTAACTTCAACCGGATTCAACGAAAAATGTGCTTTTCCAATATTGTTTTCATTCTCAAGTTTATTTTGATTTACGAAAACTTGTATATAAAACTGCAGATGCACATTTATGAAAGCCTATCCTCGTGAAATACTCGTAATATCTAAAAATTAGTGGTTCATTGACGAACGTAAAGTATTGAAATATTTGTGGTGAGCGCGGACAGAATGAGTGACGAATGGAGATGACCTTACACAACGCACAAGTGTTGTGCCCTCCTTACAAGTTAGGCAACAACATCCAACGATGGCATATGCAATATGGATGTACTTCCAGATGATCTATGCGTCCGTGGCATTAGTCTCATATTCAATAAATGGCTTTATTACCACTGCTTCCAATCTAGGAAATGCTGCAAAACATTGTGGAACTTACAACCTATAGACTCAATGTCGATCAATACTATGAACAAATGTTCACTCTATACACTGTCACATTAGTAATAGGATATTTATTTAAACAGTTTTCAGGGATATGCAAACCTGAGAACTGAATATGTTGGGCGACATATTAACGTTGATATCACAGCGGATGACATGGTCATCATGTATCACATACTTGCTTGTAATCGCCATCTCGAACACTGTACGGGCATCGCCTATGGAACATCAACTGTTCACGGTTGGTCACTGTGATAGCCTTCACTAACTTTTGTGCAATCCAACATGAAGGTCTATCATCTTTTTTATAGTGTTTACATTTGTCAGTTTGATAGATTTATAGTAGAATCATGAAAAACACTATTTTCATGTCTGACAATGTTCAAAAACAAGTTCTTACCAAATTTATAAAACATTGACACATTTTTACTCGTGCATCTATTATACGAAAAAAATCGTGAACTGTCATTATATGAGTAATGTATGGTATGAAAATCAGGACTTGCTGCGCGGCTACAACAACCTGGTGCGACCTGTGGCCAATGTGAGTCAACCAGTGGTGGTCACGTTGGCTGTTATACTCCAACAGATCATTGATGTGGTACGTTGCCATTCATTACATACTCATGTACGAGACTTACTTTTATTTATTGAATTGAAATTACTAACACATATAAATGTAATATTTTAGGACGAGAAAAACGAACAGGTCACCCTCAACTGCTGGCTGCAATATGTTGGTTCACTAGTGGCACATTTTAACAATCAAAGACCAAAGTATAAATTGTATATACTGTAGTAGTATGATAGCTATTATACAGCAGCATATTACAACACGGTAAGGAACAACATATAATAATATTGTGTTTGACAGTCCTGGAGCGACAACAAGATGCACTGGAATCCGGATGACTACGGTGGCATCTCCAACGTTCGATTTCCGTACGGGTCGCTGTGGAAACCAGATGTGCTTATTTATAACAGGTAACCATAACAATAACAATAACAGCTTGATTTTTCCTGAAGTTCAAAGCATTTTGTCTCAATATAAATATGCTGATGAATGATTGTTCGTAGCGCGGCAGACGGGTTTGACTCGACGTACCCAACCAACCTGATTGTGTACAACGAAGGCACGGTCGAATGGATACCACCAGGCATATTCGAGATCAGCTGTAAGGTCGATATCACATGGTTTCCGTTTGATGAACAACTATGCTTTTTCAAGGTACGTTTCATATAAATCAGATAATGCCACCGATGAAATTTTACCAGGCAAATAATTTTATATGAAACCGATTTTCTAATTTAAAAAGTTAAGTTTGGTTCGTGGACATACGACGGCACAAAGATTGACCTGGTGGCAGCTTCGGATGGTATGGACCTGTCCAGCTACGTCATCAATGGAGAGTGGGATCTTTACAGTTGGTCTCATAATACGTTACATTTGTAGTCAAAAGATTTCTCCCATAGCTGAGTGAACTTATTAATAGAACTGAACTAGAACACTTTACAAAAGAGCATACTAGGCTACTATGTAAACATACATATCTAACGCCGAAAACCACGAACCCGATATAAATATCTTCAATGTTTACAGAAACCGTAGCCGTGAGATCGGAAAAGTTTTACGACTGCTGTCCTGAGCCGTATCCCGACATTCGTTTCCAAATGTTCATGAAACGTAGAACGTTGTACTTTGGTGTTAACCTGATCACACCCTGTCTCATCATCACATTATTGACCATACTCGGATTTGCGCTGCCCAGTGACGGATGTCAGAAAGTCACACTTCGTTAGTACCCAGTCACACTTTTTATTATTTATAAAGCAAATTCCGCATCCGTTTGAAAATATCTGTAACCATAAACATTCAGACTTAGACATGGGTACACTTTGGTCCCCGACTAGATCGGGTTTGTCTGCGGATTCACCAAATACAGTACAGTAACCGATATGATATCAAACAAGGTTCGAATCAAGTTTGAATCAAGCAAAATCAAATCAATAATTGCAGAGATCACAATCATGTTGGCTATCTGTTTTTTCCTGGACGTGGTAGCCAAAATGTCTCCGCCTACGTCAGAAGCTGTGCCACTACTGGGTGAGTGAATCACGAATTGAGCACAGCTCATTTAAAGACGTAACAAATTTTCTTCAGGTGTATTCTTCTCAACCTGCACGGTTCTGAGTGCTGCTTCTGTGGCTATGACTGTCGCTGTGCTCAACATCCATCACAGACATCCCGACTTCTACCAAATGGGATACAAGGTTGACTCCAACTTCAACCATCACTCATTTTTTCACCACAGTCCACAGTGTAGTCTTCAATATAACAGTATTTTATAAACATTAAAATCAATATGAGTGCATAACTATGTTGTTGTTGTTATAGACCCGAGTGCTGCTGATCTACTGGTTGCCGTGGTTTGTGGCTATGGAACGACCTGGCAAGCCACTCAAACTCCACACCCTGCCCAGTCTGTTCCCCAAGAGTAAGAAAGAGGAGGAGCGAGTGAAATCGCCGTGGTATCGCGGCTGCTGTGGCGTTGCACGAAAAAAGCGTTAGTACATTTTTTGGATTGACAACAGACCTTTTTTCATGTAGACCTCTAGTGGGTATGTTGCCTGACTAGTCTAGCTAGTGCGTAGGGCGCCAACCTCTCTATCAGCAAACACAACTCCGAATGGTATTAGTGTGCCCTGTTGGCTCCAGTAATGAAGAAGTGAAGTCCCAGTAAAAAATACAGAGCTTAAATATTGGCTCGGAATCCAGCATTGTGTTAAACTAGCTTGTAATTTTAGCAGAAAGTACGATAAGTAATGTGGGCTCGTTCGAACAGCTGATGACGGAGAACGACCCGGATCAGATCGATGCTCGGATCAACGAGTGCTACGTGCAGTTGAGTCAACGAAAACATGAGATTGACACGTACACACAGAATGCTGTCGTGCTCATGCACATGGCATATACACATGTCAAGGTAATAATAACATAACAATATTAATACTAAATCTATAGCTTAACTTTTTAATTTTTATACACGATTGGGAAAATAAATTTAATGAGTATAGGTTGGTTAATAGAAGATACCCTCTAAAAATCCGTTCACGAGTTTGAGAAATGATCCTTTGATCTACGAGGCTAAAAATATGAGACGATGATGGTCAAAATACTCCACATTTAACAGTTACATAATGTGTAAGAATGAAAAATTTACATTTTGGTTCCCACATTATTTTGTGATCGATTGTTGCTACAACTTCAGAAAATGACGAAGAGCATGCAATCAGCGGACACGGATAGTGAACTGAAGAATGAGTGGACGTTTGCAGCAATGGCCATTGACCGTCTCTGCTGCTACATGCTCGCCGCACTCATTTCAGGTTCGTAACACACTAAAACGTATTTGTTACAGCCTTAAAGGTGTTTGTAACAGACTAAAGGTGTTTGTATTAGACTAAAGTGTTTTATCGTTTCATTGAGAAGAAAAAATGCAGTATGGTATATATTTCAGCATCAACTTGTTTCATCTTCTTCAAGGCGCCCTACCTGACGGTGCCCATTGAATCATCCGGTGATCATCATTAGATTGTGCCAAATTACATACTTGTCCAAATGAACGTTCACCTGATTCTCGTAAAACACTGATAATATTTATTTTGTATAAGAGCCCCAGTCTGTAAGAATCGACAGGTCCGGGAAGAAAAAATGTTTTCGTTCAACCATCACCGTTCCCGGTGGAAATAAGTTTCTATAGTAAATCGATATCACTGAACACGAAAATCGTAGTGGTTTTTCTAAAAAAATCGGTTAACAAAAGTTATGTATTGAAACTAGGCTCAGAGCACCTCATGAAAATATCAATTCACCTGCATCCCGTGTTAAGCTTTCTGGAGGGCGGAATTTTCTAGTTTGATGCCCGATATTAAATACAGTTATTTGTTCGAGTCTTACGAATATTCTGTGAAATTTTCAACGAAATTTATCGGCCACAACTTCTTATACATTGGGTTGAGTGTTCTCGATTGAGCCTGCTTTTTAGCATTTTTTACTCTTTTTCACATTCATATTGATAGAAAAAGTTATGTTTTGTAATTTGGAGAAAAGGCGAGCGTGAGTTGTGTTTGCAAGGTTCTTATAAACATCTGGATGAAAGGAATCTATGCCCAAGTTCCATTTGAACAGTTTCCGGAACCGTTTTCAAACAACGCGCGCACCAACCAGCCAGTAGTACGGCAGTGAGCGGATGAAATAAGAAAGTCATTTCCCGTGGTTGAGAGTGGTCCGAAAAAAACAGAAATAATGGCTTTTTCTTGTTTATACTATGATTTGGAGACAGAATATATATATTTATCGCCGAAAAACCGTTAATATCGTTATTTTTCTCGTCCGCTACTGATTAAAATTGTTGTTTACCTTTTTTCGAACTGATGTTTCAAGTAACAACAAGTGGCCGTTTGGTTGACGCGCGCGTTGTTTGAAAACGGTCCCGGAAACTGTTCAAATGGAACTTGGGCACAGATTCCTTTTATTCAGATGTTTATAAGAACCTTGCAAACACAACTCACGCTCGCCTTTTCTCCAAATTACAAAACATAACTTTTTCTATCAATATGAATGTGAAAAAGAGTAAAAAATGCTAAAGATCAGGCTCAATCGAGAAAACTCAACCCAATGTATAAAAAGTTGTGGCCGATAAATTTTGTTGAAAATTTCACAGAATATTCGTAAGACTTGAACAAATAACTGTATTTAATATCGGGCATCAAACTAGAAAATTCCGCCCTCCAGAAAGCTTAACACGGGATGCAGGTGAATTGATATTTTCATGAGGTGCTCTGAGCCTAGTTTCAATACATAACTTTTGTTAACCGATTTTTTTAGAAAAACCACTACGATTTTCGTGTTCAGTGATATCGATTTACTATAGAAACTTGTTTCCACCGGGAACGGTGATGGTTGAACGAAAACATTTTTTCTTCCCGGACCTGTCGATTCTTACAGACTGGGGCTCATAAACTGTATTATTCATGTGGAGTAAGCATTAGCTGCTTTATTTAGTTAGAACCTTCAAGTTTGCACTCTTTTATTACATTTGGTTATTGAACAATTATTTGTTATACCCATAGAATTTCTAACAACAAAAAGTAGAATGAGTATCGGTAGTTTTGTGAGTGGAACAATGTAAACACGAGTAGATACATTCCACAAATCACGACACTCGTGTAAGTCATACCCGAGCCAACCAGCAATTGACATGACGGTGTTACTGGTCTGATGTAACGTGATAACCTGCAAACAACCGGGCCATGTGTGCCAGTAAGGCTGCAATGCTTGCCATGCCAACTGGATACCAACCTGATCGTTGATTAAACAAATCTCATAGCTGCAATCAGACAACAACTCGTCCTAATTCAACGTTTTACCCACTGCCAACGGTGATAAGCATGAATCACAGCAACCCATAACTATAATTATTTATTTATCTTACACCTCTTATCTGCTGCAGTAATACAATGGCCAAACCAAAGCATAACCAGTGTGTAACGGGTTTGCTGCAAATCCAAAAATACACCACGGGTAACCCGAAATGATCAGTGGATATATTTGGCGCCAGATTTCAAACACCGCAGAATTGATCCGATCACAATTGTGCCGAAATGCAACAATAAAGCCCGTCTAGACAGCAGAAGCAGGCAGCCGTCAACTCGAAGCAGCAGCACTCGGTGCGTTGACGCTAATACAATAATACAATAATTGTATTTACCACCCGAATCAACGCATTGCGCACCACTCAAACCCAAGCCCACTGTTGTTTCCACTACAGCGTCACTCTGGTCGGCACTTACCAGTCGCACTGACACACTACCAACTTGTGGCAATAACTCGCATTGCACAATAAATAAAACATACATATAATTAATGTTTTGGATTTGGTGAACATATTGGGCGACAACAAGGATAGGGATGGAGGAGAGAAGCGTAATGAGGTGTATTACTTCAATCTTGATTGTCGTCGTCACCGCTAGGTTATTTCTATATTTAAACATGTTTCATTTATGTAACAGTCTTTACAAAAAAAACAAAACATTTTTGTTGATTATGTTAAGATTATGTGGGTGTTCTCAAGCCGAGCATGACCTGTACGTCGACCTGATGGATGGATACAGCGTGCTCGAACGTCCAGTCAGCAACGTGTCCAAACCAGTGGTCGTGTACCTGGGTATCGTCTTACAGCAACTCATCGACGTGGTTGGACGCATTCCAAAACCATATGTTCAATTGTTCTCATATTATTAATTGCTGCTCAACAAACGTTCATTTCAATGAGTGCAACTAAAAATATTAAAAAACTGATCTTTTTCAGAACGAGGTCGAGCAGACGATCACAATGAATGTGTGGCTGAACTATGTTAGTCTGAGACTGAGATGTTGTCGGGTCAAATGGCAATACGATTGTTGGGTTGCCTAGCCATTTTTTCACGAGTGATTTTTTTATAAACCGATCAACAGCAGGATGGTAGTTTTATAAAATTATTGATAAACAACAAATTAAATTACCTGTTTTGACAACTAGGCATGGAACGACTATCATCTGGCCTGGGATCCAACAAAGTACGAGAATATCAGTGACGTCAGATTTCCGTCTGATCAGCTGTGGAAACCAGATGTGCTGCTCTATAACAGGTCAGTGCCGGATAATGTCTTACTGGATTTAGTAGACAATAATAATAATAATAATAATTTATACTAATAGTACACAATATGAACACAATTAAAGTATATATGTTGATGATAGTTTAGCATGAACCACTCAGTTTGTCAAGTCAAATTATTGTAATAACTACATTTGTTCATGTACAGCGTAGATTCTGACTTTGACTCGACGTACCCGACGAATCTGGTGCTGTACAGCGACGGCACGGTCAACTGGATACCGCCCGGCATATTTGTGGTCAGCTGCGAGATCGACATCACTTGGTTCCCGTTCGATGAACAGAAATGCCATTTCAAGGTTCTCATCAAATGACCACATCGTTAACGAGTTTTTTGTACATACGGGTGGCCCAAAAAAACTTTTGCGTTAGAGCAAGCTACATATATTGTGATAGCTGTAGAAAAGTTGCGCGTTTTTTCATATATTTTATAGTTACTTCTGCTTTACACCTATGAACCTGCGCATATTACATCATTTTGCGAGATATGCCTAATCAAATGCGCTATACCGCATTGACTACAACTTTTACAGTGACTGTTAACTCGACAGGTTTTTATTCGCCCTGTACATACGCTATGTCAGGTCCATTGCAGTTTGGTTCGTGGTCATTCGACGGCACCAAAATCGACCTGCAACCGGGCGAGAAGGGCTTCGACATGTCCGAGTACCTGCTCAACGGAGAATGGTCCATTGAAAGCTAGTACATTATCTTCTTCTTCACTGAACCCAACGTACCAAGCCAACTTTTGTGTTCAACAGAATTTGATAATGTTCAATCAATCTCAGAGACCTACGTTGTTCGGATGGAACGTTTCTACGACTGCTGTCCCGAACCGTACCCCGATCTCAAATTCTGGATGATAATGCGTCGACGTACCCTGTACTTCGGCCTCAACCTGATCGTGCCATGCATCCTCATCACACTCATGTGCGTACTCGGATTCATGCTGCCACCCGACGCCGGAGAAAAGATAACATTACGTTAGTCTTATGTATCTTCAACCCTAATCCACCAATTAAGACTATACTTTATATACATTTTATCGAATTGTCGAAGGCTTTTTCACAATTATGCTGATAACGAACAGAACGTCGTCACAGTCCACCAGTCCATGGGTAGATGACAAAAAATTGCAGTAAAAACTGACATTGTAAATAGCAAGAATGAGCCAGATAATATGCTGTCAGAGATCACCGTACTGCTGGCAGTGTGCGTGTTTTTGAACATGGTTACCAACATGTCACCCACCACTTCAGAGGCAGTCCCATTACTTGGTTCGTTGTACATATCATCACGCAAATTAAACAAACTTATTAAACTTTCTCTGTCTCTCAGTTTATCAAGTATGTTATTATCAACATCTACATACTTCTACTAGTGATTTGGATTATATTGCTGACTAACATTCTTCGTCCATGATTTGTTGTGTGCTTGTTAGGTATCTTCTTCTCGACGTGCATGGTTGTGGTAGCCGCTGCCGTAGTAACAACGGTCATGGTGCTCAACTTTCATCATACATCGCCTGATTTCAACGAAATGGGTTACACGGTGGGTGACACTTTCTTCTTTAGACCACCGAAATATATTTCAAGTACACATACTGTATAATGAACAATGAAATGATTCAGACCCGCTGTATTCTGCTTTACTGGCTGCCCTGGTTGCTGTACATGAACCGACCGGGTCAAAAGCTCGGTCGCAAAGACCTACCCAACCCGTTTCACGAGCCCAAGGATGACGAGTCCGAATCCACCGGCAGTGTCAGATCACAGAACGATGTTGATGATGGGGTCATTGACGAACGTCAGAGTCTCGGTTGGATTATTAATTACGCAATCGGGGTTGAATCACAGTTGAATGACGGAATTTTAAAATGCGTTTAACTTGAAAGTTTTACATGTCAGGTCCAAAGTTTCAGTATTATGGATATAAATTAGTTGAACCAACACTTGACTGACACTAGTATAGTATTAATAAAAGGAGTCTATACAATCATACAATTTGAAACAGTAGGATTTTCATAACATACGTGACTTCCACATAATTTTCTGTGAATGAATGTGGCTAAAATTGTTTGAGTGACGACAACCAGTGAACAAACACTACTCAACGAAGACAACGATATAGACGAAATCGATCAACGCATCAACGAATGCTACAAGTTGGCTGACTGTAGTAACCATGATTTAGTGAGAGCTGAGAAACATTACCAGAAAATGACAAGATTTTGGCTTCAACCTTATCATACAACATTTGTGTTTGTTCAGGAAAATGGCTGAACGCCAGGTTGAACTGCAACTTGATATGCACACACAGAGTCGTCTTTACGTTATGCATAGAATATACACACAGCTCAAGGTTGATTACTACATACAAAAATAGGCTATACAATTAAAATCTCGGTTCACTGACTACTGAATTCAACATTTTCAGACAATTACAAAGCGCATGCGCGACGAGGACGACAACAAAGAGAAGCAGAACGACTGGGTTTATGCGGCGATGGTCAGTTACATTTTTTACAGAAGCCGAAACACTTTTTTAACACTTTCAGCCCTATCGACATTTTCTAACAATTCGTAAAACTCAATGAATTATCATAATTCAGGTGATCGACCGCTTCTGTATGTGGCTGTTGTCCGTGTTCATCTTGATGAGCACCTGTTTCATCATGTTCAAAGCTCCCTATCTGACCGTATCTCTAGACGACTTCAAAGCAGCCAAGGCCATGGCGTGATGATTCGCGTGATTTTCATTTGGCGAGCAAGCTTATTCAGAAAGGACTTTTATATTTATTAAAAATAAAAATAATTCAACTGATCGCGGGATGAAAATATAAAACGTGAAAGTACAAAATAAAACTTAATCGTACCTGATCATGAGCTTAATAGCCGAGTTTTTTATGATGTTCCGGGCTGGATTGGCACAGACGAAACCATTATGCACCAGACGACTCAGCAACATCATCGTAATTTACTATAAAACAGATTTTATAAACATATGAATAACTTACAACCAATTAAACCTCAAGGATCACGAATGCCACTCAGTTATCAACTGGACTAGTTATACACCGACACCAAATAAATATGACCATTAAATAAACCCATATTAAAAAGCACAACATGCTTCGATCATGTGTCTGATAAACAGCAGCTCTCATGAATGTGTATCACGAAACAATCAAACAAACAATAAATTTGAACCATTTATTTTAAATTAATACGTACCAGCTAAAATAGTAATCATAAGAACAACATATTAAGAGAACGGACTAGCGTTCATCCCTTGATAAAAGGCTAAATACATTGCATACATAACGAAGCAAAACTCAACTGTTAGACGTCTCAGTAATGAGCTGACCAGATTTCACACCTAAAATGTTACGAATATAATGTTCGGAGCACTGGAGGGACTTGAGGAATACGACACGAGACAAACAATAATAAATTATAACTAGCAGTTACTAATCCGAGTTGATGTCAAACCAAGAAGATGATGAGCAATCAGTATTAGGCAAAGGGTAATAATGAATCTAAATCACTATAACAAGCAACGTGGTCAGCTATTTGATGTGATGTTGGAGGTCGTGTCAGTGACCGACAGTCCGTTGGGTAGTTTGCCGAACAGCTCCATCTTCTTACGCCAGTAAAACACCACAGATCGATCCCAAATGTTCTGGAACGAATCGACGGCCGGTCGCACATCCAACTGAGCGAATCCGAAGTTATCGGGCGTGATGTCGCCGTCGTAATAGTCGATCACGTAGTGCACTTCCTGGCCACATCGGTCGATGATCCAATCGTGACGGTCGAACGGCAGCTCGTAACTAGAATATACCACAATGCTACTATGGCATCCACATTTTCAATTTTTGCTCTCAAAAGATCAGGTTATTAATTACTAGCATTTCAGTAAGTGGTCTTATTCTCATGTAAACATGAAAAAAGAAAAAATGGGTGACAAAAGCAAGAGTAATAAAAAGTGAGAATGCAAATACCAACCCCATCCAACTGCGCATGCGAGCGCGGGGCGTATATCGTTTGGCATCACCTTTGAAGCTCTTCAGTTTGGGGCAGTCACACTCCCTAAAACAATGAAAATAAATTTCAACGGAAAGGAAAATGCCAACTACACTGCTTAAAACTATTTTTCTGTCTACCATTCACCAACTTATGCAGCATGTTTTCCCAGAGCAGAATTTCCTGCCAGGCGCGCTCGTTATTGACGTTGTGAATAGCGATGATGTTGTCCATATCCTTGGGGGACAGCGCATCCTCCTGCCATCGCCACCCTGTACATCACAAAACAAATTATGTTATCACAATATCAAGTTATCGACTAACAATCACAAATAATTGATAGTGGAATCAATTAAGAGGGGTAAAAAATCAACAATTGTCCGCGATTCGAACACTAACAGTAGTTTCACTAACAAGATGAAAAAATATATAAATTGATCAGATTTAATAGTGATAAAAACATCAATTGCAAATGTCAACCTTTTCTGAGCATGGCATTCCAGAACATCTGTGCCGACGGATAGGTCCACGTGCTCTCGGTTTGTGCCCGAGGTATATTTGACTTTTGTCGATCGGTGGACAATGGGAACGGCTGGTCCTTGGCCGGACGCTGGTTCGGAGGCGGCATCTCAAATACACCGTTTAATATAACTGTTTAGACTTTTATAGCTTCCAAGTGTTTACAACGAAATCTACCATAAGCCAAAGGGATAAGTCGTCATGAACTCATGCCAAAGAGGATGACAACAATCATCAACAATATCACTTTTTTCTTGGTACGTATAAATTAAATGAAAGGGCAAACAGTGAGTTAAAATTTTGCGGTAGCATGATATACGTGATCGTGATTCTTTGTGCCCAACTTAACAAACCATATTTGTGGGATCGACATTGCCAGCAGTCATGCACGCATCGCCCGATGACATCGGACACTCGGATGGCAACTTCTTTTCCTGACCTGGTTCCACAGGACACGAAGAATTCGATAACCCTTTAAAAACAATTTTAACGGAGTTTTTAAACATTTTGTATCTGTCGGCAGAACAAAAAAATATTTTACGATCAAGACATGAAGCAACAAACCTGCCGACATGCGCTGGGCTGTTTTCATGTCGATTGTTGGTTTGTATTTGTCACTGGATGCTGCAGACGCAGCCGGTGTTGACTGAGAACCACCCATCTCGCGAACGGTACTTCAACAACAGTAATTGCTGCGTGATAAACGAACCGTGATAATTACATAAATAAGATATAACTTCACATAATATCAGGGTAATAAATATTGGTTTAATCATAATCGATTGATTACAACGTAGGCTACGCTTCAGTTTACTAAAGATCCCCGTAGTATCACAAGTCTATAACCATATTTTATTTTCTGAAAATACACCATTCGGAAGAAATCAAGGCAAATAATAAATGTGTCAACAGCAACAGCTAACCGAAAGAATGCGTGAGTCTGAATAGAATCATCTGAAATTTACAAACGGAAATATATAGTGACTCTTCATACTATGATAACAAATGAAACAAAACCATAACATAACAATAACAACGGTGCGCGCAACAAACGACCACCACGAGTTTTAAAGGGAAAATTACGGATCACCGCATAGTCGAAAAAGAAATGTCCATTGATTCCATTAGTTTTTCGAGCTGTTAGACAACCAGTTTTTTAGTCGGGCACAAAAAGAAAAAAAATTCTCTTTCATTTAAGACAAAAAATTGCTCAAAAACAAATCAGAACTTTGCACCGCAAATGAACTCGCGATCGACCCACGATTTCAGCATTGACAAAGTAAGACACGACAAGGTGAATCAATATGTTGTCTCCACAACTTTACTCATCTTTTTATAACTGTACTATAAGTAAGTTTGGACTGTATCATGATGAGTTATGATGAATTGGTTAAGCACTTGAGCAACGCGGTGGCACCGGCATGTGACTGCTGCTGCAGCTTGTCGTGGTAGGCCTTGAGGGCGTTGCGCAGTACCACCGATTCCTTGTCGCCCGATTCAATCATGCTAAATGATGAACGTGATCAACTCCATTTTCACACATTTGTAAATAAAACAAAATTAAAGGCTCTCATTATAAATTTAGAATGTTCTCAATACAAACAAAGACTACCCGACGTGGCTTAAAAACATCTCAAACCCTGAGAATTGGAAGTCCTCTGCTGATTTAGCGAACTCAACCGAAGTTGTTTCAAACGTGTTTCTGCTTTTAATTTAGAACTATTCTATAACAACGAACTCACTGTGCTACGCAGTGACGTCATGAAAAGTCGAATCGCGTTGATATGATTGGTGATTGTGGTACTTACTTGAGCAGGACAAAGCATCCTTTGTTGCATGCCGTCCAGTGTGTCATCTCGTCCACACTCAATCTGCCAATCACCGTGCCCGTCAGCGTTGGACGGCCGGCCTCCACCAAATACTTATCTGATTTTAGTAATCTGGCGATGACGAAATGCGATCGCGGATGTTCGACACAGTGCAGCTGGCCCTCAAAGTTGGCCGGGATGAATTCGATGGCACACAACTGCAAATATTTTATTCAAACATTGATTGACTCGCGTAGGACAGGTTTCAGAATAACACTGATTACTGAATACACGGAATAATCCTGCAAAAACTCCTGAAATCGAGATAATAACCTCGGCAATGACATCGAAGCATTTTTGTCGTTTGTCGTCCACCGATTTCTCGTCTTCCGAAGTGGCTGCAAAACAGTACATTGAAGAGTTGTAAAAAAAATTCTTGTGGTCATGATGATGAATAATGATATTGTATTTGTATAAACCAACCAGGTTCTTGTGTTGTTTCAAGTGCGTTGAGCACGAACACAGCCAGGTGTTTATCTTCTCCCAACAACATATTGTTCATGTTTTCTGCCACGTAATCGAGTACCGCAGGCAACAACGGCACCCTCAGTTCACGCCATCGTACGGCTGCGTCCTTCTTGCTTTCCGCGTTGTTGTCGCCCTCAAATCCGTTAAAAACCATTCATATTGAATCAAATAAATTAAATCACAGAAACAATATTTTATTTCATTTTTGTGTCAAAACAGTGAAATCACAAGCTAAAAATACCTACCCTGGCCAGCAGTTGGCGATGTTCTTTCTGCAGGTATCGGCCGTCACGTGGTCGGAGCATGTGATCAACAATGCGCAGGCCGTGTTTACTCTTCATCAACTCCGGCAAGCTGCCAATCATTTCCTGCAGTCAAAACAAAACTATAATCTTACTACAAAAAGCGAACACATGAAAATATAGAGGAAAACATTAAATTGCATGTCTCATTCTGAACACACGAAGTATATAGAAAGAATAACCAAAAAATTTTTTGTTTTTTTTCTTTTTTGAACAAAAATAGGAGCAAAATTAGACGTGATTTCAACGTAAATGGTCCCCTTACCCCTGCAATTGCACCGACCTGAATGACAGTTTTTTTCATCATGACAGTATCGTCGACACAGTCTGCCAGTGCCATTAGTACCAGACTTCCATGCTCCTCCAGGCAGGTTTTGCCGATCAGACCCTTCAGGTTCTTCAGCAACGTCTGGAATGAAAAAATGCCTAAAGGTAACTGAGCGTTTCGTGATTGATATTCAGTTTGTTGTTATTGAGCTGAGCATAATCGCAAAACTAAATAAAGTATATCGAGGGGGTGATCCACATTATGATTGTTCACTCGTCCGCTAGCGTATCGTGATCGGGCGTACCAACCTTTCTCTCCTTAGCATTACTGTGCCAAACAGCGTGCATAGACGCGTGTGCCCCGTCTCGGGTGTGCAGAATCTGTGGTACTTTGTCCAGGAACACGGCACACATCTCCTTACGTTCGTTGTCGTCACACGATTCCAGGTAGTCGATCAGCAGTTTGTGGCAGATGCTGTGACGGAACGCTGGTCTGAAGCATATACAATCTAAACAAACAAAACTCGGATGATCTGGAAGGGTGGTCATTCTTTAGAAAGCTGCTCTAAGAATCAGACAAATACTATTAAATAAATTGATTGAATCTCTGTAAAAGCTAATACATAAATAAGGGCGTTAACACCAACTTATCGGCGAGCGCAATCAGATTATCCTTGATGTTGTTGAGTACGATGGTTTTGATGTTCGGCTGGTCGTTGAGCATTTTGGTGAGTGGACACGGCTCGCTGTCCGACCACATCTAAAATAACAGCAGTTTGATCGAAGAATGAACACTGAACAGTGACAGATTACAAATTATATAGTAAGTAAACTATTTTCAATATGATTTGTGAGCCTCGTATCTGTCCACCGATGGATAGGCTCTGCATCGGTAGTCATCAGAAGGCGAGTATAATATGGGAACAGTTGGTGACCACCGCACTAGTACTCGACATGCGATCGTGTATCACCGTTCCGTTGTATACAATATTAAACGTGACTAGAGCTAACCAGAGACGCCTGTTTACCATAGAACTCAGTGATGATGTGCCATCGTTGTAGTGCATTGGCATGCTGGTTGTAGGCGCACTCAACCACGTCACACGCAAAGTTGTTGCGCATCAGATCTGTGATCTTGCCCGAGCACGCTCTCATCACAAGCGCCCGTTGCTCCGGTGTTCTGAAACATATACAAATTTCAAATTACCGCTCATTATGTCACTCGGTTTTTTTTCATTTTCACATGGAATCAAGAAAAATATTATAAGACTACCCAAACTAAATTTCGAAAGAAAACAACATCTTAATTTCATACTACATCCACTTTGCATCTACCAAAATACTTAACAGCTTACAGCACGCAGTGTTCAATTTACCCCCGCTTCCATCACTGTTGCTATCCCAGCTAATGGTTTTGTCCGACTCATTGTCAACTAAAAGCCACTAGCAACAAACCCGTATTTCAGCATTTTTATTATGAAAAACTTGGCGTATTTGGATTTGGCCATTTTGATCACATCAGATACGAGTTCATCGAACAACCAGGCGCGCACTTCTTTGTTGTCGAGAGACATAAGATACTGGATGACACGCACCGTGTCGTGCCCTGAAAATCAACAATTTTTCTGTTGACATGCACTGACATAAAATACAAAATGCTGATAAATCATGCGTATTATGTACCCTAACCGTAAATCAACTGCTTGGCCTTTCCTTTGACGAGACCGCAAAGCTCTTCGATTTTCTCTTCCCTTTCTTTCGAATTGGTTTTGCCGCTAAAAAAGTGCTGATATGAAAGCAACGTTATAATGATTATAGTTCTATCGTTGTATCTAACCTTCGCACCTTCTCCCATAACCGTTTGGCTTGTTTCGCAATCTCGTACAATGGTTTCTGCTTGGCCCTCAACTCACGTAAATACTTCTTCTTTTCATGTCGAGGCATGGTTTTCAGCTTTTCCTAAATTTATTTCTATTAGTAGTCGGAGAAATCTGAAACGTTAAACCTTTCACAAACGTTTGAAGAGAAACAGGCCATGCTGGCAACTGATTCTTGAATACATTGGTAAGAAAACTGCAGAGAAACTTTTTTCTTCGAAATCTAAGTACTACATTTGGCTGTCTAAATCTCTATTTTAACTGAAATTTTGGTATATTTTTTTTTAATTCAGCGCTAAGAATATTTTTTATCGAGTTTATCGACGACGGCTCGCTGGTCAAGTGGTTAAGGTGCCAGACTCTGAAACCGCCTCCGCCTGGCCGGCCGCACACGGGTTCGAATCCCGGGGCCATCAAAAAGCGTTATGGCAGTCAAACAGAAGTGTGACCTACTAGCTGATGATCGTTAAAGAATATATTCCTCAAACATCCGATGGAGTGACTTTAAACTTGGTTCCATGATATGCATATGGCAAGCACCATTCGTGATTGGGACCCGGCGCCGGTGAGGTCCTAATCCGAGTGAGACAACTAACCAACAAAAAAAGTTTTTGCTATGAAGTGGCCTGTGAGTGTCAACAAATAAATAACGTAATAAGTAATTAGACGTACCTTCATTTCTCGAGTGATCTGCAGCTTGATTTTCTTCTTTTTCATTCCATCCTCCGTTTCATCCTTCTCATCTTCAGCCAATTTCTTTGCCTTCTTTTCTTCTAATTTAGCTTTCTTCTTCTTCAACTTGGCGGCAGATCCGGGCTTTCCTGGCTTCACTTTCTTCGGTTGCTTCGTTTTCTGTTTCTTATCCTTCTTATCAAACGAAACAGTGCCGATGTCTGCAGCCATGGATGGTTCATTCAGTAGCTTAGGCGGCTTTCTTTTTTCTGATGATGACGATATAGTTTTCGACTGTTCTATGCTCTTCTGTTTCTTGGGTTGATTACCGACATTTGGATTAGGAGAATCGTATTTGCGTTTTAGGATAGAACGAGTGGGAGTCCTGTTAGCTGTACCGGACACATCGAGCGAGTCATCGAACTGACCATCACTGCGCTCCACTACCGAATTGAACGACACGCGGCGACCCTTCATGTCCAACTTGGGGTTGGGGCTACCTGCCGACGCTTTGGTTGCCGCTTCCGCCTGAATTTTATAAGGAACTTAGAGTTTAATGTGTAAGGCATGAAAAAAGGGGTCAAATAAAAAAATCGGGAACTGCAAGAACATTGAACAATCTCTTACTTTTTACTTGTTACTTGAGCTAACCAAATCTCGCTTCTTCTTTCCCATGTCTGCTTTCGGCGGGCGGTCGGCTATGTAAATTTGAGGCGCCGGCGTTTTCTTATGTCCTGCGAACACCTTCATTGAACGGCCGTGTCTACCTGAATTATAAAGGAACTTAGGGTGCCTTCATAGTCGGAGTTGCAACTGTTCGCAACTTTTCTGTAAACCTTTTACAGTTTCGTTTCGACATTTTCAATTTGTTTCTTCCTGTTTCGATTTCGAAAACGTTTCGGAATTGATTGTGAAGTGGAAAGGGTTTACGGAAATGTTTCGAACAAAGTTGCAACTCCGACTATGAAGGCACCCTTAGGGTGCCTTCATAGTCTGTCTGCAGAAAAGTTGCAGAATTGCGGCTATCGCGACCCGTCGACCCGTCGACCCGTCGACCCGTCGACCCAGAATTTTGATATTGTTTGTACGGCTTCGGCTTAGTTCCTAGCACCGACTTAAGTTTACAAAAGTTATTCTGGAGCACTATACTAACAGTTTGGCAGGTGTGAGCATCAAAATTAGGTTTCTGTGTAGGCTTAGGCTTAGGCTTAGGTTTTTGTATGGGCTCGGGCGCGTAGCGCTCGAGCCTATCGCAAAAACCTAAGCTTAAGCCTAAGCCTACACAGAAACCTAATTTTGATGCTCATGCCTAGCCTTCTAAACCTATCCAGCTATGTAGGCAGCCTAAAAACCTCCAAATGGCCGGTCGACCGATCTCGGTCGACGGGTCGACCGGTCGACGGGTCGCGATTACCGCAGAATTGTTCGACAACTTTTTTGACGTTCGTTTCGAAACTTTCTTCCCTCTTTGAAGTTCCGAAACATTTCGAAACGTCAAAAAAGTTGTCGAACAATTCTGCAACTTTTCTGCAGACAGACTATGAAGGCACCCTTAATAGCTTGAGAGCTGAAACAATCTTAATTATTTTTAATTATAAAACTCCTCAAAATAATTCTAAAAAATCTACAATGCGAAAAAATCCGAATCCAAAATGCACAGACATTAATGTGAAAGGGTAAAGATTTACCGTAAGAAATAAAAACCGTAAAGGCGCGTTCAGAGTTGTTTTGAGAAAGTCTCAAGAATTTTATTTGTAACACTTTTGGTAAACATAAAAAAATATTTGTTCCCGATAAAAAATGTTTGAAACATTTGGTTGGTCAAAACTCGCTTTTATGTGATCCGAGAGTGTTACAAATAAAATTATTGAGACTTTCTCAAGACAATTCTGAACGCGCCTTAAACAGTAAACAGCTGGTCTCAGCCAGCCGATAATCACAACTACATACCGTAACCATCAACGTATCAGGGTACTTTTCATGACACCTGTATCCAGCTTTCCTGTAAAGATTCAGTCCTTGATCCAACTGGTCCAGATCGTCCTTTTCCAGCTCATCCAATATTTTTTGCCGGATACCTCGATTACTGACGGGTGACGGCGACGTTCGACTGGGAATCGTCATCCTTTTCCGATTCCGATATCCGACCGGACATTTTGAATGCGCGCCAAAATCAGTTTGATTTCAATTCAAATCGTGTGCCAAAACTCTTCTGGGTAACCAAAAACCCTGGTTATGTTTTAGTCTTCCCGTTTCAACGCCCTGCTACGGAAGCCCGTTGTTCGAAATTTCATTTCACGTTTCATCTTGCGTTTATTTCCCTTACACACATTTTTTATAAAGGCGGGAACCTCTCTCCATTTTTCTGGGTAACGACAGCCACTGAAATATACCGGTTCTAAAAATCGGTTCCAGTTCCAAAGGGGTCAATAGTTAATAAAACCTATGTTCAAAGTAGATCCAATTGGGCGCAAGCCCCGGCCAGGGGAAGTAAGGATAACAATATTTTCGTTATTCTTAGTCGTGTTTTCATTTTTTTGGGGTTCCCAATAATTATGTCATTAATCATTGTTACTGTACGCGTAGCAATATAACAGTATTATTCGAAGAAGCATAAACTTTTACTCTTCAAAGTCTTTGCTATATGTACTTTGTCAACCGTAAATCAGCCGACTCACAATTAATGAATGAATCCATTTCGATCAGTCAAACGACGACACTTGGATCTGACTTAAAAGTGGCTCTGTCCGATATTTTGCCTTGTCCATTTCAGCATATAACAACAACAGGAATACTTGGTTTTCCTGAAGTTTCCTATATGATTTGTGTATCTGAGCAAATGTTGTGCACGTGCAACCCAAAAAACGTCACACGCATTTTTACAACGGATATTAGTGGCACATAACAAGAAAAATTAACAATTCGTTTATTATAATTATCTTCCAAAAAAATTCGAAACTAATGTGTATATAAATTTGACAATGAACGTATGGTATGTATGATGTATGACGTATGGTTTTCGGGCTACATGTAGCGCAGTGTCAGGATGCCAGACTAATAATCGAGTCTGGTGTGGCTGGTGTGATAAAGATATATTTAGGTTTATATTTATGATAAACCGTCACACACCTCAGTTGACACATTATATTCTTTGTAGGTTTGACTTAAACAGAATTATAACCATTAAAGAACGAAGAGTTCATGACGGCCAATACTTTCTTATTGAAAAAAAAACAAATTCAAACATGTGAAACATCGGGCTCTGTGACTTAAAAGTTTTGATCAATTCGAATGAATTGTGGCTTGAGGTAAAAGTGTTTCATGTTTTCAGGCAATGTTTATTGGCCCCGTTCACGTATCTATCCGGGGTCTACAGATTTAAGCCGCAGCTTTAAGCCGCGGCTTAAGCTGGCCCTATACTTTAACACTAGGTCCGGCTTTAAGCTGCGGCTTAAATCTGTAGACCCCGGATAGATACGTGAACGGGGCCATTGTTTTTTTCTGGTCAGCTCAGTGCTCAGTTTTAAAAAATTTTATTTTAGTAAAAAGATGAAAACATCGGTCGAAATAAACAATAGGCATTGCCTCAAAACATGAATCACTTTCACATTAAGGCCCAATTCACTCGAATTAGTTGAAATTTTCCAGTCCCAGGACGTATTTCTGAAATTCTGAAATTTTTTTATACCGTTATGTTTCCAAATATGTTGGCTGTTTCGAGTATCAAAATAAGCTCCAAAACTTCATTTTCCTAAAAGTTACCAGAAAAATTCACTTGTGATAAAATACTGCGTTCGGACACCCAGATATATAACTGTTTTTAATGGGTTCATTCATGAATTGTGAATCGGATGATGCGGCGCGGCATATGTAGGTTTGACATAACCTGATATAAAACCGTTATGAACGATGATTTTATGACGGGTAATGTTTTCTATTATCCGCATTCGCTATTCGGATTTGGTTTTCAGCAAATTAACTCTGCAGAAACTCATCATTGATTTTAACAGAATTTGTTCCGTTGCTTGACAAAAAATAGCAAAGACTTTGAATAGCATAGTTTATGATTCTTCGAATACTTCTGTTATTATTTTGCTACGCGTAACAACGAATAATGACATAATCATTGGAAACTCCAAGAAGTTAATGAAAACACGACTAAGAATAGTAAAAATATTCTTGTACTTCGTTGTTGTGAACGAAGGAGCGAAGCGACTGAGTGCTCCCTTCC
This sequence comes from Daptonema setosum, assembly GCA_964036265.1. Lineage (NCBI taxonomy): Eukaryota > Metazoa > Nematoda > Chromadorea > Monhysterida > Xyalidae > Daptonema > Daptonema setosum. The sequence continues at coordinate 14,798,187 of OZ038445.1, forward strand.
CCTGACTTGGGCTCGCGCCCAATTGGATCTACTTTGAACATCGCTTTTATTATCTATTGACCCCTCTGGAACATGAACCGATTTTCAAAACCAGTATATTTCAGTGGCTGTCGTTATCCGGAAAAATGGCGAGAGGTTCCCTGCCTCTTTAAAAAATGTTTGTATGGGAAATATACACAAGATGAAACGTGAATTGAAAATTCAAACAACGTTCTTCCGTAGCATGGCGTTGAAACGGAAAGACTGTTTAACCTATCCAGGGTTTTTGGTAACTAAGAAGAGTTTTTGGCACGCGATTTGAATTTAAAACTGATTGGGCGCGCATTCAAAATGTCAGGTTGGATATCGGAATGGGAAAAGGATGACGAGGATGATGAGGATGGGCTTCCTAGCTCAATGCCGAGAGGCCCGCCTATAGTGCGCAACTATGGGGGTTCTAGTTTCGAAGTGATGTGGTGAAGAAGTTGGACCACTTGCTATAAGTGTCGAAGATAATGAGTACGCCTTAATAGACAGGTTGACCCAGTCTGTCACCTCTCCGTGGGTCGAGCATGAGTAGCAGACATAGTCTGCGTGGAGTATCCTTGTGATCTCCGTTGTAATGGGGACCATGCAGGCGCGGATTCAATTCTGCGTATTCGTATCTCCCGCGGCCGGATTCCGCATACGATTACGTTTAAAATTTTTTTATGACGATTCCCAGTCGACCGTCAGTGTTAGTAATCGAGGTATCCGACAACTATTATCGGATATGCTGGATTATTTGGACCAGTTGGATAAGGGACTGAATCTTGAGAGGAAAGCTGGTTGCAGGTGCCATGAAAAGTACCATGATACGGTACATAGTTGTGATCATCGGCTGGCTGAGACCAGCTGTTTACCGACATGAGAGGAGTTTGAAGAAAACCTTGGGTTTATGTACCAGAAGTTTCACATAATTTACGATGAAGAATTTGAAGAAATTACAGCAAAGAAAGTTGTGAAAGTCAATTGCTGCTCTACAGTTTCATATTTAGATTATTGGTTCGTTTTCAGAAAATTTGAAGTACATGATTTTTTTAGTTGTATAAGAAACTTGTTTTTTATTGTGTTCTAACCATGTTAGAGTTGCTGTGATGTTACCATGTTAGTTTTGCGAAAATCAAGTGAAAGGAATCGATATTTTACATGGTTTATTTGGCACATGATCTAATCACATGACGACAGAAGAAAATGTATGACATCAATAAAACCAAGAAAACCCGATATGTGATATATAAGAAGTAATCATAAAGTGAGTAAAAAAGATGAAATACAATTAAACAGAATAAATGAGAAGGGTTCGAATTTTTGCAAAAGTAATTATCCACTTATTCACTCACTCACTCACACACTCACTCACTCACTCACTCACTCACTCACTCACTCACTCACTCACTCACTCACTCACTCACTCACTCACTCACTCACTCACTCACTCACTCACTCACTCACTCACTCACTCACTCACTCACTCACTCACTCACTCACTCACTCACTCACTCACTCACTCACTCACTCACTCACTCACTCACTCACTCACTCACTCACTCACTCACTCACTCACTCACTCACTCACTCACTCACTCACTCACTCACTCACTCTCTCACTCACTCACTCACTCACTATTTTGTGTCAAAGTCTCTACTCAAAGTCTGTGATTCAAACCCTTCTCATTTTTTCTGTTTTTATTGTATTTATTACGAGAAAAACTGTCTTCTTATAAAACTTACCGTTTTTGTTACGGTTTTTTATTTCTTATTTTAAGATGCGATGCACGTAAGCGAGGACCAAAACATCATAAAAATTGAGACAAAATGAAATTTTGAAAAAAATTAGATTTGGATGCAAAGCGATCACTTGCTCACGTTGACTCCCGTGAACTCGAAAATATCCTTGCTTCACGTTAAAACCACGTAAACAGGCCAAAATTCGCATCACTAAATGGTGCACCCTAATTTCCCTATACAAATTAGGCAAAACTTTAAGACCGATTTTCTCATGTACTCTCGAAAAGATCGGAAAACCAAACACCTCAGGTTGAAGCTGTGAATTTTCTCTACAAAACCTGCCTAACTAGCCAATGCACTTTCGACTTTTTTTTCAACTACCGTAATCTCAAACAACAATTATTTTTCAACTACCGTAATCCCTTCCCTGTGCCGTCATTAACGAAACATTAGGTTTTGCCATCAAAAATTAGTTCCGTGTGGATCATCAGAAAACAAATATTTTTATAGTCGATGCTGAATTACTGACTGTTCCACAAAAAAAACGCGCGAAAAACTCTAATTTAATGTTTCACACTGAATTCCGCTGTCGATGCAGCACTGGCATTCGACGAAACGTTCGTTTCTCTTATTTGGTTTTCGAGCTGTACTGGACCAATTTTTTAAAAGTTAACACCAATTGAAAGAGAAAAATATTCTCTTTCGTTTGCACAAAAAATTTCCTGAAAACAGCCCAAATCCGTAACCCCAAACAACAATTATTTTTCAACTACCGTAATCCTTGTGCCGTCATTAACGAAACATTAGGTTTTGCCATCGAAAATTAGTTCCGTGTGGATCATCAGAAAACAAATATTTTTACTACAAAAATACTGAATTATGATTCTGTCCAATAATATATCAGGTTTAGCTCATCAGGTTTTTTTATCAGTTAAATTTTTTGTACACATGTGATTTCATGTAAAATCAGGTAGTTCCAATGAGTGAATGTGAAATGCACTATATCCATATTTACTCCATTCTATTTCAACTGTGCACGCTACACACCGACATTGAGCACGTGGAGAACGACCTGAACCGCGCCAATCAATATAGGGGTTGAATCAATATAGAGCCATAACAGAGGTAAACGTGATATATATTGTATATCGTGCATATATTATATAAACGCGTATTATTGGACAGAATCATATTTCAGTAATTTTGCGGTATAGTCGATAATGAATTACTGTTCCAAAAAGGTGCGTGAATTCTCGATAAACATCCTAATGATTTACCGTGCTTTAGCTTGTCGATGAAAAAACGTCAGTCGACCCTAACTAAATTAGTTTTTATTCGCAATTCTGTGATTTGGGCTGTTTTCAGGATTTTTTTTGTGCAAACGAAAGAGAATATTTTTCTCTTTCAATTGGTGTTAACTTTTTAAAAATTGGTTCAGTACAGCTCGAAAACCAAATAAGAGAAACGAACGTTTCGTCGAATGCCAGTGCTGCATCGACAGCGGAATTCAGTGTGAAACATTAAATTAGAGTTTTTCGCGCGTTTTTTTGTGGAACAGTCAGTAATTCACCATCGACTATAAAAATATTTGTTTTCTGATGATCCACACGGAACTAATTTTTGATGGCAAAACCTAATGTTTCGTTAATGACGGCACAGGGATTACGGTAGTTTAAAAATAATTGTTGTTTGAGATTACGGTAGTTGAAAAAAAGTCGAAAGTGCATTGGCTAGTTAGGCAGGTTTTGTAGAGAAAATTCTCAGCTTCAACCTGAGGTGTTTGGTTTTCCGATCTTTTCCGAAGTACATGAGAAAATCCGTCTTAAAGTTTTGCCTAATTTGTATAGGGAAATTAGGGTGCACCATTTAGTGATGCGAAATTTGGCCCGTTTACGTGGTTTTAACGTGAAGCAAGGATATTTTTGAGTTCACGGGAGTCAAGTGAGTCGCTTTGCATCCAAATCTAATGTTTTTTCAAAATTTCATTTTGGTCCAGATTTTGGCTGACTTCTACGTGCATCGCATCTTAACTCATTACCCTGCCACGTAATGCAAAGTTCATTTTGGATTCAAATTTTGTTGCATTGCAGATTAAAAAAATTTCAAAACTGATGATTCGTTTATTTTGTTTATCATATTAATTGATAATTGCCACTAGTGATCACTAACGAACGAAACGAAACGAAACGAAATTTTTGAGTTTCGTTTCGATTGATTCGAAACGAAAATTCCGTGTTTCGTTTCGTTAGCTACCGAAACGAAGAAAGTTTCGTTAAGGGTTTCGATAAGGTTTAATAATTTATTTTATTTTTACAACCGAACCTCCATAGACACATGAGACGTATAGCTCACGTTTCATAGACACTTCCATTATATAAAACATTAGTCGGTGAGTCAGCGAGTGAGTGAGTGTGAGTAAGTGAGTGAGTGAGTAAGTGAGTGAGTAAGTGAGTGAGTGAGTGAGTGAGTGAGTGAGTGAGTAAGTGAGTGAGTGAGTAAGTGAGTGAGTGAGTAAGTGAGTGAGTGAGTAAGTGAGTAAGTGAGTAAGTGAGTAAGTGAGTGAGTGAGTAAGTGAGTGAGTAAGTGAGTGAGTGAGTGAGTAAGTGAGTGAGTAAGTGAGTGAGTGAGTGAGTGAGTGAGTGAGTGAGTGAGTGAGTGAGTGAGTGAGTGAGTGAGTGAGTGAGTGAGTGAGTAAGTGAGTGAGTAAGTGAGTGATAGTGTAAGTGAGTGAGTAAGTGAGTGAGTAAGTGAGTGATAGTGTAAGTGAGTGAGTAAGTGAGTGAGTAAGTGAATGGTCAGATAGGTTGTTCACAGTTACTGAAAACCCACAAATCGAATCGAAACTCTTATCGAAATTTTTCGTTTCGGTAGCAATCGAAACGAAACTTATGGAATTTCGTTTCGAGAATATCGAAACGAAGTAACATATTTCGGGAGGAAGGTTCGTTTCGGAAGTTTCGATAAGGTTCGTTTCGTTAGTGATCACTAATTGCCACAGATAAAAGGAATTATATCTATTATTTTATTAATAAAAAAAAACTGACGAATCAAAGTTGAAAAAATGACTGAATCGGAAACGCGAATGCCTGATGCACCGACGGATATAGCGGAACGAGAAGCAGTGGTTAAGAGCAGTGCTCGCGATCAAGAGGAAGTCCAGTCGACAAGTAGTGAAGTCGTAGCTGATTCCAGTGAAATGGTTAATTTCAGGATCAGCTTTCATTACACTGATTGGAGGGTTCTCGGACCACTTTTAGAGCATTTTTTGGTGGGTCAGGGGCGGCTGCAGGTCACTGAAGATATCTCTTGCATGTTGCTGGTCACCCGGTAAAGTGTATCAATGGGCCGTCGAACAGCCGGATGGAAATAAAAAATCCGCATGCCAATTTTTACTTTGTAAAACTTTCGTGTGGCAAGGTAAAAGTTGCATGCTGAAAAGAAATAACGACTCGCCCACTCATTGATTCACTGACTCACTTGGACATTCATTCACTCACTCACTGGGTAGTACGAAAACCCCGGGTCCCGGACCCCGGAGATGACATACGATTTCCCCGGGTCGACAAATGAAAATGTACGAAAACCCCCAGGATTTCCCCGGAGAAGTTGACTCCGCCCCTAAATCTCCGGGGTTTGGCACGAAAATGTACGAAAACCCCGGGTTTTTTTAGAACTTTTTGTTCATCCGGGCCCGGACGACCCGGGGTTTTCGTACATTTTTGTGCCAAACCCCGGAGATTTGGGGGCGGAGTCAACTTCTCCGGGGAATTCCTGGGGGTTTTCGTACATTTTCATTTGTGGACCCGGGGAAATCGTATGTCATCTCCGGGGTCCGGGACCCGGGGTTTTCGTATTACCCTCACTCACTTAGTTATTACTCAATCACTTACTCATTAACTTACTCATTTACTGACTTGACATTTCACGCACTCACTGAGTTATTAACTTACTCGCTTTATCGGTCATTAACCCACTCGTTCAATCACTCACTCAACTCACTCAATCATTCAATCACTTACTCAATCACTCACTCATTTATTCACACACTCATTCAATCACACACTCACTCATTCATTTCCTCACTCATTCACTCCTTGGGTCACTCACTATTGCCTCATCTAAAATTCTAAACTACCGTTGTTTGGTTGAGATTAAAAGGAGATAATTTGTGTGACTGAGTGGGTCAGTGAGATAATAAGTGCATATGCGTAAGTAAGTGAGTGAGAAACGGCAATGAGCCCTTATGTTCGTATAGTGAGTGGAGATGAGTGAGTTGATTATTTCATTATGATATCATTTCGGTATCGCTTTATTACCACCGGTGGTATCGTTTAACTCATGTGACCAAGAAAAATGAGCTAATGCACATGTCCTCAAATTTTATTATACTTCAGGAACCACAGAACCAGTCGGTCGATGACGTCAAGAAATCAGACAAAGCCAAGAAAAAAGCAGACGCCAAAGCGAAATATCCGGACCTAGATCCTCTTCCTCCGCCATTGGATCAATGGAAGACACAGCTGAAGCAAATGTGGCTCAATCCCGCCGGCGATAAGCAAGAAATTCGTGACTTCATGCAGGTACGTTTGTGCATGTACATTATTTTTATGGAGACCCCTTTGCCGAGTCGTCGATAAGATGGCACCTCACCGCATTCAATCAATGTCATATTTAATTTCATGCGAATGTGGTGTATAATATTGCAGAACACGGTGTTTGCACCTGGCGAGGGACTCAACCCGTATAAAACATGTATCTTGATGGTCAAAAAATCGCCCGACTACAATGTGGCCAAGATGCAAGGTTGAAACAACAGTTTTACATAAAACTTGTTTGTTACTGTTTCGGATATTTGTCACCATTTGAACAATTACTGTTGATACAATTAGAATTTTGAATGGTTATTCTGTTATTGAACAGGTACATAAAACTATCCTAATATTGTTTGCAGTGATAAAGTCGTTTTACAAAATTGCGTTTGCATTGCATCTGCATCCGTGGAATCGGAAATTTTTCCTCGGCCTTCTTCGGTGTACAGTCTATATTTGTAAGCAAATTTAATTGTTTTTGGAAATTATGATGTCCGAAATTGTTCTCCTTTGCGTCATTTTATTTTCCCCTGCCCCCCCTCCCTTCCACCACCGGTTCCATCACTGCTTGGTTGGTTTCACTTGTATAGGTCTTTACTTTTCAGGCATGGCTGGTATGATCATCAAAGAATTTGGTGTGTTCCTATCACAATGTAGTGAAAACCATCGACCGACCATGGACGCGCATCTGACATCTAAAATTCAGGTTCGTTTCTATTATGTTGTGTCTGTTCCAATACCGGCAGGTGACAACAGATTGCTTGATTGGTTGGATGCGTACGTTAAATAAAAGATGATGTATATATATTGACCGACAGTTAATCTGACTAGCTAATTGTGTGAAGACTGCCACACATTGCGTTAGCAGACAATTGTACATTGATCTATTCAAGTGGTTTACGCTTGCAGGAAGAAGCGTTCCGCGTATTTACCGAAAAGCATACCAGTTTCCTGGAAGCCGGCATTGCACCCTATCGGCTGGCTACAAAAGCTGAACGATGGTTACCTTTTATCAAGGTTTGTTTCCTGATGCACTACTTGTACATTGATTCTATCCTCATTCGGAAATATACTTTACAGAGACACTTAGGTTAAGCCAGTAATATTAATATGGTGATTTTATCATTATTTCATGACTTTGTGGGCTCTGGTGAGTTTCGAAAAGCGGCCACCTGCATCACGCTGTTCAAACTGCAGTCACATTTTACTATTGATGATGTTCTGATTCCTTGTCTACTCGGTTAGTGAAACCAAGACTAACAACCATAACCAACCACAACCGTGTTACCTAGTATATAGCCATGACCATGATGGCAATCAAATCAGTTATAATAAAATTCATAGTTCATGCAATCCGATCCGTTGTTCTGGTTGTTTTGGTTTAATTTTAGTATCAGCCTTCTTATTCATATCTTCTTTGGTACTTATCTTTATCACTTGTGTATTTGATATACTGTTGTATGTGATTGTGATGTTACAGAGTCATCAACCCAACACGTTGACGCATACCTGGCTGACTGTGCCACGATGCAGTCCACGTTCGTTGTCTGGTACGATTCGTTGATCGGTCGGGCTAATGTGGTTGCATACTTGGCTCAAAAGTGGCCCAAAGTCGTCGTGAAAACGCCAACTCGTTTTGAGGGGAAAACACTGCAGAAAGCTGTCGCAAAGTAGGTTTATAAATTTATCTATAACTGACTAGGAATCGCAAGGTCCCATGTTTTCAACTCTTAGCAGATGAGCTGCGAGACGCGGGAGATGCGTAGTTTACCTTACCGAAACCGAGTACCTTATATTCCGGAACTGTGTTACAAAAGCTTTTAATCGATGACTAAGTATGTTAATCAAGGTGTGCGAAGCAGTATTCTCTACCTGAGAGTGCCACACCTTCACTAGCCAAAATGCGCACCGAAGGTTCGTTACGTTATATGGTACATCGAAGATTTGTCGAAGGCACGACGGGAGCAGGCGAGAACTTTGATGATTACGTCGAACATGCCATTGGATCTAAGTTAGTTTGAAGAAAATTCAGTTTACTCTCTCTAAAGCGAAATTTAAAACCCGCAGTCACCTGTGGGCTGTGAAACCCAACGAAAAAGTACCCCGCAACATGTCTAAAACGATTCGGAAACAATTGATTCTTTTTACATATCTTAAATGAGCGTTTAACATCATTTATAAAAACATTTTTGACTCGATTTTTATTGTTTTAAAAGGTTTTCCTTTTCAGTGCGTCACTCGCCCTCGTTCTGATTCGTCAGTTGGTTAGCCACAAAGCCTGGGAAGAAATACCAAAGTGGGCAGCCAAATACAACATTGAATACGGGGAAATGCCGTTTGCATACAAGGAACTGTATCCAAGAGATGTATACCATCGACTTGTGTACAAAATTATAAGGTTACACCTGATTACCCATATTGTTGCTCTGAGCTCTTTTTAGAGCTCTCGGCTCTGTAGTTTCTGAATGACAAGGAAAACATCACTATTGAAAGCACAGAGCAAGCATATTGCAGAGAAGAGCGCACCAATGGCGGCAAGCAGAATGAGGGTGAAGCTGAGTTGGAACAGGATGGATGGCCGGAAGATACTTACCTTCGACTTGATAAAAACATTTACGATTCTATTGAAATGGTTAGCTATTTAATATGGTTTCTGTTTATGTTTGAAGGGTTGCAAGTTGTGGATGCATTTGATGCGAGTGATTTGGGCCACTTGTTGTTATGAAATTCAGGTAGACGACTGGGAGAGCCTGCAGCGTTGCTGTCACACGGTCACTGCATCCGATGTGATTGGACTCGATTGCGAATATCGACCGCTGTTTGTATGTTCTACCGAAAAATTAGTTGCTTTGCTACTGTTTACAAAACTATTTATACATACATATACATTAATAAGTTATCGCATCACAAATTCATATGTTCAGTTTCGTTTTGCTTTTTTCTTACAGCATGGGTGGGTCATGATTTTGCTTGATCAGATAGCTAGTGCCCCGCTGGCTCAACATTATTTGAAACAAGAGGTTGTGTGGTGCCTAAGCCTAAGAATTCATTTTGTTTTCAGGGTTGCCTTGATGCAAGTAGCGACCAGACAGACGATATTTCTTCTGGATATAATTGCCTTGGAGGATTGTCTGAGTGAAGCTCAATGGGACCAGGCACTCGACCAGTTGCTATGTCTGCCAAACCCCATGAAACTTGGTTGGTTCTGACTTTTTCTGACTGAGTTTTCGGCATACTACGCTTTTCTACATACTACGCTACGGCAAAGTTGTTAGCCATTTTGTGTACCCTCTTCATTTCGTCTCAATTACAAAATAAAATTACTACTGTTACTTTTGGCAAATATAGCACACAAAAACACATAAAAATAACGCCCCGTTCTCTTAGATTGTCAAAATGGCTCTAATTCTAAAAGTGTTCAGTGGTTGATTCACTGCACATTACAGCTGGTGGTCTGAAAGCAGCCAACATTTTGATATATTCAAGTTATCAGGTTTTTTATGTTGGCTCGCTGCATACTGTTTTCATTGCAGGGTTCGACTTTCGTGGTGATTTGCGTGTGTTGGGTCTGACCCTGCCGGCTCATAGACCGAGACTGCAATCCAATCAGAACATTGTGTGTCTGGCATCTCTGGCTGCTCATGTTGGTTTGGCATTGATGTCCATAATGTGCTTTTGTTTCACTTTGTCCTCACCCGAGTCAGTTTGGCTGGTGAATGCTGAATTAATAAAGTTCAATAATATTCAATGAACATTAATGGTGGATTTAATTTTGTTTTATTGCACTGCATCGAAATAAGCACAACTTTTCTCAATATAATGTAGTCGGTTGCAGTTGTATCGGCAAAATGCCAGCGTTTTCAACGGATTGGACGCGATCACTGGACGACCACTGCAGCAATCCAATGTGGATGTACTCGAGGCTGTTAAGGCAAAGTTGGCTGCCAGTGGTGGTCGCAAGCAGACGCCAGATAAAGATCATGATGATATTGCCGCCAAGTCTGATAATGTTGAAGTTGAACAGCAACTGACGGTGAATGTGGAAGACGATGCAGGTTAGCAGGACGAGAATTGCTAGTTGTGGGCGATTTGCTTTTTAAATACCGATTAACATAATAAATTCGAGAACATAGGCTTCAACTGTGTTGGTCATGTGCGATGCAATGATTTTTGATTTGAACAGCTGTTGACCCATTGGATGCGGTTTCGTCGTGTACGGACCCGGACACAACTTTGGATGAATCGTTCGATTCTGCCGTGCCCTCCAGTTCTAGCAATACAGGTCGGTGTATAAAACAGTAGCATAATTATGTTAAAAGGCTTCGATGCGGGCCAGTCAACCCATTCGGCAAGCAGTCAGTCATTTGTCGCATGTCATGTTGCGCCAGCCTCGGAAACTGGTGGTTCTAAGTTCGAAACCTGGCTGGCCTAGACATATCCTGTCTCGTTGTCCTGGGGTTCTGCCATTGCCCGTCAGTTTATTCAACCTCGCTGGCCAACACGAAAACATATTCGGACTGGTATTAGTTTTCCCTGTTGGCTTCAGTAATAAAGAAGTTCCAATAAAAAAAGTATCGTCATTAATAGAATGTTACTTGCAGCCAGTGCCATCGCATCCAATCAGTCAATGCCCAAGCTGCAGATCAAGCTGGCTGATTTGTGTCACTTTTTGGTTGGGAAACCACTCGATAAGACACAGCAGTTTGGTTAGTTCATTTTTTCTCCATTGATTATGGGGTGTTGTTTCTGTTTTTTTCAAGTGGTTATTACAAAGTATATTTATATCAGGTAACTGGGCGAAACGTCCTCTGCGCGCGTCACAACGCCATTACGCTGCCATGGACGCCTATTGCCAACTACTGGTTTTTGATACACTCAAACAAAAAGCTAAGGGTTTGCTTTATTTTCTATATTTTATTTTCTGGAACTTATTGCACTATCAGCCAACACATCGATCCGCGTCGATCGAAGTTTAGTTTGCTTATTTGCTGTGAGGCCGAGACTAGACAGGCGATATTCCAATCAATGTGATGTCCTATCGTGGTTTAACGAATGCAGATTTTGAAACATATTCGTTTGAAATTTTATCTGGTGTTTATGTTGGTACAATTATTTCAAGAATTTCATTCTCGTAATTCATTTTTATTTGATTTCATAAAATTGGCAGGTCTGGGTCTCGACTTCGATTTAGCCGTACAACACGCCACCCTAAAAAATGCCAACCAGAAAAAGCAGAAAAAATCATTGGGGACGAACAAGCTGTCTGCCAATTCTAAGAAGATGAAAGATCAAGATCTGCTGCAGTTAATCGAGGTTGGAAGGGTTGAGTAAAAGTAACTATATAAGTTTATCATTCTTCAAAAAAAAATTATAGAGTTACTTCTTTACACTAGTATTTGCTTGCCGAAAAAGAAGTCTAAAAAGCTCGGCCGGCTACTTTTCGTTTTTAAGTAGGCTATTTCATCATAGGTAGGGTAGGTTACTTGTTGTGATCAAATGTTACTTTCTACGGTCAGGACCTGAACGAATGCACGCGAGTGCACCAGCAGGACGGCGACGGTCAGGCGTATCGTGGAGTAGACCAGGTCAAGGTTACGGTAGACACCATGCTCAGGGGTCTCGGCAAACATCTCAGACGTATCGGCATCGACTGTCTGATTCCCAGTAGCGATTTGGCTGGAGAAAAACTTGTGCAGACTGACAATTCCATTATTCAGGTTAGAATACTTGAATTTTGCTTCGAACCAGGTTGTGGTATTTGTATAAATAATATAACGTGATTGGGTCGTCGTCTACATTATATATTATAGTTTCTGAATGTCATTCTTTTTTATTGTGGCTGTACTTCGCTGCTGCTTTCAGGCGGCATTGACTGAAAATCGAGTGGTGATTACAACTGGCAAACGTTTGACAGTGGTTAGTCGTTGGGCGTATAACAGCCAGATGGCTAGATTTCGTTGGTGTCTGATACTTCCAATCAATGGTTGAATGTTCGACACGTTCTGATTGAGTGTTTGACACGTTCTGATTCAGTGTTTGACACGTTCTCATTAAGTGTTTGATACGTTCTGATTGAGTGTTTGACACGTTCTGATTCAGTGTTTGACACGTTCTCATTAAGTGTTTGATACGTTCTGATTGAGAGTTTGACAAGTTCTGATTGAGTGTTTGACCCGTTCTCATTAAGTGTTTGACAAGTTCTGATTGAGTGTTTCACATGTTCACATTAAGTGTTTGATAAGTTCTGATTGAGTGTTTGACACGTTCTCATTGAGTGTTTGATAGGTTCTGATTGAGTGTTTGACAAGTTCTGATTGAGTGTTCGACACGTTCAATCAGTGACTTGTATATCTCATTTGAATTGTTTCAGCTGCTTGCCCGTAACTTACCTGTGACGGCATGTCTGGCTCTGCCCAACCCACTCTCGTCACCCCGAGATCAGATGCTATGGATTCTACAATCGCTTTGCATCACCGTCAAACCGGAGGACATATTCTCGGTTTGCATGGTTGGTTGTCGTTGAACTCGTTTCATTTACATGAATTCATGCCAAGCCACTCTAGCTAACTGCAATGAGCTCAACTGCTCTGAAATGGTATCGATACAAAGTCTAACACAATATACTGGGTTATTTTGCAGTAAATTTGATGCACAGGAAATACATAACGTAAAAAATCTGTTTTATTAGGTGTGCAACAGTGCTCGATGGATCCTGATCCCGGTCAAGTACATGCAGATACTGTATATGAAAATGGTGGCACCTTATGACTGTTTCAATCCACGTCCGTTTGATGCTGCGATCTGTCAACGTCTGATTGCTGTTCGTGTTTTGCATTCACAGATTTACTCTAAAAAGATTTAGATGAAGCGTTTGAAGTCAAATGACGTTTTTTCAGGAAGAGAACACTGGTTGTCAAGAGGGAGCGGAAGTGGTCAAAGCACTAACACAGAAATGCTGGCCGGCAAACTTCAGGTTACTTTAACTAAGTTATTTCTATGGTTTTTTAATGATCTTAATCGTGTTTTTTTCATCAAGTATCGTATCATTTCAGAACTCGAACAAGACGTAACCCCGTGGACGGCTACTGTACCATAAATATGCTTAATGTTAGTTGTTTATGCTTTTTTTCGTTTGAACTTGTGTTTAAAATTAATTCAAATAAGTTGTATCATGTACTATTTTCACAAGCTTCAATGTTTATTTTGTTCAGGGCCACCTTCTGTCCACAAATGTGGAAAACGAGTCACCGGGAGTGGCCTCACACCAAGTAACAGCTGAAACTGACACTCAAGTTTGTTTCTTCTGGTAATTAACTTGTTTTTGCCACTTAGCCATAAAAGTTGAAGTTCAGTATCTTGAGTAGTAGGTAAAAATAGGTATGCTTACTGTATGTGTTTGTTTCTATTGTAATGTTTCAGCCAGACAGCTCGGAACAGTACGACTGCCTGAGTTCACAGCCCAAGCTGCATCACGGTCACGTACGTGTGGGCATCATCAACATGCCCAAGGAACCCATCACCCAGTCGCCAGCACTACTCGAACATGAAAAGTACTTTATAGTGTGTCATAGTTGTGGCAAGATCTACTGGCCCGGTAGTCATTTCGTTCTGTACAAACAGTCGGTGACCAAGGCTGGCGTCAAGTTCGATCAAATCGCTGATGGACCACAAGTTAATGGTCAAACTGATTGACTCGAGTTCGAGCCGATCTCAAGAAAGTGTATAGCAAATCAAAAACTTTTAATTCAGATAGATCAAGCGAGATCTCATATTCGTTGTACCCGTATATTATGTCTGTTCTTGTTGCTTGCTGTTATTCTTTTTGTAAACTTTCACAATTGTTTTCGGAGTTATACAATCATTCCGTCAGTTCATTATACTAATCATAAGTAATCTCTTGTAAAGATCTGTTCAACATTGCATTCGTCTACAAAATTTACGAGTAAAATTTCTGCATCGCGTGTTTGCCGCTCTTTTTGTATTATCACACCACACTTATGATAATAAGTGCCTTTTGTGATCTGTTTGCATTGCTCACTTGTTTGATAGAATTCAATTCATTGGTTTTCAACTGTTGTGACAAAATAAATGAGCTTGATGTTATGTTGTTCTGATGATGAAGCAGATAAATAATCTTCTGTTGCTCTGTTCACATGGATAATGTTCATTCTTGATGATGTATTTGCTAATTGTAAAACAAACGTAAATATTGAAACAAGCTTAGTGTATTACAAATCACAGAGACCTTTCTGAGATAGCACGGTTTCAAAAAACAAATGGTATAATAGTAATATGTATTCTACAAATGTGATGACTGTACTATATCAATGCCACTGGTTTCTTATAGAACATGGGTGATTGTGATGGATCGGTGATGAGTTGATGTTTACCAGGTGACAACTGTGACATCCTCATTACTGCCGTCGTTGTCGGCGCCCGCAATGCAAATTCGGCTGAAAATCCGGCCTCTGCGGTTTCGGATCCATCCGATCCCGGTCGCATTGCCAGACGGGCAGACCGCGTTCTCTTTACTTTGTTCAATCGCATATTACCGTTTTCTACTACATCACTGTAGTTTGGTGGCGGTAGCGCAGTCGGCTGATGTCGTGCTCCGGGCAACGAGACGGTCGGGGTTCGAGGCGCGATCGCCGTGCCCGCGACCGGTGAGGAAAAGCAAGTGTTTTGTTGGGTTGGTATGTCGATGATGGAATGATGATGAGGGTGATGTAGATTGGGATCGTGCAGCTGGTACTCGATACATGTCGGACGTTCTGAAATGATACTTGCATTATGCACGTATTGAACCATCCCGATCATATACATTGATGCACACACAAACACAATTACCATTATCTTGAACGTTCATGTGGGCTTTTTGTCAAAGAGGAGATATGCTTAGACATTGCTTTAACGGCAGCAATAACTTGAATTTGGCATAAATCCCAGTTTTATTACATTCATAGCACGCAAATGAGCAACCCGAATAGATATCTATACATATAATTAGATAAATGAGCTGTTCTATTAGGCGTTATCCCGAGCGACAATGATTGTCATCTAACATTAGTGGTTAGAGCAATCATAACGAACCTGTGCCAGCGTAATAGGGAATTGACTCACTCACTGAAACTGAAATACTCACTGGCTAACTTGCTAAATCGCTAAACCGCAAACGGACTCGAATTTTAATTTTAGAGGTTTTTTATTGTGACATGATGAATAGAAGACTCGTAGTTTGTACTGGACTAATCGATGATTCAACTAACGAGGTTTGAGCATGGGCACGTTCTCGGGGTGTGCCTCCCGATCATGATGCCAGTCCCGTCTGCACTTGTCCGATTTGACTGCAATCAATCAGTTTTACCATATAGACGATCAATTCTACTCTGCTTCATGGGAACAAAACCGGACTATTCATAGAGAATTGATTTTGTGTGCATTAATAACACCAACTGCTCATTTTATCAAAGTTCGCGAGATACTTTGTGTCGTTGCTTCGGCCATTAGGGTTGTTGCTCGACATATTCTAAAATGCAGGGTAAAATAATTAACTCACTCACTCACTCACTTATCACTATTAATTTACTCATTCAGTCACTCACTTACCATGCACCTTATAGAAGGTGGCATCAACCAGACATCTGACTGATCACCAGATTTGGGCTTGGAACAGACTTGAGTGCCAGCACAGGCCATTCCATGCTGACGATGATTGTTGTTATTACTATTGTTGTTGTTGCATGTCATTGTTTTGGACACAGAGGTTGTTATGTTAGCATTTGAACCACCAGCACGCCGAATCTTCCAGATTCTGACACGACGCTCAAACAGGGATAAAAGTGTTCCAAAGCCAATACCCGCGGCAACCAGGATAAACAGATCTGTAATTATAGGACGCGCAATCATTCATTATGCTACATATTCTTTAGCTTATTCTCTGACAAAAGCACTCACTCACTCACTCACTAATTAACTCACACACTCACTCACTCACTCACTCACTCATTCACCCTCTCATTCACTCTGTCATTCACTCGCCTTTCATATTCATAAGACCCAGTCGCGCTGGTGTGTTATCAGACAGAATACAC
Organism: Daptonema setosum; assembly: GCA_964036265.1. Taxonomy (NCBI): domain Eukaryota; kingdom Metazoa; phylum Nematoda; class Chromadorea; order Monhysterida; family Xyalidae; genus Daptonema; species Daptonema setosum. The sequence continues at coordinate 14,814,616 of OZ038445.1, forward strand.
GGATGGCTGTTCATCTCGAAGATCCAACGATTCTCGAGATCCTCAATCGTTCCATCTGAATGGTTTGTATTTGTGTTTGCATAATACCCTGTCTATCTATCTGTTTTTATTTCATTTTTGGTTCTGTCTGTCTCTTCGGATGTAACCCACTTTCAATTAAGTGAAGCACTGCCAGTGAAAAAAGTCGGGTCCACGGCGAATTCTTCTGAAGTGCGATGCCGTACGCAGAACCACCGAACGTGGAACCACTGATGCCAAGACTGCAGTCTTTGGCCGCTTCGAAGTCCAGATATGTTGAATCCCAGATGAATGCATCGAGTACACTGTAATGCAATGGCGTAGTGAAGGTGTGAAGGAGAGAAAACGGTTATTTAGTGGTTAAATGAACAAAGAATGAGTGAAGGTTAGTGAGGCAATCAATCTGTGAATAAATAGTTACGTTGTTTACGTAGTAATCGACCGAGTAAGGGTTAGTAAGGCAATCAATAAGTGAGTAAATGAGTACGTTGATCAGTTATCGATTGAGTAAGGGTGAGCGAGGTAATCAATGAGCGAGTAAATGAGCATGTGGATGAGTAATAAAGTTGAGTAAAGGTTAATCAATGAGTTATTAAATTACCCTGTCTTCACATCTGCGATCGCACTATTCGCTGTCGGATAATTTCTGTTTTCCATCATTCTGGCCATCGTTTGAAGTTCGATATGACGTTTGAAGTATTCGTGGGTGTTCGAGTGTTTTACGGTGGCAAATGTAAAATTAGCAGACGGGTTACGCAACTGAAGAATGGTTTATATGCATGTATACGGGTTGCCGAAACTTTTTACAGCCAGTTACAAAAAATATCTCTGTATTTTTGGAGAATAAAAGGTAATCGGTTTGTCTGTCTGTCTGTCTGTCTGTATGTCTGTCTGTCTGTCTGTCTGTCTGTCTGTCTGTCTGTCTGTCTGTCTGTCTGTCTGTCTGTTTCTGACTCACCCTGGTGTCTGATATGCCAGTCAAACTAGCAACAGGTTGGTCAAGCACTAGGAATGCAGCCAGATTAGCCGTATAAGAGGCGACCATGATGGCACTGAACGCACACCAAGTCATGCCCACTACCCGGGCTGCCATGCCCCGGGGTGAGCCTGCATTGTATTGTAAATGTACATGATCGTTGTAACAACATTGAACTAAATTACAGGAATGGCTATAATGATACACCTATTTTGCAAATTTATCATATACAGATTGCCTGTCTCTTGTGCATCATCACACTAATTACATAAATTTTGTAAAACAACACCAAGATAGCTGCATACATAAGGAGTCTTTCGAGAATCAAGTTTACGACTGCACTAGTAGCGATTTAACTAGTAATTGGCGCAATCATTATTTGGCGTGTATAGCGATTGATTGATTATTATGAGATACTCGTTTGGCAGCAACAATTCTGGACTAACGTTCTCCAATTCCACTGTCCAACAAGACGCCCCATACAAACCAGAGTGCCCCAGCCAGTCCCAGTGGCTGCTCGTCTTCGTCGTCTGAAACAATAAATCATGTTTACGTATTAATTTTAAGAGTTTTTATTTATGCTTATATTTCATTAGTTGTGGGTCATTGATAGATTCAAGAGTGTTTTGCAAGAAACAATGACATTCAGTTCAGATACATATACAGTTGTCCCGCTTTTTAAAGTGGGACACTCTGTGTTTTTAGGGATTAACTGAAGGCAAGCTGTAACTTTACTAATTAATAAATGGGTATAGTAAAATATTCGTTTATGTTTTGGTGTAAAAATGTGACGGTCTAGACAACTATAAATCTAAACACTAATTAATACGAATAAAAATTACATAAATATAATAAGTAGAGTAAATATCAAAAGCAGTTACTGTAAAAATGAGTGTTTTAGCGTACATGGTTTAAATGAAGGTGTCATACCCATATACTCGCTGCGGTATAGACCTGTTAAGCCAGTCAACAATGTTAACATGTACCTTCAATGATGTAACAAAGTTAGAAATTTTATCTTATCAAGTTAATTGCATTCAACTTAGCCGATGAAACAAACAGTGTAAAAAACTACAACTGTAATGTAATCAATTTCATAGAATATATTTCAATTTCCAACCTTCACTAATATTAACGGTGTTAACGGGGTATCGATCGAACGGACTGTGTCTGTCCAGTAAGAACATGGCAATGCCAATCGCAAACACGCAAGTGGCCAACGACACCCACAACTCCCACTGAAATGGCTGCAGGAACGAACGCAGTGGTGAAGATCGCAGTTTCTGCAAAGTTTTTGGAGGGCGGAATGCGCACATACTAAACACTGAAATACCACCGCTGCGCGGACTCAACACGAGCCTCACGACAGGTAATCGGGGGTTACTGGACAGACCACTCCATATGAAATCGTATCCATTCATGAAGCCCGCACAGATTCCGTAAGTTTTTGTCCGCCTTTAAGTAACCTCGTAAAACACTGATACATATACAATTTGTTTTTTATACCAGTTGTAAGGCTAATTATGTATAATACATACAGGAAGGGCCAAAAAACTATTAATTTTGACAATTCAACTCAAGATTAACATAAGAACGAACGATTTTTTCGAGAATTCCAATACCATGGTAGAGCCAAGGTATACTGAAGTCGACGACAGCCTGACGGTCTTCAGATATGGACAGGGCTCCGATGGCCACGTCGGTCTCGCCCCGAGCAACACTACCGACCATACCTGAAATGGCATCACTATATCACATAAATACTTATGGTCACTTCATGACACACTATGAAGACATTTCAGAAGATCGAAGCAGTTCCACCCGGATAATTTGGTTATCGGTGGGCAAATAATACTTTTAGACGAACTTTGGGTTGAAACAAAATTAATATGTTTCTACTGACATTCGGAGCTATATGAGCCTCCGTCACTAAGAACCGACAAAAATGATATTTTTTGGTACAAACTTTTTTTTCGCCGAATGAATTGAAAGTCAGTTTCTAGACAGTAAATTATGTTTAACAAACAAATCCGTTGTCCAAATTTACCTAAAAACATTATTTTTATATGAAAATCGGTTTTTAGTGACGCGCCTTGACATTGCCTGTGAGTCAGGAATTTATTGTTAGTTTAACACGAATATCATGCGATAATCAAGTCGCATAATGAAACGTTTTAATATCCATGTGAATAAGTTTTTTGAGAACTTATATTTAAAATTTCAGATCGATTCATACATTATTCGATGAGATATGCTTCTTTCCGTGAGGTATACTGCCATGAATATTTTGAACTTTTTCAATGAAAATAAAAGTTAAAGCCGAATAAAAAAAATAGGCCCGGTCTTTCGGCTTTTTCATTGCTTGAGATAGTTAGCGCAAGATGTCCTCTACAAACTTATTATAATCTTAATGAGCGATCGGGGCTTTACTTGAATTGAGAATCAAATGAAAAAATCGACTTTTTCTGAAAAAATTGCGTGCAACCGGAAATGGGCGATTTGGTGAAAACGTCGAATGAAGACGATTTGGCTGAAAATCAGTAATTGGGTAGGTGTTAGACTATAAATAATAATGAACGGGTTACTGATTTTCAGCCAAATCGTCTTCATTCGACGTTTTCACCAAATCGCCCATTTCCGGTTGCACGCAATTTTTTCAGAAAAAGACGATTTTTTCATTCGATTCTCAATTTAAGTAAAGCCCCGATCGCTCATTAAGATTATAATAAGTTTGTAGAGGACATCTTGCGCTAACTATCTCAAGCAATGAAAAAGCCGAAAGACCGGGCCTATTTTTTTATTGGGCTTTAACTTTTATTTTCTTTGAAAAAGTCCAAAATATGCATGGCAGTATACCTCACGAAATAAACCATATCTCATCGAATAATGTATGAATCGATCTGAAATTTTTAATATGAGTTCTCAAAGTACTGATTCACATGGATATGAAAAAGTTTTGTTATGCGACTTGACTATCGCATGATATTCGTGTTAAACTGAAAATAAAATCCTTACTCACAGGCAAAGTCAAGGAGTGTCACTAAAAACCGATTTTCATACAAAAACAATGTTTTTAGGTAAATTTGGACAACGGATTTGTTTGTTAAACATAATTTACTGTCTAGAAACTTATTTACAATTCAGTCGGCGAAAAAAAAGTTTGTACCAAAAAATATCATTTTTGTCGGTTCTTAGTGACGGAGGCTCATATGTATACAATCATAACTTCCCAGGTGGAATTTCAGCGATACGGAAGAAAGTGTTTGACACCCGTACAAAGGACAGGATCAAAAGCACGTAAAATGCCAGTGCATAATACAAACATTCAGTCACGGCTAATTTTTGATCATTCGTGTAGCTTTGGCACTTTACATTGTATAGGCATTTCTATTTGCTTCTTCCAATTCTTGCATAAATGTACAGACTCCGCAAGAACTATGTAATACGAAACATCTGCTACAAATAACACATGAATATAATGTCTGTTTTTTCAGATAAAAACTTTTTGGCTATCTCTTTAATTAGTGATGATTTTCATTTTTGTATTTATTCATCATGCAGTGCGTTTGTCAAAGGAAACATTATATCATGCAGTAAACGGTGATGACAACGTTGATAGTAAACTAGTTACTGTTGCTTATGTACAGTTACGAAAAACACAACAAAAGAACAACGTACAAATGGACTACTATATCACTCCTATGTACATTACATAGTCCATTTATGTACCATCTAAATAGTGAAATGTCTAATAGTCTAATAGAGAGTTTTAACCGTTTCCCCAAGATAAAATACAGAAACAATGGTGTATATAACTCTCCATTTATAGCCGCTTGATCTATTGGCGAGGACGCTGAAACAGGCCTCCTTTTAATAAAACCAATTGTCTTACACATCCATAGAAATATAATTGATTACACAAAATATGTATCCATTTTATTCCCGGTTAACTAATCGGAATAATACCAATCCTGCATAATAATTTGTAATTAAGAGCTTGATTATTACAGTTGGGTTTTACTCGAGCGAACATCCCAGATGTTTACCACTCCAGTCATTGTTGGCCAAACTTTGTTCACATTTTTTTCGCATTTCATAATTTTTTTTCATCAGATTCCATGTTACATTAAAATGAAGGGAAATGTTTTCGTATTAATGGAATGTATTGAACGTATAGTACATATACAAACAAGGCAGTATAGTGAATGTGATTGCGTCGTGCGAGGATAAAAAACGATAACGTTACATTATATGAAAAATGGGCAAACTCAATTTTGTCAAAAAATAATTAAATCGTTATAGGATTATGATTTGTTAAGACAATATTGATTTTACCCACAATCCCGCATGAAACACTCGGGGTGCTCACAAAATGCAACTCCAACCAAAACAGCAAACGACCACTACCATCTATCAGGTTTTCAACGCTCACTGCTTTAAATAAATCACAGTCAAAACTCAAATAAAAATAATTGACGGTATGTATTGACTATTTCAAAAGTAGCATTTTAACTATGTAGATATAAAGGATCATTCCAACTGAATTATTAATAGCCTTGGCCCGAAACACATGCTAAAAAACGACGTGCGAGCAATGTATTTATTTTTTTCCCCGAAACTGTCGTTACATTACATATTAATATATACGCAACCAAAAAACAAAACAAATTACTACCAGTTTTTTGTGTTCTCATTACAGGAATAGAGGGTTATGAGAAATGAAAATGGGCCCCCCGTGCGCGCGTGCATGAGCCCGACAGTGCAACCAATCACATAAAGTGTTGCGTCAACTAATACTCAACTAATCCCATGTGTACACTTGTGTGCAACAGCGGCGCGCATCAAAATGGGCGTTGAAACCTGCGCTCAAATTAAGGGTGTTATTCTTATGAGGCTAGTTTTTGTAGCTAGGTTTTGCCACAAGTTTCAACATATTACCAGCAGGTATATTATATATTAAATGTAGCAAATGATGAAATTGTGAACCAACCGGACCACTCAATGCACCGTCACATTGATCGAGCCATACGTCTCTCGGTAAACGTCAAGGTCGAAGTTGTACCTGTTCGTCGTTTAATAGCTCAATCACACAGTTTATCAGTCGATCAAT
>OZ038445.1:14825919-14850919 GCA_964036265.1 Daptonema setosum
CGAAGCAACATGAACAACAACAATACTGTGCAAAACAACATGAACAACAATAATACTGTGCAAAGCAACATGATCAACAACAATAGTGTGCGAAGCAACATGTACAACAACAATACTGTGCAAAGCAACATGAACAACAACAATACTGTGCAAAGCAACATGTACAACAACAATCGTGTGCGAAGCAACATGAACAACAACAATACTGTGCAAAACAACATGAACAACAATAATACTGTGCAAAGGCACATGATCAACAACAATAGTGTGCAAAACAACATGAACAACAATAATACTGTGCAAAGCAACATGATCAACAACAATAGTGTGCGAAGCAACATGTACAACAACAATACTGCGCGAAACAACATGAACAACAACATTACTGTGCAAAGCAACATGAACAACAACAATACTGTGCAAAGCAACATGAACAACATATACTCTGCTCTCTGTTTCTGCTGTCGGTAACCATTATCATTTTGGTTGGTAGCGGCAGCGGCTGGTCACTTTTCGGAGAGGCACAGACCCAAGTAATTTGGATTGCATTTGTGCCGGCTGGACAGACTGGCGGTGCAAGGGTGCCTGTGCCATACCAATACTCATATACCACTCCACACGGGGTACATCATATGTACCTTTTAAACAACACTTATTTAGCATCTTACAACAACTAAAACAAAACTACACCACTTATATTACGCAGTATAGAGATTCACATACAAGTAACGTAATTTACCTGTTAATGTTGTGAAAACGTGGTACACAAAAGTGACAATGATTACCTGAATGTTAACATACGTATGTGCAAAGACTCGATTTTTTTAGCAGGTATCTATTGAATTAGTACATAGTTAATGTGTATGAATATGTTCAATGTTAGCACTCAATCGTTCAGTGCCTATTCAACAATAAGGTTAAAACTACCGAAATATCCTAATTAAATGACATCCTGACCCAGCGTACTGAATACCATTTATAAATTTATTGTTGCAATGACACTACATAAGGCATACAAATATTTATTCTACGTACAATATTTACCTGACCAATACATTGAAATAGTCAGTACGGAAGCGCATGTCATGTCAGTGCCGTTTGACACTTGGTTAATACATACATTCATCATACGTTCACCGGTGCCTGATTATATGAGCAACTATGGAAACAGTGTTTGTAATGGCAGTGTTGCTCATTAAAACAACCACCGTCTACTGCGCAGAGTCATTGAAAACGGATGTGTTAGAAATATTCACATACAAATTTATTCGTAACTCCTATCGGAAAAAATTCGGTTAATTGATAAATCAAGCTGTGTCACCCTGTCCTGTCCTACTATTACATATATAATGCACCACATGCATCTACAAACATAATGTACCTATGCCACAACAATGACACGACTCACTCAATTTCAGGTCCTGCAGCGGAAGAGAGACCGAAGACACCATTCAGCTATCATGGAAAATTTTATTTGGTCTTCCATTGTTGATTTTTTTACTTGAATACACAAGAAATTGGACCAAAAATAATTTCATCAGCATATGTAACAATTAAGATTTAGAAGGGACCCAATGTCGGTGCCGTCTCGCCTTATGTGCCTTGATAGCCAACCTGGTCTCATTAAAACCATTACCCCACTTGTGCCATATTTAATCACGGTTATTTTGGTAACAAACTATGATGGTATCACCGGATACCTACCTAACAAAACTTCGAATCACTTTTGTCTGCACAATTGTTTGCTTCATCCGCGAGTGACCCGAAACAGCCAAGATGATGACTTGCCTGAATGTGTATGTACAGTAAACGTACTGTATAACGGGTCATGGCACCTACATATGTATGTATGTACAGTAAACGTACTGTATAACGGGTCATGGCACCTATGTATGTATGTACATGTACTGCTCACTACATTACATTCTTGTGTGTAGAGAGAACAAAATGAAACTATCAAACCGCCGATGAAGGTTTGAAGAACTACATACATATCAAACTACTACATACATATGTAGTTTGATGCTCTGAGTCAACAGTTTTAAGGGGGGGGGGGGGGTGGGAAACACGAAAAACTTTCAGAAATAAAACACATTGATTGATGGAAGGGTGTTTAAAAAAAGACAGCCGTTGGGATTTCAACATTGGAATCGGGTGATGTTTTTGGTCCCAGTTGATATCAGGTCTTGACAAAATCAGTCAAACAGCGACAAACTTGGTACATAACTCACTCGTCCAAGCCAACGACATGCCTATGTACTGTACTTATGTACGTATGTAGGTTTGACTCCTAACCAATGACCACGTTCAACGTACGGTTGGTGTTCCACTGAACTGCACTCGAACGTTATGTTCACAGGTCACATACACACTCGTTCACTAGATTTCGTTTCGTGGGGTTTAAATGCCATTCAGAATTAAGGCTGATAAAAATGCACATTATTTGTAAGAAACAATTGTTGGTGAGTTGCTTGCTCATAAACTAAGTAGTGGGTATCAAAAATCACGGTGCAGCATTAAAATATATAAAAATATTAATATATAGTATTTATGTGCTTGGCAAAGGAGTGAGCAATGTAACCATTATTGAATGGAGCAGGTATATTGTCCTCATGTCGGTCGGCTTGCATCACCCGCTAACGTGTCGTCATGTATCATCAAGCCAAAATGTTGAAATAAAAAAAATACAAAAAGAGGAGAGCTTGCAAGTGAAAGGTTGTGGTCTGTGGATCAAGCAATATAATGACTGTTTATATAGATCCATCAGCAATGTTCAGGTACAATCATGTAAGTACAAACACACTACATATAACCAAATTAAACTCATTACCATATTACTTACGAGAACACGATAACACTTGACTTCAGCCAGATATGGAAGGGAAAGAAATGATATTGAGGGTCCTTATTTTTTAAATATGTATGTAGGTGAGTGGGAGATTCGTCACTAGTATCATACAGACTGGTACGTACATATGTACGTATGTATGTATGTATGTAATGGTATAAGAGGATGTGCCATTGAAATGAAGAGCACGGATGCTGCAGGCACGTCATGCACTAAGGCGGATGGGCACAGGGTCTCACCAGGGTCATGGTCTTTACCATTACAAGGCCTCACTTTTTTATACTGTTTTCAATTACATTAGCACAATCATTTACTCTTATAGTTTGTATGTCATCTTTAATTTACTATGATAAATGTGGTGACGTGACTCGCTCCCAGTACCCTGGTATTGGCACAATACTGCACTGGAGTACAAATACATGCCGCACTGTTTCACTACCAAAACATACATGTGTGTGCATGTACCACCTGAAACTGTAATGATAAGGTTTATAAGCAAGAAAAAACACAGAAACCCTAGTTTTGGGTTGAAATATTTTTTCTTTGGTTCGAGTTTGGTAACGGTTTCTTTACGTGAAAGTTTGCCGCCACGCCTATCCTGGGCAAGTGAATAAAATGTGAACTGCATTTGTGTTCTATTTAGTATTCACTTGTAAACTAAGAACTTATACATAAATAACTATTTATGTTACAGAACATCACCTATATTCTTAATCAGTACACAGTATAACCCCATTCAGTTTCTGCATGAAATTTAAAAAATCAAACTACCCAAAAAAAAATTTCCCAGATACCAATGAACTGCGGATTGGAAATGTAAAAAAAAATTTGAATTTGTGGCTAAAAAATATGATTGGTTTCGTGGTGCACATGACATAAATACTTGATTCATATTAGCGTATGACAGATGTAACCATTTAAAGGATAATGAGCTAGCCGGTCCAAAACAGCATTACGGTATGTAAAATACAAGAACAAAAAGAGACGTGTTTGTGCAATCGGTCATCCCGATACAGACATGTCGAGTGCAAGTTATCGTGCAACTTATTCATCGGCAGTGGGATGTTCGTCAGGAACTGTGCCACCAGACAATAATACTCCACATGTTCCCATTCTTCGCTTATAGAGCATCTTTTTGCCTTCTCGTATGGTAATATTTCTTGAGTGATCAGACAATGCACATTTCCGATCAGAATTCTCCCGATTTACCAAGTTATTTTTATCCTAAATATTTTCTTGTTGTTCACTACCCGACGTTTTAGGCACTTGGAGAAGAGAATAGGTTTGGTTGGGCACCTACTGTAGTTGTATGGTACGGGCACATGTTCAGTCTCTCCAGGGACATCAGGGACGGCACACACCATTGGCCATCATCAGCTAATGGTCTAGTACATAAGCCGGCTATCAACCAACGAGACGTCATATATGGACAAACTTGCCACATGCTTCTTACATACCTTGTCCTACTTGAATGAGCGATTGAGCTAAATCATTATACATATAATCCAGGGAAATAAATCAGATATTCTCGGATATACAGTATTACTGATTTATGTACATACTTGTATTGTTGGGGGTCAAATAATTGTATTTTATGTAAGGTTATGAAATATCTTGCTTTATTTATAATAGTTAGTAAAAGTTGTTTTTCATCTGATGTCAAAACGTTTGTTTGACGAATTTCTTGCTAACTTAATTGCCAACATTATACTTTCCCTTTTTATGTTTCTGTCCGTAACTCCCACAATGAATAGTCGATTGCATTTATGGAAAATCACAAACTAAAGACACAAGTGTTCAAATGATATATGTACCTCATTAAGACAAATCAACCATAGCTAAGGTTGTTGTTTTTTCGATCCACCATGTAAGTATTGTATCCTACATGGCATTCACATTGAAGCCTTCTGGTATGTACTTCAAGTTGGTATTTCTGCGTTTTCAAGTAGGCAAGACAATTTGTATATACTTTTCTTCATCAGCAAAAGCAAAAATTTACATGTTTTAATATTATGACAAAGCTGTAATCGTTGTAAAGGTCATGTATTTTGGTATGGGAACGAGTAGAGGGAATGACTAGAAATAAATGTGACATGGTTGGAATGTAAGACAAATAAATTTAGGTTATAAGACGATAGAATGTTGCAGATTTATATAAATTTTTTGTTTGCTTGTACATATGTAATTATCCATAGCATCACAAGTTCACTTTTGATTTTTTTTCGTTGTTACCGCTTCTTTGGTGGATTTAGTATTGGTGGTAGACTTGCGTTTCCTTAGCGGACGATGTTCAGTGGTGAGTGTGAAGCCGACATAACACTTGCATGCACGCTCGTGGTGCTCGTCAACCAGCAGGTTCTGCAATCAGTAAGTGAGTGAGTGAGTGAGTGAGTGAGTGAGTGAGTGAGTGAGTGAGTGAGTGAGTGAGTGAGTGAGTGAGTGAGTGAGTGAGTGAGTGAGTGAGTGAGTGAGTGAGTGAGTGAGTGAGTGAGTGAGTGAGTGAGTGAGTGAGTGAGTGAGTGAGTGAGTGAGTGAGTGAGTGAGTGAGTGAGTGAGTGAGTGAGTGAGTGAGTGAGTGAGTGAGTGAGTGAGGTATGTAGTGAGTGAGTGAGTTACTTTTGTGGGACGTTCATCAGCATGAAAAGCACAAAATATTACAATATTATAGATGAAAACGTATGTTTCAGTCAGTGTAATTTTTTTCTTCATGAGTGAAGCCCTCCAAGATTCATAAAAAACTGACCTGTAGGTGTGCAATATAACGAATGGCCAGTCGCAATGTGTCCACTTTACTCAAACGACGATCACGGCTGCTGGTGCACTCACTGAATAATTAACTGATTTTAAGTAGTTCATTTTTTTGCTTAACCGACTAACCGAGTGACTGACTGCTTGACCGACTATCTAAGTGATGCTGATGATTGACTGACTGACTACCGGACTTCTTATTGACTGACTGCTTCACCGACTACATATCTGAGTGCACTGTCGGTTTGACTCATTGGTGACTGACACTCTGAGTGAATAACTCAAGACTGGTTACATATTTTCCGTGAAATGTGGGACAAACGTGAAATAAATAAACGCACTAACAAATGAATGTCGGGTAGATGAGTACGCAATCGTTCATAGCCTTCATTAACGCATCTGACACGATGCCGCTCCCTTTCATTCCGCTTCCAAATGGCACTCGGACCGTAGTATCTGAAATGTTGTGGTAGATAGAATTGGGTACATATATGGTGTTATCTTTTGACCCATTAGTTTGTGTCAATGTTGAAGTTTTTTTATCTTTTGTTGGATTTAGAATGGGTGAATGAGTGAGTTGCTAATCGACATTTACTTTGTGTTTACCAACATGGTGATGATGATGAACGCAAACTTATTTTTCAGTCATATGTTAAGTTGCAAGTCGGTTATGAGATCTCGGTTCGGAATAAAGACCAACCCGTATTCATCTCCAATCTGAAACGGCAACGGAACACTGCATTCGGGTGCAAATGGATTCTTCTTTTCTTCGTCTTCCAGATTCTCCAGCTCGGGATCCAGCTCACTCCCATCCGAGTCCGTGATTGCAGTCAGCCCACCCTGTAATATTTATAATAGTTTCCGACAGTTATTAGATATACGAAAAAAACTTTACTTTATAAAACGAACTATTTACTTAACTTTTTACTGCAGCACTTGGACGCCAATAAGTATTTCAATGTAATGTTCAAATTTAATACTGTGTAGTGGGAAGCATGATGACGTTCAGAAAATATATGGATTTTAATAGTATTACATTAGAAGGTATGCTGCTATGCCTATCGGGATATTTTTGAATTGGTTTTTTGGTACCCCATCACATAAAAAACAGTATCTAAAAGGTGTTTTTCCAAAGTGTTGTGGTGCTCGATTGCCGAATCAGTCTTCATTTGAGACTAAACGAACCTGATTATTTCGAGTCACGTTGTTATTGTTCGGTGATCCTAGCGTTACCAGCTGAACAGACCCGGATAGTGGAGGTGGACCACCTGAATTAATCACTATCCTGATTGATGCACTGCTTCCTCTTAGTTAATAAAGGTTATATTGCAATCGTAGTTTAACGTTCCATTAGCAACGTAATTAACAAAATATACAAATTATTACCAACTTAAAGCAACTTAATTGGAAGCAGATACCCTTATTCTGCTGGTTAATTTTGCAAAAAAGGTATGTGAACAAACCGGTGAGATAAGCTGGTGCCGTAAGCGTGGCTGATGGGTAGAAATTAGGAGTGGCATTATAATGGTAGGCAAAGTTTGGATAGTCCATTAGGATATGTATTACTTTATATTCAATATTTGAACTCAGGATCCACGTTGCTCGATAGGTGAAATTAAACTGATAATTATTGTATTGCCTTGTTAATGATTGTGCTCATGATCCATGCCCATATAAATGGCATGGTACTGTACCCATTGTTTGCTCAGCAGTCGGTCAGTTAGTCAGTCAGTCAGTCATTCAGTCAGTCAGTCAGTCCGTCATATATGGTAGCAGGGGCGGTGACTGATTGATTGATGGCATATTATGTCAATCTATCAGGTAATCCACCTGTTTATTTGTTGATTTATTGACAGTCGGCATGATTGATCGGTTAATGACGACTAATTGAGTATTATTATATATTATGTAAATAGTGTGGTTTATCATTGCGCGTTGCTTTTGTTATCCGGTCTGGCGCATTCGACAGTAACATCCTCATTAACCCATTCATAACAAAATCACAGAACAAATAACACAATCCACAGGTTGTAATGTACTGACACATCCAAATAATGCTTTGTTACTGACCCATTTCTTAAATTTTATGTTACTGACTTATCCACAAAATTTAATGTTACTGACACATTCACAAAAGAATGTTACTGACACATCTAAAAAGGATTTGTCCTTGGGCTTGATATACCCACAAAAGATTCTGTTACTGCACTAGCGGACGAGAAAGGGTGGGAAAAATGGAATTCCCCCCTCTTTGGCATTTTCAAAAAGTAGAATTTGTTCTCTAAGGTGTAGGTAAAATGGCCTGAAAACTGCCAATTCCCCCCTCTTTGGAGAAATTCCCCTCCCTTTGGAGGTTTGGCTCGTCCGCCAGTGTGTTACTGAAACACCTACAAATTGTTTTGTTACTGCACACCAACAAAGTTTTGTGATACTGACACATCAACAAAATGTTTTGTTACTGACACACCAACAAAATATCTTGTTACAGACACATCCACAAAACGTTTTGTTATTGACAGCTTCACCAAACAATCTGTTAGTAGACTGCGACGCCAGCATACGCTCGAGCGCGTTTTACTTGTCGCTGATTGGCTGTTGCTATGTGGTGGTTGGCGGGCGCCAAGTATAAAAGGCACGACTCTGCGCTGAGTCACACAGCGTAAAAATTCAAAATTTTGGTTACTGGTGGCTGTTGTTTAGATTGCGAAAATAGTGCGTTATTGTTTTTTTGTTTCGCGTTTCACCGGGCTACTACTGACTCATTCTGTTTTTTCGACATTATCTGTTGACTTCATCCTTCATTGCTGCATTTGCATCATCTCTTCATTCAATTCAAACTCACTGAACTAGGGTAGGTCTCTGCTCGTCTCATCATGTCCACTTATTGATGATGGCTGATTCGCATCACACCTCAACTCAACTTGATTTAATTACTTGCAGTATCTGTTGGATCAACAATCCCAATCCACAACACAAACACCAGAATCATGCGTGAAATCGTGCACATCCAGGCCGGCCAGTGCGGTAACCAGATCGGCGCTAAGGTTACGATAATCTTCTTTTTTCATGTTCCATGTTACGTTGTTCAAGTTTCGGTGTCCATCTTTCGTTTATTTGTTGGGTTTAATGATCCGGTGTTGAGAGTTATTTTGTTTGTGGGTTCAATCCAAATGTACTAACTAAGCATTCCTAGTTCTTGTTCTTCGGCAACCGCAAAGCTTGATAGTTGTTGTTCTTGGTCGGGCCGGTCTTTTTCATTTCACATTTTTGTAGCAAATCGTTCCATTTATACTGTTTTGCCTGTGTTGTGTTCTTATTATGCTGTGTCACTCTGATATGTCATCTCACCATGTCACCTTCGACGCACTGGCAGACGAGCCAATACTCCACATGGAGGGGATTCGGCAGATTATTTTACATACAACTCGAGGAACAAAGTCAACTTTTTAAAATCGCCAAAGAGGGGAATCCCACTTTCTCTTCCCTTTCTCGTTCACTAGTGCTTCGATGGTATGTTGCATCAATAAGTAACTCCAAAGCAGTGTTTCAACTGTTACACCAAATTTATGGCCGTTGTATTTTTTACTAAGTAGCGAAAAGCAGCTGTTCCTAGTGTATTGTAATACTGAGTACTGACTAGATGCTTTGAAAATGTCGTTATTAAAACCGTGGTCTAACTGGCGTTAAGAAGTTGCAGTAATGCAATGCCCCGCTCAGTGAGTGAATCATCAGTTGCAGATTGATGTACTGTTCGCCGAGAGTTGTCAGCTACGGGAGTTGTCTCAAAATTTATGGTTATGTGTCATATTTTTTTAACACATTGCCTAACCCCAGCCCAGATCAGCTTCCCCGGCACCAAATTTTCACTGCTATTTTTCAAAACACCCGCCAAATGATACACTGATGATAAGAACTAACGCTGGCAATGCAATAAATCAATTTCAACTGTGAGACAACTTTTTCGTTTTTCATTCCAGTTTAGTGATGGACTGGACTGAGATGAGATGATGTGAACGGCTTTCGATTTGAAAAATATTATTATTAATCGAATTTGTTGTAGTGTAAAATATTATTATGTGAATTCAACAGCTGTTCAAATTAAACAATCTTACTCGGCAACAAACATTCAAGCCAGCCTGAAAAATTGCGGAAAACTGATACGATATTTCGGGTCGGCATCTGCCACCGTCTGGTACCAGAGGAAAAAATGCTATACATCGTTGTTTGCGTTCTTATTGATGGTGCGTTCATTATTGTGGACATTTTTCATAACAATAGTCCTGTTACTAAGGTCAATGTCTTAAAGTTTATGTAACAGTCACTTTTTTATAAATTTCCGATTGATTGATCAAGAAGATACGAGTACAAATGATTAAAATGACGCAATTCATACTTGTTCAAAAAGTGCCCCTATGTTTTATTGAATGACTGCGTGGCACATCGCACCTATCGCATGGGTTGAAAAAAGCCAAAAACTTGATTTCTATATCATCAGCGCCATCGATCACCGCAAACAGCAGGGTTTTGAGTGGTGAATATTAGGTATATTTCGGCTTTATCTTTATGGTTAGCATTTATCAAGCAAAACTTTGATAGTGTTCAGTTCACAAATGTTAGCCTGCTCTGCAACGTAGCAATGTCGCCCGATAAAATGAACACCGTCGGTGCGTCAGCCAGTGTGCACTCGCTCGTTAAGAGGGCAGTGTTTGTCGTTTATATTGGGTGAGTCCGCAACCACACATTTCATTTTTCACTCAAAAACACTGGGTATTGCTTGGATGACTGAGTAGTGTTACACGGGAAACGGGACATTCTGAAAGTTGTCAATACGCAAAACAGCAAACTTAATTTGCAGTGTGTTTTTGTACTTGTCTGAGTCTGACCTCACCCAAAAATTATCTTTTTAAGCAGAGAAGCATTGTTCCATGCGATTCGAATTCGACCCATACAAATTTGCTTGTATACTTGATATGCTCTGGTTATTGAGCATTGGTGTCACTTGTCAATGTCACACCTGCTGTGTCAGTGTCGTAGAATCTTGACATGACGCCGGATTTAACATTGGGTTTGTGTGTGTCTACTCGTCTCAACAAAACACATTAATGTACTTATGTACGTGCTTACGTGGCGCCGATGGAAGGTGTGCATTTTCCGATGACTGGCAATGGTTTTATTACCGTCCTCATTATTTTGCTCGTCGTACAAGAGCAGTCTTGATTCGATCCGTATAGGATTGTGTGTCCTTGAATACTGCGCTGCTGAGTGAGACATCCTGCGATCATTTTTGATGGATGCGTGTTCGGTTTTATAGCGCTTAATGTTGTTTGTTTCACCGGTAATAACACGAGCAGCAAACCAACAACACAATCCTATGGTGGGATAGTAATTTTATTTTGAATTGGGAATTGGTGAATTTATCGGTTGACTCACTATGGATGGAAATATAAAATTGTGGTTGACCGCCGGAATCAACTGAACGATGGGGGTTGGCAGTGGCATTCGATAATTTTGGAGGTTTTGAGTGAGACAGCAGTTTGGTATGAGAAGTGACTTGTCATGGTCGACTTGATGCACATGAACACTACTACCCTATCATGGTTTACATACACATGAACACCACTTCCACATCATGATTTACATACACACTTGCTATCCTGTTTATCATGTTTGTGTTTCTCTAAAATACGGTTACTTGACTTGAAAAAATGACACAGAAATCATGGTATCGCGCTAAAACTTGTAATAACTTTTTATTTACTTGAAGTTAAAAGTGTGATGTTATTTCAGTTCTGGGAAGTGATCTCAGACGAGCACGGCATCCAGCCCAACGGCGAATACCAGGGTGACTCGGACCTGCAGTTGGAACGCATCAACGTTTACTACAATGAGGCGTCTGGTTGGTTATTACTTACTTGAAATTATTACAATGAATAGCTACTTTGCTTTGAAGATTAGTTGATCATGTTTTCGGAAGTTCGATGTAAAGCATCGTTGCATACTGCAGTTATGTCCTATTTTCGTATATAACTACAATCTCGTAACAAATTTATTGCGTTATAACAGATGCAAGCCACGGCATGCCTCAGAGTTAGTCGTATTTTGGTACATTTCCTGACGGTTTATTTTGGTTGATGAAACTTCCATTAGACCTGGATCTGATCTGAAATGGCAGTCAACCTAATTGGGTTGTGGTTACATTGTGTTACTTCTTTACTTCAACATCAACGTTAATAATTAATTTTAATATCTGTACCTAAGATAATCGAAAGCTGTTTCAGGTGGAAAGTACGTGCCCCGGGCAGTGCTACTTGATCTGGAACCCGGTACCATGGACTCGGTCAGAGCAGGACCCATGGGCGCCCTATTCAAACCCGATAACTTCGTTTTTGGTTGGTTGTCGACTGTCGTTAATTGTCGAGATTTGAAATAAATACTAAGGTGACAATAAATAAGGTGAATGTATGAATTTTTTATCTTTTTTGTGAACCAACAGCTTACTTTTTGGTGATGCAGTTTCACAGAGCCTCTTGTTTTTCAATACGGATGAATCCAAAAACAAACAAAAAATTTAGCTTCTGATAATTCAGTTCAGGATGGTTCGAGCCACATTCTCAAATCTCAATTCAATAGCATCTTTGAAAAATTATAAATTTAACATGTGAATTGTTTCTACCATGTGAAGTAGTAAATTCAGGTTGCTTAATGTATTTGCAGGTCAGTCGGGTGCTGGTAACAACTGGGCCAAGGGTCATTACACTGAGGGTGCTGAATTGGTAGACCAGGTGTTGGATGTTGTCAGGAAGGAGGCAGAGGGATGCGATTGTCTGCAGGTATGTTTGCCTGACCCACTGACAAACGAGCCAAACCTCCCAAGGAAGGAATTTTTTTAAAGAAGGGGAATAAACTATGCCTTTTTACATTAACCCCAAGGAACACATTCTACTTTTTAAGCCGCTGAAGGGGGGAATTTTACTTTTCCCTTATCTTCTCGTCCGCAAGTGGACTGACCGATTCGGTAAATAACGATACATAGGTTATATTTTAGGGTTTTCAATTGACGCACTCACTCGGCGGCGGCACTGGCTCCGGTATGGGCACCCTTCTGATCTCGAAGATTCGCGAGGAATACCCGGACAGGATCATGACCACGTTTTCTGTGGTGCCCTCACCCAAGGTTGCTTGTTTTTACAATATTTAACTTGAAAGGTTGAAAATAATGTATCATATTGGTGAGGTAAAAATTGTAAGCTACCTCTTGTGGAATATCAAAGCAAAATTTTTAATTTTATTTTATTTTCTATTATGTTTTATTTTGTAAATTTATAGTGTTATAAATTTGTTTATTAAAGGTATCTGACACGGTGGTAGAACCTTACAACGCCACTCTCTCCGTCCACCAGCTCGTTGAGAACACGGACGAGACGTTCTGCATAGACAACGAGGCCCTCTACGATATCTGCTTCCGCACACTCAAACTCACAAATCCCACATACGGCGATCTCAATCATCTTGGTCAGTTCATATTTCTAAATTCAGTTAAAGTGTCCTGTCGGATACGATTGTGTAATGTACGGATGTATGTAGAATAAAGATTCAAAAATATGAAAAATTATTAAAACGATATAACCAAGAAAAATGATTCCCCAAATTGTTTTGTTTGCCATTGTTGTAATCTACAGCAGTGGGTGACTGGACATTCAAGTTGACTTGCTCAAGCGGACGAGAAAGGGTGGGAAAAGTGGAATTCCCCCCTCTTTGGCGTTTTCAACAACTAGAATGTGTTCGCTAAGGTGTAGGGAAAATTACCTGAGAACTGCCAAGTCCCCTTCTTTGAGGAAATTCTCCTCCCTTTGGAGGATTTGTTCGTCCGCCAGTGTTGACTTGGTTGTCTGTGGCATACGAATCACATAAACTGTCCAAAATAGAACACAACTGGGCTTGGTCCTTGGATTCACAGAACACGATTGGTTGTACATCACTGCTGCTATACGCTCTGCTCTGCTATCCTTGCTTGTGTGTTGCGTCTTAATGGGGACACGTCACAGAATGTATTCGGTGACTGGAATTGATTATGAGAAGAGTTTGTGTCACCTTGAAATCGTGTGTTATTTACATGACAAAAGAATCACATTACGTCCGGTTCCACACATCTCGGTATCTTTAGTGTCATGCCGTGTGATGTGGCACAACACGTGTTACAGCCATTACTTATCAAAATGGTTTATCCGCACCGTATATTTGGTTTGCTGGCAAATCGGCCTGCTGATTTTTAGTGAATGACTCATTTTCGTTACATCAAATTTTAATATAAAAACTAAGATCATACTGCGGCTCTCAAGATATATTCTTATCAGTGCCGCATGAAGATGATGACTTGACTATGAGACTTCTGCCAAACCCCACCCGATATCCCCCCTCCCCCACTCGTTCTTCTCTTCGATGTAGTGTTTGGGCTCCCATGGGCTGTGTTTCTCGGATTCAGATGGTTGTTTAACTTTATTGGATGTTTTGGCAGGTTGTAAAACAGAATGAATGGTTGTGGCTGTCATACAACAGGGTTACAGCGTTGCAAGCTGCATCAGACAGCCCGTTAATTTGAACATGAAATTGTGTTTGGTAACAGTGGTTGACGTATCCGGGCAGGGCAAGTATAAATCTGCTCCGCCATTGCCCATTGATTGGTTTTGGTTGGTTTGTGTTAGCATTGCGATCTGGAGTGAATGCGGCAAGAGGGGATGTCTGTTGTATGGATGTACATCGTTATTCATTGCGATACATGCGATTGTGCTTTGTATGAATGAACACAAACAAGCAATGCAGGCTCAGTCCGATGTTCTGGTATGAACGCATCTAGGCACACCATTCATCTTGGTTTTTACACATGTCTAGCAAATAAATACAAACTCGTAATGCGTTAGGGTCTGCAGATTTGAAGATTTGTTGACGTTTTTGGGTGCCGCGATTGAGAGAGATGTGGTGTGTCAAATACAATTGATACTTATAAATAAATTTCCATCGGAAAACGACTGAAAAAAGAAAAAAAATTTAACCGTAGAAATGTTTCGTTTTATAAAGTAAACACTACCATTTTAATATGGGAGTTGTAATAACTTTTTACCGCTTCAGCAGACACTTGATCCGTGTACAGTTTTCGTGGCACACAGGAGCATTACGTTTATTGGGATGGGATGTGTATGTGTTTATCTTAATGTAAATAGTTGAAAATGGAACGGAATTGTAGCACCTAGTAGGTAGCTAGCATGATCGAAATGTACAGGATCGTGTCGTGTTTCTATTGGTTGTTAGAGTTGTGCCCGAGTACCGTGCATATCCCAACAGCATATCCCACAAGCATCCACCGTTCCAATGTGCCATAACTCGTCCGGATGTTGGATGCTGTGTCCCCGAGGACAAGAGGAAGCCTACCGAGACGAGTCCAAGTAGAAACATGGTAATTGTTTGCTGCTTTGTGAAGGACTGCATTTTCGTTCGAAGTGAAGTAAACAGGAGTTAAGAGGACAGTTGTACTTGATGGCTATAATTTTTTTCCCGTGACAATGGTTATGGATTCACTTTCTCTATGAAATGCAATGCGTTTCCCAACCTTTTTATAAAGTAGCACCTCGTGTTCAGATAAAGCTTCATTTTTCGCTAAGAAAATATATATCATGAAGTGAAATGTTGAACTGGATGTCGCTGGAACAAAGTGGTTGTTTGAGGTCCACAACTTTGCTCTAAGTCAGTAACTGTAACCCAGATGAACAGTAGTTGGTAGATGTTATGGTTCGGCTGTGGTTATTAGGAGTAGACACTAGACGGGCGTTATGTCTGCAACCGGCTGGTAAAGGGAACGGTTTGCTATGAACCGACGTAAATCATGTAACAAGAACCGTGTTTTGGTGAGCAGGTTTAATTACAAAATAATCTGTACGTCGCTCTAAGCTGAACTGTAAAAAATATCTTGTTCTGTTGCATAGCATAACGCATGTGGACGTTCTACTGGACTAAAACATGTCACGTCTTCAACTATGCGACCGAATTAGGTCAGATGCGTTCGGAAATTAATCAAGTTGGTTGGCTAGTTACGGTAATGGTATTATACCTCCGGGGTACGTGTATGATGGCAAATAAAGCGAACGAACGATGGTATAGGCAACGAAGAGTGGACTCTGGGCAACAGCTTGTGTGTTTCGCAATACATGGCATACCATGCGTACATGCATCCAGACATGTTGGTAGTGTCTGTCTAGTAATGCCGTGCTTTGTGCGCCATTCAAATGCTGCCATCGTGCACTGCACTGTTCAGGGGTCGAGTCTTTGCGACTTGGCATGTCGTCTGCTTGTCACCACCATCCATCATGTGTCTGGGCCTTCCGATCGCAGATGTGAACACATGGGTGCACTACTTCTGGTGTATGGTGGTTGGAGTGAGACCAGCAACTACACGTGTATGTACGATAACAGCGGGGAAAACTCGTGTAGGGAATTACTAATGGGATACATGATATGAAAAGGTGAAGTCTAAATGACAGTTTCAGTATTATTGGTGTGGTTGTTACAATATTATTGGTGTGTTTGTTTCAGTATCGGTGACGATGTCTGGCGTGACGACGTGTCTTCGGTTCCCGGGTCAACTGAATGCCGATCTGCGCAAGCTGGCCGTCAACATGGTGCCCTTCCCACGACTCCACTTTTTCATGCCCGGATTTGCACCCCTGACCGCTCGTGGCAGTAGCGCCTACCGGTAGGTGCCTTTGCAATCGCACAATTGTAAACGGACCAGCGCATGATCAACTAACACATTTTTTTCAAACTCCGACATCTGGTTTCTCAAACAACTCGGCTCAAGAATTTTTTTTGTTTCAGTAAACTTTGGTAAATTTAAATACATTAATCAGATTTGGTGAGTACCGTATTTAATGCGATGATAGCAGAGTATTATTTTTATCGTACCCAATTCATATGAATTCCAAGTTCAGTTCAGTCATAAGTTGTCTGATTCACTTAAAACCTGTGCATGTATGTTTGTATTGTGTGTATGTTTAATCTTTGTATTTTATTCGGCATTTAAAAAAAAACATGAAATAATGTATTGTATTATGTAACGGTATTGCAGCGCGTGCACGGTGGCCGAACTAACGCAGCAGATGTTCGACGCCAAGAACATGATGGCCGCCTGCGATCCGCGTCACGGTCGTTACCTCACCGTCGCTGCCATGTTCAGAGGCAGGATGTCAATGAAGGTGGGTACCGCATTACAAGTATAGGGTGTTCCACATAACTTGCAGCATTCTAATCAACGGCCAAATTTTTTGTTGTGCTGTTAATAAAATGAAGTTTATATCGTTTGATAGCATATAATCTGATGTTTTGTTTTGTATGCTGCATACTGGAGGTTCAAAACTATTATACAGCTTGAGACACAGCCAATTTCCTGAAAGTAGTCATTTTCAAGATTAATTTTTGGTTTTAACCGAACTTGAATTCACAAAATTACAACTTAAAAGTGAAATAACAGATAACTGCAGATACAAAATTAAAATAGAAGCGTAGAGTTACAGTTTATAATTCTTGGTTTCACCAATCTCGTCGCGTTTCGCTCAGCGACTCATCACAACTGAGCGGCCATCGTGAAACGTGATCACTACGTTACATATGCACTTTTTGTAAACAAATTCTCGAAACTTTGTGGATGGCGGCAAAAGATATCTTTATTCTGTATTTTAGTGATTTCAGGTATTTTAAATATATTTCAATAAATATTTTCAATTAAAATCGTCAAAAAACCAAAAAACTTGAGCAAAATATTTTTTTTCGATTTTACTATTTCCATGAAAAGGGTTATAGCTAAAGCTATGTGATAGGTATGAACCTCCAATACACGGCAAACAAAACATCAGACTATATGCTATCTGATGATATAAGACTCATTATGGTAACAGCACAACAACAAGTTTGTTGGCTGATCAAAATGCTGCAAGTTATGTGGGACACCCTATAGATCTTAGTCATAATAAATAGTCGGAATTAGTCAGTAGTAGAAATTATTGGAAAAGTATAATAATCAGTCGAAATTTTTGTCACCCAACCCACCATATTGCAGTAATAGTAAAGAACAATAATTGACATAAATAAATGAATGCCCCAGATGCTTGCAAGAGTAGAAGACCACGTCACATGATCTTGAGTACCTTGTCATTCATGATGTAAGAGCATTTACGAAAGGTTGAACATGATAATTACACAGTGTGATCATCAATCTTATACAACTTAACAAACTGTTTTGCTAATCCGGTTACGGTACATGCACATGTGAAACTGTGATTTCGATCGGACAAACTCATATATCATGGAAAGTTGAATTTTTTTATCATTTTGGGTTGGCGCCTTTGCGATAAGTAAGTTATACATATCATATTTCGCATTTACTATTCAACGGAATGTTCATTACAATTCAAAACGTGTCATTTCATCGCAGGACGTTGACGACCAGATGTGGTCTGTGCAAAACAAGAACTCGTCGTACTTTGTTGAATGGATTCCCAACAACGTCAAAACGGCCGTATGCGATATTCCTCCGCGCGGACTCAAGATGGCCGCCACCTTCATCGGCAACTCGACCGCCATCCAGGAGTTGTTCAAGCGCATCAGCGAACAGTTCACTGGTTGGTTTTGGATGATTGACCAGGCCAGGTGTTGTGAGTCATGTTTCATTATAACCAAACCAAAACACATTTAACCGGGCACCTATAATAACAGCTGTTTATTTCGCTATGATATTTTTTATTTTTGTATGGAACAGTATGGAGCTGAGCTATATATGTGTATTTTCAGCCATGTTCCGCCGCAAGGCTTTCCTCCATTGGTACACTGGTGAGGGTATGGACGAGATGGAGTTCACCGAGGCCGAGTCCAACATGAACGATCTCATCTCCGAGTACCAGCAGTATCAGGTTAACATCATTAATTCAGTTGTAGCAAAAGCAGCGTCCAGCTTTTACTTTTTCAGTTTTTCACATTGTCCAAATTCTCACATCTCAAGTTCTTACGTTATGAAAGCATTATTCAACATTTCGCCACTACAAAGTATGAACCCGCAAAAATGATTTCATGGAAGGCAGTCATAGGTTGTTACAAAAAGCACCAGCATCTTATCACATTACCGTTTTAGGTCTTTTGTATGCTGGTAATATAAACTCACGAACCAGTACCGTAACACGAATGTCCACAGTCATAATTAACTTTGCTCTTTTGCAGGAGGCCACGATCGACGACGAGAACGAGGAGTTCGACCCGGATACAGCCGAGGGTGATGCCATCGAACACGAGTAAATGTTGTGTTTTCGTTTTGATAACAAGTTAATGACATGATAAAGTTAATTAACTTTGCTCCACCATGTGTTTTTTGTGATCTTATACTAAGTCTGTTACTATACTCCAGCAATTATCATCATATGCATTCTGATTCTGCTGATCTTAACTTCGTCACCAGCATTCAGCGTTTTTTATCGCGTTTCAACTGCTACTCATTATTCGGTTCTGTTATATCTTCTATTGAGATACACGTTCTATTCATTTGTGCAGTCGTATTCCATCATTCATTTAAATGGCTATTTTTTGGTTACGGTAATAACTGTCGTTAGCAGTACTGAACTTGATTGTGAACAACAGGTTATGCGTGATAAACTACATATAACGGTTTAATTTGTTTTGTCGCTATT
Organism: Daptonema setosum; assembly: GCA_964036265.1. Lineage (NCBI taxonomy): Eukaryota > Metazoa > Nematoda > Chromadorea > Monhysterida > Xyalidae > Daptonema > Daptonema setosum. The sequence goes on from OZ038445.1 coordinate 14,845,237, forward strand.
ACGGGCTGATTCTCTTTTCTTACTTCGGATTTTGAAGTAACTACATTGGGATTCAGTTTCACCTACGATAACACCATTGTCTATTGCGATTTCCGTTTTATGGATGTTGTCGGATAAAGTGTTATGATGTTAGGTTGTATTACGTGGACAAGGGACAGTTTATGTAAGGGTTACCAGTTGAACCTGATGTACATTTTTAGTAAAAACATGGTTGTTCCTTACAAAAGTTTCGAAATACTACCACAATAACATCTATCAATCTTGAATATTTACGTTGCATTGTGCAATTCCATCTGTGCTTTTTGGATAACAGTCGATATGTTACTTGCAATTAGTCTGCAAAGTTACGCTTCAGCCCCGTTTGTGGCATTTTCGTGTACTTCATTGAACTCATCTAACATTACAAACCTATGTAGGCAACATTTTGTTATTCTTGGTAACTATTAATATTTGCAAATTCACCTGTGAAATCATAATCGAGCTCTGCTAATCTTTGTATCTTTCATTCCAGTAAAGGGACGTCGTGTATTTTTCAATTCGGTCACAAATACCTGCCAAGCAAACTCTGCCACTAAATTATTCTATATCATAATACACAAGAGTTATCGAATAAACTCGGTTAATCTGTAACCATCGCAGGGGTTGGATTTCATCAAATACGTAGAAAGTTTACTAGAGGAATAACAAGAAATCAAGAGTTAACTAAATGAATAACAAGTGAAGTGAAACACGAATACTGAAAAATCTGAATCTTTTTTTAAGGCATTCGGTGATGTTCCAAAATAAAGAAAACAGTTTCAATAAATCTATCTAATGTAATCTTATAATCTTAATAAATTTTTCTTTTTACTATCTCGGGTTGAGACTGATTAATCGGTAAGGGTGAAGATTTATCTTGAATTGTTCTAGCTATCATTCAGTTGCATTTTCAAGTCGCGTAAAGAATAAAGTGCACATTCCTTTTGGCAAGTTAAACAAACCACCAGCGTACGAGAAGGAAAGGAAAAGTGGAATTGCTCCTGGCGATTTGTAAAAGCAATATTGTTCCCTTCCTTATTTGTAGGTAAAATAGCCTAAAACCTGCAAATTGCCCCTGTTTGAACAAATTCCCTTACCTTCGGAGGTTTGGCTCGTCCGCCAATGAGATAAACAGTTGGTTTTATGAGGCCAGACTATCATGAATGATGCCGGATTGGATGAGTGAGCATGCATTCGCAATGCCTGCATTATCACCACCTGATCATCACAATTACGGTATCATATTTCACTAGCCTCTCCTTCAATTTGATTACCGTGACACCGAGAAAAATGTCTCATCTTGCTCCTAATCTGAAGCGGATCGTGTAGGTGTTCACAAAACCAAACACTGATTTCGAAACTAATTTTTTAGTCGTCATTCGCAAACAACTTGATGTTTGCCAGCTTGCATTTTTGTAATCCAGGAGCCGTACGCGGTTGACATGGATGGCTGCTACCCGCATCACATAGCAGTATACCAACATAATCAATGGGCGGTTGCTCACTCATTTTTGCTGGTAATGAGACATTTTGGTGGTGTAACGGGTAAGGGGGCACGTTATGGTACTCCCTGGTGTAATGGAGACCAATTTGCCGCCAATTAACATACACCCTGTACCACGGTCACACGTCAGCCGGGTCGCTGTTTTGGGCATTACACATTGGCATAAACGCTCTCAACTTTGTAGATGATCTGTAGTGGGTTTGGATGCTGGTAATCTACTCGGTCCTATTGAGCCAGGTTCGTTAAATATCCCGAATTTGTGTGATTTCTGTCATTTCTATTAATTCACGGCCAATTAAAAATAGTCAATAATCATTTAGCAATGATAATATAAACGACGAACACTGGCGGATAAGTCCGACCTCCAAAGGGGGGGGAATGTTTTCAGAGAGGGGAAATTCGGTAGTTTTTAGGTCATTTTACCAAAACCTTACGGAAAAACATTGCACTTTTGAAAACAGCTGAAGACGAGGATTGCAATTTTGCCTTCGTTTCTCGTCCGCTAGTGACGAAGAACCAGCAGTGGTCATCATGCCCTACCCGTTATGGAGACGAGCACGATGGGTCTAATTGCTGCGACTAAACACGACCCCGCAAGACAATACCACCATCATAATTGTGTTAAACATGCTCTATAATGGAATAATAGACTACCGTATGACACAAAGATAACTGTTCCGTTGTTGTCTGAGTCGGTGGCGGACCAGTCGATGAGTTAACAAGTCAATGAGGGGATATCAAGCCAAATATGAGCCGAACGATTCAGCGAGTATATTAATCAGATGTTTCTGATGACGTATTTCATCGTTGATATTTATACGGAATACAGGAGATCGCTCGATTCATGTTGCTCTCATCCGTTTTAATGGGAGGAGTAGTTGATAATGACAGTCATTGACTGACGACTGTCTCTATTGACTGACTGACTGACTGGCATACAACGGCACATGATAAGATCATGATCACGTGTATTGTAATGCCGACGGCCATTTTAAACATCATTTCGACATCGTATTGTAAAGCTGTGACTGTAACTGTTTCACTTGGTTGAATGACAACGTGATTGCAGCAATCACCTTTTTATGCACTAATCTCACTGATCATCTCACCTAATTTCTTTTTTTAGAATGTTGGACACCATGACGAGATGAGATATCATCATGTATGTATTTACATAGTTTGTTCCAGAACGAAACCATGGAGTAAAAACTAGGTGAATCACTCCATGTTTATATCACCTAAATACGACCTTATTATGAGTACCGTAATATGCTGGTAACAACGGGAGGGTGTGCACCCAGGTTACAAATATAGATGTACACATCATCTCATTTGGAGATCACCTTAGGGACACACATGCCCAACTACTATTTACGAGATAAACTGTGCCCAAATCACAAGACCGTTTTACTCACATGACTTGAAGCTGATTACTGGCCAGGTCGCATTCGGGCCAAATATATCGCGTAGAAGAATAGAATGCATTCGATCTGTTAATTACGATGATGCTCATTAACGATCACACCAGGTACATACAGTACTCAGTTCTCTGATCAGACTGTGTGCTGTACAAACTTATCGGATTACACCAGGTATAGAAAAAATATGTACAGTATTGAACACACCATACTCTGTATGTAGTTTTTGCACCAAGCACTCACTTTGCGTTGGCACTTTCATTGGAACAGTTTCGTTTATTTAGCAATTGCGATATCATACAAAAATAAGTGTTAGAAAATGTGATTGGGGAAAGTATACTCGTTGGCGGTGACCATTATGTATTTATTCAAAGTACGATTAATTAGAACCAGCTATGTAGCCTTGATTAGTCAGTACAACCATAATTAGCTCATAACATCAGTTCCATTACTTCTAATCATAAATAGAAACCCAGTAGAAAAAAGTTGTGTTGGTCGATCATGAGTTTACATTAGTGTAGCACAATCCAGCCCGTACGTAAATGCTAATTGCCACCGAGTTAAGTGACATTGATCGTAAATACGAGACTTGCATCAACGATCGATGGCACGCAACAATGGTGTTCGTTGGATGCGACTCTTTTCCGATCCACCTGTACTTACATAGCTGCTGCAACTTTGCTCATTTCATTGTTTGCCACTACTACATTGCTAATACTGTTCGTGAATACACAATTTTTATCGTTTCTTGTAACTTCACTCAATATGACCGTAAGTTAAAGGTAAATTTTGATTAAAAACAAAGTTCTAATGACAATATGTGTTCATCGAAACTTGTAATCAATATAGCTGATTTGATATTATCTTTGTAAACGGTGGGTCTTGAAGTGCATCCTGCAGATACATACTGTATAATGTACATAGAAGTGGTAGGATGTACATAGGATAACTCGACCCTGATTGGCTCGTTTCCGGTAATTCAAACTCACAAGATGCCCACTTTTGAAAGTTGCAGATTAAATCAACTGGTTTTGGAAGTTAGACGAGTTGATGACGATATTTGATTTGTGCGTTGAAGATGATGTTGGAAGAGTGGGCATGGCGTGATTGCACTGTGATCGCACCCTACAACTACGATACCATTATCGTAGCAAGTGATGTTGACATCTGTTATTAGCCATGGCTCATTAGCAGGCTACCATAATCTGAGGTATGGGTCACCGTCCAATTATCGGCCGATCCATCCTTCAAGCGACGGCCGGATATTCACTAATCACCTGGCCGCATCACCCAACAATGGCCAATCAGTACCATAACCGTTGTACTCAATGTACACACTCCAATTACAACAACTTATTATTGGCACTTTATTAGCTGTCAAACGTGAATGGCATTTAGGTTGACAGTCCTGCGTCCGGCCCGGATACACAACTGAAATCACCAATCATGTTGATCTGGCGTTATTTAGTCATTCTGGTTGGTGTTGGGGCCCAATTACTCGTCATCATAATTACCGATGCTCTTATGTGTACGATTCGTTTAACGTGATGATCAGATGTCTTGCTCATCATTTGATTATGTTCTCATGACATTTGAATATAGTCAAACATACATGTATGTAGGTAACTTTGTATGAGTCCACCAAACCTCTCCCAAACATCGTAGATCTCGTGGGTTCATTTAAGACTCAGCCAAGATAGACCTGTGTTCATGTGAATTTATGTCAGCCAATTACATTGGCATTTCAGGTAAGTATCCCGTGGTACTACTACATGTAGCGATTGTTAATTGGCCATTATGAGGTGAGTACGTACCATTGTATTTCGGTTATTACCTACCTAGATGTGTATTTTGGCCCGATTCTGACTCTGGTGAATTACATATGTAATGTCATTAAAAGATCAACTGCCATATGAACGGTGGTTCCCCTGACTGGGATCACCCTGAAAACAAAACGTTAGATTGAATTACATACTTATTGAGTGCTAACGATGGGAAATGAATACAAGTGTGACCCGATGTGCAGTTAGTCTTTGGCAATTAACCATCCAGCTTGTTAATTTCATTTTCACCTAAATTAAGACACACAACCGAGAACTGATCACCGGTCGATTTAGAGACGGATAATTTTAATGCAGGGCAACCGAGAATTATGTGTTAAATCATTAAAACAAACAGTTCATCGAAGATACAGGTATGATTCATAGGATTTAATCGGATCTTCAAAAGGAATTTTAATTCTCTCTCGTAGCGGAAGACCGCTCGAAAACTGGAAAGCTTGAATTTGAATTCATTATCAAAAAGCGTTTTAAAATTCCCAGAACAACTGCTTAACTGCAACTAGAATTTTACCAGTAATCATCTAGAACTCCAATAAGTTTGAAAAAGTCTCCTAACGACTGCGAACTTGGGTCTACGTTGATAGGATGGTTCCTTACCTCAAGCACTAAAAAATATGCGGAACTGGTATGTTATTTAGACACCCTGTACCTGATACTTACAAACGTTAATTAGCAGGCAATCGATGGTGATGCGATCCGAGCCTACAATAATGATACGTCGAGCCTCATTAGTCGGTTGTCCGACTGATTATCTACATCTACCTGCTGCTTACATTTGTTCGATAGCAATTGAACTCCTGTTTCTAACATCCCAACTATGATTTCACTCTGTTCTCTGTTGTAATCTGTTTTTTTTTCATTGCCATGCTTCTTTCGGTTATAAAAAGGCTAACTCCATTTTG
>OZ038445.1:14855919-14857525 GCA_964036265.1 Daptonema setosum
CCAACACTCGAAAGGGAGGGGAATATCGTCAAAGTGGGGAGGGGGGTTCGGCCGTTCTTGTGCCATTTTACCTACAACTTAAAGAACGAAAACCATTTTTTGGAACCACCGAAGAGGGGGAATTCCACTTTCCCTTCTCTTCTCGTCCGCTACGATTGCCTACACGCCTCAGGGCCTGTACATGTATCAGTTATCGGATTACGATGCATCATGTCACATCAATGTCATATGCTCGTAATCACATTATACACTCCATTAGCCATTTACATTACATTCACATCTTGCAAGCTGACATACCTTGGTACTCCCAAGTTTATTAGGAGCCCGTTGGAACAGTTAAGGTCAGTAAGAAGTGGATCCTTATGGATCAACGATCATCAGTGTGTATCAAAGCACTAGCGGACGAGAAGGGGTGGGAAAAGTGGAATTCCCCCTCTTTGGCGTTTTCAAAAAGTATAATTTGTTCCTTAAGGTGTAGGTAAAATGGCGTAATTTCTGCCAGTTCCCTCCTCTTCGGAAAAATTCCCCTCCCTTTGGAGGATTATCTCGTCCGCCAGTGTTTCAAAGGGAGTACCAATTCGTTCTATTATTAATTAGCCGTTCGTTCCCAGCAGACAATATACTGTATTATGATAGCTGAATTTAATTTCATAAATTTTTTATGTACATTTTGAATTAAAGTGATTTATTTACTGACTCAACTTTAAAACAAACAACGTCACATCAAAGTGGAGCTAACAACACATATAATATAACAATATGTTGCATTTCACAAAACTAAAGACACAGACCTAAATGCCAGAGATGAATCAAGTCAAATACTGCTGTACATTGCATACATAAATACAGAATAATATCATTGCAATATCGTAATTGTACCCACAACGAATCGACTGAACACAACATGACTATCGTTATCATCACTACGACACCGATAAACACTTGAATGCGTCTACAACTCATCCCAACTAAGTTTTCATCGACTTATTTTTGTGGTTAATTCTTTGATTGTAAAAATTCTACAACAATTGTGTTGTTTTTAGCGAAACATGATTTGTCATGATCAGATGGGTGATGCAGACGCAAACAGGATATTTGAGTGAGATTCAGTGTGGGAGAAGAAAGGGATCATACAAACAGATAAACACAGAACATTTTGTCAACCTTTAGTTGGTGTTCACATGTTCAGATGCTTACAAGTCTAATCAGGTTGACAACTGTCTGGGCAATATCGATGGAAAAGAACGAGTGATTCATAGTTAAAAATATATGAATCGAAAAACATTAGGCATACACATCAGCAGGTTTTACCCAAAATTAGAAAGTCGAAACAGACATAGAAAGTATGAACGAGCATTTGCTTTTTCTCAATCCAGACAGACAGTCAGATCAGATTCGAAAGATATTTTTACTCAAATTTAGCCTGACCCAAGTGCATTGTTACTTGAAAAGATTTTGGCGTACACATTTTTGGGAAATACATTAAATTCTCAAGACGTTTGGATATAATACGAATCAAACCGTGCGCCTATAGTTATTTAATTGTACATATGTGTGACAATGGGTTGATAGAAATATGTACATTTTAGTAACAAGATACCCTGAC
>OZ038445.1:14862725-14924298 GCA_964036265.1 Daptonema setosum
TAGTGAGTTAGTGAGTGAGTGAGTGATGTTCATCATTGAAATAAAGACTGCTGAATGCTTATCAAACAGTATATCAGCATCAGCTGAGAGCGATAATTTTTGCTGATACTCATTATATGCTGTTTGCGCCATAATTATGTTTTTGGTAAGGTAAGATACCAGATTAACTTATAAAGGACATTATGTTCATCCCTGATAACTTCAGACAATATTGGAATGGATGGAAAACAAATTTACGAAAACTTCGTCGATGGTTAGATTATATCTATATGATATTTCTATAATAGTTTATTTAATTATTACTTCCATTTTTATACTATTAACCTGAATGTGGGTGCCGCATTCGTGCGAAATAAAATGGCTATTTCATCGCAAACATGCACCCTTTCCACCATCGGTTTCCACTCTTCACATTTATTCTAGAACAATGGGGAAACTAGAAATGTAGGGAACGATTTCATAACTAGAAAAAACTGTACATAAAAGGTATAAATGCACGCTTTTTCAGTTTGTATAACTTGTTCAAAATTGTTTCTAATATCACGAAATCAGCTGTGTTTGGGCAATACTGCTCGTGCAACCAAGGGAATAATACGGAATGATACGATTAGTAGATGTTGGAGCAGCCTGTCTGCTTCATCTATGTGCTAACTGTACAGGGTGGGCCAAAATCCGAACGATTTTGAACGTTAACGCTCGAGCTGTAAATTACCAATCAGTTTTTGCTACCGTAAAAAATTATGTCTTAGCCTTTTATCTTTCAAAATTTGGTTTTGTTTCTTGGAGATGCCCCATAGTTCGCGAAGAGCGTATTGACATAGTTTGGATTTCTAAGCAGATTTTGCTATCATACATATAAACTAATAGGCTGCTCTTGAATGATTCTATCATTGAACAAGAAAAGTATAAATATTATTACCAATTTTTTTCAAAACAAACTTTGCATGAGACACTGTTTATTTACAGCGGCAAAATACGACAAAAATGCATGGATTTGTTTGAGATATTGATTCAAATTGTATTCACTGATTTACTGTACAGAACGTAACATATTGTTAAGGCACATCAGTCTCGAGCACCACTCGCTATATGGAATATCTGTAAAAATCTGTATATCTGTATTTGTATATCCCACTGGCGGATGGGCCGAACCTCCGATGGGAGGGGGTTTTTGTCAAACTGGGAAAAATGGCAGTATTCAGGCCGTTTTATCTACATCTTTGGTACTTTTCAAATTCTCTAAAGCTAGTGATAGATATTCGTAACCGCAGCCATTTTCAACAGTCAAAAACCCGTCTTCCAGCCAGACGATGGTCAACCAACTTTTTTCTTGGTTCGCAAAACTTGAATCGGTCGCCGGGGACGGAGAGATTTGGATGGCGGTGTTGAGTGAGTGAGTGACTGGCTGATTGAGGAACGGAGTGAATATAAAATAGATACTGGCATAAAGACCTTACCGGGATTGTAGTCAAGAACAGACATTCCAGCTTTTCCATACTTGCGAAAGACTTGAATGTCAAAACGGTCTCTAGAACGATATCGTATGGACGTACTCGTATGTTCATGAATATGCTTTGGTGGCATTCGACCCCAAGATAGGGATAGGGATTTTCCATGATTCCAATTACATCGAATGGATGTAACATTCTGCCAGAACATCAATAAACGAGCCCGGAAAGCCCGGATGGTATACTGTAAATGTACGGTCGATACGCCCTATCAAATGGCTTATTCACGGGTCATTTCACTTATCCACCATCCTTATGAGGAACAACGCGGATGAAAACAACAGAGGATAGAAAAATGATACAATTTTTGAATACAAACAGTTTGAGTGTCCGTCTCAAATGTTGAACTGTAAAACTCAAGTCCAAACTCTTTTTTCTCGTTCACTTGTAGCACAATAAATACATTTCTCTGATGTACCATAAGTAAAAATGTGCGTTCGTACTGAACTAATGCCTCGTAAAACGGACTTTCTCGCATGCATTATCAGTGGCTGGCTATACTGTAAGTCCCACAATCACAACATACATATCCGGCACTGAGAAATAAGGTTATATGATACAGAGATTGCCACCATCGCCACCACCACCTCCACCAATAACAACAACAACAACAACAACAACAACAACAACAACAACAACAACAACAACAACAACAACAACAACAACAACAACCAAACCCAAAGCCGCACAAATGTAGGAAAGTGGGGCGCTAATGTGTGGTCATGAGATGAGAGTGCCTGATTCTATTGTTTATACAGCTTGTATAACATTTGTGCAATACATTAGACTCCCTGTTCCAAACTCAGCATTGGCTTCAAAACAAATAATGAAAGCCCCGTCATCAAAGAAATAGTAGAATTGATACTCGTGATTCATTTCTCAAACAGATTTATTTTACTTCTGAAAAATAATATTGTAAACGGAGCAATCTCTGATATTTTTTAAATCAAATGACTCAATATATCCATTCTTGTCAATACTAAGTTTAATGTTCCTGTGCTGTAATGCATATTCCACCATTTTTCTGCTCATACATATCTAAGTCACGTGTTTGCGTTGCCCCACCAAATACCTGGTGTAAATGTCTAAAAATACATTTATAACACAACAAAAACAATCAACGAACTACATAGTGTTTCATTCTCATAAACGTACAGATGAGTCATTCGAGGCAAACATAATCCAAATTGATTACATGGCACAACCTCCTACATGTTTTCTACATAAATTCTCTGATACATAAACATCTGAGTACATCAGGGTGAAATCAACAATGCGAGTGGGACAGACTGAAATAACGATTTTCACAACATAGTGAAAAAACTTAAATTGTCCCACAAAAAAGGAGAAAAAATGTGTCATGTGTGTTTCTCTACCAACTTACTGATCTATTTTCCTTTTTATCTTGCTTATATTTATTTCAACAAAAAGTCGAGAACGTTTCAGAAGACATCGATTTAAGTGATAAAAAGTGGCTAACCCATTGAGCAGATGTTGACTGGAACTGCTGGTCATCGGCTGTGTTGTGGTCATGATGTCAGCCGATTGATTTACACAAATAAGTGTTATTTTATTATTAATATTGTATTTGTTAAAATTAATTGTATTGTTCAACTACATATTTTAAAATAATGATTCAATATTGATTCACGTTTTCAACAATTTATTTGATGATATGTTAGTAACATGAATCTCGCTTTTTCTGAAAGAAGAATACATATGAATAAAGTTATCATGGTCATGCATGGACATAAGAATGAACATTGTAATTGTGATACCTATATAAGATGGTTTTGCGTCCATTCATCAGCCAACATTTATGTGCGAACTTGAAATGAGAAGCAAAAAAGTGGCATCAGCGTATAACATGGACTACAATTGAACTTGGGCATTAGAATGCAATGTAAAGTCACTAGATTCTACTATAAATTGAAACGAATGCATAAAGGCTGCCGGCATTTGTAAGAAATGTACATACAGTACCAATATGTGTATGCCATACACAACACAAATATCTGAATGTGCATTGAGGATATGAGTTATGCTCTGCGAGCTCCTGGTTTCAAGTCAACCGGGCCCAACAATACCGTAAAATTTTCAACGAAAAAACTGCCAAGACTTTGGAATGGATAGTAATGTTTTGCGTATTACATGCGGACATGCATACATATACATATGGTCGTGGTCTATTTACTGTACGTTTATGGCAAATCGTATATGTATAGGCAGACGGGCACGTTGTTGGTTCAGTTCGGGCTGTTGTATGTCGCATTTCATTGAAACATGTGCCACACAAACAAAACACCACCATTTGGATGCACCGATTCGGTCCAATACCAACAGTTCGATCCCATTACGAAAGTAATTAATCATCGATGTTAGGGTCATCATAATTTGGATGAAATTGGTACTTGTTTTGTGTCAACATTTGAACACGATTCACCTTCTGTCCATCCGCATCCGTTGAATTACGGACGACGACAGACAAGATTCGTTTTGGTTGCCCAGTTGGAGTCGGATTATAGTCGGCTACATACCATTATATCACACACACTAACCAATACATACGTTTCCTTGTCATTACCATGTACCGGTTCTCACATTTTGATTCCATGAAACAGTTGAACACGGGCTATACGGCACACATGGAATCGGATGTGAAAACTCAATGATATGCCCTATGTATTCATACACATTCATGTACCTACTCTTTTTTAACAGTGACAACACTTACAAATTCAAATTGGGTTAAAAATTAAAATAGCTGCGTACTCACTGGACTCCAGTACCGTACCTGCTATTCTCAAAACCATTAGTCTAAGACTAAGCCTTAACCTAAGGTACATACATATGCAGTCACTGGATTAAAGTATCGCACCTGTCTTAACCTAAAGCAGCGGCTAAGCCTAGGCTACTGTAACCACGGGATTCGAGTACCGTACCTGCAATTCTCACAACCATTGCCGACTTTCATAGTACGATGTCTATGAGATCTGTTAGGAAACATGCAAGCCTTTATTTGCAGTGGAATGCGAGATGTTGACATAACGACCGTTAACTACACTCTGACATAGTTTGCATGATGTATACTGACTGAGAGAGGCTAAAGTAAACATATTTCACTAATGTCGTTGACTATTACTCCCAGTCAACGTTTATATTTTGAGTTTTACATGAGAACTACAGTATATACATGTATTTCGCTGCCGTGCACCGCAGTCAAGTTAATTTCCGATTGTATCATGAATTATGTATGATATCAGCTTGCAATTATCGTTCAGTTCTTTATATGTACATGCATACAGTAAATAATATACTTTATGTATGTTTATCTACATACATATATGTAGACTGCAATAAAGAAGACCAGTCAACAGAAAACCGTTCCGGAGTCGGTGTAAAGTAGAGACTGTCCAGCATATGATTTATTCTACTTGACTATACTTTACTCGATTGCTGTTTTACATAGTGAGAGTGATGATGGGGTTGAAGAAGCAGTGATGAATGCGATGCTAACAAGCTAACAAACAATACATCGCAGTATTGTATGTAATGTTTGTGGCTGACCGGGCATATATGTACGGCTATACTCTACTCACTCATACTAACTGCAGCCGGGGCTCCAACATTTCTACAACCTACATATGTACTACCACTTATGTACATACAGTACATTCATGTGACTCATTCTACTACCATTTCAAGCACATATCCGATTTTCTCTGCATTCCAGAACGAAACAGAACCGTTCATCTATGTACGTCCAATTTTTCGTTTCTTTTATCCGCCATGTCTGCGGTGTGCAGGAAATCAAAGCACTTCCATACATAAGTACAACAGCTGTATATGTAAAGAGAAGCTTTGTTTTGGCGCTGCTGATTACGGCCGACATAAGTGATCGAGGAGCGTTAAGGGAACAATGTTTGGTTACGTATGTACCATAGACATGTACAGAACATGATTATAATACGTAGTATACCTTGAGTGCATGACATGATCAGTGACTACATATAAACCGACGTTTTCTGCTTTGTTGAACTTACATAAATAGAACGACAATGGTTATGAGATGACGCAAAGAAGTTCATCAGGCTTAAAAGAACTAGTTCGGTTGGTTTTGATCGTCGAGTAATTTTGCACCCATGTCGTACTGTATAGAGTGTAACCAGTCGGTTAATCATGTGAACTATAGAGTTGAGCGTCGTTGAAAGTGTTACCCCTAGTGTAGCCACAAGTTCAGTTTGATTGGTCTGAGCGTACCAGCTGGCACAGGTGCTCGAATTCTACTTCTTACCACGTGCTGGTAAGGGTTCTTCTAGGAAAATCACCAAGCAAAAGTAAACCAAAAGCTAGACACACCGCTCAGATAGGTTACAATATCCAAATAGAGGGTTGATGCGTCGAAAAGCTTGAATCCACGAAATGTACAGTCAGTAACATTGTCCACAACCGGGGACGGAACATGGATTGTTGTATCCATGTAATCCTTATGCATAGAATGGATACAGTATACACATACAGTAGATGGTATGCTGGTTCAACAGATGTTCGTGCAACGACCAGACCAATTATGAAAATGAGCTTGTGGGCTGGCATATTAGAAGGCACTGCCGGCAGTCTCAATTGCGGTAATGCACTCACTCCACACACCCCAAATTAACAAACCTTACAGTATGCAAGGTGGGCCAATAGATATCGTTAACACTTTAATAGATGCGCTCAATTTTGTGGAATACAAGGTCCATGAAAGTGACAAGTCTAAGTTATGTTGTTTGGTGCTGGCCACAAACTCAATGCATTATTACAGCCCATCTAGAAAAGATAAATTTGTTCGCGTTCTTACTCACCCTGTACATTGTAATTGATCAACATTACTTTAACTATTTGCTTTTGTTTTTCATTGACTGTTTAACACTTTTAGTTTGACCGAACTACACTTATAGAGCGTGTCAGAAATGATTCAGGTGCGGTTCTCAAGCATTTACTCTGTTAGAAAAGTAGACAGAGGAGTGAAGTAGGGCATTATAATGGATGTGTTGTGATGGGGATGGTGAACTTGATTATGTGGTATTGACAAGGATACATCTGCATATTGATGTGAGCACGTCACGCAACCCAACACTGACCACCAGCCAATCACATCATCATCAAATGCTGGACATGCAACCAAATTCCACATCATACCAACATTACCATACATTATGATGAACAAAAAACACTTTAATTATGGAGCATTTTTACGTTGGTACTGAAACTGAAACACGAAAACAAAAACTATACTACGCATTTATAATATACCGTAGTTCGCGGACTCTCTTTTGGGAATCGGGATATAAACAAAAAGATTGCGGAAGACTTTGCATTGAACGATCAATATTCACTATAAATTTCATACATATAAGAATACTCACTCAGAAATGTCGGTGTTATGAGACTCAAATGTGAACGAGACATGAAAAGCAAGACGTCTGTTCATGAAGGGTGTCCTTGTTGAGGGTGTCAATATGCCACATAATGCGGTCGATTGTTGCATCTACTAAACAAATACAGTGTTATCAAGCATGTGATACAGTTGTCAGCAACATCTTCTTTTTTGTATGAGCCCTAAAAGTCTTACGTAGGTACATAAAGAACAGATGTGCTCCTAAGCCTACCTACGCTAAAACAATAACCCAAATGATTCATTAAAGTGCTTACAGTTATCACTTATTTATGGCATAGCGTTATGTCATACACAAATGTGCCACCAAGTTTCTCAAAATATGACCACGTTCAGTAAAAAAATACCCGTTAATTACTCATTCATCCACCCGCCACGGAGATCAAGCCAACAAATGGTCATTTAGTTTTTGTGTGTTTTCATGAATAAAGTAGCGAATATTGGTGTGGCCAATACAATGATGGTACATGGAATATATATAGGATGACTCATCGACAAAGAATGGACATGCATCGTTGTCGTGCTGGTTGTGGCATGGCATCCCTAAACTAGACCAACGTCATGTCATGTCTTTATCTCAACCAGTATATTCGCATGCGTATGGCACATTAACCACAAATACAAAGTAGGATACATAACACTTTCACGCAAGGTTTTCAATTATCGAATTATAATTTGATGGCAGTGTCACTCGAGCCGCTTAATTATCAACTATGTGAGAAATTGTGCAGCGACTCGTGTAGAAGAAGCCCCTGATTGAGCATGGGGAAGATAAAAACGAAGCGATGTCACCGTAATGAAACTTGCTGACCTGCCAATGGAACTTAGCGTTTACTTAACTTTGGATCTCGTACAAGGCAATCGAGTCCACCACGTTAGTTTAGTAGGCCTGTAGAGTGGTACGGTAGTATTGTCCAGTCAGACGGTTGGTTGGCCGGATAGCTTTACAATTGCAGCATGTACTGCTCATGTTATGGTCCATAAATGTGTATAATGACTGTCAGGCACACCAACCCCAAGACCTGTGAGGCACATATCTCCACGATATTGGCGCATTTTTTATATATGTGTAAACAAAGTGGGATCGATTATTCTAAATGACGATTCCAGTGAACTGAAAAAAACTCGGAATTACTTTTTCGTTATTTTCGACCTACGAGTAGAAGTTTCTAAGCGTATCAGACCTACAGGGTGGGCCAAAAAATACCATACGATTTTGAACGTTAATAACTCGATCTATAAAACGTTAATAACTCGATCTATAAACAACCGATTTAGTTGTTTTTGCTCTCATTTGAAAGCCAATATTTCAACTTAAAATCCCTCTGTTTTTGGTTGTGTTTTATGGAGTTGCCAAGAAGTTACAGAGAAAAATTTGGTAAATCGTGTATTGTGCTTTAAAAACTGTAAACAGAGTATTTCAGTTTATGAATAAATGAAATGCATTAAATAACAATTAGTTAAGTCTTGTTGAAGATAAATCAATGCTAACGTAGAGCACATATTTAGAATATAACAGTTTACTCGTACAACACATACAGTAAAACGTGTCAAAATTGAGTGGTACATATACAAACATACATAAATACATACGTGTATGCAGCACACATTTAAGAGCTCTCAGCATGTGCCACTATTTACCGAAGCCACGGACAAAAGTCAACAAGCCAGCGGAAAGTCGGCTTGGGTTGCAAATTTCAATGTCAAAGACCTGGGTGGATATATATGTATGAATGTATATTATAAGAGCTTCTGGAGATTCAAGTGAAAAAATTACACGTTAACGTGTCCAACCCAGTGTAACACCCACTGAACATGATGATTGCATGTTAAAGCATACAGCTGTTGAGTTGAGTTGAGTCGGACAGCCGACTATTGTGCATCATCTTCTCTTACCTTTGATGCAGCTAACGATTCACAAGTTGGAGTAGTTAACACAGCAACCTTTCACCTGAGTCTCAGGCAGCCCTTTTATATATATATATATTCATTGTATGTGTCAATGTTAAAGGCCCGATTGGATATATACTATATTATAGTTTTCAATGTTAAAGACAACAACAATGGAAGAAAACCAGTTTGCTCGAACGAACAAAACAAATGCGTTTGAATAAGCTCGTTTTTGTCGATGGTACCCAAAGCCCAAAGGCCCGAGGTCCAAACTGGTCACGGATGAGAACAAAGTCGGGCAGTATAACCGTCTGATATCAAGGGGAGCAGCAATTGATGTATTTTTTAATCGAAGGTGTTTATTTGTTAGTGATTGTTACACTTTTGTTTTTTGTATAAAAAATAGTAAGTGGCCAAAACCGATCCGCCACCAATTGCGTCTGTGGGGAACATAAATGAAGAGCGATCCGTGGGACCTTATGCTCCAACAATGACCAACACATTAATCTTCCTTTAACAGAGACATCACTGACTATATATCATACTTGTTGGGCTATTTGCAAACCATAAGAACAATCCAACTGTTCTTTTACTTTTATTAGAGTACATATAACAATACAGATAACATACACAAACACAAAAAACATCGTTTATCCCTAGCATACATGAATACAATAAAAAAATACCGTCACTTTCCCTCTAACTCGATGCCATTCAATCGTCACAATCTACACGTCATGTCATCTTATTCTATCACATCACAATCGAATCGAACCATTAATGCATATTTATCAACTGTTTTGGATGCATTGTTAATCTGCTGCCCTGATCATTGTCTTTTCCTTATACTAAAATACCAAAAATTCGCCCCTTGGGAGTGGGTCCCAATCACGAATGGTGCTTGCTTGCCATAGGCATACGGCATATCATGGAATCAGATTCCAAGTCACTCCATCAGATGTTCAGGACATTTTCTTCAACGATCATCAGCCAGTACAATTATAG
Organism: Daptonema setosum; assembly: GCA_964036265.1. NCBI lineage: Eukaryota > Metazoa > Nematoda > Chromadorea > Monhysterida > Xyalidae > Daptonema > Daptonema setosum. The sequence continues at coordinate 14,872,569 of OZ038445.1, forward strand.
GTCACAATTCTTTGACTGCCATAAGGCTTTTGGTGACAGCCTGGGGTTAGAACCCGTGTGCGGCTTCAGAGTCTGACACCTTAACTACTTGATCACTGACCAGGGAGACGTATTTTTTTAAGAAACCAGCTCGTGCTTCAATATAAAAAAATAACGTTTGCGCTCTGAATTTTCAACGAAGATTGTTGCTTCACATGACACTATTATATAATAATATACATATATCGCGCATATAGAAACAATATTTGATAATAACAAGATACCTTGACCATACATAAAAGCATACGTTTGAATATGTCCCTTCGTTTTTATAAAAAAATACATTCTCTGCGTTTTGTTTAGCTCCATCATTGTTTCGTTGTTTGACGTTATATGATCAGACCCCTCTGACGACCGCAGCACTATTATCTTGGCAGTCGTCGAAATGTTCGTTTCTCCTATTTGGTTTTCGAGCTGTACGAGACCAATTTTGAAAAAGTTAACATCAAGTTAAAAAGGAAATTGTTTTCTTTCGTTTACAATAAAAATATCCAGAAAACAGCCCAAACCACAGCATTGTGTTGAGAATAAAAACAAATTTATGGTCGACTGACGGTTTCTTCATCGAAAAGCTAAAACACGGTAAACATTAGGATAATTATAAAAAATCCACGCACCTTTTTGGAACAGTAATTCATTTTTTTATCGATCGACTGTAATTTATAATCGGTCATATGACGGACCCTGTCCTGAACAGGGTCAAAATTGCATTCAATTTCAAAATTTGTTTCGTGTTGTCGTGTTACCATGTTTTCGTAGAGTTTTATCTATTTAATCCGATTGTGATTGATCAGGGTGCGTTTATAGTTTTCCCTGGACTTTCCCGGGAAACGTGATGTTTCACAATTTAACACGCTTTGCTTTAGCAGCCACATTGGTCGCTTCTTATGACAGCTGTTTCCTGGGAAAGTCCAGGGATGACAATAAATGTACCCTCAAGATTGTGTTCATGTTATATTTACCAGAAACGGAAAGTTGCTTAATCAAGTTTGAACAAAAAGTACAATTATAGTTTTGTTATTATAACTGCTTTTGGCAAACTATTTTTATGTCTACTCCACCTCAAACGTCAATCAGTTTTGTCAGTTGGTTAACCTTATCAGGTAATTACCTAATAATTCAGTCAGTCAGTCAGTAAGTCAGTCAATTACTCTGTGAGTCTTTAGGCAAATTTACAGGCCCCACAGATTTTTTTAAAGTTTACAGTTTTTATCAATAATTTAGGGAACTAATCCGGGTCGCTAGCATAATGAGTTGCGCTGTGCTACTGAGCCGATGCAACTAAGATGCATGTATCCGGCTATCGGTAGGCCTGTAGGTTATCGGGGGTTCGCAGGCAGTGTCTGAAAAATTCAAGAACGATTTGCAAACAATCATAATCAGATTCAAAAACCTTTAATTTAAAAACTGGTAATAAAAAAATTGGGTGTACAATTTCCTCAGGTTGCGGCTTAGGCTTAGTAATAGACTTAGGCTCAGTAATGGGCTTAGGCTTAGCCATGGGCTCCTATTTTTCCTTTTACGTGTTTTGGCAGATGGGGCAAAAAATTTGGTTTCAGGTTGGCTTGGGCTTAGGCTGACCATCTGGTTGGGCTTGGGCGCGAAGCACTCAAGCTTAAACCAAATCATAAGCGTAAGCCTAGCTCTAAACTGAAACCAAAGTGTTATGTCTCACCTAGCCCAAAAAAGCTCAAAACCTATTTTTTCAGAGGTTTTTAATCCGATTGTGGCTGTGTGCAATTCAATCTAGCTTGTGTCGGACTGCTTCGCTTCGCAGACAAGAAAACCAAAACTGAAAAATCTGTGGGGTTCGTAATCATGCGTCATTTAGTCAGTTAGGTGATCGGCCAGCATCTTTTGTTCTTTTAGGCCCTGTGCACGTATAAGCTTTGGGCTTATAATTATAAGCCCAAAGCTTATACGTGCACAGGTAGTGATCACTAACGAAACGAACCTTATCGAAACTTCCGAAACGAACCTTCCTCCCGAAATATGTTACTTCGTTTCGATAATCTCGAAACGAAATTCCATAAGTTTCGTTTCGATTGCTACCGAAACGAAAAGTTTCGATAAAGTCGCGTGTTTACCCATAAACAGCGCTTCCAAAGTTCCTTTATAACCTGAGTTCCAGTTGAGCTCAGTGTTCATTCTGTTCATTCTGTTCTTTGCTCTCTTTTCTCTCAACTCTAATAAAGTTGTGCTGTCAACTACGCGAGCTTGGTCATCGTATACCCATCAACTAAACCAGCAATAGCTTACATCTAGATGGGTTGGGCGATTGGCGCTCCTCAACTCCAGTTCAGCTAGTGTGTGCTTTGTGCTTTGGTTAGTTGTATGGTGCAGCTCGCGGACCACGTTGCAGGTATATTGAACATTACGTTGTGCAGGGATATTGTTGTGCTGCAGTATAGCGTGCGTTGATGATTGCATGCGAATATAACATGCGCGCGTGAGTTGTCTATCGGTTGGTTATCGATAGTTTGTTCGTTTGTTGGTCGATTTGAAAAGTTTTTGAACTTGTATTTGTTTCAAAAGTTGTTTGGTATATGAACCAGTTAAAAGTACTGTAAAAAAAGTTTTCAAAAGTTGTTTATCAAGTCAAATAAAAGCAGTATTAAAGTTTTAGTACGTGTGTTAAAGTTTCTTCATTTACGTATCTGTTCAAACCTATTTTTCGTTCTACGTATAAAAGTCGTCGATTTCAAGTATTGTAGAGTTCTTGAAAGCGTGTCCGTTTGAAACACTGTTTGAAACACAGATTGAAGCCTTGGCTCTTCTATTCCGGGGCGGAGTGCGATGCCTTATTAGGGCGTACTCAACTTTAAATTGGTTTTTACCTTAAATGGTAATTCTAAAAAATATTGGAAACTTGGAAAAAATTGAGGTGGACACGGGCTTGAACTGAGCGCAATATTGAAATTCGATTGAACCGACTATTGAACGATTGATCAATATGGTTGTGAACATGAATAAATGGGGATACAAGTACGATGGAAAAATTTGTTTCCATGAAGCGTGTGCACTGCTGAAATGTAACGCAAATAAACAACGCAATAACATCTTTAACGCGTTTCGAGTACAAATTGGGATGACAATAAATGGGAATACGGTAATCAGTGTACCCAAATTTTATAAACACGAGTCCGAAAAACAACGATTGCAGAAAATGAAAATGTTTCTGGGTAAAGTGTACGAAAAGGTGGATAGTGTGAATTGGCCAGAGGCTAATCAACAACGTTGGATGTTGAGCGCCAGCGAATCATCGGTTGACAGTGCCTATTTTTCACAGCACAAATCGTGTGACAGTGAATCGGGCGTTACTGAGATCAGTGCAGGCGGTATTGTACAGCAGAGACGATCGTTAGTGAACGTCAAAGGCATCAAGCAAGTAGCTGGTGGGTTTGAAGTTCGCGCGAGTTCGCCTGAGGTACAAACCAAACCGACTGATCTAGTCCCAGTCCGGAATACGGTGACGCAGTCGATGGATTACGGTAGGTTGCCACACCAAGGTTGTCAGAATAATAACTCTGTGCCACACAATTTAATGGAAATTATGGTGAATCAACAACGAAATTCACTACTTTTGGAACTGTTTTCCAATAAATACGAGTTGTATGATGGTACGGACAGTGTTCGATATTGGGTATGGTCTGACTCCGTGAAGTATCGATTGGAACTGTTGAATGTGGATGAGAAAACCGCATTGTTGCACATAAGAACGTGTTTGACTGGTGAGGCATTGCGTCTGTATGAGCGTGCAAATGATTTTGTAAGGGGAAGGGTGATTGAAACCTGGCGTTTTCTCGATAACAGTTTTGGTGAACAACGTTGTAATGGTATTCGAGAAAGTAAGTTCCATTTCTGTAGTCAACAGCCCAAACAGAATGTTCGTCAGTACGTCAGTGAATTGGAAAGTGTTTGTTTCCTGAACCGAGAAATGGAAGGTTTTGAAACGGTCATGATTGATAGAATGAGTCGTGGTTTGCGTGAAGAGTCGCATAGACAGTTGGCTATTAAGTCACTGGTATCTGAAAGTAAATCGCGTCTGAGCGATCTGATTGAAACCATTGAACTTGAGGAGAATTGTATTAAGATCGAATATGAGTTGTTAAAGCAGGAGCAGGACGATCGTGTAACGCAGAAGCAAACCCAGAACCGGGAAAAAACCACCAAATACTCTGGGAACAGCCAAATTTGCATGGATGATCGTGGCTATAGTGAGTTCACGAAATGTCATCGTTGTGGTCAATTAGGCCACATTCGTCGCAACTGCACAACGTTGAAAGTAGAAGAAAGCGATAAAAACATGGTTTGTTTGAACGTTGAAACCTGTAACGGATTAAAACATCATAAACAGAAGGAGTTTGAGTCTCCCTACATCCGAGTCAATAGTACTGTGGTTGAGGATGGTAATTATTTGATGGATAATGGTTCCACTAGTAATTTTATCTCGGGTAATTTTGCGCAGCAGCTGGGTGTCAAACCCTACAAGTGTCGTGAGCATGGCTTTGACTTCAAGTGTATGGGTGTTTGTCATGTAATGGTATCGATCTACGGTGGTAAAGGCATCGTGAAATGTCATGTGGTGGATAATATGTGTCAAGACGTTATTATTGGTAATATATCGATGGAACGCTTGGGTATTGGAGTGATTGGTCCCAATGGTGTGCGATACAACGACACTACCAAAAGTGAAAATGACAACGGAGGCTCGAAGCCTGATAAACCAAAGGATAATTTCCGCAAACCCAACGATCCGAAATTCCTTTATTCATCTGTAATTTATACCAACAACTGCAAGACTGAAGGTGAAGAGGATTTGAAAATGGTGAGCCGACGCAATCGACACAACAGTGTCGACATGTTGGGCACCAAATTGTGAGTTTATTCTAATATAAAATCGGTAATCGTGTCTTTATTCCAAAACTTTTCCTTTTCGCATGGGAGGAATTAGAACGACACAACCGTTAACTTAACTTTACTCTTTTAGCTCATTTACTTAGCATCATCTACTTAGTCTTAGACATTTATTTACTCTCACTGTATTATATTTTACTCACTAGCATTTAACTCATAATTAAACTCTTTGTTTTAGCAACAGGTGTGTTTTTTAGTCAGCATTGAGTTCAGTTAGATCAGTTAAACATTTAGTTCAGATAGTTAGGTTAAATTCAGAACACCAATTACTTCTTTTATTTCTAGAATTCTTCATGGTCGATCAACACAGATATCTACATTGCGAAGCAGTCATATGGAAAACCGTTATGATGTCCGATGCTAATGATATACAAAGACGATTAATCTATATTCGATAATAATAGTGGAATACCTGATTCATCTCATATTGTAAAAATTCTGGATTTGTAAACATTTACACACATTTTCGTTACTATTTTCAGATCATCTAGGTTGTTGGCTGTCCTTGTCATCTATTTTTGATGCTTGCTCTCAACCAGTGTCTGTTATTATACTTACACAAACGAATAAATAAATAAAAATAAATAAATAACTCCATAATAATCTCAATTTAATATCACGTCTTTGCCTTTTTGATGGGAGAAGTCGCGTGTTTACCCATAAACAGCGCTTCCAAAGTTCCTTTATAACCTGAGTTCCAGTTGAGCTCAGTGTTCATTCTGTTCATTCTGTTCTTTGCTCTCTTTTCTCTCAAGTCTAATAAAGTTGTGCTGTCAACTATGCGAGCTTGGTCATCATATCTCCAGCAACTAATCCAGCAATAGCTTACATCTAGATGGGTTGGGCGATTATAAGAGTTTCGATTCGATTTGTGGCCTATCTGACCATTCACTTACTCACTCACTCACTTACTCACTTACTCACTTACTCACTCACTCACTTACTCACTTACTCACTCACTTACTCACTCACTCACTCACTTACTCACGTACTCACTCACTTACGTAATGTTTTATATAATGGAAGTGTGTATGAAACGTGAGCTATACGTCTCATGTGTCTATGGAGGTTCTGTTGTAAAAATAAAATAGTATATTAAACCTTATCGAAACTCTTAACGAAACTTCTCAGTTTCGATTCGACCGAAACAAAAATTTGGGAATTTCGTTTCGGTTCAATCGAAACGAAAATCTAAAATTTCGTTTCGATTTGTTTCGTTCGTTAGTGATGACTATGCACAGGGCCTTAATGTACTGTTGAAAATTCTACCGTATTTCAACTCGAACACAACACGACACGACAACACGATATCACGATTCCGTTTGTGCCTGACCAGGCTCCACTCCGGTTCTTAGAAGGTTAATTAATTTTTATGAGAATTTATATGGGAATTTTCTCATAACTTACCGTAACCCAATTGAGAATCGAATTTAAAGACAAACGGTGTTTGGGTAAATAATTATTTTTGAAATAAAAATTGTAAATTAAGTTACGGTACTTGAATTTAATTTTGAATTTTGGTTTTCTTTAATTTTATTGTGTTTTGCGAATAATAACAAAAAACTGGCGTTGTTTATCGATTACCGGTGTGAATGCGGAGTCATACATGTATTTAGTTTGTCTTATGGCTTATGGCTGTATATGGATACCGGCGAGAGTGGGTTCAGTGTTGGGTTATCAATGATATGGATATGGATGTGGTAATAGATTCACGGAATGCGGTTTGCGGAACTTTTCATAGCAAGCATTCTATGTTTTTGCTGAAGGCTGTCTATTATTTCAGCAAGCAAAAATGTTGCCCAAAGGTCTGATAACGAAACATCACTAGTCTCAACTCACCTCGGTTGACACCATAGTTTAACAGAGTATAACACGGGGTGATGCTGATTTATGTGCGTGTTAACACTGAGTTTCTGATGTTCATCATCAGACGTTTTGGGAAATATTTGTGTTTGCAGAAATAACACGACGGTGACTGAAGACGCCTGTCTCACTAGTTTTTTCGTTGTTTCACGATAAGGCAGAAACAACGATAGGTTTTTCTTTTTCTGTATCGAAGTTAGAAAGCTCGTCCCCTTTATACTCATGCGTTATTTCCTTAGCTTTTCTAACATACATGCTTCACAAGATGTTCCTCGGATGTTTCTCCTGTGAAAAGCTTTCCGCATGACTTTGAGGGCAGATTTTGCGTAGCCGCTGTAGCTGGTGCATGCGCTTGCTTGACTGTAAGATTGGGTTGAGGATGGGACCTTTGAAACAGCTGTGGTTAAGTCACTAGTGTCATTTAGTAAAACCTGAGTTTGTGTGATTAATAGTGTGGTCGGACGCGTGTATGGACGCGGTTGTAGATTGGTGAAGTAGCACGGGTAAGTGTTATGATGCATGGTGGCAATGGAATATCTTGTGATTAAGTATAAAGAAGCTTAACCATGCACCTGGCAGCTGACAATAATACAGCCGGCCAACCAGGATAGAGAAAAGCGAACAGCTTTCTCTGTTCTGATTGGTCACCTGTTAAAATGCGATGGAGCTTATGCCGACTGTGTAGTTGCTAAGCAGCATTGTTTATGTAAACGTTAATTTATTTTATCTGGAAATATTAAACCACCATGAGTGATTAGTTGCGGGTGAGAAGAAGTATGGTGTGATAAACTGCATAATCAAATCTAGCAGAACCTGCTCTATTCGTAAGACTCACATTTACCCACTCCAACCGCATACATTCTCAGAAAATCGATGATTTATCAAATTATCCAGCTTTGTCCATTTTAACCAATCCCTTTTCAACCGGAAAAATATTTTAAATAATTTCACTCTGTTCTGTTTCTTTATACGAAAATATATAATACCGTAAATTACCGTAATTTACCGTAACAAACATACCGTAATCAATTCTCATAAAAATTAATTACGTTTCGTTACTCCTCCACTCCACTCCAGCCAGGTGGTATAAAATTGGATATAATGGATATAATATTTATTATATATAAAAATGGATAAAATTTATACTTCTTTCTCATTCTGAAAAGTTTTGACGGTAATCGCGACCCGTCGACCGGTCGACCCGTCGAACGAGATCGGTCGACCGGCCATTTGGAGGTTTTTAGGCTGCCTACATAGCTGGATAGGTTTAGAAGGCTAGGCATGAGCATCAAAATTAGGTTTCTGTGTAGGCTTAGGCTTAAGCTTAGGTTTTTGCGATAGGCTCGAGCGCTACGCGCCCGAGCCCATACAAAAAACTAAGCCTAAGCCTAAGCCTACACAGAAACCTAATTTTGATGCTCACACCTGCCAAACTGTTAGTATAGTGCTCCAGAATAACTTTTGTAAACTTAAGTCGGTGCTAGGAACTAAGCCGAAGCCGTACAAACAATATCAAAATTCTGGGTCGACGGGTCGACGGGTCGCGATAGCCGAGTTTTGAAAGGTCACTTTAATAAAAACAATCAAGATTTTTTTAGTAATCAACTAATAAATCTTTACGATACGATATTTACGATATTGCTGAAGAGCTCTCATCAATTAGCGTAGCGTTGTAACATACATCCGAAATGAAAATATCAGGACTTGGACGTGGACGTGGTGTGCCACCAAATCGTGGAGGTAGTAATCAAAATGATGGTGTCAACAGACCTGGATACTCCGGTTAGTACGAAATAATCTGGATCTCGATAGAAAAATGCAAAAGTTTGATTATTGAAGAAACGGGTATTCCGGTGGCGAGTCATAAAAGACCTAGTTCGCGTTTCGGTGTCACCTGCCGGGTTTTTGCACGGAAATTGCTGCTTATTCGTCTTGGAGACAGGCTAAGGAATGGCTCACTTGAATTTTTGGCTGGATTTTACTTTTGGTGTCTGAACCATTTCAATCCGTTCGTTCAATTGGGGGTCCCAGCCTCAATAGATCCTTATTTGAATTATTTGTCCCATTTGAGGTTAAACTTAGATAACCTATCGGGAGACTGGCTTGTCTGAGTGGCAGCGAGGTTTCATTCAAGGCTCTATTGACCTCTTGCAATTCTCTTTGAAGACCCCCAATTGAACATTTTTATATAGGGGTACAACCTATGAATAATCAATCAGGGGTTCGGATCCCAAAAGTACAATCCAAAAATCCCAAAGTCGAATTTTCTTCCAATAGAGAGAGTGATACCCCTCTCCGATCCATATCCGCTATATATTATATTAATTGATAATAGGTCATTTAACTGGAATTTTAGGTCCGGCTTCGGCTCAGGTTTCTGGGCCAGGACCGTCTTCATCTTCTGCTTCATCAAACCAACAACAAAGGCCGAAATCTGATGAACCAGACGCAAATGTTGATGAAGGAATTGCTGTTGGGTCCACTCAGGTTAATTGATCTGATGACGTCCTAATTCATTTACCTACCTTACCTTACCTTCACTACCTTGCCTCTATGAAGTTTTGCTAGGCGTACGTGCGTAGCCAGAATCTACATCTATGCAAACTTATTTGGCCTCGCGGAATCACTGAGAACAATGCTTTTTGCAGGAAATGGCAGGGGCTCCCAGCGAGCCAGTTTATGCCGCCGCCAAAGTGGAACCTGGCAGGATTGGTGTGCCAGTCAAATTGGGCACCACGCTGTACGAGATCCATGTTGACGACGACTGTGTGGCATATCGATATGATGTTAACTTCTTTACGCGGTCGGGCAAGAAAGGAAAGGAAGAAATGCGTATGCGGGGATCCAACGAGTTTGTGATGTTCATAATTTAAATTTAATAATTTCAGTTTTTATGTTTTTCGTAATTCGTTGTTTGTAATATTTTTACAATTCGTGTAATTGTTTTTTTGTGATTTTTATTAGATAGAAGTACAAAAAAATTTATGTTGTCAAATACTATTTACTCGCTTATGTTTAGTTAACTCCCACTCTCTTCGTGCGTTAACTTCGCTCAGCGTACATATTCAACGATGTGTAATTTTAGTAACTTCGGTACGAAACGTCGCGAACTGTCGTATCTGTTGTTTGCGTATTTGGTTGAGAAACGAGAGAAGACTTTTTTCGCCAATTTCTTCTGCTTCACGTACGACCGCCACCACATCATGTATACGATCACGGCCCTTGACATTCCGTCACGTGAAACGGTCAGTCCTCAACACAACACACAGGATATGTTAATTAAACAGTTCAGCCAGTTTTTTTCATTGTTTTACTTTTGTTTTGTGTTTCAAAGTTTCACGTGATTCATGGAATAAACTTTTGAGTTTCTATCTCAATCTAACCGGACTCCAAAATGACCGCCAAATTGTAAAAATGTGCGTTTTTAGAAATCTTTCGCGGTCAACGTCGAAGATTTTGCTATGTACATCAGCAATGAGTTCAAAAATAAGAAGACGGCCGATGATATTCGAGTCGAATATGACTTCCCTCGCGGTTGGCATTTTATTTATTTTTTAGAATACACCATTCAGGGGTGGTGGGCCTGTTTTAGGGGGGATGATAGCCGCGTAAGATCTGAGCTCACCCACCGTGAATGTGAGTAATGTGGTCAGGTAGACTAGTTATTAAATTGCACGAAGCGTGAAAAGGGGTTGTGGTCTAGTGCCGAGTTTCTGCTGACCCAACCAGATCAAAAAAATTAGACCACTATAATTTACAGGTCTGACTTCGTTCATAATGGAAATCAAACAGTGCGAGGACGCGTTTTCCGTGCATCCGGCTGATAAGTCGCCGTTGCTCGAACCCAACCTGCTGAATCGAGACCAGTCGAACGTTCAGTACCTCGAACAGGTCTTGTCCCAGAACGTCTACTACAAGTTGGTTTTCATTCCTCACTCGTCAGTTTTTACTCATATTTCATCATTCATGTACTGACAAAGTAGACCTATTTTGTATATCATTATGTAAAGTGGTTGTAATGCCAATAATAAAATCTAGTAACATCGATTACCGTGACTTTTATATGACAAACTACTCCGCATTTATCTCAATTTCAGTATGAATCACCTGGTGTTTGGCAATCGAATGTACGAGAAATACGGTCACAAAACACTGAAGAGCAATCAGGAGCGCGGTGCGGTGGCTGAGATAGCAAGTGGTCTGGTTAAGAGTGTGCGGCTGATTGAAGGCGAGCCCGGATCTGAGCCCAAATACGTGCAAGCTTTGGACTGTTAGTCCCGTTCAATTCGTATCAATATAACTTGTTTCCTGTTTCTCAGAGTTTTTTCTGTAAACCTTTGTAATAGTCAACCAAACACTATTTGCATTTGAAGATTTGTTAAAAATACCAGTTTTGCAGTGTGTTCGAATCGCACGCGCTGTTCAATACTATGCTTGCAGTTATTGGTTTTCAAGATAAATGTGAGTAAAAATACTCCAAGAGGAGACGTAAATATCTATTGCAGATAAAGTGTGCGCGTTTCTGATGAGTCAACCCGTCATGTTGTTCATGGCTTCGAAGTACGGTATCAGAGCTGAAGACGATTACTTCTCGAATCGGAAGGCCATGATTCATCATGAGAACGCTTCGAGGTACCTAAAGGGTAGGTGATATAAAAAGTATTATTGCATTTCATTTACTTATTTTATTAAAACAGTATTCAATGTACTAGAAATGGACTTTGTTTTTGTGAAATGCATTACGTTACATTCTGACAAAAACTTGCATTGCAGCCAGAGGCGGGCCGCTGGGGGGCTACCCCCCACTTTTCAGGGCCGGCGGGTAGCACCCCCCCTAGACAAAAATTTAGGTCGCCTACCCCCTCCCCCCCTACTCGAAATTTCTGAGAAAATCGGCCTCAAAACCTCGATTTTGAGGCTCATTTTTCAAAAATTTTTGGCTGTGAGAATTTTTTTTCGAACAAACACGTTTTCTGGGTCAATTTTCTTGGTTAAAACCTGAAAAAACCGGTACATGTGATGTTTATACCTTATAATAGAAGATTTTTTAGCAAAAACAAGCAAAAAACAAGGCTTTTTTGCGAAAAAAAATTTCTACCCCCCCCCCTACCCGACCTTACCCCCCCCCCCCCCCCCCACTTTTCGGGGCGGGGGGGGGGGGGGTAAACTGAGATTTCAAAATTCTACCCCCCCGCCCCCTGCAAAACGCCAAAAAACCCGGCCCACCCCTGATTGCAGCTATTGCGTTTGTTGTGCAAGGAGCTCTGAATAGCAAATATGTATGTTTTGCAGATTTTGCCATCCAGTTCCGAGCCAAAAAAGCTAACAATGAAGTTGTCAGTCAGAAGAAATTCGTGTGTTCCGGTCTGAGTGCTCGATCGGCCAGTGTACAAACGTTGGTGTTATTATCAAACATTACTTTCTTTTTTATTGTTTTAGCAAAGCATAATAAATCTTTCACAACATTTAATATTATACCTTAGACATATCTTTAGGTTTCCTGTGCAAGGACCCGATGGAATGTATGAAACGAGCGTTAACGACTACTTTCGCGAGCAGTATGGCATCAAACTGAGGTAAATCATTACTGTTTGACAATACCATCATTAGCTGTATTCAGTAATCAATCGAATTCTAGGTTTGTACTGTTAATATTTTATTAGCATTTGTACCGATTAGGTTAACGCAGTCTCATGTTGATTTTGTCAGATGCCCGCAACTGCCGTGTCTCGTTCAGTACAAACAGGGCAACAACCGCAGCTATTTTCCAATGGAGTTCTGTGATATTCTACCCGATCAGCGGTTGGATATGGAGCGCGCTCGTGATTACACGGCTGAAATGATCAAGGTTACAGTTAAGAGTAACTAATGTGCAAAATGAAGTTGACGAACTTATTAGCATGCTAAATGCCCGGGAACGGGGTTTTGGTGTTTTTATTCGATATTCGCCACTTGATTGCGAGTTGTTCTTGATGCCCTTGAACTTGTCGGTAAGTCCCGAATTCGAGTGTCTCAAGCTCTCAACCCACCCTTGACGTTTGTTATTCCCTTTTATGATTGCCATTTTACATCCTTTTCACTGTATAATCGATGTTGATTGGTGCGAAAGTTTATCGGGTTATTTATTACAGCACGCGGCTCTGTTACCACCCAGACGAAAGGCCCTCGTTGAGAAGTTGGCCAAGGACGCTGGTTTGTTCGATAACCAGCACTTCAACGCTATCGGACTCAAGGTAAATCCCAAGGCAATGGAAGTCGACGGCCGCATTCTTCCACAGCCAAACATCGTGTTCGCCACCGACAAAGTTGGTTGTGAAATGACTACAGCGAGACGGGATTTCAACTTCGCAGTGTAAGACATTTTTGTGTTGTGTTGAAAAAAAGTAGTTTATATTGAAGTCCAACTGATTATAAGTGAACGATCTTAAAATATGCTTTGCTCATTAAATGAATTATAGGGCGGTGTTCGCGAGCAAAAACCGAATGAGCACGGTGGTTGGCGTCACGTATTCGGCAATCGGTTTATCCGTGGTGCACGTTTGGACTCGTACTACGTGTGTGTGCTTGCCAATGCCTTCGATAGGGATGGCAGTCTGCAACCACCTATTCGTCTCAACAATGAGTTAAGGTACTTATATTACAGTCCTTTCTGCAACCCTTTGTCCCCACTTTTGGTGCTCCGTTAAAACTTGTATTTTAAGAACTTTCGTGCAACAGTTGACCAACAAAGCGGGGGAAATGGGCATGAAGGCAGTGAAGCCGTGTACTGCTAGCCAGGTGTTTGTGCAGGCGGACGATGTTGAGGGCGTGAGCGTGATGATGAACAGAGCCATGAGAGACAACGTCAAATTCGTCTACTTCTTCACCCATGAACAATCATCCAGCCATGGTTAGTAGTCCGCATTAACTATCTCATTGGCTTATCGTATTTGGGGAAGCTCGAAATTTGTCTTTAATTCACTATTGCAACGGAAGTTGCCTGATTTCGAAAGTAAACTGGCGTAAATTGATCAGTGGGACGACTTTATTCCTGCTCCTGATTCTGCGTATATCAAGATATTTGTATGGTTATTGTTGCAACCATTTACCTATGCTCTTATTCAACTTCTTGCTTGAAAGTTTTATATTGCCATGATGGCATGGCGATGAACCTGAATAAAGTGAACCGGCCGTCTAGCTTAGTTGGTCGAGTGTTAGACTTTGAACCGCCAGGTCCCGGGTTCGACTCTTGGCTGCTGGGTTGGGTGGTGGCGGTCAGCGTACGGGTGAAGACACTCGATATAGCGTGGTACGCACACATACGATAACCACTGATAATCGTGCTCGAGTTTGGAGCCAACTCTGACGCTGGAGTGGCGAGACGTACAGTTCTGGTGAGAGCAGGACAAATCAAAAACGATCTCTTCCTCACCGTGTGCTTCACCGATGTTGTGAATTGAGGGTCATACAGACAAACATACAAACAAATGAAGTAGAAAGTGGAAAATAATTATATTTGCAGACCATATAAAGCTATGGGAGCAGCAGACTCAAGTGCTCACGCAACACATTCTCACGTCGACGGTCAACAAGTGCCTCGGGCTGGATAGAGGACGTCCGGGTGAGCTGTCTAACTTTATTCATTTTCCTGTTTCATTTTTACATGTGAATGTTTCTCTGTTGTAATACACGTTACCTATAATTTTCGTTTGCTCAGTTATATTAGTCTGTTGTCCATCGTTTGGTGGATGCTATAACATTCTATCCAATACAACCATGTGTGTATACAGCTTTGTTACAGACGCCAACTGTCTGGAGAATATCATACGGAAGACCAACATGAAGCTTGGTGGCATAAATTTCGGAATGAATTATGACCAGCTTAACCTGGCCGACAAGTTGGTTATAATCAAATCCACCTATCACTGACATTCCCGGTCATAAGTAATTTTTATTTATTTATACATACAGTGTTATCCGGCAGACATTAATATATATAAAATAATATTCAGTGAATGGAAATGTTATTGTTGCAGACAAACATGGCAGCAACACAATCGATTGGTTGTTGGTTACGACGTGAGTCATCCGCCACCGCTCAGTGGCACCGACAAACGTCATGGCAGAATCCAGACTCAGCCAAGTGTGGCCGGGGTGCGTTGATTCTATTAAAAATTATAATAGATTCTTCCACAAACTTGTGACTGAACTGAAATTGTGAAATATATAAAATATAATACCTTATGATTTATTCAAAGTTCATTAATTGAGATACACGAGAGTATTCGTGTAAAATATGATGAAAACAACCGAGCCTGTACTTGCAGATGTGTGCCAACAGCGGTAACGATGAACTGCAGTTCGTTGGTCGTTACTGGTATATGCAACCGAAACGAGAGATCGACGCCCAATGTCCGTTCATTCGTCGTAATATGGTCGACTTTTTGCGGCAGTATCAAGTCAACAACAAGAAGGATCCCAAAGAAATTTGGTTTTACAGGGATGGTGTCTCTGAAGGACAATATGCAAAGGTTACAGTAGTTTTCGTGTCGTGTGATTTACTGGTTGATTGATGTGCTTATTAAAAGGCAAAAAAGATGCTATTAACCATTAGGGCAAAGCGAGACTTCTAAGAAAGCATAGCTATATGTAGTTTGTATTGTGTTATTTATTGTGCCAGTTGCACAATAATTTTTGCTTTCAATCTGTCTGTTTTCAGGCTATCAAGTACGAAGTAAAGGACATTCGTGCTGCCATCAGTGATGTTCTAGGCAATCGAGCTGACGAATGCAAACTGGTGTACATCGTTGTCACCAAACGTCACCCTGTCAAACTCTACCTGAAGGATTTCCCGTCAGGTCGGAGCTTTAGGTTTTTTACTTCAGTTGATGATTTGTGAATAAAAATGAATATATACGTTTATACATAAAATATAACACGATCGTGGTGTTATCACAATATTATAGCATAAAAGGGTTTAGAACCTCTTGACTAACTTTAAAAAAATCTTTTTACCAATGGTGGAATTTTTTTACCGTTTATGATCACATTCAAGTTGTTTGAGGAGCTACTTTGACGTTGACGTAAAGTGTTGTGCTTAGAAGATCGAGCCTGATAAATTAATGTTCTTGTTAAACAAATTAGTGGTCTTGTTAAATGAGTTTGCTCCGGTTTTCAGCTAGCAACAGCAAGGCGTTTGAGCTGAATGTCAAATCGGCCACCGTTGTTGACCTCAAGTTGCCGCACCCCGGTTTTAAGGAATTCTATCTGAACTCTCACAAGGCTATCCAGGTTCGTGTTCAGCTGAGATGATATTAATTAATAAATCGGAAAAAGTAGTAATTTAGCTACCAGCATTGCTTAATTAAATTTTGGTACATGTTTAATATCTTTTTGGAATGGAACAGAAGGACATATTTAGGGCACGGCGCACACCCCGCGTTACACGGTGCTTGTGGATGACGCCGGTCATGGGCTGGATGAGCTCCAGGTGTACACCCATAGCATGTGTATGGCACATGGCATCGTCTACTCGGCTGTTTCCATCCCCGCACCCGTATACGCCGCACACAATCTGGCTAAACGGGGAAAGAACATCTTGGATGCCTATGTGTTAGTTTTCATTGATGATTATAGAATCCGTTTGTTGAAAAATAGATTCCTTCACTTACCTAACCCATGGAGTTCGATCCAAAAGTCGAGTCTAAAATAACGATCAACTCAGAGAGTAACTGACTAGATAAACTGAGTTTGAAAATGTATAACTAAGCTGGACAGCCGGCAGGCTGTTTTGAAATATTGACATTCCGTTTTTTTCAGGCGTACTGTTGACACATCATCGGGTATCAGTGATGATTCTGCTCTGTCGACCGCATCATTCCACGGGCTGTACGATAACGTGGACATTGACAAGCTCAACAAAGAACTCGCCATCGACAATGATAGTCCCCTGGCTAGAATTGCGTTTTACGCATAGTCATCGTTGCGTTAAGGTATCTTCTTTATCATATCATCACCCAAGATTATTTGGCTTCAGGGGTGGGCCGCTGGGGGGGTTGGGGTGGGTTACCCCCCCCCCCCCCCCACTTTTCAGGGTCGGCGGGTAGCCTACCCCTCCCCCCCTAGACAAAAATTTAGGTCGCCTACCCCCTCCCCCCCTACTCGAAATTTTAGAGAAAATCAGCCTCAAAACCTCGATTTTGAGGCTCATTTTTCAAAAATTTTTGGCTGTGAGAATTTTTTTTCGAACAAACACGTTTTCTGGGTCTATTTTATTGGTTAAAACTTGAAAAAACCGGTACATGTGATGTTTATACCCTATAATAGAAGATTTTTTAGCAAAAACGAACAAAAAACAAAGCTTTTTTGCGAAAAAAAAAATTTTCCTACCCCCCTCCCCTAGGGTAGGTAGGGTAGGACGGGGTTTTCTGTCGGCTACCCCCCCCCCCCCCACCCACCCCATGCAAAACGCCAAAAAACCCGGCCCACCCCTGTTTGGCTTAATATAGAGGTAGTAAAACATCACCATATTGTTAACCAATGTATTCTTGTTGTAACTTTGCTTTTTATTTGAATCTGTACTACCTTTTTACATGCAGGCTAGAATGGAATCAAATGTGTTGTTGCGTTTTCTATATCATCTTACTTATCTATTATTTGTTGAAATAACTATACCGCAATGTCCCCACTTCCATGCTATGCACCTCGAAAGCCTGACACAACAGTAGATTTCTAGGTACTTTAAAAATGACAATGTTAGGCTGAAGTATAGAGCCGTGTCTAATTAATGTTGGCTCCATAATAGAGGCGTAACATGGAGCTTTGGGGTCCCTTCTGTTGAGCCAGTCTTTAGACTAACAGTTATAGCTGTTGCATCTGCAGGTATCCGGTCACTCACCTTGCTCGTTGCACGTTCATCTTGATCGACCAGGGTTATCCGTATCCAATCAAAATCTTTCATTGTCTATTATGTAAATAATATACTTGGCTTGCCATCTTTCTATAACTGCTTGCAGAGTTATTCCTTTGTATTTTGTGATATGATTTGTTGAACTGGTAGATATTTCGCTGTGTTGTCCACAATTTTGTAATTTCATGTGATGTGATAAAGGTCATTGTTTTATCTACAAAGCTCTATCTACTTTAATTTCACATTGTGCAAATATTTTTTCTCCTGTTTTTTGTTGTTGTTTTGGACAACTGAGCTATTTTTTATGTGCAGTAGTTTTTTTATAAAGTTACTCTCGCTGCATTTTATGGGTTCTTATATTAAAAGTGTTATTGTAAGTTGATTTGATCAATTAAGAAATTTCTTCCTCATTCATAATAAATAAATAACATGGGTGATACGATAAAAAGATTTGTAATATACATTCTATTAGAGTTATTTTATACTAATATCTCTTTTTTTTCGTGTGTTTCAAAAATAACGGTGATTTGTATGCTCGTAACAATTTGTCAAATAAAAGTAGTACGAAATCATGGATGATTGGATTTACTTTTTGCTCATTTGTGGGTAATTTACCCTTGCGCTATTTCAGATTTCGTGAAATTCGTCGGTTGTCTGAAAAAGCTTATTATGTTGAACTAATAATAACGGATAATGGCTGCAGTCAGCATCTTGTTAGTTAGAGGCCTCCAGTGATTGAGTGTTATGAAGTGTAGTATACTATGAGTCGTTATATGCTATAACGCGTGTGCTGTGGCTTGGTTCGTTGTGCGTGGTTTACTGACCGCAGACAAATGCAGTCCTGCATTCTCTTCGAAAACGACAAATCTGCATACACCTTTAAATAGCCCATTATTTTGAAGTTGTTTATTTGCAGTTTATCATAAAAATGTCGTCATTTCCCAATCCGAAGGTGCTGTGCGTCGTTGGTCTACTTTCGCTGATTCACTGCGCCTATTCAGCCGCCCAGCATAGATCATATCTCAGGTTAGCTTGTCTGTTTATAAGCTGGTTAATGAGCATTAGTTGAGTCATTTGCCTAAATTGCCATCACGCCATAACTGAAAAAATTGGACTGAATAAAATTATTTATATAATTGTATTTTCAGGTTAACGGATCAAGAGTTTGCGTGGCTGCCCGTCGACATACTTGTTCAAGCAATTATCAGTCTCGTTATCGTTTGTTACGGGGCTGCTAATTTTGCCGGCGAATTTCAACCCATCAAAAACGACTCACAGGTTTGGAATGATGGCAATTTAGCTTTTTGAATCGGTTATTTCGTCCGTATATACTGGCTTACTGTCAGGCTTACCTATCAATTGCCTGGCCTATTGAATGACTGACTAGTCAGCTGAGTCTGACATGGATGAATGGAATGAGAAATGGAAGAATATACAAGAATACAACGATATGATTGAAAACGTCCGTATGAACTGGATAAGCTCGAAAATCGTGTAAAAAAGTCTAACAGAGCTATTTCAGAGTCGTTCCACGTGGGACAATGTCGGATCGTGTCCATCGTTCATGATATTCGAACACCGTGCCAAATCGTTGTCGCCTTACTTCACCAACGAACAGCATAACAACCTGTCGTGATAAAGTGTTGTTTCGTCTTTATCTGTTCAGTTTGAAAGGCAACTTTCACGGAGCGGTCGGAGCGAAGCCATAACCGAAACCTCATAGCCACGCATGGACTTTTTCTCTTTTGTAGATGAAGGTCATCCTTCTCACCTCACTTTTATGTGCGTAACTAGGGGGCAGATTCTGTAAAAAACATTTTATTCTTTTTTTATTTTCTCGATTCACGGTTATAATGCAAACTCAATTCAAATGCCATTAGCGTAGCAGCTAAGTTCCAAATAGAAGAACTTTGATGGTTATGAAATAGGTTGGAAGAAATTTTTGTACAAAGAGAGCTGAAAAAATTTTCACTCTTTTTCTCGTCAAACCATGTAAGGCGGGCGCGGTAGTCCTGGTTTCGTTTGCTCAAGTCTGAAAATGTCAATCGAGCCGAAACACCGAAAAAATAAATTTCGTCGCGCGCAATACGCGTATTTTGTGCCTAAGACAGGCGATTCTGGCACAAATCTGGCACGATCGTTTCATGATGGTACTCCTTCTGATCTATTATTCTATTTTTAGTGTGGCTGATACTTACCGATAATAGAGCCATTTCGGAATGTTTATAATAGATATTGACTTGGCGAAAGTTATTTGTTAAATGTTGGACACCTGTAAGAGACACCCTGTAGTTTATCATTTTATGTGACACTTTACGCATATAATGAGTAGCTCAATGTACTTTTACTATGTATTATACCACGATACATTACTATGATGATTCAATTGTTCACTGGTTGATCGTTACTTGATTTCTGTTGCCATTCCTGCATTTAAAATCGTGTTGAAAATCCAATAAACAAGTCGACTTCGCTATTTTTGGATGATTTTTTTGAGTTGGTGCATCAATCCATGCTATATTTAGAACGTACTCATTCGATATTATGCAGTAGTTCACGAAATTTGGATATGTAAGTAGTCATGTGTTTCGCAGATGAATAAAGCCCGATTAATGCGTGTATTTCAACGAGCAAGTGTTACCTGGCGGAGCAGTTACGTCCAAATGACAGTCGCTCACTCCCACTCCACATACGATGGACAACAAAAGGACAAGTTGATTGATTCAATGTCGTACTGCCGTGATATGGTCAGGAAACACGACTATGAGGGATTCCTGTGTACATTGCTGCTGCCTGCACATGCTCGACACACCTGCATGGTGGTTCGTTTTCGCTTATTTCATCGTTGCATATATTCACTTCACTGAATTCGTTCAACCTGAAATCATTTTGACTGTTATTCCCATTGGTACCAAGTGTGCGGTACCTAAAGTGGATAACATTTGAATGTAACATTTGGTTTCAGTTGCGTGCAGTGAACGTCGAGTTATCGCTGCTGCGTGAGCAGATCGAACGCTGGTCGGGGTCGGCAGAAGCATTCAGATTGCAGTTCTGGTTGGACGTGATCGACAGTGTGTTCCATGTGAAGAAAGGACCTGTGCCACGGTTGGTCACTCAATCAATCGGATATATTGATGAACAGAATGGAAGATGAGCTGAATGGAGTGAATTTTTGATGAACTGTATTGAATAACTGATTCATTCAATTAATAGGTTTTAAAACTGTTTAACCGTGTTAATTGTTCTTCAAAACTAATGTTTTTTCTCAGGTACTTATAGGGTCATTCTGATTTTCACCTATTCATTCATTTGTATGAATGAATTATTCAGTGTATACTGAAAATAGAACAAAACAAACAAACTGTAATGAATGACTGAATCGGTCAGCGGATGCACGGTACCGAATGACTGAGTCGGTTAATGAATGGGTAATGGACTGTAGTGAATGACTGAGTCGGTTGGTCAGTCAATGGTGGATGGACTGTATTTAATGACTGAGCTGAGTCGGTCTGTGAATGGTTGATGTACGGTAGCGAATGACTGAGTCGGTCAGTTTAGTGAATGGTTGAGGAACTGTAGTGAAAGACTTAGTCGGTCAGCGAATGAGTGATGGACTGTAGTTAATGACTGAGTCGGTCAGTGAATGGTTCGTGGAATGTAGCGAATGACTGAGTCGGTCGGTCAGTGAATGGGTGAGGAACTGTAGTGAAAGACTGAGTCTGTCAGCGAATGAGAGATGGATTGTAGTGAATTACTGAGTCGGTCAGTGAATGGTTCGTGGAATGTAGCGAATGACTGAGTCGGTCAGTGAATGGGTGAGGAACTGCAGTGAAAGACTGAGTCGGTCAGCGAATGGGTGATGGACTGTAGCGAATGACTGAGTCGGTCAGTGAATGGGTGAGGAACTGCAGTGAAAGACTGAGTCGGTCAGCGAATGGGTGATGGACTGTAGTGAATGACTGAGTCGGTCGGTGAATGGGATAGGAACTGTACTGAAAGACTGAGTCGGTCAGCGAATGGCGTATGACTGTAGTGATTAACTGAGTCGGTCAATAAATAAGTGATGGACTTCAGTGAATGTTTGATAAACTGTAGTGAATTGTTCTGTTCTGTAGGTCAGTCAGTGAACGGATGATTACTTTGAGTAAATTATATTTTAGTAGTTGTGTTTCCATTCAATCAATAATTTCAGTCAACCAATCATCACTGCTCTTCAATCGGTATCCGACCAGTGCTGGCTGCATCCCCTACTCATTCGAATGGTCGAAGCCCGCAGACAAACACTGGGTGACAAGCCATTTGCAGATGTGCCACAACTATACGCTCATGGTCAGATGTGTGCCATTGTTTGTGTACTGGTTAGGGCGCCTAATTATCAGGCGTATCATTCAATTATCCAGCTGACGGCATGTATGGATGTGCTCTATCTAATAGTTTGGTTCTATCAGGCCTTTTAGATGTTTCTAACTCGTCGATTAAACTAGTTTATGAAAGTATTTAGATATTTAAGAGTGTGAATTGTTTGATTATGGTCTATGATCAGGTTGTATCAAATAACTTACTGAACGATTTTCCTCTCTACTCAAGTTTTGAACCAGGGCGTGTAACCACGAGAGAAAGAAATACAAGTTTTCTGTACTTGAAATTTTCCATTGCCTGTATTTATCATATCAACCATTGAAATATAATGTGGTATAATTATACAACCTTTGTTAATGTTTTTGAGGACAGGAAGATAACTTACGTTACGTTACTCCTTTCCTCCGATGACAAGTCAAAGAAAGAAGTTGTTTTTAGGTCATGACACGCACGGTGTTCTAATCGAAGCCGCCGTTCGCTGCATCACTTCACCGTCAGATGATTCGCCTCCTCTGGCCTCAGATGTGATGGAGCGAGTTGGGCACCTGTCGAAGGCGTTGGCACTGACTCAACTATGTCGTTCTGTTTTGCCACTGGTTAACAAAGGCGTTTGGCTGATACCTGATACGTTGATGCAACAACACAAATGTCATGCTGAAAAGGTGCGTACAGTCTCACAAAAAAACGTGAAACGTTTTGTCACACACGTTAAAGCAGATTTATATACGTTGTCCAATTGACACACTGACCCAGGGTGTCATTTGAACGACAATAAAATACATTATCCAACGGCTCCCTTGTCTCCGCCTGCCCATCGCCCTGCCCTCTCTCTCAAAACCCCTGATTATCTACTTACTCAGGTGTGTCGACATCAGCAAAAATCCGAGTTTCTGGCCTTAGGACGTCACCTGCACTCGGAGATTACGGCTAATATGAAATCGATTACTGACAGTCAAAATAATGTTCCGAAAGAGCTAAGGCCGGCTTTTCTGCCTTTGGCGTGCGTACGAGCGTTTGAACGAAGATTTCGAGCTTCTGATTTTAATTTATTGTCTGGTAATCTGTCAAATCCTTACCCAGGATTGGCATTGCGTTTGTACGTCAACTGTGTGTTGAGAAGATTTTGATGAAGTATTTTTTGCTCTCAAATATTTTCATTTTATCGTTTAGTCAAGACATGTTTCAGATGATGAAATGATCATTTTAGTGTAAATGAGTAATGAGTTGAATACTTTATAGCTTAATGGAATATTTGAATGCCGAGGAATCAACATCCTTGGAATAAATCTTAATTCAATACATTTTTTTATTTCAATAAAAACAACGTACTTTGAATCAATTTGAAATGGCATAAACAATCACAAATACATACAACAAGTATGGACACAGCACAAAATAGTGAAGCTTCGCTCTTCATGTCTGTGACTTGGCAAACATCAATCACGAGCAACACAGGTAGAAATAATCACAACCACAATGACATTGGGCACTCAATTTCTATAGCAGCGCATTAGCCGACTTCAATATATATATAGTCAAGCGACTGAAGTTTGCCTCACCTTGAACGCGCGCTACTTTGAGGGCACAGAGTCATTGTTTGTGAATACCTTATTATAATGCACTTTCAATAATATAAATTGTTTAATACATCGTGGAACGTTGAATGATTGGGATTTAGCTGCGTCATATCCGACTAACTTCATTCATTATCTGTTTTTAAAGCAGGTTGGACGCGTTGAAGCAACGGCAAAACCAGAGACCGTGCCATGTTACTACATGCAAGCGTTTCTTATCGGTATTCAGTTGTTTTCCGAATTTTATCAGTTTATAAAATTGAAAATAATGTGATGATGTTTCGCAACAAGACAAAGATAAACTATAGTATAAAGATGAATTCATAGTCTTTTAATGAATTCTGTAACACTATTTGAATTTTGTATTTTCCATTCCTCAGCTGTTCCAGAATGTGAAAAGTATGATTTTGAAGGTTTGTGAGAACCAGATGTTTTCGAAAATTCATATCTTAATATTTTGAAAACGACTATGAAGACACCCGTACGATACAACTATTCGTTTAAGCGGCAACTATATTTCTTATACATGCAGTTAAGTAGCGTAGCTGTATTTAATCCAAACAGGTATACAGACATACAGAGATAAATGTATCACATTCGACAATCAGCGATATATTATATATATAAGCAAACAGCGTTATATGGTTGACATTCCTACATAGAATGATGGTGGCATGGCAGATCAAACTAGGAATTGACCGTGATTTCTAAGCTGGATTGGGAGCTGATCGATTCACGCTCTGGGTCACCTCGATAAGCAGAAATGGACGTACCAGCATTTGTTGGTGCTGAATACGTGTTTTTGGTATGTTCAGCTGTTGGGGATTCAACGAAACCAGACTCGGGCGAGTCAAGCTCGTTGGAAGCGCTCAATGTGTTCAACAGTGCCGATTCGGACTTGGACTTTGATGGTGTTGTTGAAGAGTTGAGTCCAAGTGACGAGGGCAGTTGAGCTTGACCACTTTGGCTTGGTCCATCTGCTGCCGAACACAGTGCCTGATCAACCGTCACTGATTTCGGTGCCACGAATCTGGAATAAAAACAGAAGTGAAGGGTCAGTGCAAGTACTTTTGAAACAATTTATGACAATTGGTCATCAAAAAATTATAATAAGTTGTTTTCATTCAAACTGAATATAACGTTAAATGTTCGAATTTTTATGTATTTTAGTTCAAATCCAATGATTTAACACTAGTAAATTGCCTCCAGAGTTCTACCAAGTTTGTTATGAAACTTTATCATCTTTTTTCAACAAACAGGAACAACAAGACAAGTTAATTACAGTGGCATCTTATAGAGATTAGCTGATGTGAAGATAAAACTGAAATCGATAAAATAGTCAGCTGAAGAGTGAACGTGCATGGCTGAATCATAAATATTATACCTAATAGTAAGTTCATGCGTAATGTTAATCTGGCTAAATACATGATCAAAATGAATCTTGTAAACTCAGAAGTGCCTTTTAAAATGATTCAAGCCAACTTGTTGGTGTCCGACTGCCCTGAGGTGGATGCGTTTGATGCAGATCCGCGCTTGAGAAAAGCCGCTATTCGCTTGGAAAATGACTTTTTGGATGACGAAGTAGCTGAACCAGAAACATCAGTTTGACTGCCGTCAGAACTTTCAAGTTCTTCCACCATGATTGCTGGTGCATGAGTCGTGTTTGATGGCATTGGCGAGCTTAACTGCGGCCTCATTTGTGAGATACTCACGTTTGTAGTGGAACAAACGGACACACCCTGAACCGAGCATAAATAAAAGTAATGTGCTTACATATGTATATACTTAATATTAATAACAACATTTCGAATGTTTTGCGTGCGACAAAATAATGTTTTTTTCACAACTTTACCCTAATTCGCAAATGGATTTGTTTTCGTCAAGAAATGGGCACGTTTGCTCGCGATATTAAAAATGAAGACGATAACTTTTTTTCTGCTTCGATGTAAAGAATATAATTCAAACTCCGATATTCTCTGTGTGACCTTCTTGCCTTTCGCCGTAAATTTTAGTGCTATTTTCTCCAAACTTATATGGATAGGACAAGGACATACCATGATACATAACTTGTAATAACTTATATAATCTTTTAGTTTAGAAGCTAACAGGATTTCCAGCGTGTCGGTAGAAAGTATTGATAAACGGCTGCCGACCAGTTCGTGGTGAAGACCTGCTCGTTGGTGGAAACAAGGGGTTTTCAAAACTGCAAGCTATGTCTGACGGAATGTTACTATCCAAGTCCATCGGCATCGATGCTGATTGCTCACTTACAGGCACTCGAATAGCTTCTGTTGGTGGTTCAGGCATCTGGAATAACAATACGGCGTTGTTGTTCAAGTTTTCATTAAGTCGTGGAAAATAAAATAACAAGTTTCAATTGAAAATCATTTTTCACATAATCTCAAGTTCTCTCACCTTCTTAACGCTGGAACAAACGCTGAACGCGGCAGCGCATACAACCGATGGTGAACAGTCGGCTCCGGTTGTTCGCATATCAGTCGATAATGGTAATGCACTCATTGGTTGTGCTTTTCCGGAACTGAACGAGCCAGTACCGAAGAAAGGATTTGTCGTCGATGTTCGCTGTGGTATGGCAGTGTTAGGTTTTGATGTGCCAGACGAGCTCGATATATCGCGGGCCAACGCTTCAGAGAATGACAGTTTCGTAGATAATTCTGTTGACGGGGAAGGCAGATCCTCTTTAACGGCGTGGGGAATGTTAAGAGTACGTTTTTGCTGTTGCCGTTGTGACTGTGCACCAAAGGCCATGGGACGCGACATAATCATAGACTGACTGAGCGCATCTTCCTGACGGTCTTGTGGAGGTGATGGCGTTTTATATCGGGTGTTGTCTGTCAGTTTGGGTCGCATTTCTCGTTTTCCAAATGCGTTTGGTTGATGTGATGGTGATGCGTCAGGTACAAATACACGAGTTTCTTCGGAGGCTGGTGTAGGCGGCACCTTTGCTTGATGTGTTGAAGGAGATGGCACATCTGCAATAACGTAAGTAAATTTAGTTGACTTCCTTGATCGTATATACTGTATGTGAAAACTTGTGTGAATTGAAAATCAACAGAGAAACGACAAAAAATGCTCTTGGCATGAATACATAACTAACTGTTTTCATTGGCAACGCCGCTGGCACTGGCGTTTCGTTTGTCAATTATTTTAATCGGGCACGATAAGGAGCGACGAAGAGGTTCGTCATCAAGTGAATCTTCTATGTCTGTATGATCATCGCCATCGACATTAGTACCTTCTTCTGATCGTCGAATTGCTTCTTGATGCGACAAACTTGTTGCAGTGAACGTGTTTTGTCGAAACAGTAGTTTACCGTCCTGTTGATTAAGACCAAGTAAGTCTGGACACGGAATAAACGATGGATGACCCTCGCTGAGTGGCGTGCATAAATCGGTGTGAGCGACATCGTTCTGCAAAAAACAATGAGTATAGTAATTGGCAAACATGCGAGCTGGCTGAAAGATAACATTATCGAAGCCCAATTGAAAATAAGTTTTATTGTGCCGCTGACCACTTCGTGTAAGTAGCCATCCAGTTAATATGGTTTTGCAGTTGCACTGGTATATTCTAAGAGTAAACAGCACTGCAGAAACATAGCCTGTCTTAGGTGAACATTTAAACTGGATTAGTAAACATTGTTTGGCACTCACAGCACATCGGTTAGTATGGCTTCATAAGTTTACTTACTGTGCTGGTTAACGGTGTCAACACACTGAGTTTCATGTATTCAGATTCAATCAATTCGTCGCAGTTGGCAATGTTTGTCAAACTAAGACTGCATGTTTGTTTCGTCAGACGTGGCCGACTCTTCCTTTCGAATGGATCCGATGATTTCAATGACTGAATAAGTGAGTGATAAAGTGTAGGTTCGTTCCATTGTTACAAATTATTATAATCAACGGCTAAGTACCTGTCTGTCGTTGACCGTGCGCGCGCATTTGGCAAGGTTCCGGGATGGCACTAGGACCTTTCTCATTGACTGTTTCAATTGTTCCCGAGCTTCTCTTCCTCGCCGCAGTTTCTGCTGTTTCTCGAACTCCAGAAGTTGGCCCATGAAGTTGAAGTTAGGCGAAATGGATGGCCGTTTGGCTTTGACATAACTGAAAATAGCTGACTGGAATACCTACCATAATTCAATTCCATATGTGAATACTTTTCCACTTATAAAATTTGTAACATAACTTTTTTTTGATCGTTTAAAACAGTAGCACTTTTACTACATATTTTAACTAACGAATATGCTTCGTCCGAGTTCATGTGGAGATGTCGCATGATATAAGCAATGGCCAGAGTGGGACTGCGGCTAATGCCCGCTAGGCAGTGGATGAGAACAGACTCATTGGATTCGCGTACGTTGTCTAAAAAATATTTATACCGTTTGGATCTAGGATTTTATAGCATTTCTATATTCATTCAAAAATAATATTCTACATCTTTTCCCTGTTGTAAACTCTTGAAAATGAAAATCAACCTACCCAAAAACGTAAACGCTTTCTCGAAATACGGGAGTAGCTTTTCCTGATACGAATCGTTGACTGGAATCCGCAAAAAGTGACCGTCTCCCAAGAAATCTGGTTTCGGACAGCTGATGCTCATGTTGATGACATTACGAATCATGTGTTTCTAAAAGTGAAAATTAAAATTGATTTTGAAAAATAAAAGAAATAATTCAGACAAACTTGTTTAAACAAGGTCATCGAATTTTTAACTAATAAATCAGAACAAATCAGTTCAGGCAAGGCAATGCATCCTTATAGCCAACCCACCTTCATGACTGTTTGATCAAGGGCATCTTGCTGTGATCCAAGATACAAAAATGGAAGTATGCGTGTAGGTCCTTGGCTGCTGGTAGGTAGGCACGGTTGAGACAGGCTTGAAAGGCGGGGTGAAAGACGACTGAAAACTATTGAAAATCATTTTTTCAAATTTCATTCTAAAAAGACGAATTTTTAAAGCAGCCACTCAATCATATAACGTTATTCAGTTCAAGCTATTTTTGATTACCCACCTAAACCCTTGCAAATGGCCGGTCCTGGGTGCTGCTGGAGCGTCAGTAGTGTCCATTGCTCCCGTTGGTTCACACAGTTCTGGATATCTCGCTTGGAAGTCCAAGAAGCCACCTGCAATGAATGGTCACCATGGAGTAAGAATACAGCATAACATAAAAATATAAACATAACTACCCTACTTAGCATTCAATGAAAAACTGCTACATTTTGTTCACGTGGAGTATTATGTATGGGAGAGACACAAGCAAAGATATTTCGCAATAGTTGAAAATACAATACGTTGTGTTCAACAGAAACCATACGGGCTGTTGTCAAAAAGTACGACTTAGATAAAAAAAAATACGATATTTTGGTTTTCAAATAATTTGAATAACTCACACCCTTAGATTATGTAACGAAAATAATAGTTTTCTATGCTTTTAATTTTCATTACGACCGTCAATTCACCATTGCATTTGCATTGCAGTGTAAGCGCAACATGTTTTGTGCAGCGCATTTGCCAATGTGTGCATTGCTGCATCAGCAATTTTATGTGCATTGCTGCGCTTTGAATGTATACCTGGTTGATATTTGCTGTACCTTTATTCAGCAATGTTTCACTTAACTAGTTACATACATTGTGATACTTGTGTTACTAGGTGCGCATGGGAGATATGTGTAATGATGTGATGTGAACAAATGTTAGAAGGCCATGGTTTGTTTAGAGTAAATGCATGTGAACAATGAAAATCTTCAGATACATGTGAAACATTTTATAGTCACTTTTCACTCATCAATACGATTGACATTTGCAATATATTTGCATTACTTTTGTTGTAAGACTGCTGCCAAAGTTTTATTCAATGTTTCACATGCACGCAGGGACAATGCAAGGCAACCCGCAGTAACAAGCCATACAGTTAGAATATAGAAACTTATTGAAGCTCTTATTAGACTGTTCACACAAATCAATAGTTTACGCGCAACATTAACAACGTACGGGTATGGCTGAGTAAAGACGCTTGGCTTGAGTAAAGATCTACAATTCTAATTTAGAATAATTTAACCACCACTTAGATGACTTTGGTGACTTCAAGTTGTGCACACCAACTCAATGGATACACAGATCAATCAAAAAGAGTTGACGTATCATGACTAACGTTCTTCTTCTTCTGTTATATCACCAAATCCTCCTTCAATGTCTGCATGCATACTACTGGTCAAACGACATGTATCAGACCAAATCTGTTCCCGGTCCTTTACAATGTCATCGACGCATGGAAATCCGTCCACGACATCGCCCATACAAGAGCTCATATCCGTCATGTCTACAGCTGAAGATGGCCGGCTAAACCGCAAAGTTGTATCTCCGCTAGGCACGTCCAGCCAGTGCGGTGGCTGCGGGGAGACCGATCTACTCAATGTGCTGAATGAGTTCATTGAAAGACTTCCTGACAGAGGTAGTTGCAACGACGGTGATCGAGTGAAGGCACCGGGTGGTGCTTGTGCCATCAGTACCGAAGCTCTGCCAGGTTGTGGCGATAATGCAAGTCCGAAGGGTCGTCGACGGCCACCAGGCCTCTGTTCTGACGTATCATCGCCGTCGTTAATTCTAGTAATGAAAGAAGAGGACGGCACTTGTAGACTGGCTCGGAATTGACTTTCTCCGACGCTGTGTCTTTGCTGCTTTTGATTTGCTGGTAAGGGTTCCATTTGTTCTAAATTAGTGCGAGGGAGAGCGAGACCAGAGGGCCTTTGAATCAGTGATGCCGGTCTGGATGATCGATGCTTGTCTGTTCTTGCTAAATCGGTAATAGATACCGTCGATGGATCGCTTAACGGTCTAGGAGCTTCAATAACGGCTCGACGACTAAGCAAGACTCGTGCCGTGTTCTCATCGGGACAAGTAAAGTGCGTGTCATCACGTACATGCGACGATGAAATATCCGTACCAACTGATTGAGCTGAAGCTAACGAATCATTGTTTTGGGCAGGTGAAACTGTTTGTGTCGGCTTATGCTCCGAGGCAACTCGAGTTATGTATTCATAGTCGTTAATGACAAATTCCGAATTCTTAGAGTCAGTAGCAGCGTACACAGTAGAGCATGCGGATTCATCTAGGCGTGGGCAATCAGAAGTTCCGTGCACTTGCAGCTCACGCTTTTGTAGCTGACTGCTTGTTGCTGGCAAGCGTTTTCGCGGTGGTACATCATTGAGCGTTAGTTGATCAGTGCGCTTCATCTGGATAAGAGCACCTGTAGTAGCTGCATACGGTAGCCAGGTGAAGTAATGAGTGTCACATGCAAAGCCGCCCCGTGATGACGTCAATGCTGGCTTAGTCGTGACTGCGTGTACCCGATCACAGTCAACTGTATGTGCGCGTTGGCTCACATCTCATGCCATATTTTATAATGCACCGTTGCCATTGATTGCAAGTTCAGCATTTATCGTTTCCAAAATAAACCCTGGAACCAAGTGCAGTTAATAGAGTAATCAAATGCAAAGTAAAATGTAGAAAAACTGGCCACCAAAGAGATTCGTTTGTAGCCGCGTGACACATGAGCAAATGTTACTGTGAACATAGGCGGCAATAGTATGAGTCATCGCCGCGCACCAAGCGAGCCAGCCGGCCAACAGCCTAGTCGCACACGCATACATACATCCATACATATATACATAGCAGTATGGCTGTTATGCTAGATAGAGGCCGGCTCCAGTGGCACACACACACGCACGGACCGATGCAGGGCATAAACACTCAAGTTGATGCTGCTGCCACGAACCTACAACGCTCAACGCAGGGCATTGGAACATACATACATACAAGGGCTACAATCTTGTGAATGGCTCATTCATGCGAGGCATGGACAAATGCACCCACTAGCATGCTATCTTACAGTCATGTAACGTTCAGGTTACGAGTCCGTCAGTTCATTGCTTTACTTTTCGTTTTATGAAAAATAAACGGCAACAGTTTGCTATCAGTCTCATCAGAATATGTATTTTTGCACGGGTAACCAAAATTCACAACTTGACGTAAAATACCGTTGGTTAAGCCATCCGTTTCTTGTGTGATTTCTTCATCCAACTGAAGTGGATGTACAGTGCGCACAGCAAATGAGTCAATGTAAAGCGCGTTAAGAAGACTGCAAAGCAAACACTTTTACGTATGGTGAACTAAACGTCAGTTAAACTGGTAATGTCTGATAACAGTGCAATACCTAGCTGAAGAAAGTTTACTTTAGTGGTGTGTTGTTTTATAAAAAAATGTGGTCATGGAAACAAAATATAAATATAGCCCAATCAAATATTCTCAAAATTCAGGTTTTCGATCATGGTTGAAATTGTCATTCGCTTTTTATGCATGACTCTGTTTTTGGCGTAATTTTAATCCGAGAAAAATCAAGAAAAATGATGAAATTCATCAAGAAGAAAGATTAATATTCAACAGTAAAATGATAACATTTGGGAAACTTTTTTGAGAAAATACGGCAAAAATTGACAACCGATATTCTCAGTTTAATCAGTTTCACAAATTTCTGTCAAACTTTGTGCCCATAGACAAATTACATAAAAAAATTACACATGTGAAGGTTTACACAAAATCAACGATGATTTCATCGAATCCATTAACAAGAATAAAATAATGAAAAATACTCTTCAAATTAAATTTAATTTTAATACCAGTGTATCGTCACAAATTCGCTGTAGATTGGAAAAAGAAAAGCGGAAAATCTACATTACTATTTTTTGGTTAACACATCGGAGAAATAAAAATACTAGATATTAATACTGTATTAAAAACTGAGCAACCTTTGTCATCAACAATATCGTCAGTATCCAATGATGCGCCAAATATGATGGATTCAGGTATCATGATGAGCATCTGATTCCGGTATCGTACCGAGTCAAACGTTGCACAGCGTCGCATTTGCTTTGGCGGAGACGGATTTTCCGACGTTGGTGACATGTTCAACTCAATGTATGCACGTGTGTGATGAGCGTATAACACTGTTTGCTGACTGTCCGAAAATTTCGCAATACTTTTTGCCATGCAAGTTCTGGACGAAATCAATGTTCTCGGGATTGCGTTAAGTATGGAACTTTTGGTCCATGGGTCAGTTGCAAAAAGATTGATTCAATTAAGTTGATGAATTTTGAGATGATAATATGATGGCAAATTTGGCATCTTTCGTGTGGATATGGCGAACAACTCTGAAGGCGCGAATTCACACAGTTATTGACGAGGTGTAGGTTAGTATGATTCAGCGGACGCTAAGGACATGATGAAATTGAGCTCCACATGAATGAATGTAATGAGAAACGGTTGTACTACGAACTCGCAATTCAATGTTCCATAAAAGCCATTTGGCTGTAAAAAATGGGGCGATTATAAGAAAATTGCTGTGCCTGAGCCATATTACGAATATCAAATGTTGTTTTGCAGCAAAAACTAAATTTTCTACGTTACTCATTGTTAAATATAACCATAGTTGATTTTTGGCGCTACATTGAGACATTTACAGAAGATGTAATTTAGAATACATACATACGAATATTAATTATTTCGCTATTGGATGATTCGTATAATGATAGTGATTCGGTATGAGTCATCATCACAGCAGAGCAGATCGCGTAGCCGTGTGAATCAATCGAATGTACATATAAACAGCAAACTGGTGACCAGACAACGACGAGTGGCAGCCTTGACAGCGTCGATGTGACTCATTCGTCTAATTTACACGCATATGTACGACGCGGAACAAAGCCATGTTTATTTTATATGGGACTCTGTCAGCATTTACATGTCAAATTCAGCACCCAATTATCATGATGACCAAGTGCCCCAAACAAGAAGCGACGCCTGAGGCATTCTGATGAACCTAAATCATACCAGCCGACAACGCACATAGCTGATGAGTCATCGTCCGAAGCTTATATGCACAGATGGTGGCATCTTATCACTTCTGGGTCTGCATGTGCATGATAAACTATTTAAAACAATATGGCCGCAAACAATGACAAACATAACAATTTTACTCTGTTTGTCTTTACTATAGCAACTACATCGCGTGCATCCGAGTTTGAGTCATCTTTGACACGGATTACTCATTGCAGATGGTATGCATGTATATTTAATCATGTAACATGAATTAAGCAAACATGCGTTTACATATGTACGTCGTACTGGTAGGCGGGTTGTCATGCGAAGCAATTTTATAATGACAGAAACCAAGAATATGTTTTATATCTTCCTCCATAGGAAGATAAATGATTCATGACTGTACAAAGATATTCGAAGCTTTTTATCAGCCCATTATCAATCACATGCTCACGAGTCTTCTTTTAACAATGGAATCTGAAGGCATCAAGGAAGCGTATTTTATAAACAGATGTCAAATGGATAAACGTATAGAATTATCACTGTATTGAAAATGGTAGAACTCCCAAATATAAAGCCTGCCTGCTCATACATACTTCAGCTAGACGTGGAGTGAACGAGTTAAATTCAACATAGATAAAAAGTAGAAACTGTACAATTCATCGACATGATAAGATGCTTATAACATTATCTTGCAGCTCAGCGAAGACCTCCACACAACCAAATCCTCTAGACCGTTTCCTTATTTAATGGCTAAAGTAGAAGAATCTTAGATAATATCATTGGCTTGAGTCTCAGAATATTCATTTAAGGAAATTGAATCTTTTAACCAGATGTTTTATTTTTTTAGTTTACATCGTTCAGAGGTCAGCCGGTTTTTTGCGTTTTGAGGGAGCTATCAAAAATACGCCAGAAAGAAGGAGTAAGATAGAGTACATAAAAAATATTCATGGTAAAATGTATGCTTCACTGTGAAAATAGACTGTATGTTTCACTGTGAAAATGGAGCTGAAAATCAGTGAAAAAAACGTTTCATTATGCGAAACTAGTTGTTTTGGATCAATTTGACAAAATACCAAAACGTTATTTTTTGTTTAACCTGTGAAATTTTAACTCTGAGAAGAAGCGTGTTAGGTCAAAGTAAAAAAAAATTCCCCGGGAAAGGTGGCTCAGTGTGCTCCCTCCCGCTCTGCGGCATACCTCTAATGTAAAAAAAAACAGTAAACGAGTTGAGTTACGTAACCATAGATGAAATAGAAATAAAAAACAAACCTCATTTGTGAAATTCGAAATTAAGCTAAAATATTGTTTAAGTTAGTTATTGCTTAATTAATAACACAGCTTACTCACCTTGAAGGCACATAATATGCTTGAATGTCTCTGATGCGAGTAGTTTCTCAGTAAGAACCGACATGAATTCTGATGCATATGCCTGTTTGGAGCTGCCTTTACTCTCAGAGACAGAATTTTTCCGTGGTTTCGACAGTGCACCCTTTGCGCGAGCCTTTCCCAAATCTGAAATATGTATCTTGATTCAATATTAATAAAAGATTAAACTTATAATTCAGATAAACTGAGCATATGAAAAAAAGTATGTTTCTAAATTGACAAACCCGGGGCTGTTTTGACTTTTTGGCACTTAGAATCGGTATAATCGTAGAGCACCAGATAGCAGTTTTTCATTATATTTCGAATGCTCTCGGGACTGGTTGATAGATCACCGAATTCTTCAATGATCTCGCAAGTGTTGTCAATAAAGTCGGCTCCAGAATCTGTAGAGACTGTCCGATTTCGTTGAGTTACCACTTTTGATGACTGTGTTTTGCACGGCAGTCGCTTTAGCATGTTCTTCAATTCGTTTGATGACATTAGCTGATTCGCGATATCCTTCGCACACATCTGCAAAACTTTATGGATGACTTACAGATTGATCAAAGATTTGAAACTTACAGTATAAGAAATTGCATATGATGTGTGTTGTTGTATCTACGAATAAAAGTTTTCAGTCGTTTAAGTTACTAGCCTTAACATGAAACATTTTTGCCGTAGCAAACTCCGAAAACTAAATGTCCACATTCTTCCGTTTGCTGAACTACGGATATAATTTCAATTTAAATATTTTTATATTAGCGCGGTTGCAGCTTCTGGAAATTTGCGTTTATCACATAAGCATCTCAACTGCCTTGTATATATGTCAATCGTTCTATGATGATTTTTTTAATTAGTTGTGTGTCTTATTTAAACGTTAGTTCAGGTCTAATTTAACCTTGCTCTGTTCGATTCGACGCCTCACCAGTTTTGAATAGAAAGCGTTGATTGCCCGAAGCACATGTGAATCATTGTACTCAGTAAACGACCGACAGTCCACAACGACCAGCTGTAAATTTAAGCGTAAATTACATTCTATAATACAGTCTTAATTTTTTTTGAAACTTCCCATTTCAGAAAAACGTTTAAGAGCTACATGTTTTTTTCCCAAGTTTTATGATGAGGCGCTTTTTATGACATTAGAAATAGTCAATGTAGCTGTTTATATAAATTTTTTGTTCAGTACTGCTGATAACATTTTGGTTAAAACTACCAACCCTTTGACCATCGGTTTGCAGAAGTCGAGCCAACTGGTCAGAATCAACAGTCGTTTGAAATGTACCCTTTGGTGTCAACGAGGAACCAATGGAAGGCGTTGCATTTTCCAAACAGGAATCTTCTTCATCACCTCCACTAGTCACCGTTGTAGTTGGGCTTGCGTACGCCGAATCTTCCGATATCTTTAAAGACCGTGGTTCAACTCTTATTATAAACAGTACTGAATACACGGTAAACAACGATATTATGGATAAATCAGAGTTCAAATACACAAAATTATGGATCAATCAGAGTTCAAATACAAAGGCTTCATGAGTAAGATGCTTTCAACCCTCAAGAGTGAATGAAAAATATATAATAAAAAGCCAAATTTGTTCAGAGCAGTAAAAAGAATTTAAAAATAAATACCTGTACGGTTAACACAGAAAACTCGTCGTCAACACTGTTGGATGTGAGGAATACAGCAGGTCTGTCGACGTGGCCAAACTGTATTGGCGAAGAACGATCCACCATAGCAATTAGAATTGAAAGCATAAACCAGTGGCACTATTTGAAGGCCACAATTTTCATATGTGAAATCATCGGGTATTATGTGGTTGTATTTGTATCTGAAAGCTTGTAAAATATTCCGATAATGTATGTGGTTGAAATTATGTTAGTATTTTTGTAATTAGAAAAATTGGAAACTTCCCCAGTCTATTCTCATTTCAATAGTTTACCTGGCAGCGATCACACTCCACGAGCTCCGTTTTATGCGAATAACGCACTATGATGTCAACACACGTCATGGCTGACCAATCAGCATTGTATGACCGAAATGTTGTGTGCTGCTGCCTGCTGTGTATGCAAGCAAGATCGATGCTCAAAAACTTCACGGCTTACACTAGCTACCCACACAAGCAAAGGCAAATCCTGAATGAATTTTATGTTCGAGCAAATCAATTTAACACAAAACTTAAGCCTTTCGTAACATAACAACTTAGAAACATCGAAACAACAAAAACTTCGAGAAAATATTCGAAACGTATGTGTGACTCACGTAGGACATAACTTCCACTCGAACATGTCAGTAATGATTTGTTGCCTATTTAGCCAGGTATACATAATACATTGGCCCAAAATAATTCGCGCTGTATTTTTAATCATAAATGGAGTGGACCGAAACAGTGGACCGTTTGCCTCGTACAAAAGTTCTCGATCTCGGAAACTGGTTTTGTGTATACAATATTTACCTAGAGTAAACAAGTTTCCCACCCGGTACTTATTTTCGTAAAAATAAAACATAGCCTAGTTCATCGTACATTCACACGGAGGATAATAAATACCTAAAAGCTGTTATGCGTTTAACGACAAACATGCAATGATGATCGGTTAACTAATGATAAGAGGGTCTCCATGGCATTATTTACAATCTTTGCAGAATTTCTCGGAAAACGGTTTCGACAGTCGATTAATAACGAGTGAACGAAAAAACGCAAAAGAGAAAAGACAAACGGTAATGGTGTAGTACATATATTGTGGAAATGATTTGTGTTTGAATGATTCGTTGGTAAAATGACCGGAGGCTAGTATTTTAACAGCCCCGTGCTTGCATACCACACTGATAAGACTGTAAACATACTTGATGCATATGATGTATGATGTTTATGATGTTATTCTAGAATCTAGTTGGCTTGATTTCAATACATTTGATGATCATGTCATAGCCGCATATTTTGACAATCTCACCTTGAATCACCGAAAAGATATACTAACGCAACGGCTGGGGTAACTTACATGGACCCCTGTTGTCACCCATAAAGGACCGTCAATTCAACAAGTTAGTTGGTAGGCGCTGTTTTCAATCTTTTCATTATATGTCACATATTTGTCCAGCTTGCTATTATACCGAGTTACGTAGAAGCACGCTTGCTCACCGAACCCTTTGCTTCTCAATAACTTTATCCATCATTATATTTTAATCGTACTTTCATTAGGCCGTAGCGGGCTGATTTTATAGTTACAAACGTCAGGCATTGAAAATCGGTCATATAATGACCATCGCACACTGTCAGCTAGTTTTACTCTGGTATGAGGAAGAAACCAGTAGTGGATGAGTTTTTTAATGGTTGCAGAATTTTTCTGGTTATTGTAATTAAAAACGGTGAACAATCTTATTGTAATTTTTAGTTGAATTCAAACGGTGTCATATATTCGTGAAAGGATTCCCTCATGTATGTACACCCGCCGACATTCTGTCTTCAAGTTGTTAAAATTCAATGACTTGCTGACGTTCTATAGATGTAGGTATGTACATACGTGAGCATATGGAAGGTATTGGTGCTTCGCATATTACTACACTACACCCGAGCCGACCCATTGCCTCGATGTTTCAGACTTAGAATGCGCATGTTGATGCTTAGGGTTTTTATTGTGGCAGCTGCAAGCTCGTATACAGGCGGATGATCAAGTTCGTCTATGAAGGTTCTTCAGAAATAACTTCGTTCCGGTCATTTTATAATAACACCAATAAGTATCTAACAGAAAAAAGTCTGAAATGCTCAAGGATCACGACATGGCTGTGATTGAAAGCTCTTGTAAAATACACGCCACGATCACACACATCTGGTCTACTGGATACTCTCAGCTCATCACACCACACGATGGTACCCTTCTGCTCGCTTGCCTGTTTTCATTTTGCTGCCATTCGGCAATATGAAGGATATGCACATAGACTTGTGCTCTAACGATGGTTAAACTTTGCGCTGCAAAAGGCCAGCTTTTCCGTCCTAAATTTTATATAAACTACCTTCAAAGTTGAGCTGGCCAAGCCCGTCATCATCAGTATTTATACATACATATCCTCTGCAAAAGATGCTTTTCGGACAGTTTTCGCCTTCGCGAAATTCAGGTGGAGGTGGATATCCAGGATGTAGCGAAGTTTCTTGCTTTCTCAGTTGTAAAGAGTAAACGTATACATATGGTTTTAGCTTCGGTAGAACCAATGTCGTAATTTTGTATTCAAAATCCACGGTGATTACATCACATAAGCTAAAATAATTTTCTAATAGCTATTTTACTATTCCAATGAGATTTCGTGGAAGTTTTTGTTCACAAACTTTGAGGATGAAAGGACAACTATGAGAAGTCGGTATTATTGACATCCCTACATTGTGGTGTTCCGTTATTACTATTGATATCATCTATGTGTCTATAAATCGTTAATAAAAACTGTTGTGCGCTCTGTGTGCGTGATGTGGAATGACGTTGTCCATAAGCTGTCAACAAGCGGTTTTGTTCTGTATGTGTGTCGTGGGCCGTAGAGAAGAGCACGTTTCATATAACCCGGGCGTTCTAAATGTCCCAGTTGTTGTTTTCAACGAGGCACTGGCGGACGAGCAAAACGTCCGAAGGGAGAAAGATTTGTAGTTTTCAGACTATCACGTTCGGTTATAAATATATTTTTTTTACTTAACGTATTCCAAATGTTTACTTCATCCAGGAGTTTCTGAAGACGACTCTGTGCCCTGTTCTAAATATAGTTTTGTTCGAAAAAGGTATTTTGATTAACAACCAAACAATTTTTATTATGTCCTCGTTTTATCTGTTCAATAAATTATTTCAGTCATTATAGCGCAAGAAGTGCAGTGTTCCGAAATGGTAAAAGTTTACAGAATTTTTTCTTTGCATCAACTCGAGCCGTGCGATTATTTTTCCTTGGTTTGCGACATTTTCACAGCGTTTCCTGGTTGCGGTCGGTAACCCGCAACTAGATAATGGTGTCACAAGTTATCAAAGTGATAACTTGTGACACCTGGTCTGATAACTTGTGACACCCATCATATCTGAAGAACCGTAGTACTATTCGGTAACTTCTTTTAATTAGTGTAGAATTAAGTTCTCTAATTTGATTATTCTATTCAATAAAATGTTATTTATGCTTGTTAATGCCTGATTAAACACAATTCAAAAATCAGTGGGCCACGAGCTAAGTCATGGTCGTTAATTATTTGAATAATGTGAAAATTTTCTTCTGTAAAAAAATTTCTCACGTGAATTTAATAGAGTTAAATAAATAACTTATTAACCAGTTAAGAAATACCGTAACCTTTTACGTTAGTCAGCTTAAATTTTTTTGCGTTATAATTTTTGATCATTAACTTCTTTTTTAAATCCCTCACTGACTCTATAACTCACTCACTCACTCACTCACTCACTCACTCATTCACTCACTCACTCACTCACTCACTCACTCACTCACTCACTCACTCACTCACTGACTCGCTCACTCAACCATTCACTCACTCACTCACTCACTCAATCACTCACTCACTAACTCACTCACTCACTAACTCACCCACTCACACGCTCACCCACTCACTCACTGTTTTACCTACTCACCCACTCACTGCTCTACTTACTCACTCACTTACTCACCCACTCACTCACTGATTTACTTACTCACACACTCATTCACTCACCCACTCACTGCTCTACTTACTCACTCACTTACTCACCAACTCACTTAGCCACTCACTTACTCACTTATTCATATACTGCCTCACTCACTTACTCAGTATTATAACTGACTCAGTCACTCACTCTTTCACTCGCAATCTCACTCACTCTTTCACTCTCTCACTCACTCACTCACTCACTCACTCACTCACTCACTCACTCACTCACTCACTCACTCACTCACTCACTCACTCATTCACTCACTCACTCACTCACTCACTCACTCACTCACTCACTCACTCACTCACTCACTCACTCAGTCACTCAGTCACTCACTCAGTCACTCACTCACTCACTCACTCACTCACTCATTCACTCACTCACTCACTCACTCACTCACTCACTCACTCACTCACTCACTCACTCACTCACTCACTCAGTCACTCAGGCATGATTACAAACCCCACAGATTTTTCGAATTTGGATTTTCTCGAGCAGCATTACTATCCCATGTAAAGTTTTACTGTCTGCGAACCCCCGATAACCTAACGTAAGGCTGGCTTGTCCGAGCGGAGCGAGGACAAGCGCGTTAGGCCCCGCAGGGGAGATTTCAATATTTGTTCCTGCACGTGTTGTAGCATAGGCACTATGTTATAGAGAGCATGCGAGCGTAGCGAGCCAGTTATATTCAGGTCTGTGCAGCTTAGTTGCATCGGCTCAGTAGCACAGCGCAAGAGCGCTTGCCTAGCATGCGAGCGGCCCGGGTTCGTTTCCCAGATTTTTGATAAAAACTGTAAACTTTCGAAAAATCTGTGGGGTCTGTAAAATTGCGTCACTCAGTCACTCACTCAGTCACTCACTCTTTCACTCACAGCCTCACTCACTTACTCACTCACTCACTCACTCATTCACTCACTAACTCACTAAGTATTCCCTCACTCACTCAATCACTCATTCACTTGCTCAGCCACTGCCTATTCAATAAATCACTTACTCACTCATTTATTCACTCACTAACCCACTCACTCTATCACTCACATACTCACCTTCCCGATTACTCACTTAATCATAGACTATTTAATTTACTCAGTCAATTAGTCTTCACTAATGAACCTGATCACGCTATTTATCACAAAAACTCCAAATGCAAATCTTACGATATTGGTTACGGTATCTCTTTTTTTCAATAATGTAATAACCTATTATCTAGTTGCGGGCGCACCGTTGCGGTTTGTATTTTGTCACGTCGCTTGCTGTCACGGCGAAAACTGACCTGACTACTCGTATAAAATTAAATGATTAAATGATTTAAAATGAATAAAATTATATAACCTAATTACTACCGGCCCGGCCAGCACCTATAACCAAATTGCTAGCGGCCAGCACCATTCTTTTTCCTAGAATACTACTACAAAAAAATTATTCTAGGTGAAGTTATAAAAAATTATTTTAAGTCCCAGAAAAGAAAAAAAAATACTCCATCAAACAAAACTCGTTTGTGTTTCAGTGGTGAGTCAATCCTTACACGTGAATCCGATCATCTCTAACGTTGGCAAGTATATTTACCGTGCAGTCACATCTACATCCACAAACATGTCGGTCACCAAAGTACATGCCCGTATGATCTACGACAGCCGTGGCAATCCCACCGTTGAGGTTGATCTCTCCACCGATAAGGGTAAGTTGGTTTGTCGAAGCTCATTTTTTATGTATGTTCGACAGTTGCGAAGCATGTTGTCAAAATCTAAACTTACCCACGTACTGCTCATTCACTCTTGTACTAACTCCCCCGGTTACTCATCTCACTCATTGACTCACTCACTCACGTACCTCACTCACACTCACTCACTCACTCACTATCAAGTGCGCACTATCCACTGAGGTACTCTTTACTGAGAAACAATCAACTTTATCATGAAAAAAAAATTAAAAATGCTTTCGCAAAAAATTTTTAGACGACACTTTCCCCTCGCCTTCCACTACAGTCTGTCACGAGTTGTAATTCTCAATGTCGCAGGAATATTCCGTGCGGCCGTGCCTTCGGGTGCCAGTACCGGAATCCATGAAGCACTCGAGTTGCGTGATAACGACAAGAAGGTGCACATGGGCAAGGGTGTCCTTAAGGCCGTTGACAACGTCAACAAGCTGATTGCTCCCGCTCTTATTTCTTCCGTTGGTTAACTTCATAACACATGACATGATGGTAACATTTGACACCATTCACATTCATTCTATTGCGTTATCAAATAATTTGTTTTTGGTAATCCTATGCAACCAATATGATGATCTTGTGGCATTCAATTCAATCAAAAACAGTTCTATGGCAACCGGCGATTTGAAGTGTGTAACTTCAGAAATGAAGTCGGAGTTTTTACCTAAGTTAAGTTGCTTGCTGAGAAGGTTACACGATGACCGAACGCATTTGCGTCAAAACCAGAATGTCACGCAATCGGCGAGTACCTCAACTTATAAATCAAGCAAATAATCATCATCTACCATAATATTCACGTTGTTATAGGGAGGTCCGGCCATGAAATGCCAACATCGTTGAACCTGAAATACTTTTTTGATTGATCCCATATGGCTTACAATTGTTATAGGGCGTCAGCGTGACCGACCAGGCAGCGGTCGACAATCTGATGTTGAAACTCGATGGCACCGAGAATAAATGTTAGATTTATAGCTGTAGTTTTATTGACCTAATTAGACAAAAAAATTGATTTTCATTCGACATCATGGCTTATTAACATTTTGCTTTTAGCAAAACTCGGAGCGAACGCCATCCTGGGTGT
The DNA here is from genome assembly GCA_964036265.1 of Daptonema setosum. Lineage (NCBI taxonomy): Eukaryota > Metazoa > Nematoda > Chromadorea > Monhysterida > Xyalidae > Daptonema > Daptonema setosum. The sequence continues at coordinate 14,915,915 of OZ038445.1, forward strand.
GTCAATGGCCGCCTGCAAAGCCGGTGCTGTCCACAAAGGAGTGCCCCTGTACAGGCATATTGCTGATCTGTCTGGTACCAAAGAGGTTGGACTCCTCTCATTTTTGTATTGTATACTCCGTTGTCACATGTTCAATGATTGATTATGATTCAGGTAATTATGCCTGTGCCGGCTTTCAACGTGATCAACGGTGGTAGCCATGCCGGTAACAAGCTGGCTATGCAGGAGTTCATGCTGCTGCCCGTCGGTTTGTTAACCATGTGTTCTGTTGTTAGCCAATCATGATTGGATACTTGAAAAAAGTGATATTATTTACTTCTGAAACTTGATCGCCAGTGTCAAAAATTTTTGTTGGTTGCAACGATGTACCTTTTGGAATCAGTGTTTTATCGAAAAGCATAATCAATTTGATTTTTTTTCACTGATTATCATTTGTAAATTCAGGAGCCGCCAACTTCTCCGAGGCCATGCGTATGGGCTCTGAGGTTTACCATCATTTGAAGGGTGAGATCAAGTCCCGTTATGGTCTGGATGCCACCGCTGTTGGTGATGAAGGTGGTTTCGCTCCCAACATTCTCGACAATAAGGAGGCACTCAACCTTCTTACCAGTGCTATCGAGAAGGCCGGATACACCGGAAAGGTTGGCCAGCTAGACAATAGGATAAATCCGACGCTCTCTGAACTAAATATTACATGCAGTTTGCCTTAATTGCAGATCAAAATCGGTATGGACATCGCCGCATCTGAATTCTTCAAGGAGAGCAGCAAGAAGTACGATCTGGACTTCAAGAACCCCAAGTCAGATGAGTCTAAATGGGTTAGTTTTGTCTGCGATGATTCATATTTTCATTATTGTTTTATTCAACAAACATTGTTACGAACTTGTATTTTCAGCTGACTGGTCCTCAACTGGAGGGTCTGTACCAGGAGATGATCAAAGAATACCCCATTGTGTCCATCGAGGATGCTTTCGACCAGGACGACTGGGAGAACTGGTCTCACTTCATGGCCAACACCCAGATCCAAATCGTCGGGTTCGTTCAATATACCAAACATCTGGCTCAATCTAACAGATAAACATTTTTAAAAATTAAATAATCATGTCGAAGATAATAAATAAAAAACTGACGGGATGAAATCCTACTCTAACAAAAAGTTCTGGAATATCCTCCAAAATTTTTTCTTCGCCTTCAATCCAAAAACTACAGTTTTTCTTTAATGCAAATGGTTATTTCGTTTCAGCGACGATCTTACTGTGACGAACCCGAAGCGCATTAAGACCGCTATCGAGAAGAAGTCGTGCAACTGTCTGCTCCTCAAGGTCAACCAGATCGGTTCCGTCACTGAGTCTATCGAAGCGTTCGTTTTGTTTAGAATTTTGTATCTGATTTAACACTGTTAAATAAATAACCTAACTCCTGTTAGTGGATAACGAAGGGAGGTTCACTCATTATCATTAAAATCCTGAGCGATTTAATTTTCTAAATATACTTGCTGAATATTACGTGTTAATATTTTAGTGCTCGTCTGTCGCGTGCCAATGGCTGGGGTGTGATGGTGTCACATCGTTCGGGTGAGACCGAAGATTCATTCATTGCCGATCTGGTTGTCGGTTTGGCTACCGGACAGGTAAGTGCATCAAAGCTGTTTAATTGCGAGTAACATACAATCTTGTCAGTCAAATAGCAACTAATACAACATCACGGATGTTCCTAACTTAAACATGTTTTGTGGCTTTCCATGCAATGATATAATGCCGTGATTTCAGATCAAGACCGGTGCCCCGTGCCGATCGGAGCGTCTGGCCAAGTACAACCAGTTGCTGCGTATTCAGGAAGAACTCGGCGACGCCGCCAAGTACGCCGGCGAAAAGTTCCGCAACCCACAGGCCTAAATCTACGTGTGTCGGTTCAGGTTCAATGCAGATTTACTAACTCTCGTGATCACATTCTTGTCCTTGTGTATTGTATTATTAGTGATCGATGAGAGACAAATTTAATAGAAAGAGTATCGTTGTGCTCTTTCATCCGTCACTGTTTTGGGCGTGTAGCTTTAGGATATTAAAAGTCTGTCAACGGTTACTTTGTATTTAATTCTGGTGTTTCATCACATTGCTATGATAGATTATTCAATTTTTTCAATGTAGTTGTTTCATTAGGTAATTTTATTTTTATCGTGAAGTCGGGTAGATGTCAATATTAACAATTGATAAGTGCGAATATGCTTAGGCTATATGTTGTTTTTATTACGAGTATTCTACAGTAACTATATCTTAGATTTATTGTCGTAGTCAGTAACTCTACTAGTCGCAATACGGAATAGTGCTCTGCTTTCTATGTGAACTTGATTCCTCTATGCTCTCATTTCACATGTTTTTCTGTTTGTTAGTTCATTGTATGTTTTGATGAGGCTTAAATCAGTAAATGTACCTTTGGTGAAAAACTTTTTCTTTTAGTCAATCAACACTTACTGTTTTTTTTATGTCTGTGTCCGTAATAAACTGTTTTTAAACATTGGCCAGTTGGTTTTTCACTTGTTTTATTGTGGAATAATTTAGTACACGAAACGATGACAACTTATTTTTCTGGTCGCGTATGCAAAACGTATGTCAAACAAATAGAGCCACGGCCACCACTAGTTTTCTCCCGGTGGTTTATACTAAAAGTATTTTCACAAATCAACTGGTAGCATGGAGAACATGCAACAAAAATTTCGTGTAGCATCTCATCAAGTGCGGGTGAGACGTGTACCAGCAATAGTTGATCTATCAGCTTTGTGGGTAACTGCCATCATAGTATACGATAATCGTAGATATGAAGTCTGATCACACCAGTACACAATCAGTGAGGAGCTAAACAGAGGCAACACGAACGTATGTAAATATGTACTTTTTCAAAACAATCTTCTGCAAGCAGGACACCTGAAAAAAGTGGCCCAGTCAAGCGGTAAAAAACTGAACTGCAGAAGTGACGATGCATAAGTTGAATGTTTTCCAGTGGATTCAATTGCGAGTGGCACACTTGTTCATTCCCGGCCACACTCAATGAAAACAAAGCTCCTTTAGCATATCATATGTAATATTCTAGAACAATCCTGCTTGTTTTTTTCAGATCGGGTGTAAACTCTGCAGACGGGAAACAACGGCGAAATTGTGGCCAAGTTGAATGCAGTTGATTTATGTTGTTGACAGCCAGGCAGTCAGTCCCACTGAGTCCGCTACCAAAACAACAAGTATTGTCAGTGGTATGTCGTTCAACCAAACCCGATCGTTGACAAACAGGGATAATATATGCGAAACACCATCTCAATTCTGAGTGCAAAATAGTACATACAAACGACAATAAACAGTTTGGACTTTTGCATGAGTGAACTCTCTTCAGTGATGCCATGTCCAACCATTCGTTTTTTGGGCTGTTATAGTCTTTAATTTTGCCTTCCGATTCGGTTACACTGTGTCTCAGTGCTTATGTAGTTTGTGAAGCCCATAACGCGGCGTTCGAAAAGCAGATTTTTAAAAAAATTGCACGGCAAACACGAAACGAATGAAAATAAGTGAAAACTGCCGTTTGTTCCAATAAACAACTCGTTTCGGGTACAATTTTCCTTTTCATCGAAACCTGATTCACAAAAGTTTCAAGCTGTCATTAGTGTAAAATTTTTCCTTTCTTGAGTTAGTTAAAAAAATATTTGGTTGAACTTTGAAGTCGTTGTTGGTCTTTTATAAAAACTATGGCGACATCGGTAGTGCGAAGTGTTATAAATCAACTGGGTTAATCTTGCGATCCTGTAGATTACGGCAAACTCGTGATAATTAGTATGTAGTTCGAACGATCATTGTTTATGAGTTGAAATACAGATGGAAAATCCGGACAGAATGAAATGGTGACGTTTGAACACATGTAGTAAGTGATAAATTTAAGATTTAGATTTAGGGTAATTGATCGATCAGTAAGAAATCTTTCAACTCTTCTTGCTCAGTGCAGCGACGAATTTCGCCCTGTCCACATCGTTATTGACGTCTTCAGCCACTTCTGGTGCCTGTGATGGAACCACTGAACCGGACGTCGACAAGTTGTCTCCCTGCAATTCATATTGCATGATTAGCAGTTGTGTAATGCTAATGCATGATTCAGATTTGTGCCGGAAAGTGGGCGGTTAGGGTCAGGTAGAGTAAGCTAAAACATTCCTCATACGGGAAAATACATCTTTGGGCTGAAAAACTCATTAAAGGAAGTTATGTATTTATTTTTTCGTTATAATTGGAAAACCGGCGTGAAAGCAGCTGCTGTAACGTCGTTATTTTGGTTTTCACCTGTAAAATTTTGACCTGCTTGGATGACCAACTAAAATTCATCGGGACGGAGGGTAGGTATCTATTTACCTTGTAGTCTCAGAACGGGGCAGTAATGATATAAGTGCTGATGAAACTCACAGCCTCGAATGATCACCTTTATAGAATTTGAATTATATTTTTATGTGACCTGCATGTCTTTTATAGCGGGCCAATCCGGATTGTCGTTCACAGAGGCGGCCTTTTTACGGCGTTCTCTGCGTTCAATAGCATCCCAATCAGCTAGATGAGTACGATTAGGCATATAGTTCTGGCTGCGAGAGGTGCTCGTGCTAGATGACCTGACAATAATGTGAGCTTAGGCATAAAGTTCTGGCTGCGATAGGTGCTCGTGCTAGATGACCTGACAATAATGTGAGCTTAGGCATATAGTTCTGGCTGCGAGAGGTGCTCGTGCTAGATGACCTGACAATAATGTGAGCTTAGGCATATAGTTCTGGCTGCGAGAGGTGCTCGTGCTAGATGACCTGACAATAATGTGAGCTTAGGCATATAGTTCTGGCTGCGATAGGTGCTCGTGCTAGATGACCTGACAATAATGTGAGCTTAGGCATATAGTTCTGGCTGCGAGAGGTGCTCGTGCTAGATGACCTGACAATAATGTAAGCTTACGATTACTAAAACCTATTTTATGTACATTTTCAATATAAGGCATAAAACCTATATTTTCCTCTTTTGCCTTCCTCATTCTGGAGCCCGAGCTGCTTGGAATCGATCACATAGACTACCTGTAACAAAATTATGGCATTGATTACTCTTTCGGAGTTATTGCTCTCTCATTTATTCGTTTAATGATTCAACCACCTTTTCTCTTGCACTAAATGAACGAACAAAGAAAATGACTAGACGACTCCGACTCACCTGTGGTGTGCTGGTAACGGGTGGTGGTACTGGGTATGTCGTTGTAGACATTGGAGGATGATAAGGTGGAGTTTGAGACTGCGTACTGGCCAATGAGGCATAGTTGCTCGTTCTACAAACATATTCACTAATTTTATTCAATAATTGATCGTGAAAATCTAGACAGCTACAGTAATTTAACAAACGGTGGGTAATACGGTGGTTGCTGTTGCTGCTGTGGTTGTTGGGCTGCTGGTAGTGGTTGATACTGTTGAGGTGTTTGATACTGTTGAGGTGTTTGATACTGTTGAGGTGTTTGATACTGTTGAGGTGTTTGATACTGTTGAGGTGGTTGATACTGTTGAGGTGGTTGATACTGTTGAGGTGGTTGATACTGTTGAGGTGGTTGATACTGTTGACGTGGTTGATACTGTTGACGTGGTTGATACTGTTGATGTGGTTGATACTGTTGTTGTTGCTGTTGCTGTTTCTGTTGATTAGCTAAATAAGATTGTGGAGGTGCGTTGTAACGGAATCCTGGGTCAGGTGTAGCTTGACGAACTTCTGGTTCAGGGGCATCTTGACGGATTCCAGGGTTGTTAGTAGCTGGTGCTAAAAAGTGTTTGTCTGTACATCCACAGCTGCGAGAACATTCATAGCTGCAAAACTAAAACAAAAGTTTTATGCCAACCCAAAATTTGCTGAAAGACGGATGGATCTACAGAAAAGACAGAAATGGATGGTGCGGGTTGACTGCCGTACGACTGCAGATTCGGCTGACTGTTCGAGTATGATATTGGGTGCGACATTGGCCCACAATCGTTACAGTAACAGGTTACTCTGTTAACATCGCATTATCAATAAAAAACATGGGAATAAAGTTTTAACCACACAATCAATCCATCATATCGTCTTATTTATAAAAAAAGCTTAACTTGATAAAACAGTCACTTGTTTCAAGTATAAGTTAAAACTTGACATGCCACGTTTAAACATGTATGTGTACTGTATGTAGATTTTAGCTTGACGTCTTTAGGTTATGCATTGTTTGAAACTGTTACCATTGTATTTTCTTGTTCGTACAATCGATCGCGATTTGAGCTTGGTGGCTTATTGTTCAACTTATGGCTATATGGCTCTCTTTTTCATCATGGTTATGAGACAAAATAACAATTTAAAAATTGTAATAAAAATTACTAATTGATACACAGGGATAACAAACGAGAGTTCGGATATCATACAATGGGAACACAGTATAACAATAAAATACAAGTTGGTGACATGGTGATAAAAGGAGTTCATTATTGCCTCGATTATACCGTGATTTTATATATACTGTAATATGAACTTGTGGAATGTGCTGCTGAGGTTTTACAACAAATGCAACTTAGTTCCATACATGATATTTACATGAAATACATAATTATTTGGTTTACTGCAATGAGCATATGTTACTTTTCGGGGGTTCTGCTGCCTCTGCCGCTTTTGTCAACTCTTCAATATTGTCATCGGTTTGAATTTCAATATTGGAATGTTGCTTTGACTGTTGTGGAGGATCGGTATTTGAGTGTTGTTGCTGTTGTAACGGGGTTGTTGTTTGTTGCTGATGAGTAGACGAATTGAGTTTTTTGTCCGGTAATTGTGATGATGCTACTGATGGTGTTTGAATTGTCTGTTGAGACGTTTTAGATGGTTTTAATGGTTGCGGTTGTTGGAGAGGATAACTGGCTGAAAAAGACGCGATATATGTAGTCGAATTTTTCGGTTACGACTTTTTGGGAACTTTTTTGTGTAAAACATTTTCTTCAACCCCAAATTGCTGCTTCCGACCGCATATGGGATCAATTAAAAAGGTTGATTGGCACTTTGAAGACGTTAATAAGGCAATTGAACGCGCTCTAAAGCCCGTTTGCAGTTTCTGCAAACAAAACTATTGCCCAAAACTTCTGATAATGAAACATCATTAGCCTCAACTCAACTCAGTTGACACCATAGTTTAACACAGTACAGCATGGGGTGATGATGATTGATGTGCGTGTTAACACTGATTGTCTGATGTTTCATTATCAGATGTTTTGGGCACTATTTTTGAATGCAGAAACAACATACGGGCTTTACATGATGTAGCTGAGTTTTCGCCAATATAAGTTTTCTATCACGTGGTCGGAAGCAGCAGTTTGTGAATGAGGAAAAGGTTTTACACACAAAAAAAAGTTCCTAAAAAAGTCCTAACCGAAAAATTCTACTATACAGTTGTAAACTTCATCCAATCTCAGTCAGTTGTTAATTTTTGCACTTTCCGTTGCTGAACTAACAACTCTGACTGTACGCCAATGGTTGCTGTTCATCCGACTGCCCGGGCAAAGTCGGTGCGAATGAACTCGCCTAAAGATCATTATTGGTCGATGACCATAACTCAATGATTTCAAAGCCATACATTGAAAGAAAACCAGACGGAATTATGAAATTCTGGCCAAAAACTAGGCTTTCCACAGCGAATCAGTTTAGTATCACCTTAGCTATTAGCGGTCGAAATCGATCGATGTTTATTGGGCACACACTTACGTATTCTTAACTGTTCTACTATGTAAGTGGTCGTGGTATTGTACAGTGTGCGTATACGTGTCTGGTTTCTAAACAAAGGGAAATACATTAAACCGGTGGTGCAAATACGATGTAGAGAGGACGGCCAGAGGCTGACGTGGCCGTGGCATACGTGATGGATGCGGATGTTGGTGGTTGTTGGAATGGTGGTGGTTGTTGTTGTGGTTGTTGTTGTTGTGGTGGTGGGAACGGCCGGTAGTATGGATTGGTGGGTGCTGCGTACAGTCGTGGCGGTAGCGAGTTGTACCGGAACTCACTTGATACATCCCTGTCCCTGAAAGTAATTCAGTTACATATGCACGTTCTTATACACAAATTAAATGTAACACCGATTTTGTATACTGTATACCTACACTCATACACTTTACACTCATACACTGTATTTTGTATTTTTACTCAATAAATCATAACTGACTCTGGTTTTTCGGAAGTGGCAGTTGTTGCCGATTGATAAAACGTCTGATTGTACTCGTCTTGTTGGTAGGAAGTCGGTGTTGGCTGTTGGTAGTACATGGTTGACGCATTCTCACTCCCATCCAAACATATTAAAGTTATAAAGTATTCCGTTTCTACTAACGTGGTGAATCC
>OZ038445.1:14924498-14960563 GCA_964036265.1 Daptonema setosum
CCCTAAATCTCCTCAATTAACTTTTCTCACTGTAAACCTTTTCATACACATATTACAGTTCTTTATTTTCGTATCCTAAAATATGTTGACATAACAGTTTTTCGATTCCAAAATAAGATAGTTAAAAGCGGGGGGCACCATGATAAAGACGTGTCGGGCTTTAATTCGATTAATTATTCCTAATTAGATGGCTGAGATAATGAAAAATTTGCAAGAAAACAAGATTTCGGACCAGGGTTTGTGCTACAGCTAATGTGCACATCGAAATCATGGATCAATTTTGATTCACGTAGATAAGGACGCAGGCAGGCATGCGCATTATGGCATTGTATTATACCGATTACTCTTGTTGATTACTTAGTTATTCCAGGCATAAAAATGAAGCTGCATTACACGATCACAATTCTACAGCTACTGGCTTTTGCCCTGGTTCACATTGCGTTGGCTGGCAGGGATTTCTACAAAATTCTCGGCGTGCCGAAGAATGCTAATGCAAATCAAATCAAAAAGGCGTACAGGAAACTGGCTAAAGAACATCATCCAGATAAGAACCCTGATGATGAAGAGGCCCATGAAAGATTCCAGGACTTGGGAGCTGCTTATGAGGTTTGTTTAGTTTTCAGTGACTTTTGTCTAGTGCAGTTGAAGCGGGCGGGTCAGATGGACCTGACCTGACTCAATGCAATGCGGCAAGGCTTATTGTGATGTGCAGGGGTGGGCCGGGTTTTTTGGCACTTTGCAGGGGGTGGGGGGGGGGGGGTAGCCGACAGAAAATCCCATTTTACCCGACCTGTCCGAAAAGTGGGGGGGGGGGTAAGGTCGGGTAGGGGGGGGGCGGGGTAGAAAAAAATTTTTTTCGCATAAAACGCTTGTTTTTTGCTTGTTTTTGCTAAAAAATCTTCTATTATATGGTATAAACATCACATATACCGGTTTTAACCAAGAAAATTAACCCAGAAAACGTGTTTCTTCGAAAAAAAAATTCTTACAGCCAGAAAATTTTGAAAAATGAGCCTCAAAATCGAGGTTTTGAGGCCGATTTTCTCAAAAATTTCGAGTAGGGGGGGGGGGGAGGGGGGTAGGCGACCTAAATTTTTGTCTAGGGGGGAGGGGTAGGCTACCCGCCGACCCTGAAAAGTGGGGGGGGGGTAAACCCCCCCCCTACCCCCCCCCACCCCCCCCCCCCCCCCTGCGGCCCACCTCTGGTGATGTGACCAATTGTTAACTATCCCACACAAGTTTTAGTTTGCTTATTTGTTTTGTCAGTCATCATTCACTCACACTCATTAAACGACTCCAACGTATTTATTCATTCACACAAAGTAAAGACGCTTTCGAGATTCTAGTGAAATATTAAGTGCTATTTTCGCTCAGACAATGAAACATCAAACTCACTTTTGATGTTCACACACTTGGCTAACGTGCGTGATGGTGATTGGACCACAACTCAACCGGCCAATCATCATCACCCAAGTTCAGCCAATCACGCGAAAGACAGCAGAGTATTGAACTTGCTCGTGGCCCAACATCTGAGTTCGGTGTAAAAAGTGGTGTTTTACGAGCTATGATGTTTTTTTATTAATCAGAATTTGTGTATTGTCCTTGTATGATTTTTCTTGCATTAATTTTAAACAAAATAATGTTTGATTTCACCCAACAAAGTTTTCAACCTGATGTTTCACGGTCGGACCAAAAATGGTGCTTCATATTTCACTAGAATCTCGAAAGCGTCTTTAGGTCACCGAACTCACGCACTCAGCCACTCTCACTCGGTCACTATACTCACCGGGGAGTAAGGTCGGGTATAAGGGAAGGGGGTAGAAAAAAAAATTTTCGCATAAAACGCTTGTTTTTGCTAAAAAAAAGCTTCTATTATAAGGTATTAACATCACATATACCGGTTTTTTTAGGGTTTAACCAAGAAAATTGACCCAGAAAACGTGTTTCTTCGAGAAAAAAAATTTTACAGCCAGAAAATTTTGAAAAATGAGCCTAAAAATCGAGGTTTTAAGGCCGATTTTCTCAAAAATTCCGAGTAGGGGGGGAGGGGGTAGGCGACCTAAATTTTTGTTTAGGGGGAGGGGGTAGGCTACCCGCCGACCCTGCAAAGTGGGGGTAACCCCCCTGCCCCCTACCCCCCCCCCCCCCCCCCCCCTGCGGCCCGCCTCTGCTCATGAGTACTACACACCACACGTACTCACTCACTTCATGAATTCACGTGTTCACTCATTTACTCACTCACTCACTCATTCAGTCACTCATTCACTCACTCACTCATTTTCACACTAACTCACTCACTCACTTACTCACCTCTCCTTCACTCAATCATTCACCTACTTACCCGATCACTCACGTACTCAATAATTCACCCACTCATTTTCTCACTCATCCCTAAGTCACTAAAATCACTAACTTATTCACCTACTCACTCACTCATTCCCTCACTCAATCACTCACTCACGTACTCGCTCGTATTTTTCGGTACTTCCTTCTTGAAGAGATCAGACAGGTGTCGCATTTAGGAGGGCTGATCTGAAGTGACAAAATATGACTTTTTCCCAATGTACTCTGCCCGCCCAGTCGTAAAATAAGTTGTTTATCAGACTATTAAAAATATGTAGTTTATTATTCATTTGCAGGTTTTGTCAGATGCCGAAAAACGGAAAGTTTATGATCGTCATGGCGAAGAGGGATTGAAAAAGTTTGGTGACCAGCCGCATGGAGACCCATTCTCATCGTTTTTCGGCGATTTCTTTGGCGGTGGTGGTCATGGCCATCATGAACAGGAAGCACTAAAGGTGAAATGCAAAGCTACTTTAATTACTACTACTTTGTTATTTGAGTTGATGAGGCATTTGTGCTCCCAATGGGAGGGAGTGTAAATTATGTGTTGTTAGTTGATGTTAGGTATGTATATCGGTAGATTCGTTCGTGTTTAGTGTCAATTTTCAGTGGCAGATCATTTATATGTTTTACTGCTCGTGTTCAAGTTTCAATTTGATGATTCAATCAATCCTAATGATCTTATCTCAAGTTTTATTAGAACTTGCTTGAGACGTGCTTGAGACGTAGCGTTGAGTAAAAGTTCATGCTTCAAGTGACGATTCAGTCTGGTTTACCGAGTAAGCAGAACAGAACGCTAGCCAAAATTTCAGGTTTTTTTCAGTCATAATATTTTTAAATTTTAGGGTGCGGATGTTATCATGGATCTACACGTCAGTCTAGAAGAGTTGTACAACGGAAACTTCGTAGAAGTGCAACGGAACAAAGCTGTTTATAAAGCAGCCCCAGGTTGTCATTGCCAATTTCTAAATTGTTATTGTTTTCGATCGATTCATCGTCTGTCATCTATTATATTATGTGCTGTGTTTGACAAACAGTTATTCAGTAATCATGTTTAATCTGATTAGCCTTATTTCTGAGTTTCATTGTATTCAAATTTGCAGGTACCCGAAAGTGCAACTGTCACATGGAGATGCGCACTCAGTCGCTTGGACCCGGTCGCTTCCAGATGTTCCAAGAGAAAGTGTGCGACGACTGCCCCAATCTCAAACTTGTCACCGAAGAAAGAACGCTCGAGGTTAGGTTATCCTCGTAGTTGCACCATTTTTTGTGTAAGCATGAGCTGTTGATAGACTCATTTTGTGACAAAACGTAAAATATTGTTGAAAAAAATCAAATTTATAAATTAGTGTTATGTGAACTTGATGTTATTGTTCAGGTTGAAATCGAAATGGGCATGGTGGATGGTCAAGAACAAACATTTAATGGTGAGGGTGAGCCACACATTGAAGGTTAGAATCAACATCAAACTTGTCATTTGTATTTTACATTAAATGAACCGATAAAAATTATTGCATTGATTGATTTCAATTGTGTTTTTAATATATTCGCTCGACAGTCGGCATATTTGTTTCTATTCTCATATGTTTAGTTTTTGACTTATTTTATCTTCATCTGTTTGCCCCTCCCCCCCCCTCCCCCCTCACTTCATCCTACATGTTTCATTTGAGGTGAACCCGGTGATCTCCGACTGAGGATTGTGACGGACAAACACCCGCGATTCGAACGACGTGGCGATGACTTGTTTACGAACGTGACGTTGACGTTACAGGACGCGTTGAACGGATTCGAGATGACACTCAAACATTTAGACGGTCATGAGGTTGATGGTGTTGCTGTGTTTTTGGTGATTATCTGCCCATGCGATTGCGACTTGTTATGAACACGAAAAAAATTGTGTCACGCCGGACCGTATTGATTTTACAAGCTCTGAAGCACACGAAATCTTCATCGACAGCTTTGCACTGTGTAACAACAACCACTAGCAGCTGTCGTGTAGTTCATAACGACAAATTCATTTTCATATCATATGCGACGCAATTTATTTTTTTCGGCCATATTCCCCTGTTGATCTTGCGTCACGGTGTGAGCTCGATGATTATTCGAGCCGTTGAGTAAGACTTTTGCAGTCAGTCACAACTCACAATCGTTCTTACTTTTTTGATCTGAAAAAAGTTGTTTTGCGTTGCGTTAAACGTCCTAGTCGGTTACAGGTGGAAATAAAGCGTGACAAAGTGACGTGGCCCGGTGCCCGTATTCGTAAGCAGAACGAGGGCATGCCCAACTACCACGACAACACCAGCAAAGGTCTGCTCGTCATCACCTTCGATGTGGCCTTCCCGCGCACCGAGTTCGATGTCGAACAGCGCAAACTCATAGCCGACTTGCTCAAACAGACGGACAAGCCTAAACAATATAATGGACTGCAGGGATATTAATAACATAGCTATATTATTGTATTGTGAACAACATGACGGTGTGTTGTTAATGTGGAGGATAAACGTTTGAAGATTAATGTTATTTATTAGTTTCGTGTCCACTAATATTGACCGTACATACCGTAAAGTCGTTGTTGCCAGAAAATGCCAGTATCTTTCGTTGTTTGCTCTAATTTCTTCTTGAATTTTTTTGTGGAGCAATTAATTTATAAAGATGAATATACTCACATGGGTTTGCTTATTTTAATGTCGGTGTTTTCTTCTCATCATTCCATTAAAAAAATTATATATTTTTATAGACCAATTGTGATCCGTTCTGACAGAGTCTCCATAGATTTGAGTTCTGATACATGAATCGCACAATAGGAGTTCCCATGTCTTTTTGCTCAGATTTATTTGTGTCTGTAAAATTTGTTTATGTAATTGCTTTTAGCTTATTATTAGTTCTGACGTCGATGATGAGTTACTGCTGAGTTAAATCCGCTTGAACAGATTTCCGTGTCCCGATTCTCTCAATTATCACTTTTATTTAAAAAAATATTATTAACGATAAATCAACGCCCTGATTTGTCCATTCATAAATCTGGAACGGCATTTTTATATAATAAATTATCAAAGCAAATGGTGCACAGGATTTTCACTCTGCATAAACTATCTACTCTTAATTTCCGATAATTCCCAATTTTGGGTTCTTTTGTCCTTGCTTTTCATCGCTACCATTTTCATGTATTCAGAAACATCTTGGGTTGTATTTTAGGCGCCGATTTGCCAATCTCGTTGCCTTGTATTTTTTATTTATTGAATTTTTATTTATTTTAAGTATTTTCTGTGTATGACATGTACCGTTATCATCACCACACCCTTACGTATCACAATAGCCTTCACTGCAAGGTATTTATATACTATTAATACTTACGTATGTTAATTGAAGGGTCAGATTTTGGGCAACATCTTAATCGCAAGAAGAATTAAAAAATCCCGACAATCGTCTAATGGTTGACCGTCATCAATTCCTACATACTCTGGTTATCATTAAGTCAGCCGATTTGTGATAGTTCACAGTGCATTTCATTGCATTTGGTGGTTTGAGAATTGAGATTTCTTGTTGTTGTTTTTGGTTCCGTAATTCGCGTATTCATTAATATATTGAGTAATTAATCGTGCGTATCGTGATTAATCAAATAGTAATCTGGACTGGGTGTCTGGGTGAACATTAGCTTATATTAATGTTGACTCCCGTTTCGGGTCGCAAATACGTATTAAAATAAATAATATGTCTTTTGAATCTAAGTGAATGTGCAGTAAAATGTGGTCTCTGTTGTCAGTTGTCGAATTAAGTTGCCGTGAATAAAACAAATGGCGAACTATTAGTGGATTTGATTGGTGTTGTATGAAGTTGAATATTTCACAGTTATTGTCTGTGATACGTCTGATATGACGTTTGTATTACTTTGCGATATACATAATATGACCAGAACGTTGTTGATGATCAGTGATTGTCATACGTAAATATGGGTGACCGTTATTTCACTTTATTTTTGACTTGGTATCCAACTTCGCTATTATGGCATAACAACTGAATGAACTGAACACGTCTGACTTCACTACATTTTGGTCGGAATTTTACCTGCTCACAACTCATGTGAAACTTGAAATGTTTAACTGAAACTATCAATTGCAGTTAACTCTAAGATGCTACTCACGGATCTACTACATGGCGTCGTATTCAACCAGCAGCAACTACTCGAACGCAGCACGTTATGTCTGCAAGGCAGGTATCTATTCATCGGACACTACACCCAGATGTACGGCAACCAACGACGACCCACACTACATGTTGGTTCTTTGGTTATTACCCCATTTGATTACCAAGTCCAGTGTTGTCAAAGTTTAAGCGAAAACGTGTACTTCATTGTCGAGTATAGAAACGTGAAACTACAAAGAATATTTTCATCTTAAAATTCTTGAATGACTTCGACGCTTGGTTTTACTATATTTTTTTCAGTAAAAATTCCCATTTGTGGGTGTGTGTGTGCTGCAATACAAGTTTTCATGCATTTTTATACGATGCAAAAATACAATAACAGTAAAAACAAAACGCAACTTTTCAAGTGGTACAGCCTGTTAAGTGTACATACATTCATGGACACAACAAGTACATACGTGGTCATGACGGTTGTTTATATGATAAGAAAGCAACTGTGTATCAGTTTGACTTTTCGCGTAAAAGAAACATTTATTTTATGATGCAGGTGTTTGATGTGTATCGTAAATGTGAGGCACATATTGGTATTGATGGTGTACTTTCGGGCAGTCGTACCTGGTATGTCTTCCAATTCAACCAGGTGAGTTTGAGTTGCCTTAGCACCCGGTGAGCACAACACATAACATGTACAATTATCGGTGGTTTGCGTTACGTTTCATATTCGTATAACGTTTTATGTTTGTTACGGTTCATTATCGAAAATCGAAATGTTCCGTACTCATGGATTGACATAAAAAGTAAGTCCGTTTTTATATATGTATTTTTTCAAGGAAAGAAATCTTTCCCCAAAACGCAAACATACCCAACGCAACCGACCATCACCATCACCACGCACCCCACAATATCAAATGTGAAACAATTCCAGCAGCCAAGTAAGACTTTAATTATCTCACAGTTCATGAAACATTGTTTGTGTCTGAAAATGTCCATGATTTCACAAAAAAAATAAAAATCTACGTTTTTTTCATGTTTTGTATGTCAATCCATGTTCGTACTGAGTGAGAATGTATTTAGTTCCGAGGCGTATCTTGGTGAGAATCAAGGACAAACTTCAAATTAACACTCCTCACTCTAGTGGCAATACGAAAAAAACTTGTTTTTTTTCTTTTCATTACAGAACGAGTACCTGCTGTCAATGTTTCAACCATACAATCTAGACAAGTTCCTACTGGCTCAGTTTGATAGCGATGTTGGGCTGCTGCGAGTCACCGACGGACTACTTGGAACGCAGAACTCGCCAGATCGATTGTTTGTGGGCGGGGCACAGTGGGGAGATCAGGTTGTTGCCTCATTTGTTTATCAATTATTGATCTTCATTCAAGTTCACAACACATCATATAATCATATATATTCGCTCTTTCGATTAGATCCAACTCAATGTTTATCTGACTGAGTATTATATACGACCAGGTGTTCATCGTGCACCAGCTGTATATCGAGGGCCATGGGTCGTGCCATGAAATGCATCGGATTGACTGTGCCAACAAAACATATAATACCGAGGTCAGGCAACTGTGAGTGACTGATCAAATGACTGAGTGAGTTAGCAAGCGTATGAGTGTTACACGGTTTTGGGTTCAACGTAGTAAAAAATTTCGTGGGAAAAGAAAAGGATTGGTAACCTGCGATTGTTACCGAACAAAAAAGAAGCTGCGTTTGATGGCCGGGATTGATGTCAGTTTTAGTTGACATGGTTGAGATAGTCTGCTTCTAGTCAGTTAATACGTGTTATATTCTGACATGTGTAGACATTACATGTTACATGGTCATCACGTAACATGAAAGCATACAATCGTCAAACGTGCCGGAAACTGATTCTTTGTCAGGTGATGACGCACCTGCCACTCGGTCAGCTGGCTATGATAGCCATCAATGACACGCTGGTCGTTATTGCCGAAGAAAACTACAAGGATGAGCCAATCACTGAATGCCTGATGATCGATGTTACAACCGATGTTTATAAACTGCACGTCACCAAGCTCGAACCTGATTCGGCCGTCGGGTATCCTTGTGGATCGCGCATCCAAGTCGGCGTGTGTAAAGGTTCAGTCCACGTTGTATTGTAATCGCGGGGACTTGAAAAATGGGAAAAGCCAACGCTCCAGCGAGCCAACCCTCCAAAGGGAGGGCTGTTGCGTTTAAAAAGGGAATCAGCAGCTTCTATGCCACTTCAACTATATTTTAGGAACCAAATCTATGTCATCGTGCAATTCAATTTTCCTTTCCCTCTTCGTCCGCCAGTGATTGTAACCAACTTATCGTACAGCCCCTAGTTGACGTGTTGTTGACAGCGTTTTCAGGACATTGTATTGTTTTCAGGAACGATGTACCTGACGTTGATACCCGATGATGACCACCGTCTGCCCGTCAATACGGAGGTATCTGACACTTTTCCTCTGCTTGGATGCCATCAGTTGTGGTCTCTGGATCTGGACTACTTAACGTGGCACTACCTCGGATCGTACCCGACCGACCGTCTCGATTATCACACCAGATTCAGCGTGAGTGAGCACGGTCAGGCTCTGCTGTATCGTCCCACTACCGTATACGTGCGAACACCACAGCTATTTGCCTGTTATGTTCATGTGCCCACGCTGAGGTATTTGGCTAAAAAGGCACTACTGTCTATCTAAATCTACATCATAATAAACATCTTTTTAGCTCTCTTATTTTTAGAATGTAGTTTTTCGATCATAACGTTTTATTCACCATGTGTCATCACCATCAGCTTTTGCATTGCATTGTTGTATCGTTGCCATTCGCCATGCATCTGTTGCCAACTCATTATCGCAGTGTTTGATCCGCTTTAACAGTTTTTATACTCCAATCCACTAGCGAACGAGAGGGGGTTGCAAAAGTGGAAATCCCTTCTCTTCGGCGGTTTCAAAAAGTGGAGTCTGTTCTGTGTTCTCTAATTTGTGGGTAAAATAGCCTAAAACAGCTTCTCCCCTCTTTGGAGGGTTTCCTCTCTCTTTGGAGGAATAGGTCGTCCGCCAATGCTCCAATCTAGCCCAGTATGTTTGCTCTTTGTTCATGTTTTTTTTCGTTGCCGTATGTGCTTTCCCACATTTCATTTATTTGGTTGGACTCAACATGGTATGAGCGTGGCTTGCAAACTTTAACGTCGAGTAGTCCCTGGTAACTACAACACACCACGTGCTGTAGCCTTCATTTGCAAAATACGAAGCTTTGTCTTTCATTGACGTGTTTGTAATCCCTTCAAAGGGTCGTTTTGCACTTGAATGTGAAACTGCTATCACGACAAATACTTGTACACTACTGTGTGTCGTCAGGGGGGCCTACAAGAATGAATGACAAATACTTTACCATTGTGCTTCTGCGATATTGGAGCTTTATTTCACACAAGTTACCATACCACGAAGTATGTAGCATGTCTAACCGGAGTATGCATGCAAGTGCAATGTTTCATCCATGCCATGCATGTGTTGGATGTCGTCATGTGATGCAGGCTGGCTGGCCGCTACAAAAAAGTGCATGCTCTGCGTGTTCGGTGTTCTGTATGGATGGGTCCAACCATGTATTATAATGTTTGTTGTGTTTGCTGTCGACTTTGTTCTCCATATTTGTTGTTTCTCCGTTGTTTTTGCTGAGCTACTCAGTCAGTTGCTGAGTTATTCAAGAACGTTACTGATCAGTGATCATGCGTGAATAAAGTTTTGAACTTTGCTAGTGTGGTGTGTGCAATTTCGATATTGCTTATTTTATTTAGAAGCCATCAACAATTTTACGTGTCTTACCTGCACGGTTTCATGAATCTTATTGCTCATTGTTTGATATCTGGTGCATTTTCTATGTTCATTAATCATCCTACAAATGTCATATTATAATTCAGTATGTTCAAATCATTGCTGGATGAGCGAATCTTTTGAACGGAGGGGAATTACTCCAAAGATAAGGTAGTGTCCGAGTTTTTGCCTTTATACATGCTCATTGAATAACTTATTTTAGTTTCTAAAATCGCTCGAAAGGGGGAATTTCACTTTTCCCCTGTCTTCCTTTCTCGTACACTAGTATTACGAATCATGTCGTCACTGTTTGGAACAGTAAGTATGATAACACTATTGGATTCGACGCTGGTTTATGCAAAACATATGTGTGCCATGTTTTCTGGTGTCATTTTTTTCTTCTAATGCGTCATGAACGAAAATCTAATAAAAAACTGAAATGAGCGAATGGTTACTCTATTTGATCGTGTTCGCAACTTGTTATGTATTGCCGTCGTCAGTCATCTGACCTATCTGAATGCACATTACATCCACGAAACATTTGCTGTATGTACATCGTCTAAACATACGTACGTAGAGTCGATGTATGGCAGGGTATGTACACTGCTCAACATACAACATCGAGCCACAGATTCACCCATAATGTTGATGAAATATTCATTACTGCTCGTCCAGGTGTCTCAATTTCATAACTTTGTAGGTTCATACAACTGTTTTTCTGTATCATCGCTTCTATCATTATTGTTTTTACATGATTCTGAATTCTGATGATAAATAGAGGCATATGGTTGGGTGAGATATGCTATTGATGTCCAACTGTTTTGCATTTTAAAATGTCAGTCTGGTCGTTGGTTGGCTGACGTGTTCAACTAAACTGTACTTATTCTAGATGGTTCAATAACTGACTAGCTAGTCTGGTTATTACGTTGATTATTGCTATTTATTAACCCTTATTTCAAGTCGACATCTATTTTATATTGCAGGTAAATAAAGCCAATATAAAAACGGTTCCCAATCGCATTGATTCGATATTAGTCTATAATAAGTAGACATGACATCGCGCACCACGTCAACCTTCGAGGGTGCACCGATCGTGGTCAGGCTGCGTCTGTTCGATGTGCTCGGTCTGCCCAATCAGGGTGTCGTTGATGAGGGTACCGTACTCATGTTGGTGCCTGTTCAGGTCACTACTGACTACGATGCAAACACATTCCAGGTGAGCAATACCACGTTTTTTTTGTATTATTTTATGATAATACTTCTTCACAA
The DNA here is from genome assembly GCA_964036265.1 of Daptonema setosum. NCBI lineage: Eukaryota > Metazoa > Nematoda > Chromadorea > Monhysterida > Xyalidae > Daptonema > Daptonema setosum. The sequence goes on from OZ038445.1 coordinate 14,936,060, forward strand.
TGTTAGAGTAATACTACTTTATCATTTTTTATAATATTTTCTTTGTATAAACAAAGTTCACAACTAATTTTCATTGTGTTCCAATTGACAGCACTTTGTGCGTGGTTTGTTGTCTGAACGTCACGTCGATTCGATCCTGAATGCGAACACGTTCCGTCTGTTTTACATCGATGGCGAGGGCGATCGTATTCTGCTGGAAAATCTGTCCGACTGGCAAGTGGCGTCACGGTTGGACATTTGATTTATATATATTGTATAAGTATTATATGACACACTTAATATACCATTGAAGAAATTGATTGAATAAAGCGAGATAAGGTTATTAAATTGAAAGTTATTTGATCATTCAAATCCGAAAATTTAATTATTATCTTTTTTTGATGTATTAGCCATAACTGAATGAGTTTTCCAGTGAGTTTGTCCAACAAAAGCGATTGGACTTTGACGTGCTGGCTCTGCAGCAGTTGTCAACGGACAGCACCAGCAAGACGGTGACCACCACCAGTTCGCATACCACCAACTCAACCATTGGCCAGGCTGATGCTGCCATACCCGATGACATGCAGGCACTCGCATCCATGTCACGGGTTGTTACCCAAGTAAGTTTTGGTGGCAGAGGTCCACCCAATGACCTGGTGTAGCTCGTGGCCCACTACAAAGTTATTGTTGAAAAATTAGAGAATTTTGGGACAATATATTTTTTGTGTTCTGACAACTTGCAATGCAGTTTTGTTATTACTGCAGCTCAAGTCGGAATTGAAGACGGAGCTGTTGGACGAGCTGAGCGCACAGCTGCGAGCCGATCGAGCCCAGGTGTATGATGCCATGGAAACACAGGTTGGATATCAGTTAATGATTGATTCAGTCATCGGTTATGTGCTCAATCAATTATCCGTAGTCACCTGTTCCTTCTGTATTTCACTTATACAACCACAATTACATGTACTGTTCATTCGAATAATTAATTGAGCATTTATTCGATTCACTACTTGATTTCTGCAGGACGTTCGGCACACGCGCACTCTGCAGCAATTGGCCAAAAAGATGGATGACCGACTGACTGCGTTGTGTGGACCGGCTTCGGCTGAGAAACAAGCCAATATGCAGGCAAGTGGTGGTACCAGCGGCCAGGCAAACCAGGTTGGCATGTCAGACCTTCATTCGTCATTGTTTGCGTGTTTTGTTGGTGACCAAGTAATGTATTAAAGTGCATTTATTCATTCAATTTTGTAGATTTATTCTACTCTGATTTACGTGCAAGATTCTCCCACTTTCCCCTAATTTCCGTGTATTTTCATTGCACGTTTAAGGGAGATGATCCGTGAAGTTTTTACTATTACATATTATAATTTACAGTTGACTGCTGCCTTTACTCCATTTTTCTTGTGAAACTTATTAAATGCTTAATTTGTTTATCTAAATTGATGCAGTCAGATGTATTCATACATAATTAGTGTTGCAGCAGTCATCATCAAACAACGAGCCTGTCGCCTCTGCGCAGGGCTGCGATCTGTGCTGTCGACCAGTGCACAAGTTTGCCTTCTTCTGTCTGAGGTTCGTATTAGTAAGATTGGATTCACCCAATTAGGTGTATTTTGACATACATGTATACAGTTGCATTTGCATTGTTCTTACAGCAACAACTGCAACCAGCTGTTGTGTGTATCGTGCTCTGACGCGGGTGTGCATGAAGACGACCATGTCATGCTGCGTGTCCCCGTCGAACGCAGGTTTGCTCATTACAGCTTCATAACCGCCTACTATTTTTTTTGTATATTATTGTTTCACTTATTATTTATTACTGTTTACTTATTGAATATGGAATAATACCTACTGTGTATTTATGAAATATTGTTATGTTTACCAGGTATTCTGGCAGCCGTCATGCTATGCTGAACAGCGCCAAGCTCATTCTCGGCAATAACCGTCGTTCGTATCCAAAATTGCAGAAACAGGACAAGAAACAACGGTAAGTGCGTGGTGAATGATCTGGTAACGGTGCAACCACTCATTAGTTCATTGCCTCTGCAATATCGTACTTTTTTCCGTAGGTTTCTGATAAACGGTTGTTAATTGGTTAGTTTGTAGCGCAAACTTTGATTTCACTATAAATCTGTATGTTTCAGTGCCGAGAAGCGTGTATCAGCCACCACAGAGCCTTCTGTGGCGAAGAAGACGACCACAACGGTGGTAGAGTCAGCTCCGGTGGTGACCGAACAGACCACTTCAGTGATGGATTCAACTCCGGTGGTGACTCAACAGACCACCGTTGTTACCACCACCATTGATCACGATGCCGTTGACCCCAACAACCAGTCCGTACACCAGTCTGATGTTCAGATGTCGGAAATTGGCGATGCTGAAGTCATGAGGTGAGTGGAACAGATGTTTTCTTTGCTTTTACGGTTCCCGAAACGGCATATTTTCTTAAAAATATTAACATTAGAGCCCAATTAGTTTTGCGTGTTTTTTTTTGTTTTACAACAAAGAAGAAAGAGAAGAGAGGTATTACAAGTGTACCTATTTTTCAGTTTTGTGGATACGATCGAGGACCCGGACTTTGAGGTGGTCAACGGTGATCGAGACGAGGCAGAAAGCAAATCAGATGACGATGTACAGCTCATCGGAGACATGTCCATTCGTTAGTCCACTCACTCATTCATTTGATACGAGGAAATTTTTAGAACGTGATGTTTATAGCGATGACCAAAACAACATGATAATCGCAACGAATTTAGCAGAAATTTGCATGAAAAGATTTGTTATAAAAAAATCACTGTTTTTTTACAAAAAATATCAAAAAGCAGTTTTGCCCGCACCGCATTGATCCTCATAAGCCATCAAGTGTTGCATGCATCGCGTCATACTGACCTCGTTAATAACATTCGCACGAGTTATTTTAATTGCAGAGTCACTATCGGGATCTGTGTCGACCGCCGGAGATGAGAACGTGGTTGATGGTAGTGAGGATGTTGTGATGACAACTGGCAACATGGAAGAGTCTACCATGTCTGTGAAGACGGCACTTGAGATGACGGGCAGCTGGCTCGATCAGTGCCCCAACAATAAGGTCACGTATTACCTGTATATTGCCCACCTAAAACAGGAACAACGAGGGTATTGTATAAATATTGACGTATGATTGAACCGAAAATCTATGTAACTATTTCAAACAATGATGTATCACCGACAAGAGAACTCGAGTAATTTTATTCCGTGAAATGAATAGGTAGAGCTAAGCAAACTAAATGACTAACAACTCAGTCTTTTTAAGGTGACGCATAATTTTTGCATAGCTACATTCATATACATGGTTACTTATAAAAAACATAATTGAACTGATTGCAGGTTGAGCAGGACCACGAGCCTGAGCAGTGGGCGGATGCAGTTCAGCAGGAGACACCCGTCGCCGAGTTGGAACAAGATGTATCCGATCGCAAAAAACCACGTAATGTTAGACTGTGATGACTAACCATTGCAGATTTCGTTTATCCACTTTTTTGTAAAATATGAAATGATACGTTGATTGTAACCATATTATGAGAAACATTACAGGTGGTTCCATCGGTGTTTAAAAAGAAGACAGCGCCAAAGAGTGAAGCCAACGTGGAAGCCACTTCTACTAACGACGCGCAGGTTTGTCAAATGCGGGTGCACTGTCAGACTTTGCTAAGAAAAAACATTGTCGGAGTGAGTTTGGGGTTCAAGTCACATTAATTGAGAATGGGAAGTCTGAGTAGCGAACGTGAAAATGTTGTTCAGATGCCGAGCACGGAGCGTCGTTACCGATTGGTTGACAAACCTTATATGCAGTTCACGATTAACAACCCAGATGCATCAGACAACCCAGACGGGCAGCAGAACATAGCCAATAATACAGTCAACCATGTCATGAACGCAATCAAACACGTTAACAATGTTCGTTATAGATTGCTATTATAGCTATGTATCAGCTTATTGCTTATAGATATATAGTGGTATTATATTGTTATTATATTTTTTTAATATTTCAAAACACATATTGGACGCATGACTTTATTCAGGTTGTGCGCTCAACAGCCATTCAAATTGGGTCCGAGGTCGATCGAATGAGCCGGTCAAGCAGCATGACCTCTGGTATCCAGTCGACCACAACAACAACCAGTACCACCAGCAACAACAACAACAACAACAACAACAACAACAACAACAACAACAACAATCCAAAAGGTGGTAAGAGTCATAACAACGATAACAACAACGATCATAACAGTGGTTTCAAAACCACACGTAACAACAACAACAACAATGGTTTCAATAACAATCGTAACAACGACAACAATGGCACCTGCAATCGTAACAACAACAACAACAATGGTCCTGGCTGGAATGGAATGGGCCATGGCGTGAGCGTTGGTGTTGCCCCCATGGATGCACCGTGGTTGGTGGCTCTGTTGCTTGTTCTCACGTTAATTTAGTGCTTTCATTCACTGAAACGTACACGCAAATTGGTTGAGCGGAGTCAGCTTATCAACTTGGGTGCCCATATTTTTAATTGCCGGGACACACTCCCTGTTGCCGTCAGTCAGCTAATTCAACCGAATTCGGAGATTTTCGAGCAACAGATGGCCAGCTGGCTTTTTTGACCATTACGGCAGGAAAAAGCTCTTCAGTACACGTTTTACTTTACTAATGACTCAATGATCATAATCACAACAGGATGCCACCAGGTGGTATGTGGTCTCAGCCGCCGGGCTGGGTACCCCGTGGCACTCAGACTGAGTTCAATCCACAAAACGAGTGGAATCCGCCACCGCAGTGGGTACCGCCTGCTCAACAACAACAACAACAACAGCAGCAGCAACAAGAGGAGGCTAGTTGATACGTCAGTTACTAGTCTTTTTAATCGAGTCTTTCTTGTTTAATTCAAACTTTCAAAAACGACGCTATAGAAAATAATGTTTTGATGATTATCGTGGGAGCTTCACAATTTAATTCGTGAAGTAGTTTTTCACAAATTGTATATTTCCGTAAAAAGAACTATAGTGCTCAGTGGGGATAGTACAAACCGTTCAACAACCTTACCACAGTATCTAAAATCGCAACGCTGAATCAGACGTTGATAATGTTGCAGGCTTTATCACCCGAGTACGTTGTGGGCATGCAGACTCTGGTGGACATGGGCTTCACCGATCTGGCCCTCAACCTGACGGCACTCAAACGGCACAACGGCAATGTGGAACAGGCGGTCGAGTGGATGTTCGAAAGTGCTGAGTACGAGATGATCAATCATCAACATTAAATGATTATCGGTTCCCTTCGTCGCATCATGCAACATTGCATCCATTCACAAAATATTTGTATCAGTCTCAGTCGTTGTTAACACAACATTGAGTCATCAGAATACTGAATTTTGTATAGTATAGAACATGTGCAGTATGAAACTGTATAAATTTATTTGTGCCTATTGGCTTATCTACACTACGTTTCAGTTATGCAGTGTTATGACTCGAGTGCAACTTGTAGACACAACATAGCAGCAGTATTATATATGGTCAGATAGATCACTCGTTGCGCTCGTCTACATAACATTCAACCATTTGTTGATTGATTCACCGATTGTACAGATTGAATTGATTTGATTGTTATGTTCACGGCATCGTTGGTTGCTGAAGTTGTTGATATGCTTGTTTTTATGGTATGCACTGGTTTGGATTTCATTGGTCAAAGGTTATTGGTTTGTGAATAACCGTTGTAAATATCAAGTTATTGAATATCCTATTCAAGAAAATTATCCATTATATTTACGCTTGGGATGTACATTGCAATTTCGCGTCATTGTGCGCTGCTATCAGTAATTTCCCTTCACCTTTCCACCATGATTGTCTTTAGACCTTTCTTTCAAAATTCCTCTGTTGTAGTCCTTGTTCAATGTGATGTGATTTTTCAATAGCTCGATTGATTCCCATGTTCTTCTTTGGTTTAAAAAGATAATTTCACTGATTAAACGGGTTGGTGAAGTTCTTCACCACCTGGTCTGAAATCAACATCAACAATATTGCAAAATAATTCTATTCTCTCCCTTGTTGCACCCCCCCCCCCCCCCCCCCCATTTATGTACATAAAACAACAAGTATGGGCGACGGCGAATCAATCCATTTTTGCTGGCAATTAAAAGTAGTTATTTCGTGGTGTCATAGAATTTCGGATTTAATGATAGATTTTGTGGAATCTTGCGAATTCCCTGGTTTCTTGCTTATTAGTTTCAAAAAAGTTCATTCAATAAATTATACTGAGTTCTAATAAATTATACCTTTTGTACTGGTTTTGTGCTCTATTCTGTTAGTTTTTAGTGGTCGTCGTATGTCTATATTTAGGATTATTATGATATGAACACTTGTACATAAACTGTACCATATTACATAGAATAGTGGTTAAATAAATGGCTTTATTTTTAATTGTAGTTGATTTAATTGAAGTCGTACAGTAAACCGGTTAAAAAGCTTGTCAAGAAAGAGTATAAACACAACATTTCCTACTTTTACTTTTGATAGTAAAAGTGTACTTTTGCTAGGGAGAATAGAATAGTTAGCCATTAAACAAAGATGATGAGTCAGTTCCATCGTTTCATGTGACTAGAGCATCCGAGTGGTGACTGGGCTGCAGGTAACCAGCCCAAAGGCTCCTCTTCTTCGGCCACAATACCCTGCAATACCCTACACGCTCTTCAATAAAGAAAAACATTTTTTTATTTCGTAGTTTACACACTGACACATAAATTGGTAATGGTATTGTAAAAACTAGTTTTAGTCCTTCGTTGTTTGGGTACATGATTTCGATTGTGTAACCTGTCTGCTTATAAGCCATACGTTCACCAAAAGCGTGAAAGCCGTGTATATAAGCATGAAGATTCGGTCAGCTATTTCCGCCAATAGAGCCCATTCGTTCGCCACCTATAATGTTTTAAATAGTCTATTATACTACTTGAATAAAACGCTAATAAGAAGTGCCTAAATACAGGGTGTCCCAGCGAGGGGTTCACGATTTGTTTTTTGAATAACTTTTGTGTACGTTGAACAATATTTTTAAAATTTGATTCTGTAATTACCAATACTTCGGCAATATTTTTGTTTTCCAAAATTTACAAATTCATTCATTACAGCTCAGGTTACATTCGATTGAAAAAAAAAAACTTTTATTTTTGAACGAGTTTTCAATAGAATTTCATTTGGAAACATACTCAAAACTAATTTAATGGCGATTATACGACAAGTTTATTCACAAACTGTGCAAGAAACAATGTAAATACGTGTAATTGTGTTTATTACGTCACTTCTAATCCCAACTTTATTGTAAATCAACCTACAACATGCTAGCGCCTAAAATCAGCGTTTGGTGTGCCATTTGATGCGGCGGTTTGATCGGACCTTTTTTCTTTGACGGAAATGTAAACCGTGACAAGTAGGGGCTCATACTCAATAACTTTTTGCTACCACAACATGAAGATATCGAGGAATTCGTAAATGGAACGATGGTCATGCAAGATGACGGAGCCCCACCTCACTGAGCACATTCTGTGCGTGCACGATCACTTCACTGAATGAATCGGACGTGGAGTAACCACGGATTGGCCGGTGCGATCCCTTGATTTGACCGTTTTTGTTTACTGGTTTTTGGGACATCTGAAGGAACTTGTTTATTCCATGAACATCAACACAGTTGAAGAATTAATGACATCATCTTAACGGTAATCGCCAACATAGCTGCCGAATCGCGAACGCCAGCATTACTCGCTTTTGTAACCCGTTTCGATCATTGTATTGAAATATCTGGTGGCCATAACGAATAAGACTTATCTTTTACATTGTTTCTTGCACAATTTGTGAATAAACTTTTCGTATAATCACCATTAAATTAGTTTTGTGTATGTTTCCAAATGAAATTCTATGGAAAATTTGGTCAAAAATAAGAGTTTTTTTCAATCGACTGTAACACGTGCTGTATTGAATGAAATTGTAAATATTAAAAAGCAAAAAAATTGCCAAAGTATTGGTAATTACAGTATTAAATTTTAATAATATTGCTCGACGTACACAAAAGTTATTCAAAATACAAACCGTGAACCCCTCGCTGGGACACCCTGTACTACTGAAACATTTAATGTGTAGTCAAATAGTAGGACTGGACAGCACTGGTTATCTGTGATGCTCACCTGCAGTTCTCTGGCCTTTCGGCGGTAAGTGTCGGCAATGTACTGCACGTTGAGTGCCTGTTTTATGATGATCTGAAACGTTTTACTTGGTGTTGATAACATTGCAAAGTGAAACAGGCTCGGCTACTAATCATATTGCAAGACAGTCACTCAACCTGAAATTCGCAATCGCCCCGGTCCCTGGCTCGACAAGCTATCGGGTCCTCGTCTAGTTCACGTAGTCGTTGCTCGAGATCCTGTAATGTTTAGTAAGGATGGATGCAGAAAATTTGATGTGTGACGCGTCAGTGCGGCTGGTAAGTACTTTGATCTGATTTGATGAATGCGATCGACCGGTTGATAACGGTTACTAGCCGCAGTGGCGCGTCGCCTGACATGTTATTGTGTTGTACCTGCATTCGATCATGGGCACCCACCGCATACGAACAATCGCTGTCTGCACGCTGCGCCAAACTAAAATAATGAGGTTCATGAGATCTTAGTAAAGAGTTCACATCTAACTTTTTAATACGGGTAACAAAATGAACGTAATTACATTACAGCATACAAATGTTGGGTTCAATTGAGTCATATATCCCACTGTCAATCAAGCGCCAAGCATAACCTTTGCTATTATTTGATTAAGCTAATAGTTCAAAGTTGTAAGAACTTTCTCATTCCTACCATTCACCTGAATCTCACAAAGCTCCATACAATAACACAATGGTAATGGCATGTTTCTGTTTAGTTGAGAACATAATCATTTCAATTTAAGGCAATGCCAACCGTAGTTTATAATATGGTGGTGTGGCTGTTCCTTTCTGGTCTGCCTGTTTGCCTGCAAAATTTATAAAAATGTAATATTCTTAAAATATACGAGTAAATATAATATTTAACCAGCAAACGCGACGGAACCAGTGAGTAGATTGTTAGTACCGAGCATAGTAGTCGGAATGAGTGCTCGATGAGTGTGACGACGGGATCTGCAATAAATACAAGGTATAATAGTCAATCTTGTATCTTGGGCACCCTTTTTTTAATTCTTCGTATTATTTTGATTTCTATTAATGATATAATAACACCTCATTTTAGGGACGTAGTTGAGTGACAATTCGGGATTGCCCACTCCGAGTACGTAAGCGAGTCGATCAATGAACAGATCCCTGGCAAACGCTGACATGGCCACTGCCGGGTCGTGCAGCCGGATGCGTAGTGTGAACACGGTCATCACTATTGCTGTCGCGATTGAGAACATACTAGAATATTGTGCTAAGTCAATTATTATTATTTATATTTATCAATATATTATTTATTATATATTATCAGACATTAAAAGGACAGTCATACATATCATTATTTTATTCTTTTTTGCCATACTGTTTCGGCTTAATTTTTCATAGCCCCATCACGTTTTCACTTTTCGGTTATGCATACAATCGGAAGGTATACTGTTGGCCCCAACTTCATTAAATTCCGCTTTTTATCATCTCTCATAAAATACGATGCCTATATCTGTAATACTGTACCCATGTAGAGTCAAGCTACATACAGGGTGGCTCAGAAAAAAACGTGTCGCGTTTGAGCAGTTGCTGTGAAAGTTATACATGAGATGTGAGATTGCGGTAAAAAGCATTAGATTAGGCATGTTTTGGCCTACAAAATGATGTGCTACTGAAGTTTGTTCTCTCAGTTCCTAATTTTTACAGGCGATTATATAAAAACACCGAATTTAACATAAAAAAGTTCGTATTTTGTGGTAAAACTGAATAAATAATCGAAACTATTGCAAGAAGTTTTGTCCACATAAACATGCCACAGACGAGAGAATACAAGCAAAAAGAAGGAGAAAATGTTTAGAGAAATATAACGAATCACGCAAAAAAGTTCGGTCGGTTTGGTATCCTTCAGAAGCAATGACAGCACGCGTGGAATGAACTCCCTAATCGCAAACTATAAAAGCAATTTTTTTTTCTCATAACAAATTAAAATAAATCACCTTTCACAAACGAAAATATTTCAATTAAATATAAACATTAAACAAAGCATAGAAACCGACAACTAAGTAAACGAACAAAAAACACAAAATAGGGACTTTTTGATGCGAAAATCAGTGTTTTATACTAATCGCGTGTAACAATTAGGAGCCGAGAGATTTAACTTCAGTAGCACATCATTTTGTAGGCCAAAACACGCATAATCGAATGCTTTTTACCGCAATCTCATACCTCATCTATAACTTTCACAATCACTGCTCAAACGCGACACGTTTTTTTTAGCCACCCTGTATATACATATGTACGTAGATGTGTGATAAAGTCAGTCGGTGATGCATGGAGTCAGGCAACAAACACCTGTCCTTGATACAAAAAGCGTCTTGTATTCAGTCAGTTGGACAATAACTTGAACAGAATGTATCTCCCAATGATGGGGAATCCAAGCGAAGATGCCGGCACAATGTCGACCAGCAGTAACCAGAACCAACACAATGAAACTGAAATAATCAGTTACTGAAATTATTTACAATGTGAATGGGGCTGAGGGACTGCATAAGTTAGTCAGACATTTAACTAACGTAAAATGCTCATGCACAACATCATCCTTTGCTTGCTGTTGGCGGGCAGGACAAACGCAAAGATCGTCAGGATACCTGAACTTACTTCAATAAAATACCGGCAGACTATAAAAAACATCGCTTAATAATACGATTCACGTTCAGATAAGATGAAATAAAAAGTAACCCAGCATTGAACACCGAACCGAAAGCACCGCAAGGTAGCATCATATTAGCGCTATAGAACAGTGGCAGTCGTTTCAGGTGGAAGTCGAACGTTATATCCACATATTTCTCAAAACAATAACAACAAGATTGTTTTACTGATTTGTTGAATTTTACTGATTTGTTGATGTTTTACTCATTTCGTTGATGACTACATGAACGATTCAATTTAAAGCACCAACTAAGTCGGAACCAGCATAAGCCAGTTCATTTCTGACTGCGGTCAACTTCATAATGTTCCATTCCTGGCTGCGTCTGTAGTGAGCCAGGTCAAGGCCGACTTCTCGGCGATTACCTTCGTTGTTTGATGAACCTGTGATCGATTGAGTGAGTGAGGAAGTGAGTTAGTGAGTGAGTGAGTGAGTGAGTGTGTGAATGAGTGAGTGAGTGAGTGAGTTAGTGAGTGAGGCAATGAGTGAGTTAGTGAGTGGGCAACGGTTGGGCTAACCGACGTATGCGTGATACATGCGTGTGATGTGCAAGTCCACATAATTAGCCTCATATGACCAGGTACCGAATTTTATGTGGCACATTTGACTGTCGTACGGGAATTCGCCTACTCGAACCTATAAAACAAATTCAACAACAACAACAAATTAATAAACAGCAACTTCCGCAGCACCAAACAACCTTGCAAAACGCTTGAACCAGTTTTGGAGGTTTCCACAGGATGTGACCATCGTATTGAACGTACACTTTGGTGCTTTGCGTCTCGATGTGAGGAGATCCGTAGGCGCTGCAGTCAACAATTGGATTACTACATTGTAATTGAAATTCATTATCCTTGTCTTCTAATCACATACGTAATCAATGATATATGTTCATTGAAATGAAGCCTATCCACTAATGAAGGGCTAAGAGTGGCATTCGCAGTTTTCAGGCCATTTTACCTACATACATATATCGTAGGAATTGCACTTTTCCCACCCTTTTGTTCTGCATGTACAGTACCTGTTATAAACCACCAAATCGGGCAGCCAAATCAGGTCAGCCGGCAGGTGCACAAACGAAATGCCGTCAAAATCATCCGGATTCCACCGCAACCGATAATCGATCCACGACTGCAACAGCTCAAAACTCAGGCAAACAGTAGACAGAAAGGAAAAACAATTTAATGGTTCCAAGAACTTTCGAAAATAGCATCATGGAAACATGAAGTTGACCGACCAGTTCGAGCCACAGTATCGAGCTGAACGTCTGGAGTTTCTCGTTCTGAAAGATTTACATAATCAACCAAAATGCACAATACAAAATCGTTGAATCAATGTCTATCATAAAAAATCTAGTCAACTAATGGTTGATCAATTAATGGTAAAATGGGTGGATGTGTTCGTACCGACCGGATGCTCAACCGACCGGGCTAACCACGTCAAGGATCTGAATGAGTGATGCGGTGAAGTTGATGATGAGTGCCTGATGGTTGCACCATGATGCCTTGCATGGTCGTGCATCACGCTCGTACGAATCCAGCAGACGCTCGTACACAATATTCGCTTCTTAACAATCAACCTACTGTATTAATATTTACGTTTTTCATTCACGCATTTTAGAACGAAAAATGTTCACTCGAAGTTATTAACGTGAAACAAAACTTGCTCAAAAAATGATTGGTTACATTGCCCCTTTCTGTTTTTCAAGGACTACGTCTACAACTTTGTGCGTTTGGCTGCGACCGAGAACTACATATACACAAGTTTTAGGGTTAGGTTGTCATTGTTTGTTAGGACTTTCAATGATGACATTGGCAGAACCAACTTTCTCTGTATGATGAATGTGCTATAGTTGATATGCTGGCTGCTATTGTTGCTATCAAATATATGCCCGCCTGAAGGCCCATTGGCGACTGCTTATATTCGCTGGTTTTCGACGATATTTATGTTGTAACGTAGCATTTGTTTACATTACAGAATGAACAATTTACACCGAACCGCAATAAAAGTCCAACGTTCATGTAATTTCTTAGTAAGGTTGAGGCTGTGAACCAATAAACTGTAATGCGAAACGCATGGTCTAATCTGAGACATTATATAATACAGTATACCCGATTACATTGATTGCCAGTGTTTCATTGTCATTGAGCACACTTTTCTGTCCTGCATCCAAACCAACCCAAATCAAAAGTCAATGTTAATTCAGTTATATTTAACTGAGGGCACACCAATGGATATTTCGCCATTTCCCTGTGCCAGTTGTATGGGTTTACGGTATTCGCAATATAAACTGCATTCAAGTATACTATTACTGTAATATTCTAAATACCATCCACCCCGCTTGTTAAAGTTGGCACTCAAACTGCTCACAGCTTTTGAAAATTTCGTTCTAACTGCCCAAGTAGATGGATGCATTGTTCTAAAGGGCAATCATTGATTAATCGATCGACTTTCTGGTTACCCATTGTTCACAGATTCTTTTATCATCTGCGTGACTTTGACGTAAGAAGATTGGCAGAGATGCCTGTCATGCGTCACACGGGAAACATAAAACACCAGTTATTTTATATAAATTTTCTTCAGATCGAAAATTCTGTCTGAATGAATAACTTTTAAATCCTTCAAAAAATGTTTAATCATTTTCCACAATTATCATGTTGATTGTCCTCTGTGTAATCTATATGACTTCCCACTTTTCTCACGGCAATTTTTTGGTAACATTGACTTTTTACATGGGTTTTATTGATTTTGTTTTTAGAAAGCTTACACCCCCGTTTAACCAAAAAGTTGGTGTCGGTAAAGTCGTTAACTGGATCTTTTTGGTTCGGCAATTCGTTACGAACAGTTGGTTGGTTACGAGTTTCTGTAGCGGAATGACTGCGTGTCAAAGTAACATATTTATTGTATAAATGTAGACGACAAAATTATGACGCAACAATATAATTAGAATACATGCGATGTTACATCTCACACAAAAAGTTCCCCTGTCATTCAAACAATGCAAACAAAGTACATAATACAAGTCAATACAGTAATACAGTTTACTTACATACACTACAAATTGTCTCACATCTCAAGATTCATCTCTGCATGAATAAATAAAAACATTTCAGACTATAGATTGTTTTCTTATTTTTTGCTAATGTTTCACTCTAGTCAATGTTGCATAAAAGCATGTATGTGACAAATTTATCGGTTAAAAGTGAAAATCTCCAGCTTCACAAAACTTCATCGAATATCAAATTGCGATTACAATGCCATGGCGTACATGAATCTTAATTCCAGGCCTGCTTGTTCATGTCCGGTGGCGGAAACTGAAATGAAACAGACTTTCTGAGATTTTTCACTTAATTCTGTTTTCTTTTCATTCACTCACTCACTCACTCACTCACTCACTCACTCACTCACTCACTCACTCACTCACTCACTCACTCACTCACTCACTCACTCACTCACCCACTCACTCACTCACTCACTCACTCACTGACACACTCACCAGGTACACTAAAACTCGTATTGGTCAATGACACCAATTATGAGGGCGCATACTTCGGTTATTATTACAAAATATTTTCTTTCACATTTCATCATTCATGATAAATACAGCAGTGAAGGCGGACCAAGGAAAATGTCCATTTTATCTCGGTTAAGAACAGTGACTGACTGCATTATGACATAACCATATGAAAGAGGGAGATGGTACTGTGAGGAGGGGTATTACATTTGTTGTTGGATTATGGACGTACAAAATCCAAATTTTTAGGTATTTTGGACTTTTTATGTATTATGGGCGTCCCGTTTTGGATTTTGGGCATGTTATGGATTTTGTCCAGTTAGGTATTTTGGCTTTTAGGGATTTCGGTAGGGACCCCTTAAAATCTGTTAAATCAGTTCGATTTACATACAACACGCTTCAAACATGGTACAATAAGAATTGTATCAAAGAATGTAATAACCAAGTGTAATTCACTCACCATAAGCTGAACCAGCTTTGGTCACCACAAACTTGTTGTCGTTGTTGAACGTGTAACAGTTGCCGTAAATTGGATCGCGAAACTTTTTGAAGTCCCTGTAGAAGCTCAGCACTCACTCACTCACTCACTCACTCACTCACTCACTCACTCACTCACTCACTCACTCACTCACTCACTCACTCACTCACTCACTCACTCACTCACTCACTCACTCACTCACTCACTCACTCACTCACTCACTCACTCACTCACTCACTCACTCACTCACTCACTCATTGAATCGGTTGCTCACTCACTCTCTCACTCACTCACTCACTCACTTTTCAGTGCACTCCTCCCCACTGTATGTGCAATATCGCATCATACCCTGACTGACTCTGACGTTAGCGTGGCCATCGGTGAATGGCAGCGAGTTGGCATCGATGGTCGCATCGTTCCAGTTCTTGGCCATCGCGTACATCGATCGGTCGGCCATCCGTTTGCGGTCAGATTTGATGGGCAACTAATCAGAATCAGTCAATCAATTAATACAAAGTAATTTGTTGTGTAATAATACCGTCATTATCATACTTATCCAGTAATCATGTTAATCAATTAGTTATGAGTCAATCATCTTAATAGTTATACCTGTGTGAATCCATAATTGTCATTGACATCTGCAGTCGCCGAAGATTGTTCATAGGATCGGAAGTCGTTCAGCTAAAAAAGATAACAACATGAAAATGCTGGTAATGGAAAAAATACAGCTAACCATTTTGTACATTCCGCTATTTGTATCAGCCGAGATTTTGCTCCATAAGAACGGATTCACAGAACAAAACGTTACAGCCGGGAAGTATCGAGGCTCAGATTTGATCTACATATTTATCAATTAGTTATCATTAATTGTCTAATTCTAAACTCTCACACACTCACTCACTCACTCACTCAACTCACTCACTCACTCACTTACTCACTCACTCACTCACTCGCTCACTCACTCACTCACTCACTCACTCTCTCAAGCACTCACTCACCCAATCACTACCTCACTCACTCACTCACTCACTCACTCACTCACTCACTCACTCACTCACTCACTCACTCACTCACTCACTCACTCACTCACTCACTCACTCACTCACTCACTCACTCACTCACTCACTCACTCACTCACTCACTCACTCACTCACTCACTCACTCACTCACTCATTCACTCACTCACTCACTCACTCACTCACTCACTCACTCACCGACAACGACACGCTCACGGGGTAAGCGTAGTATCGAATCAGAATTTCGACGAACTGCTCGACGAACATGACGAAAGCGATCACGAACAGCACAGACCATACGATTCTAATGGGCCAGTTTCTGGCAGCCCCGATCTGTGGCACTCCATGTGCCGTGGTACAGGCACTGAAGTCTCGCAGTATTGTCACCACACCCATTATTATTGACGGTGATGCGAACGTCGTTGATCACCCACTTAACATGCACGAGATATGTTCATATCATTTTAAAATATGGTCAATATACTATTTCTGAATAATCTAAATATTATACTCTCAATAGTTTTCTTCCAACATATGGGTTGGATCAGAGTAGAAAAACCCTGGCAGATTTTAGTTTGAAAAAATTACATGTTCGAATTCGATGAATGGGGCGATGATTACCGAGATTACAACATGAATTAAAACTTGCAAAAGTGGTAGCAACGAATAGACCAGCAATACAGTAGGTGTGAAATAAATGGTTGTTGGAGAGCCCCTACATGGTTCAAACATTTGCCTATAATATGTTATATAATAATGTTGGCACAACAAAACAATCCATGTACCACATCGGACTATAGTGCTAATACACTCGGTCGGTTCCACGAAACCCTGGCCATGTGTTTTTGCATGTTTGGTTCTTGTTTCAAGCAGTTCGGTAATCAATGACGTTGTCACTGACGACTTGACTCCAAACCATCTTAACTCCAAACTCAAAATCGACTTTTGTTAAGGTCGACACTCAGGTGGCTTTGTATGAAGTGGTGGCGGATAATAATTATTGCTTGCTGAGATAAGCAAATCGAAGTTGCATTTTTAATACTTTCTGACTATTAATTATGCCACCAACACAATCTATGTTCCTTCTTTGAAAACTAAATGACAGTCAGAGGATTTGTATGCATGCGTGTGTAATACTTATTGCGTTTTTACATGTGTATGTCTTTTATATTGTTCTCAGCATTATTTAATCAATACACCCTCTCCAGTAACCAAGTGACTTGGCTGCTAAACACTTGGTCAATACTTGAGTGTTATTGCTTCTATATGTATTTTATATAGGGTTACGGTATTTTGTGTTATTAATGAAGATCACGCTCGAACGCATTTGAATTCGATTGTTGAATTTTTGTCGAATATTATGTATTTCGTTGTCAAGTACGCTGTGTTCTCATCAAATCTGAACACCCAGTTACAGAATAGAAAATTTGCTGATTAGGTAAATCAAGCGGAAAATTAACGATTGTAAATATTTTCTGTGAATCGTTTCCTATAACTTGAACGCCATTTAACAAACAAAATTAATTTAAAACACATTCCGGTCGGGTCGTATTATTGCAACTTTCAGGGCTTAGTTGAGGCCAATCGTTGGTCACCATGGAAAACAGCAAACGGTGGCCGTTGAGTTTCAAACTGACTGTAAGTTCTATTTACTAGTCACACTCATTTAATCACTTACTCACGGACTTATAAATTGCAGGAGTTCAGTGGATGGACGTCGGCTCATGGAATTCCTCATATAGGATCGGCTCCCACTCGACCATGGAAGTTTTTCTGGGCCGTGATCACGTTGATCAGTCTGGGCTTTATGATATATTTCTTGGTTATGCTGTTCTTCAAGTACTTTTCTTGGCCCAGTAATGTGCAAGTTGTGGTTGGTTTATCTGCATTCAGTATCAATTGAACTAGGACCCTGACAATACTGTCATATCATCTTGTCTTGATATTCAGCTGAAGTTCGAAGCCACCAACTTCCCGGCAGTGACAGTTTGCCATCTGAATGCTTATAACTGGAAACGATCGGGTACTTCAGCTGGCAACGCCGCTGGCAAGAACTTGGCTGACTTGGTTGGTTAATCATGTGTTATGTAATAAAATAAACTCGTAAGAAAACCCGCTAATTTATAGGAAAACCTGTACATCTCGGCGCGTGACACTCGCTACAATCCGACCCAACTCACACAGCAAGAAAAGGATGACTTGAAAGCGTTCGGCATAACCAGTGATGATAAGTCGGATAAAGAATGGGAAATTATCACTCAGGTTGGCTTGTTCGGTACGTCTCAGTTATGTTTCTTTCAAATCATCATAATTGTGCAAGTGAAACTAAATGGAACCTGATTCAGGTAAAAAACTGGCAGACGTACATCATCGAGGACATGGGACGTGCCGGCACATTTGATGTGGGTCATGATTACATATAAAATTAACTTTGAGCTTTGAGCTCTTTCTGGCAAATACCTCCTAATTGTGAGAATAGAAAATATATATATATATTTCAAAACTAATTCTTGCAGGCGGTGGGATTTTCGGCGGATGACCTTTTGATCGACTGCACCTACAATGTGAAGAGTTGTCAGATTGCGTTGGTTCATATGTCTAACATATACATACCTATATATACCACTTTGTAAAATGACAAGAAATGTATTTTCAGTAAAAAGAAACCACGAACAAACTAAAATCGTGTCTGTGCTTTTCAGTGGGTTCACAAAGCGGTTCCACCCGACCTACGGCAACTGTTACACATTCAACGATGACGGGGCACTCAAGGTCGAGCGAGCAGGGCCCGTTTACGGTTAACATATTACATCTACACAAACACTGCATCTGAATACATCGTTCAATAAAATTAAATATAAAAGACGTGAAACTACACACTTTTAAAATCGGTATTCTAAATTGAAACTGCAGGACTTCAACTGCTCTTGCGTGCCGATAGCGCATCGTACCCGGAACAGCAACAGGTTGCAACTGTAACTTAGAACAACTAGTTTTTAAAAGCTGTTTTACGTATCATTTCAAATCATTTGATAACTTTAATATATCTATTTAAATATAACCTTTCATTTATGTGTTAACTCTTCGTCAAATAACCGTTTTAATAAGTAAGTTATTCATGTACGTCACTTTTCAGAATGCCGGTTACAGGGTGGCCGTTCACAAACCGGGCACCGAACCATTCGTCGATGGCAAAGGCTTCAATGCTGCGCCCGGGTTTACCACGGCCTTCGGACTACGATATGTTCGTCTGTCTGTCTGTCTGTCTGTCTGTCTGTCTGTCTGTCTGTCTGTCTGTCTGTCTGTCTGTCTGTCTGTCTGTCTGTCTGTCTGTCTGTCTGTCTGTCTGTCTGTCTGTCTGTCTGTCTGTCTGTCTGTCTGTCTGTCTGTCTGTCTGTCTGTCTGTCTGTCTGTCTGTCTGTCTGTCTGTCTGTCTGTCTGTCTGTCTGTCTGTCTGTCTGTCTGTCTGTCTGTCTGTCTGTCTGTCTGTCTGCCTGTCGCTCTGTCTGTCGGTAGGTCTGTCTTATAACTGACCAAATACATAATTATTCAGACAAGCACGACGCGTCTGGAATGGCCGTGGGGCGAGTGCCAGGACAAGTCTTCTTCCGAGTATTATTATGCGGTTAGGGTTTGGCTTTCTGCAGAATTGAAAAGAGATTCAGGGCACGGGGATTCAGAGATTAAATCGAGCATGGCGGGCGTGACTTACGGTATTGATCAATTATATTCAATGATAATTGAAGGGTGATGTTACGGTAACTGGATGCTACCGTACGTGTCTGCAGAAGCAGATCGTGGCCAAATGCAGCTGCTTCGATCCCAATCTAGCTAAGGCAGACATGGTCAAATCGTGTGCCGAACCTGGTATATCTGACATTGTGAACAACAGTTAGTGAGTGTGAGTAAGTGAGTGAGTGAGTGAGTGAGTGAGTGAGTGAGTGAGTGAGTGAGTGAGTGAGTGAGTGAGTGAGTGAGTGAGTGAGTGAGTGAGTGAGTGAGTGAGTGAGTGAGTGAGTGAGTGAGTGAGTGAGTGAGTGAGTGAGTGAGTGAGTGAGTGAGTGAGTGAGTGAGTGAGTGAGGAAGTGAGTGAGTTAGTGAGTGAAGGAGTGAGTGAGTGAGTGAGTGAGTGAGTGAGTGAGTGAGTGAGTGAGTGAGTGAGTGAGTGAGTGAATCAGTGAGTGAGTGAGAAGGAAAGCAAACCTTCGTGTTTCAGTGAAATGCGTGGCGACTGTTCGACTAGACTTCAACCCGTCTGTTGACTGTGACTGTCCTTTCAAATGCAGGTAATCTAGAGAAAATGTAACAATGACTACAAAAATATTAACTTCAAATAACGCATAAACATAACTCTTTTGCGATTTTCCTAATCTAAAACTACTGTACTCTATGAACACATAACTTTAGTGAGCCAATGTACGAAATCTTCACCTCGAGCTCCAAATGGCCCGCTGATCATTACACGGTTAGTGGCATAATGCATCTGATTCTCTGTTCTTTTATTTACTTTATCATTTACTCACTCATCCATAAATTTTAGCCGTTCGATTGCTTTAATAACACACTGAAGCATGACTACTTCCAATCGGATGAAAGCACTTGGACTGAGGGGAAGTTTGACACGACACTTGCGACTCCGGGATTCGTGTCCGCATCTGGGACTAACTTTTATGATAATTCCGTCGCTCCAGCGACTGATATTGCTAAGTGCCGACAGTGGTGAGTGAGGGAGTGAGCGAGTGAGTGAGTGAGTGAGTGAGTGAGTGAGTGAGTGAGTGAGTGAGTGAGTGAGTGAGTGAGTGAGTGAGTGAGTGAGTGAGTGAGTGAGTGAGTGAGTGAGTGAGTGAGTGAGTGAGTGAGTGAGTGAGTGAGTGAGTGAGTGAGTGAGTGAGTGAGTGAGTGGGTGAGTGAGTGACTGAGTGAGTGAGTGAGTGAGTGAGTGAGTGAGTGAGTGAGTGAGTGAGCGAGCGAGTGAGTGAGTGAGTGAAAAATGAGTGAGTGGTTGAGTACAGTTACTTCATCCGTACAGGTACAACGAAAACACTCTGCGCTTAGAGATATATCAAGAGCGAATGAACTACCAAGTGATTAGCCAAGAAGCTGCGTATGGGGTCGGTGAATGTTGTTTTGTTGTTGTTGTTGTTGATGATGATGATGATGATTATGATGATGATGATTATGATGATGATTATGATGATGATGATGATAATTATAATGATGTGGAGATGATATGTACTGCCGGTAAACACCTACTGTACTCTTCAATTTCGACTTCCATTGTCTAAAATGAGATAATCCATCATTCAGGTGGTGCAAATGATATCCGATTGTGGTGGACTGCTTGGTCTGTTTATTGGCGTCAGCTTCGTTACCCTAATCGAGTTCGCCGCCCTGTTTGTGTTCGTTGTATGTGGATGCAGGTGTTTGATGGAGGAGAGTGACGAGTGGAATGACGTTAGTCTGTCTGTCTGTCTGTCTGCTTGTCTGTCTGTCTGCTTACGTAAATCTTTTTTTTATTTGCAGAAATACGCTGAGGAGCAACGCAAGAAAGAGAAAGCAGCAAAGAAGAAGGCAAAGAAAGAGGCAAAGGAACAGGCGGCGCAGATGGAGAACCAGGGACGACCACTGACCAGCGATACGCAACTGGTCTGTTGTTGTTGTTGTTGTTGTTGTTGTTGTTGTTGTTGTTGTTGTTGTTGTTGTTGTTGTTGTTGTTGTTGTTGTTGTTGTTGTTGTTGTTGTTGTTGTTGTTGTTGTTGTTGTTGTTGTTGTTGTTGTTGTTGTTGTTGTTGTTGTTGTTGTTGTTGTTGTTGTTGTTGCTGTTGTTGTTGTTGTTGTTGTTGTTGTTGTTGTTGCAACTTTTTGTTTTAGGACGACGTACCACCTGGTGTGTACGACCACAGCCCCCGTGGTCATGAGCCACCGAAGGTTGTCGACTTCTGAAAACATTCCATCAACAAACATAAAAAATTTATGAAAGAAACAACATGAGAAGTAAACAAAGGATTTTTCGTTCGAATGTCATTTGGTATACTTGAATTTGTGATCATCTTCACTGTATTTTGCCTATTATGTGTACTGAATACCCGGTGTTGCCGTGATCTAGTTGCCCAATAAAAGTTACTGCAATGACCACAATAGATCGATCAAGAATTACATACATACATGTACATATACACATCACACATGTATGTACATCTTCACAAATATTTCCAGCTAGATAAGAATAGCTGCGACACTTACGATCATAATGAATCAGAGAACACATCAATCACAATGGTGGACGAGCCATCTTTCAAAGGGAGGAAGGGGAATCTCTGCAAAGATGGGGAATCGGCATATATTTAGGGAACAGGCAAACAACAAACCTTTCTTCCTGAAATTGCCAAAGAAAGGAGGATTCCACCCTCCCCTTCCCATCCGCGGTGGTCCGCCATGTGTATGTTTACTCGTTCCGTTACCATGGCTGCTATAAATTACCCTCTTTTGTACAACCAAAAAGTCAGAGTGGACTTGTATAACATGCGTTCCTGTCGATTACAGGGTGTTTCCTGCTGCTACATATGTTGTAGGTTGCTATGGTGATATAATGTTATGCATAAAGTGGGGGAGTGAGTGAGACAGCGAGTAGATAAAATAGTTCCGGTGTAGATATTTCGGTATAAACTATAATAGTGCGAACTACTGTGCAATGAATAAACGCGTATGTCGTTACAGCTTAACGTACTAGCATGCAAACCACAGCAGTTAACTAACATAGGGTGAGATAACCATTTTATAACAGATATGCAGAAGAAAAAACGCTACCAGTTCTACAAACGATATGTAGGTTATACCACGTTTGCACATCAAGTGTCTTGCACTACTTTGATATGGTTCACGAAGCCCAGTATTACACTCGGCACACCCGTAAATGCCTATTAGCCATTACTTTGTATGCCCGCTAACCGAGCATGTTGTATCACTCACTCACTATCGTGATCACTCAAGCTCAAACCTTTTCTGATTGATTGCCTGCTTTCCGGCAGTGCAGTACACTTTATGTATGTACATTATATATTACAGTGCAGTAGATTGGGCACGTCGCCCAGAATTTATATAATATTGTATAGTACGCCAGCACTGTGTAGTCCTCGCAGTAACCTAACATGTAGCTTTAAATTTTGATACAAACAAAAATATGTAGTTAAACAATGCTTTTTACCCAGTTGATAGGCATTCGGTAAAAGTGTGTTCGATTGCTTTTTACGTTGCGTTGTGTCTTTGCCAAACATGCCAACTGGCTGTTACTGTACATTACACCCTTGTAAAAATGCAGTTTGACCCAACAACACACTTCTAACCACAAGTTACCGTATTAGTACAATTTCGAAGCAAACATTCATCCTAAAAATTCGATTCCAGTTCGATGAGAAATGTGAAAAAGATAGCCAGTATGATACACGATGGCCTGACCCAGTTGAAATGCTGGTTGGCTTTACCGTTTCATGGTTCCGGCTATATCTGTCACATGACTCATAATGCCGGAAGCCTTTTTGGTCCGGATACATTGGCATGGTACACGCTCGGGTGACTTTTAGTCAGAAGTGAGTGGCCCTGGCTTAAAAACCGTAAATATCAGTGTGTAACATTCTGTTATAGTTGATTATTATTAGCTAGAATAGTTCTAAGAGCAGTATTATATATGAAGTCAACCTTATGGTTAAGCTTCCCAGTTGAAATGTCTTGAAAGTGGGAAGCGTATGGAAGTGAAATTTCCTCAACCTTGTTGGAAGATCACGTTTTCCTGATTACAGTCAGCATTCAGTCGAGTCAAAGTACCGGTTGACTTTATCCCCCTTTTCCTAGGATCATGATCAACAACTATTTGGACAGCTAACTGTCGGTGAGTTTATTATCCCAAATATAATTTTCGGCGTGTTAATAAATCGGTGGGTTCCGTATTGTGGTAACTCAATTTCGGGCAGATCAAATAGGAGAGTTGATTTTCGTGGAGTCCGGTCATGGGGCCGCTAGTATTTATGCAGTACTCGCATTCAATTCACTAAACTTTTCATATCGGTAAATTTGTTTTAGAAACAAGAATGTCGGCCGCAGAATACTGTTTTGCACCGGAAGCAAGTGTGGCATTGATTTCGAGAGAGCAGACATCAATTGGTGCAACAGCAACCAGTCTGGTACAGGCACTTACTGATACATCTGCGATCGATGGTTACACTCCTCAGGTTGACATTCATTTACTGATCATACACTCATGCTGTAAACAGCCAATACGTTTAGACATCGGGGCCAGATGTGGTAGATGTACTGCGATCATCAATGGCATCTCAGGCACTGTGCACAGGTGCAATGGTACTGGCATTATTGGGCACTGCTGGATGCATTGCACTATGCATATTCTCGTCGTGGCGCAAACCTGTGAAACTTGATAACAGATTTGTGGTTGCGGTTGGTTGATAAACATCTTTACTTTATGCTCTAAGTTAGGTTGATATTGAGGAATGTTTGATACTTGGTTGTTGAACCAGGTTAATCAGTTAGGAGATTTCAACTACGTGGTGATTACCCTGTTCGATTTGTTGATTAAAATAATGAATGAAGTTATAATTATATTATTGCT
>OZ038445.1:14960763-14983263 GCA_964036265.1 Daptonema setosum
TGTTGGTATTACATTGTTAATGCTGATTACGCTGTTATACGGGGTTACGAGTACTGCTGCTTTGGTTTGGAGATACTCACTCACCAACTCACTCACTCACTCACTCACTCACTCACTCACTCACTCACTCACTCACTCACTCACTCACTCACTCACTCACTCACTCACTCACTCACTCACTCACTCACTCACTCACTCAATCATACAATCGTTCATTATTCAGTTATTTTGCACACCAGTTGAGAATGGGAGATCACTGGATGTGTTAGCCGAGCTTGACCGTAACTCGGATATGTTTAACATGCTCGATCGATGTCGCAATGGTCAGGGAGTAATGAGGGCTATGAACATGCAGGCAGATACTGATAAGGTTACCGTCATAACATAATGGTAAACCTGAACGTGTACAACTAATGTAATACGTAGTCATCATAATGTAGAACATTTAGCAATTTGTCAAGTTGCGCTCGCGCTTCCACAGTCTACAGATCGGGGACCAAATGAATGGATTGAGTGCCAACATGCCGCCCAGTTTGGTAAAGAAGATAGACGAAACAAACATGGTTGGTGAGTTAGTGAATGCGTGAGTGAATGAGTTTGTTATATTATGTAAGTAAGTGAATGATTATTTTTTTTCAGAAACTAAATATCCTTTCAATATCGAAGACAACTTTTATGACTAAAGTCGGTAGTATATTCAATGTTCAATACGCGCCAATGAACTTAACTAATTACTTTGTCGATATATCTGCCAAAGATGCTCGCCTAACCGATGCTGATTTATTCCAAAAGGTTAATGTATGTAGTTGTTGTTGTTGTTATTGTTGTTGTTGTTGTTGTTGTTGTTGTTGTTGTTGTTGTTGTTGTTGTTGTTGTTGTTGTTGTTGTTGTTGTTGTTGTTGTTGTTGTTGTTGTTGTTGTTGTTTGTTGTTGTTGTTTTTGTTGTTTATGTGTCACGTAAATACTTCAGCACGACCGAGTAGCCTCAGCATTTCACGACCTTCGCCAGTACGAGCATGCAATGCGACGGATTCAATCTAGTGTATCAAGTAGTCTTGCCCAAATGGATCAGTTAACGGTTGAGTATGGAATAAAGTTACAAAAAAACCTGGTTGACTTTACAGATTGCAAATAAAAGTTAATAGGACTCAGTTTATTTCAGACGTTTCTTGGTTCAATCAATCGCACCTTCGACAGTCTACCAGCAGTCAAGGACAACGTAACTAATGACCTGATTGATGTACAGCATCAGCTAACAAAGGTTTTCAGTGACATGCAGAGACAACTCGTTAATCAGCCCAAATGTTCACGCATGTACATGGTAAGATGCTCACTCACTCACTCACTCACTCACTCACTCACTCACTCACTCACTCACTCACTCACTCACTCACTCACTCACTCACTCACTCACTCACTCATTCATTCGTTGAACGTTCTTTTTCCACCAGTTGATAAATGTGGCCCTATTGGATGTGTGCCTCAACAAGCTCGTGCTCATCAATGTGGTTTGGTTTGTGCTGTTCCTCATTTGTGTTCTCATCTGGCCTTCATTGATCGTGATGACTTGCTACAGTTTGAAACCAGCCGACAGACGTGTCAAACCCGCTCAGCAACAACTCGACTCTGGTTAAACAAACTCACTAACTAGTTAACAAAGCATTGCCTGACGTGCTATGAATTTATGTTATCTTGTTTGTGGTTTCACGTAATTAACGGTCTGACGGTATGTAGAATGGGACATTCAACTTGACTACATTATAGCACCATCGTCACGTCGAAGTTCAGAGGAACGCTCCGATTCGGCCAAGTCAAACTCAACCAGCGAAACACGAGTGCACCAAGAAAAATACTGAATCAATCTTGCCCATGATAAGGCTTTTGTATTTGCATTATTTGATATTGCTCTAAGTTTTTTCATGACACTATACTGTGAACTATTTTCTCGATTATATTAGAATTATACATTAAAACGTACTTATGTATGTGCGTCCTGGTGACATTAAATGTGCTACTGTATGTACATACCTCGTTTCTGAGACTTTGTTCGACTGCCCATTCTGTTCCATTCAGTTGCTCTGATTATTCTCATAATTGAAAAATGTTGGTGTTATACTTTGTTGACTGCTAATCGGTGCAAATAAATATTATTTTGATGTTTCCTTCCAAGTTGTTTGTTCAGAGGCAGTATGTGAAATAAACCAGTGGTGAGTATTATCAGCAGCTTAATCATGATTTAGCAGACATCATGAACTATGTACATTTACATAAATATATATGTAAGTACACATGTATTTAGAAGTATGTATTATGTACATGTATGTAAGTACGTTCCGTGTAACCTAGTGTTTAACGGGCACTTATTCGTGCTTTGTGGGGCACAAAACGAGCCCAAACGGGCGTTATCTTAACAGCTGCACGACACGAGCGTATGTCCAAACTATACCCTGTAGCGGACGAGGCCAATATCAGAACATTTTAACATTTACTCTATGTGATTTGCCACTTACCATTTGTGCTTGACATCGAATCAGACAGCGGAAAGGATAGTTAAAAGTGAATGTGATATGAGTGGTCCGCCCTGGGGTCTCTCCCGTCTAGCCTGTCTCATTTTACGTTTGTATGGCACTGTGGTAAGTTTGGTTTATTATATTAAGTTGGCTTGAATGTACACACATACTGTACATATTGTGGGTGTTGTGCCCGCCAGACAACTCGGCTCAATCTAATTGTGGTGACCTGCTTGCTCCTACTCGCATCTCAACCTTGCAATTGGCTTGGTTAATATACTCATGTATGTACGGTACATAGGTATGTAGACTGACATCATACAGGGTGACCCAAACACGTGTCGCTTATGTACTTAGTTGGATATGCAAAGTATAACATGTTTCATTTCTAAATTAATTGTATTTTTTTCATCATAATATTGTGATGAAGCTGTTTGACCCGATCTGAAATTGATGTTTCCTGTTTGAGCAACAACATTACAACTGAGACAAATCATCACGTTCCGTAGTTCCGTGGGTTTTTTTAACGATAGCAACAAAGTGCATTTAGTAGCATTTATCCGATCCGTTAAACAATTCATTCGAACCCTCATTCTAAATTTTTGAGGAACAGTAGAAGAATTTCGCTTTCCCTGTTCAACAATACACTTTCGATTATATAGTTGAGTTATACAATACGTTTTAATGTTATACCAGGACTAAATACCTGGGCTGGGTTTTAACTAGTCGAATAAGTACAATACTATGTATGAATGTTGACATTGTATTGTATACATTGTTATGTACATGTATGTAGATATACTGGTAGTTTGTATGTTGGTCCGAGTTGCTTCCGGCTGTATCCGTGCTCGTTGGCACACTTCGTGTTGGAGGGGTGCATCCAATATACAACCAAAAACATCAATATCCTTTTTATTGCTACCTTTTTGGTTTGAGGTTCGACGATTAGTCCACGATTATAGGTTAATTCGTTAATTCTGGAAACTAAATTTGAACCAAGACCACAGATTTGGTCAAAAACACGGTCTGTTGCATCCAATGTTGTTTGTTATAGTGCAGTGAAAAATCACAGCATAATTGTACAATAATTGTTTATAGTAACACTTTAATAGTCCATGAAACATTAGGTATCATTCATGGCTGGGTAAAATCTTATAACATTCCGCATAATGGAATACGGATAGTGATCACTAACGAACGAAACGAAACGAAACGAAATTTTTGAGTTTCGTTTCGATTGATTCGAAACGAAAATTCCGTGTTTCGTTTCGTTAGCTACCGAAACGAAGAAAGTTTCGTTAAGGGTTTCGATAAGGTTTGATAAACTATTTTATTCTTACAACCGAACCTCCATAGACACATGAGACGTATAGCTCACGTTTCATAGACACTTCCACAATATAAAACATTAGTCGGTGAGTCAGCGAGTGAGTGAGTGAGTGAGTGTGAGTGAGTAAGTGAGTGAGTGAGTGAGTAAGTGAGTGAGCGAGTAAGTGAGTGAGTAAGTGAGTGAGTGAGTAAGTGAGTGAGTGAGTGAGTGAGTGAGTGAGTGAGTGAGTGAGTGAGTAAGTGAGTGAGTGAGTAAGTGAGTAAGTGAGTGAGTGAGTGAGTGAGTGAGTGAGTGAGTAAGTGAGTGAGTGAGTAAGTGAGTAAGTGAGTGAGTAAGTGAGTAAGTGAGTGAGTAAGTAAGTGAGTGAGTGAGTAAGTGAGTGAGTGAGTGAGTAAGTGAGTGAGTGAGTAAGTGAGTGAGTGAGTGAGTAAGTGAGTAAGTGAGTGAGTGAGTGAGTAAGTGAGTGAGTGAGTGAGTGAGTAAGTGAGTAAGTGAGTGAGTAAGTGAGTGAGTGAGTGAGTGAGTGAGTGAGTGAGTAAGTGAGTGAGTGAGTGAGTGAGTGAGTAAGTGAGTGAGTGAGTGAGTGAGTGAGTGAGTAAGTGAGTAAGTGAGTGAGTGAGTGAGTGAGTGAGTGAATGAGTGAGTGAGTGAGTGACTGAGTGAGTGAGTAAGTGAGTGAGTGGCAGAGTGAGTGACTGAGTGAGTAAGTGAGTGAGTAAGTGAGTGAGTGAGTAAGTGAGTGAGTAAGTGAGTGAGTAAGTGAATGGTCAGATAGGTTGTTCACAGTTACTGAAAACCCACAAATCGAATCGAAACTCTTATCGAAATTTTTCGTTTCGGTAGCAATCGAAACGAAACTCATTGAATTTCGTTTCGAGAATATCGAAACGAAGTAACATATTTCGGGAGGAAGGTTCGTTTCGGAAGTTTCGATAAGGTTCATTTCGTTAGTGATCACTAAATACGGATACTATATTTATTGCTGAATGGAGCCCTCAGCACAAAACAAAAGCTCTAAAAAATGTATTGAAAAAAATAATTATGCAATGATACTGTTAACAATGGGGCATCTGTCGTTTTGATTTTGTATGTTGAGTTGTGTGTTGTTCGTCATCATGTTAAAGCCCGTATGTTGTTTCTGCATGCAAAAATAGTGCCCAAAACATCTGATAATGAAACATCAAACAATCAGTGTTAACACGTACGTCAATCATCATCACCCCATGCAGTACAGTGTTGAACTATGGTGTCAACCGAGTTGAGTTGAGGTTAATGATGTTTCATTATCAGAAGTTTTGAGCAATAGTTTTGCTTGCAGAAACAGCAAACAAGCTTTACCACATGTCATCATAATAACATGCCAGTGCGTGTGTGTGCCATTGGCAAGTAGTTGGGTCAATCATCAGCTTTATGTACATATGGATGACGGTGCCAGTACTCATATGTGCCATATATAGAATACATACATTTGTACATCGTTTGTGCATTTGTTTCTATATATGTAATACGTAATAACTCGAATATGTATCTATATAAATATCATTATCATTTATTGTGCATGTTTCATATATGAATGGAACATGAACAAATGAGCGTGCGTACATACGTTAGTCACTACTTTTGTGTATAAAACGAATATCCCATAAGATTATACGAATCGCTTGATTGATCTGATATTCACAGTGTAATTTGCTGAGTGCATTCAAAAGTGTCCGTAAATATTTGCTTCTGGTTTCGAGCTTTTTCCTCGGTTGATCATGTGCTGACATGTAAGTATGTGTGTAAGACGACAGTACTGCACTACGAACCACGGACTACGTCCTCTCATCCAACTCACAAAACGGGCCTTCCTGTCATGACCAAATACATACACTGATTTCACTGAATTGCCACGTTTAGATGACCCGCTTGTGCCAGACCATACAGTCTTTTTCAGATTGCTATGTTGCGAGTGGTTTTGATTGAGCATCGTCATCCTCATGCAACATCATATACGTACTTTGGTCAAATACATACATGATGGCTCTTAATAATAATCAAATGTTGACATTTTGAAAGTGAATTTATATTTAAAAAAATTCGTTAAACCGTTAAGACACTTATTCGGCAAATGAAGCAACTTATCTACTAAACGTTGGAAAATCATCGCATACATGTAGCAAAAAATTATAAACACATGAATATTATCGACAAAGCGTGCGCTCTGAGTCCTTATGCATACAATGTCCTTATATTTTTTGCAACCATATCGAAGTAAGGGGATCGGTCAACTGCCGCCACTGCCAACTGCCGCCACAATTATCAAGACAACTGCCGCCAGTTTTTTTGAAATTTTCCGGCTGCAGTTGACTCACCTTAAAGTGGCGTCAGTTGTCGTATGTCAACTGCAGCCACAAAATTCTGAAATTTTCCGGCTGCAGTTGTCTCGCAAAAAGTGGCGTCAGTTTCCATAGGACAACTGACGCCAAGTTTCAAACGGATCCAACCAAGGAATAAAAGAAGAATGATTCATGTAATCAATGAATAATGATTCATGCAATCAATGATAAGGTGGCAGACGAGTTCTTTCGAAGTTTTACCATTCTCTTTGAAGTATTACTGTTCGTTAACCCCCGATAATCTATCGTAAGGCTGGCTTGTCCGAGCAGAGCGAGGACAAGCCCGATAGCACCGCGCGGAGCGCGGAGGTTGGATCCGTTCGAAACTTGGCGTCAGTTGTCCTATGGAAACTGACGTCATTTTCAGCGAGACAACTGCAGCCAGAAAATTCCACAATTTAGTGGCTGCAGTTGACATACGACAACTGACGCCACTTTTGGGTGAGTCAACTGCAGCCAAAAAATTTTGGAATTAGTGGCTGCAGTTGACTCGAAAATAGTGGCGGCAGTTGGCAGTGGCGGCAGTTGACACACAATCTCGAAGTAATGTTCGTCTACGTAATGGCACATGCAACCACTCGCATGGGACACACACATTCCATCACCAAACATTCAATTGTGCCATCCTAAACCACAAGTAGGCATCTATGGATCGAACCATTTCATTGCCTGATTCATCAAGATGTGTCATTGTTTGACGAGAATTCACATTTTGGTCCAGTGTTCTTTTGCACACATTTGTTCGCGTTGTATCCAAACGGTAACCTGGTTTTCAACTAAAATGTCTTAGCTGACTAACGATTCAAATTCAGCTCATAGTTACGGCATCGCAGGTTCAGTCTATAAACTCATTAAACAAGCTGAAAGTTGTTGCGAAGCTTCCAAATCAGATTATTTAGTTCACAACCTCTCAGCTCTATCAAATTTCCGACTCAAATGGAATATGAAAATATCCAATCCGATTAATTGACTGTCACAAAAAACTTTATCCTATGAAAAGTTAGATATCAATCTAAAAATCTGTTGTGCATCATCGTATGTAAGTTCGTTACTCAAATTGACTAAATGGAGAATCTTACAGTAGTTCTCTTTTCAATCCGCTCGCTACTATACTGTATGTACGCCTTCATCTCACTGCTAAATCAGATTTTCAAATGGCACATAGAAAGAGCAACATCTGACTGTGTCGGGTGAAAAGAGCAGTCTTACGTCTATTGCCTCTCATTATGGTACTATGATGGTATTATGATCACACCTACCACCATAACTTGTTTATCTCATAATTAAGAACGAACCCGACGTGTATTCCTCCTCATTATTGTTTTGTAATCACACCTATTTATACCACCAACAACGCATATTTCTTTCTCATTGTGGTATGTATCATGATCACACCTACATACATACCATGGACGTGTTTATGGTATGTATGATCACAACAATCACCACAGACAAAGTGTTGTGTTTTCCAAGATACAACTTTGCATAAAAGCCCTAGAAGGCACTATAAACCAAAATGGTGTATTTTATTAGTTGTTACGTACACGCCATTGCTTCAGTGCGAAAATATATGCAATCTGCTGGTTGGTTGGCATTTGTGCAGCGGATTCGCCAATTTACTGAATACAGGGTGTTTTGAACAGATAAAATGAAGATGCATCTTGGTAACATGTAAGTGACATCTAACCTCTGAAACTCATCCATACCATCAATAGTTAATCAGGGTGGCCGATTTCTCATCCACTATCGGCTATAGTCAACGAATTGCCGTATAATAACATCATCTAAAGCCAGGCAATGCGCAGAGCTTGACCTCATCCATTTCATACTGTCACTGATTCACCTACGCTCTGTTTTGCAGTTGGCTACTGTCATGTTTTAGCCAGCATTGTTGATACTGTTATGTTCTAGCCAGCATTGTTGATACTGTTATGTTCTAGCCAGCATTGTTGATACTGTTATGTTCTAGCTATACCATCATGCTCATTTTCTCTGCTATTTGGCCCCGCATTTTCAGTAACATGTGTTTGTAAGGTTAAGCTAGTTAAACAGAATAAATATATCTGTAACAACTGAAACTATGTTATGTAGTTGTTTGTTATTTAGTTAATTGAATGTGTCATGCTTGTGTAAAGTCCATGCCCGTATCATGGCACAATACCGTCACAAATTCACTTGAATCGCCGCTAATTGAATGGTCAAATCAAGACTCAGTCCAGAAGATCGGATGACGTTTATTTGGAAAGCCACTAGCGGACGAGTTAACCTTACAAACCGGGTAGAATTTCTATAAAGAGGGCTGAATCGGTAAATTTGAGACCACTTGAATTTTAGAAAAAAATATATTTTTTGTAACGGCCAAGAGGTGGTTGACCGTCCTACTCGTCCGCTGTTGTGTCAAGCTGCTGCTAAATCATCAGGGTGCGAACAAAGATAGCTCGAAATAAATGTGACACAAATTCTCAGCAAATGCAACTTATTTAACCTGGTAAAATAGTGAGATAATGTTGTACTGCTGCAAGAATGAATACTGGCATTGAAGCGAGCGTTATGATTTGGCATTTGAATACACACATTTAACGAGTAGTTGGATAGAGTTGTGTCGCTAGCTAATGACTGCAACACTGCGGCCATCCACATTATTCATTTTGCAGCTTTTTGGTTGTGGTTAAATTAAATTGAAATGTATTTGGGTGTCATAGAGTGGCATCTGAATTATGTGCCGAGATAAAATGGAGCAGGTAAAAAAGAACGCGCTGTTTAACTGCATCAATTTCGCTTAACATTGCTTAGTTTGATTATAAATAATCATTAAAATTGATAGTTAAAACGTGGACCAGATCACGTTCGCCAGCAGTTTTTTCATATTTTTTCAAACAAACATCGCTTCAAAGAACCAAACAAAAATATGGATGCTGCCATTATAGCCCAAACAAAAACAATAGAGGAACATTGATCTGGACATCAGCCAAAACCTGTGTTGTTGAGAGTAAATAAGTACACTGTATGTACAGTTTTGTATGTACGGGTCGGGCTTTGACATTTCCGCTGTGTTTTTATAGGTGAGCGCATGCAACTAAGTTTCGTTATTCTTCATGTTTTCACCACGGCTCTGTTTCAAAGTTATGCCACGAATGACAACAAATATAATTCAGCCAATGTGTTACATACAGTATGTATGGAAGGCAGGTACATGTATGTACATTTGTATATGTATACCGACTGTATGTACGTACATACATACATGACCGAGTGCGTGCAATAGAGTAGATAAGACGAGTGTCGTCATGTAACTAATTCATGATCACTGTTGGTTGTGTGCCATCAATCTGTGCCTGCCTGACCACGGCGTCTTACTTCCTGGCTACATCGCATTCCATTTCACACTATCACACAAGTGATTCTCCTCTTTCCCATGCTGCATGCCACCATTTCAATTGAATTAAAGTCAATTAGACGATGGTTTGAGATGCTCTGGCTCTGATGGAGTACGCCAAAAAGATGCCTATAGACAAAGTTGGTGGTGACACTGCGCACTTTATCATAGATTTAGGGTTGGTGTATTGGTGTATGTAGTTGATGTGATGAATATACATACGTAGCATCAGGTTCCGCCGAATTGTGTATGTACATGGTATGTACTACATAGATGGTGTTTTCATATCTATTGGTCGTGTATTTATGTGTGTGCTTGTGCTCGTTAAGATGGTCGCTATCGGGCGGGCTAATCCCGTTGGGACCAGCCTCCGAGCTCTGATTGTGTTCCTGCAAAAGTACCGCGACACGAAGGCACATCAAAAATGTTATGCTCCCTGGACGGAGGCTGATAAAAAGCCAGAACAGCAGTGAATTCACTTGCGCTGTCTATTTTAGGGTAGCGGTATTGGTGGTGTTTATATGAACCATATTGAGAGCGAGCGTCAATATTTGACGGTTGGGCAAATTGGGTTGCTGCAGTCGGTGTCGGCGGCTCATTACTTTTTGCTGGCTTGCCCCCGTCCGATTCGGTATGTATGATTTACAGACATTGATTGCGTTGGGTATTGTTGGATAGGTGTACATACATTGATTGCATTTGGTATTGTTGGATAGGTGTACAGACATTGATTGCATTGGGTATTGTTGGATAGGTGTACAGACATTGATTGCATTTGGTATTGTTGGATAGGTGTACAGACATTGATTGCATTTGGTATTGTTGGATAGGTGTACATACATTGATTGCATTAGGTATTGTTGGATAGGTGTACAGACATTGATTGAGTTGGGTATTGTTGGATAGGTGTACAGACATTGATTGCGTTGGGTATTGTTGGATAGGTGTACAGACATTGATTGCATTGGGTATTGTTGGATAGGTGTACAGACATTGATTGCGTTGGGTATTGTTGGATAGGTGTACAGACATTGATTGCATTTCGTATTGTTGGATAGGTGTACAGACATTGATTGCATTTGGTATTGTTGGATAGGTGTACAGACATTGATTGCATTGGGTATTGTTGGATAGGTGTACAGACATTGATTGCATTTGGTATTGTTGGATAGGTGTACAGACATTGATTGCATTTCGTATTGTTGGATAGGTGTACAGACATTGATTGTATTTGGTATTGTTGGATAGGTGTACAGACATTGATTGCATTGGGTATTGTTGGATAGGTGTACAGACATTGATTGCATTTGGTATTGTTGGATAGGTGTACAGACATTGATTGCATTTGGTATTGTTGGATAGGTGTACAGACATTGATTGCATTGGGTATTGTTGGATAGGTGTACAGACATTGATTGCATTGGGTATTGTTGGATAGGTGTACAGACATTGATTGCATTGGGTATTGTTGGATAGGTGTACAGACATTGATTGCGTTGGGTATTGTTGGATAGGTGTACAGACATTGATTGCGTTGGGTATTGTTGGATAGGTGTACAGACATTGATTGCATTTGGTATTGTTGGATAGGTGTACAGACATTGATTGCATTTGGTATTGTTGGATAGGTGTACAGACATTGATTGCATTTCGTATTGTTGGATAGGTGTACAGACATTGATTGCATTTGGTATTGTTGAATAGGTGTACAGAAATTGATTGCATTTGGTATTGTTGGGTAGGTGTACAGACATTGATTGCATTTGGTATTGTTGGATAGGTGTACAGACATTGATTGCATTTGGTATTGTTGGATAGGTGTACAGACATTGATTGCATTTGGTATTGTTGGATAGGTGTACAGACATTGATTGCATTTGGTATTGTTGGGTAGGTGTACAGACATTGATTGCATTGGGTATTGTTGAATAGGTGTACAGACATTTATTGCGTTGGGTATTGTTGAATCTGTGGAAAAGATCTATTTGCATGGTTTACAACTTACTATTTCTATGTCAACTTGACCCTACCTTTTATGCACTAATTATCTAGTTTATGCAATACTATTATGAAATGTTGCTTCTTCGGGCCTTCACAGTCTTCGGTATACTTTCTTATACTCGTGTTAATCCCATTACTTACCTCTTTATAAACTTAATGCCGGATGCACGCATGGGCGCTTTCTTCTGGTACAGTCTGACCGACAGCCAGTCTCTCAAAACGGAACAATGTGAGCTATGTTTTATCATGTCTGGTGACTTTATGGGATTGTATTGAACAAATCTGGCTCCAATCATTGCGAAAACTGTATCAACATATCTCTCGTACATGTGCCTTTGCCTAGTGCAATCCATTACCATACATTACATTAAAGTTCAGTACATTACAAAAATTACAGTTCCTTTCAGTTCAGTACAATACATTAAGTTCAGTACAGTACAGTACAATCCAGTACACCACATTACAGTTCAGTTCGGTAGAGTAAAAAAGTGCCAGTTCAGTATATTAGAGTACAGTACAGTACACTACATTATAGTCTAGCATATTACAGTCCAATCCAGTAAAGT
The DNA here is from genome assembly GCA_964036265.1 of Daptonema setosum. Classification (NCBI taxonomy): domain Eukaryota; kingdom Metazoa; phylum Nematoda; class Chromadorea; order Monhysterida; family Xyalidae; genus Daptonema; species Daptonema setosum. The sequence continues at coordinate 14,972,925 of OZ038445.1, forward strand.
GCATTACAGTTAACTACAGTACAGTACAGTACAGTTGAGTACACTACATTACAGTCCAGCATATTACAGTCCATTCCAGTACAGTGCATTACAGTTCAGTACAGTGCATTACAGTTGAGTACACTACATTACAGTCCAGCATATTACAGTCCATTCCAGTACAGTGCATTACAGTTCAGTACAGTGCATTACAGTTGAGTACACTACATTACAGTCCAGTACAGTACATTACAGTTCAGTACAACGCAGCATAATATTTGAATGCGACGGCGGTGGTGGCATCGTTTTGTTAAGCAAACAAGCGCATGGAATATATACGATGAACCGAAGCGCACCTTTGGTATATAAGACTGTGCGGCGTGAACTGCGGATGGGCAGTGCTTTTTAATAGGGTTCATCATTGGATAAGGGCAATGCTTTAATAGATACCTGTATGATAATGGAGGGCGAAGGTATGTGTCAATAGGACATGGCACTAGCGGACGAGAATGGGTGTGGAAAATCCCCCCCTCTTTGGCGTTTTCGAAAAGTAATTTTTTCCCTAGTGTGTAGGTAAACTTGCCGATTCCCCCTCTTTTACTAAAATCCACTCCGTTTGGAAGGCAACTCGTCCGCCAGTGGCACATGGTCATATTCCAGTATGTATTTGATATGTAGACTTGGCCGAAAGTAGACCATTTTACCTACACCTTACGGAACAAACTCTACTTCTCGAAACCGCCAAAGAGGGGGTGATTGCTGTTTTGCCTGGTGTTCTCGTCCGCTAGTGTGGCACACCAACCAACCAACAACCACAACACGTTCTGTCCACAAACACACACGGCCACCAGCTCCAGTTCATTATTTCCACTTTGCACGCCAGCGTGAAGCGCCCCGGCTTTTCTGCCATGTTACTCGCTGCTGGACATGTTCATTCGGGTGAAGATGTGATTTGCTGGCTCATATTCAACCTGTGAACGTGTAACTGTTGCGTCACTACATCATTGTAAGCAATATTCAAATCAAGTCGTCAATTCAGGAGAATTTAATCCGGGTTGGGGCCATCATCAATATTATTCTGTAGTCATTCAGGTTGAACTTTTTTTTGCCGTCGAACTATATATATGATGAGATAATTGAAGAAGCACTGCCCATTCAATGTTTGGTTTTCTGGAGTGTTTTTTGTGTGCACCTTGCGTACCTGCAACTCATCGTCAATGGCATCAAATCGTGATACTCATGCAATCGATCGTTTTTATGCTTTTCTAAGACGCCTGGTGTGGTGAGAAAAATGTGAATAGACGAAAAGATTCATACTAAATAAACGACAAGGATAACTGGTATGTAGTAGTAAGCACTGCTCCGGCCGGATGACACCCCAACAATGCATGCACATACAGTACTTGTACTCATGTAGTCACTCTATTCATCAGTGCATCATCCACAACTTCGATATGTGTTATTACTACCACAAGTTTATGGTTATCAGTTTTCGGCCGACAACGTTCAGTACAACATTACCATTTTAGGTCATATAATCATTACCATTTAGTTAAGAATGGGAGATTGTATGTAAAATGTATAATCATAGCCGGCTCACGCCGCATAAGTCTCTTCATGTCTTCGGCTCAAACCATCGGAAAATTCTTTCCAATAATTATTTTTCATTCTACTACGTATGTACATTAATTGATTTAATTCACTCACCAGTATCGTATGTCAAGATAAACATAATTAGGAACCCATTAAGTTTCCTCAAACAAAAATAAGTAAGAATTGGTTATCGTGAGAACACACGTACTGCGCTCACATATGGGATTGTGCTCTACATATTCATTACATATTCCCATTATTATTCTAGAAATGCGTACATGTGATACGTATTCAAAACATGACAATCCTTAATCTATAAGTGTTTGAAACATCGTCGTATTGAAAAAAAAAACTTTTGAAGACATTGGTAGAATGTTGTGACATTGTTTTGAAAAAAACATTGATGGATGTGAATGAAATCGGTTCTTCTGTAAGGTTATCCAGCTTAGTTTTCAGAACATGAATCTTTTCGACTGCGTTGTGAAAAATCTGACGCTCATTGAATATAACATATTGAACCATGCAGTTTTGTTTTGCTCCTTGTTTTGCGTTTGTCTACATAACATTCAATAGCACTATTGCTAAATTAATGGAGTTTATAGTCATTAGAACTAATATTAATTCCGAGATCTGTTTTTATTAGTTTATATTAATATTAATCAAACTTATCCAATCATGCATTCCTAATTGGATTACAACTGGTATATTGGTTGCGATAAAGCCCCAATGGGCTAATAATAACAAGTTGGCTCACAAAAAAACATTGGTGTTCACGTGCGCTGTGCTAAAACTATGACATTTAATTGGACATCATTTTATTAGAATAACTATTTAACTTCAATCACGTCAATTCATTCGTTTATTTCATTTTAAGATTCTATAACTTTTCTATAACCTTGAACTGTTGAAAAAAATAGGTTTGAGCCACCCAAATGACGCCTATACACACATTGTATAAACGAATGTATTAGTATAGTGGGATTGGTGATGGTTTAATCATGTGCCATCGTATGCCAATGACATGATGGCAGCGTTATCTGGTGCTGGTGCCTGTATGTACACGCAAAACGTGTCCGCTCCTACTCACACAGCTATACATGCGATGCTATGTTCTACTTCATTATTATTCATTTAAAATAATAGTTATAATTTTTTAAATTTGATTTGAGTTGGTTAAATTAGTATTCCGGATACTTTCATAATAATGAGTGTTAACAAAGTGTTTATTGTACAATTTGTCTGGTTGACCTACCAGCTGCTCTGTGTGTTGGTATACGTACGGTTGTAGCACCCACCACTATAACCTGTCCGTTTATGAATTGATTGTCATTAAGGTGTTATTGATAGCCGTACTGCTAACTTCATATAATGTAGTAAGATAAAATAGCTTTATCAAAGGTTCTAGAGAGCTACCATGAGCAACAATTATTAGATTTTCTTTTTATTTCCATGTTCACAGACTTTTCATGTCGTGTTTATCAGTTATTTATATACTTTTATAATGTTAATTAGGCTCTTGATACATGCAATAGTTGTTTGTGTGTTGTACTTGTAACACATGCGCATATGCATGCTGTATGTATGTACATACCAGTACCAGCAGCAGATATGCCCGCACGACATTAAAAAATTAAATATAGTTGGTTCCTGAATGATGTACATACATGTATCTTTTTATATATGTCCATTTACATGCGTACATTTCTAAACGTATGTACATATGTATGTAAATAGGTCATAATAAACTCCGTTTTGCATGTTGAAAAGTGCCTAAATATTCGACCATGAATGGGCCATTACATCCGGTGTGGATGCATATTTTGATAGTCCCATTGTGAACTGACTGTTGCGAATTCTTTTGGATGGATCATTATTTTTATTTTCCATTCTATTTTTATGTATTCGGTTACTTATTTTGTTGTATAAAATTACTTGCTGTGTTGAACCGTTGCAAACAGTCCGAATAGCGCAGTTTATTCAAGTGAAAACAGTACTTTGTTGGTTGATAATAATGAGTGGTTGCCATCACCAAAAACAATACATTTATGTATGTATGTACATATGTATTATATGTATGTATGTTTGTATGTATGTACATATGTATATATGTATAAATGCATGTATGTATATATGTACATGCAAATCAGTCTTACTGAACTGTGAATGTCTGATGGCGCAACAGCAAGTTTCTTATGTATTCGAGACAGGGACACTCGATTTGAAGGACGCTGGCTTTCGTTGTGCCCTATACAGTGCACATACAATATGTACATACATACAACATACATATTGGTTGTATGTATACAGTAAGTAATGGCACATCTAAACAAACATCCCAATATCACAACATCCAAGTACACGAACCGTACAAACATGTCATTATTTGCCCCAACTGTACATTGTGTCGCATTATCTAACTATTCTAATATGTCCATGTGTAATTACCATTTTTAATCTTGGTTGGCCAGCGCAGCCTGACCCGATTGTGCCGACCATGTTATGGACGGCAACAGATATCTATCTGACTGACTGCACATGCTCATGCACTTACATACATCCATTCATTCATACATACATTCATACATACATCTATACATACAAACAAACATACATACAAACATACATACATATGTAAATACATAGCCAACAAAACTACATAGGTGTGTATCATCTTGCTCGTATTCAAGTTTTGAAGCACATGGAAATCGTATCGACAGCTACATATATGTTTTACTCTGTGTAACTACAATTACTAACCGCTGTCGTGTAGTTCAGGTCAACAACATCTTTTTTGTGACACAATTCGTTTTTCGGCGAACTGGAAATGAATTACACGGGAAGAAAGTTACAGAAAGTTATGGGCATGAAAAAATTGTTTTTTTCAGTTGTTATGCCATAATAGCAAAGTAGGATACCAAGTCACAATAGTGAAATAACGGTCAAGAAAAGATAGAGGTAGTCAGACGGTTTATCAGTTTGACGGAACAGCTCAAGTTGTGAAGTATCAAAAGGTGAAACCTTTTTATTGGCGCACTCTGAATGTAAGTAGGAAAAAAGGTTTGCATGTTTGAACTACACGTATGTAGATATGTATGCAGTTCTGTATAAAACGTGTTCAATGATTGTTAATTTGAACCTGCAAGTACGACCCATACCGGAGTCAATCAATGTGTTTATATGTTTTTGCAGTGTGCTATGTTTATATGGTGCTGTGCTAAGAATGCCCATGGCGTTATATTCGGCGTCATTACAAAGCCGAGGCGCACACGAACCAAGTTTTGGCGGAAATGGTATGCGACCAGCAGCGCCAGTTGGGTGGTCAGTGCGACCCGTCAGACGTTTCAGGTACATATATACATCCATGTACATACATACTGTACATGTGCACACGACTATATGGTTCCACCATGCAACCATTCTTGTACAAATCTTACAAAGTCTTGTTCAACAACGTCAACTTTGAGTACCTGAAGACTTCTGAAGATATCTATATATTGTTCATCACTGCATCATCATATTGCTACTGTTAATTTTTCACATATTCATAGAAATCTCATTTTATTCGTTAATCGGCGAATTTGCAGACTCCCATTAAAAAGCATTGTCACAACATTTACGCCAATAACACTTTGTCATTGATTCAATTCAATCATTTCTTAAGTTGCAATGTTTAATTTTCATTGTTTAAATTCATAGTTTTAATGGTTTTCCAAATCTTTATTATGTAATGTATACAATGACTCTGACATAAAAAACATAAATGCGTCAAAAATGTCAAGAACCAACGTGTATTGTTACGGCAAACTTATATTTATGTTGGACGGTATTTATGCTGAGCCTTTATCCAAGCCACTTTAACATATTTGCACTTTATTTACACTTTTGCATATTTCTAAACCTAACCTGATCCCTCCACTCAATGGATAACATGTTTTCATATATACCGTTTAGTTGAGGTGTTTGTATAATTTCAGAGTGGTGTATCTCATGTAACCAACAATGACATCAATGATGATCAGATGAACACGTCAGGGTCATGTAACCGAGTACAGTCTGACATTGGCTGACGATACATGCCCGATGATTGGAACGATATGCTCAACGCCCAAACAGGTTCGCTTCATTCCACACTGTGGAAAAACACAACATATTTATTTCCAAATAAATTATGAATAGTAATCAAAGTCTAAATGGTTTGCACTAAATTGTTACTGGTTTTAGGTCCGCAACGTGTATGCGATGAATGAGCCTGACCGTTCACCATTGTCACCATTGCAACCATTGCTCCCATTGCTCGCATTATCGGATTATCCCATCACCATTGCTAACTGGCTGCATTACCGGCCAACAATACGGCACGCTGATTGGCCAGCCGGTCGTCGGCGATTATGGACAGTGAGAATCGGATAATTCTGAATGTCGGCGGCATCAGACACGAAACGTACCAGCACGTACTCAAGAAGATACCAGCCACAAGACTGTCGAGGTTGACGCCCAATCTGGCCAACTACGACCCCGTACTTAACGAGTACTTCTTCGATCGACACCCGGGCGTCTTTGCCCAGATACTCAACTACTATCGCACTGGTTGGTTTATATAACCAAAATACTTTTTATATTGCATCGGTTGGTCAATTTTATCATGACACTCAATCACTGTACTATCGGTTGGTTAACAATATTTTTCGCAATGTTATTTTCGAGTCTCAGACAACCTGGCTTGGTCAAACTTTTGACCACATCAGAAATTGCGATGGTATTTGTAAGACTTTTATAACGGTGCAGGTAAACTACACTACCCAACGAACGTGTGTGGTCCGTTGTTTGAAGAAGAGCTCGAATTCTGGGGTCTGGACGCGAACCAGGTGGAGCCGTGCTGTTGGATGACATATACCCAGCACAGGTACGTTCATCTTTTCATTTACGTTTAATTCTGTTATCTGGTTATTTGGTGAGATGACTATCGGGGGAGTTGTTCCCAATCTTATTTATTAGGATAGTTATTATTATTTTAAGTGACCCTCAGGTTTCGAACTTCGGGGCACCAGTCCGAGGCTGGTACCCACGGCACTATGCTAGACCGACCATATTGATCAACCTTTTCTGCAGCCAGAATTTTGGGTGGTTCAACTTTCAAGCGTTTATGTCACCAGTCATGTAAAAGAATACCACTAATGTGAGAAAGCTAAGCATGGAAATTTATACCCTGAATTTTTGTTTGAAAATAAGTCCAGAATATGAAGGAAAAAGGCGTTTGGCTTTGTGTGTTCTGTGAGCGATAAGACCCCGAGTGCTCGACCGACCGGCTTATCCGGCTGCTCCAACCGGTAAAACTTGGGGCGTTGGTTCCATGAAAAATGGATGCGCCAATGCAAACAAGCCGATGTGGCACTGGGTGGATGGGGTGTTCTGTAAACATAGATGCAGGCAATATGATATGCCAAGTATAGGAGTTATTATGTACATTAAGGGGGACAGCAACCAACTTACTGTATAGTCGTATGCGATAAATAATATGAAACATGGGATATGATAAGCTTATGAGTTGAAAATAGTGGGAAAAGTCAGTTACGATTTGATATGGTTATGGAATAAAAAATTATGTTAAACATGAATGCAGGCAATATGATATGCCAAGTATAGGAGTTGTTATGTACATTAAGGGAGACAGCAACCAACTTATAGTCTTATGTGGAAAAATAATATGAAACATGGGATATGATAAGCTTATGAGTTGAAAATAGTGGGAAAAGTCAGTTAGGATTTGATATGGTTATGGAATGAAAAATAATGTGAAACATGGGATCTGAGATAGTTATGAAATAGAAAACAATGTGAAATTTAGGTTCCGATATGGTTATGGAATGTGAATAACGAGCGCACTAAAGTTGTTTCAATGAATGTATCAAATACTCTCAAGTTTCTCATTCAGATTAGCTATCACAATTGCATTGCCTCACTACGCATCAGTAACACTTATATAATTGTTCAGGGACACCCAAGAAACATTAGCAGTTATCGAGTCACTCGATATCGACAGCGAACAGCCAACCGAAGAAGAGGTGGCCAAGAAGTTTGGCTGGGAGGACGACTACTATTCGGGCAATCTCAACTGGTGGCAGCGCACTAAACCCAAACTCTGGTCGTTGTTTGATGAACCATTTAGCAGCACCTGCGCCCGGGTTCGTTATTACGCTGTATACAATACGAACTGACTGAGTGACTGACTGAGTACATGAGTGAGTTGGTGAGAGGGTGGATTAGTGAGTGAGTGGGATATTGAGTGAGTGAGTGAGTGAGTGAGTGAGTGAGTGAGTGAGTGAGTGAGTGAGTGAGTGAGTGAGTGAGTGAGTGAGTGAGTGAGTGAGTGAGTGAGTGAGTGAGTGAGTGAGTGAGTGAGTGAGTGAGTGAGTGAGTGAGTGAGAGATTCAGTGAGTGAATATATTTTTGTAAAAATTCCTATAAGCAATTTGTCGCAATAAGCGTCAGAAAAACCAGAAAGCGATGCATTCATTAATTCAGAAGTGGTATGTGGAACCAACATCTATTGATGAAAAATGGATTCTGCAAATAATATGCAATACAGACTAATTGTTTGATAGGTCATCGCCGCGGTTTCCGTTTTCTTTGTGATCGTGTCCATCACATCGTTCTGCCTTAAAACGCACCCTCCTTTGAGAATACCGGTTTTGAGGATTGCCGAGCACTACAACATGACTTCGTTCAACGTGTCATTGCTGCCAAATAACCATCGGTACGCAAACTGGTCAAACTTATCACTATTTTCATTTTAATGTATAACATTTAGTGATGCTTGAAAATCAAACACTAGAACATAGAAACAACCTAATATGAACAATTATGTATTTTGACAACCAGTGTTTGAGTTTCAGTGACCCCTACGCAATGTATGGTCTGGGTTCGATACCCATCTACAAGGTGCGTACCCGGGCCCATGAGGCTTTCTTTTACGTTGAGCTGGTCTGCAACGTGTGGTTTGCATTTGAGCTGGTCACTCGTTTCATCCTGTGCCCCAACAAGCTGCTCTTCGTTCGAGGTCCCATCAATATCATTGATTTTGTGGCCACCCTGTCATTCTATGTCGATTGGACACTCGAAAAATTTGTGGACGACGACGACCAAAACAATAATCGAGATTCCATAGAGTTCTTCAGTATAATCAGGATAATGCGACTGCTCAAACTCACACATCATTCGTCCGGTCTCAAGATACTTATTCAGACCTTTAAAGCATCTGCACAGGAGCTCATTCTACTCGTGTTCTTTGTGGCGCTCGGTTGGTTCACTCTCCCGCTAGCTCACTCATTCACTCACTCACTCACTCACTCACTCACTCACTCACTCACTCACTCACTCACTCACTCACTCACTCACTCACTCACTCACTCACTCACTCACTCACTCACTCACTCACTCACTCACTCACTCACTCACTCACTCACTCACTCACTCACTCACTCACTCACTCACTCACTCACTCACTCACTCACTCACTCACTCACTCACTCACTCACACACTCACTCACTCTCTCACTCACTCACTCACTCACTCACTCACTCACTCACTCACTCACTCACTCACTCACTCACTCACTCACTCACTCACTCACTCACTCACTCACTCACTCACTCACTCACTCACTCACTCACTCACTCACTCACTCACTCACTCACTCACTCACTCACTCACTCACTCACTCACTCACTCACTCACTCACTCACTCACTCACTCACTCACTCACTCACTCACTTAATCACTCACTCACTCATTCACTCGCTCACAGGTATCGTCATCTTCGCTGCCCTGGTGTATTATGCGGAACGGGTGCAAGACAACCCACATAACGATTTTGAGTCGATACCGATCGGGCTATGGTGGGCGATCATCACGATGTGTACGATAGGGTTCGGTGACATGGTACCGAAGACGTACCTGGGTATGATCGTCGGTTCGATGTGTGCGTTGATGGGTGTACTTACGATCGCCCTGCCCGTGCCCGTCATCGTGTCTAACTTTACCATGTTCTACTCGCACTCACAGGCCCGTGCCAAATTGCCAAAACGCAGACGTAGGGTGTTGCAGGTTCGTTCACAGCTCAGTTACACATTGAAAACAGAACATGGAATTAGTGTGCTTCAGGTGGTGGCAGCGGTTAGCTATTTATCTGGCATCATGTAAACTTCATATATTGTACTTATATTCAAACGTCGTATTGAAATTAGAAAAGTAAAGTACTGCATGCGCTCGAGTGTTGTCGGAATGCTCAAGTAAGTGATACATGTTCTGCAAATGTCACTAAAATAAATGACATCATCATTTGTTTATCTCATGAACATGTTTCAAAGTAAATGAATTTCAGTTATGAGAACCGGCAGACCGGCAGACCAAAATGGTTAAGTTTGTAACATTCGGTCATCGTGTAGAAAAATATCGTTTTTAAGCAAAACTAATGTAGTTTACATCGTGATCCGGGTTAAATCATCCACAACTGATATTGTTCAATTAATTATAATAGAGGTACTGTAGCAGCACGTACGTCTGTATCGTAACCAGAGTTATGTAACCAACGATTGGGAAATTTACGCGTTGCTATGACAAAACAAATATTTTCCTTCAGACCAATAAACGTAAATTTAACAGTCGAAAAGAGCGTGAATGAGTAGTTGAACAGAAGGTAATGTTTCAGCCTCACGAGATAGTGGGTGGTGGTGCTGCAGTGAACTCGGTGCCTCGTGGCAACAAGCG
>OZ038445.1:14988263-15008215 GCA_964036265.1 Daptonema setosum
TTACTGCGTGAATTGGTTGACACGGCACTACTTGCTGTTGTGTCTGAGTCGTCGTCACTGCGTCCAGTAATGTTGTTATCAGTGGTTGGTGGATGCTGGTGCCGTCGTTGGGTCGTCCTATTCCGACTATCGGGTGTCGATTTTGACCGGCTTTTATACGATGACCCACGTAAAAAATCCTCATTTACGTAGCGCTCTCGGCGACCATTTATTTTAGAGACATGGGTGTCGTCGTCCGATGAAGATGACCGGCGATAATGGTACTGGTCTTGATGTCGGTACTCTTGTTGTTGTTGTTGTTGTTGTTGTTGTTGTTGTTGTTTGTGGTGGTGATAGAGTTGTTGCTCTTGCTGACGATGCTGGTTTCGCTTGTATGAGTGCGACTCCATCGATTGACTATCAGTCTCACCGTTGCTAAACACTGACACTTTCGTTCTGATGCTCGGTAATTGATTCCAAGATTTCTCGGAGTCCGGGGATTTGATTTTCATAGGATCACTATTTGATTCGATGGAATGTGACCTGTCATTTCTGAGCTGTTTCTTTGCCTGGATCAGTTGGTCGGGATGTGGCTTGACAATCCTCACTGGCTCACCCAGAGACTGCGATCGCATATCCTGGTTCAAGTGGTGCTCCCCCGATTGTTTCGTCGTTCGTTGGTGGATGCGTGAGCGTTCATGAACATTGTTTGAAGCTGTGTATGCTTGAATTGATTCAGTGTCACGGCAAGTGCTGTCACGCAGGTCGAATCGACGAGTAGTCGAATTGTGTTTATTGAACGACGAGTTATTGTTTGATGCAGATATGTAGTTAGTGCCATTGACAGACCGATGCATGCTGAGTCGGGGCAATGCTACCGGACGGGCTGCAACAGAGGAACACAGGCATAGACCACATTCACGGACAGACAACACACTCATTTGCTTACCGTGAACATTGCCAGTTCTAATAAATATTGCTAGTGTGAAGAAGACTGATTGATACAAGAACTGACTGTCCAAGATAAACAGTGTGTGTAACGATGGGTGCATAACTAAACGACAGGTGGAAACGGTCGACACAATCTGATAAGAATAATGATCATAGCTATTAGATACCAAGTGCATGCGTGATAAAGGTTCAGGTTCTTTGATTCATTGAACATTTATGATTCATTGAAACGTATGATCTACCAATATTGATTGGTTAAATGAGCACTTTGTTAGCTATGTAAATGTTTATTGGAAAACAAAAAATCAAATTAAAACAAGAGGTAATGCAAGACGATAAATAAATAAAGTGGAAGAACATGTATAAATTTGTATACTTACTGGATGAGTGCTTGTCGTCGAACTGTTCTTGGCCATTTTCGTGTACTTCAACGTGAATTTCGGTCTGCTGGACATCCTCTTCTTTGCCATCGATAAGAGCATCCAGACTCTCGGATGCCCGTTGGATTATGATCTCTGGGGCAGCTTGTTCTGGTTCATCGCCATTCAGAACAGTGTCCAGTTCCTGCAGAACAGCTTTATGTGCTTCGTGCTTCTCGTCGTGATGGTGATGGTCGTGGTGATGCTGGTGATCGTGCTCGTGGGCACCAGATTTGTCACCGTTGTGGTGATCATCATGTTCATGTTTATGGTGATGTTCCTCATGGCTGTGATGATGTTCGCCTTTGACGTGGTGTTCCTCATGATGATGATGGTGGTGATGCTCATGTTTCTCTCCATGAGTATGGGTATGATCTTCACCAGCTTCGTGATGGCGATGCTCATGGTCGTGATGTTCGTGATGTTTGTGGTGTTCGTGGTGTTCGTTGTGTTCGTGGTGATGGTCTTGGTCTGAAAAAATATACGATTTTGAAGAGTTTTGTTTGGTATAAATTTTATTCTTCAAATCTTCATTTCTTGGAATCGAAGACTATTCGTCGTTTGACAGATATTAAACAAACGTTTATTTTGTCGATGAGCTGGTTGGGGAGGCTGTGGCGTAGCTGCTGGTGTCACAGACTCAGACTGATCACTGGTTGAGTGACGTTCAAAGTGGTTGATCGCCTGTGCTACAGCGAAGTTAGTGTCGTCGTCGTTGTTGACATGCTGCTACAATATGAATACGTATTTTATTGGGAGTGAGAGAGTGAGTGAGTGAGAGAGTGAGTGAGTGAGTGAGACAGTGAGTGAGTGAGTGAGCGAGTGAGTGAGTGAGTGAGTGAGTGAGTGAGTGAGTGAGTGAGTGAGTGAGTGAGTGAGTGAGTGAGTGAGTGAGTGAGTGAGTGAGTGAGTGAGTGAGTGAGTGAGTGAGTGAGTGAGTGAGTGAGTGAGTGAGTGAGTGAGTGAGTGAGTGAGTGAGTGAGTGAGTGAGTGAGTGAGTGAGTGAGTGAGTGAGTCAGCGAGTGGAAAATACTTACCTGATACGTGCTATCATTGACACGCTGTCGGTCTTGTGACATGGCGGAGCGAATACTGCTACCCGGTGATCCTCGCTTGTAAGTCGAATAAAAACTGTCCGGTGAGTTACCTGAGAATAAATCAAAATTATTATTGAGTCATTCACTAAATTAGAATAACACATTTTGCAATCAACCGACTAGTCAGTGTTCAATATTCACGACTTCATTATTGAACTTTTTTCTGTAAACTGTTGGGAATTCACTTTCATTCTTCATTTTGGCTAATAAATTAAAATATATTTATTTATTCTGAATTGACTTACCATAGAAGTCGGGCAATGGTGCATTCGGATCGAATCGGTCACCGAATGTCGGTTCAAGTCCCTCATAATGGATCAGTTCGCGGTTGTTGAGGAAATCAGCCGACTGTTCGCTGGGAAACACCTGCAAACAACTCTCCTCTAACTTTTGTGTTACTTAGTTGCTGATTATGAGTAGATTGAAGTATTGTCATAGGAAACAGAATGATCCTATACAACGTGACGTGGTGCAGGTAATAAAACAACATTTGGAAACTAATACCTATGTATTACACGTTCTTAAGATTGACGTTGAAAATTTCAGGAATTATCATTAACTGGCTCGCTTGCTAATTTATAGAAATCACCACAAAGATTGAGAAATCATAGTGGTTCCTACACATCAATGCTTGCGAAGTCGATATTTTTTTGAAGTTAAGATGCTGACGGTAATCTTCAAAATGTTTGTTGATTTTGAATACCGTGTCGCAAGTATGTAATTGAGCTCCAAAGTATTAAAATGTTAAGACCACCTGTAGTTTCAGGTATCTGCCATATAACCAACCACGTAAGTGATGTATTCCATTTCCTCCGCATCGGGCACAAACGCCAACGTCATCGTATCAGTGTTATGCGGTCTGCAATGACAATGGCACTCGCTTTACAGGGAAGAACGGAAAAGTATAATTCCCGCTCTTTGGCAGTTTCAAAAGGTATGATTTGTTCTTTAACATGTAGGTAGAAGAGCCTCAAAAATGCTAATTCCCACTCTTTGAAGAAATTGCTTTTCTTTTGTAAGACTAGCTCGTCCGACAGTGCTTTACAGTGTCAATACACCAAAAACACATGATGTACATACTGTATGTACCTAATATTGGTGTTTGCTGTGTTTGATTAAAATGTATTTTACCTGCACACGTACTCTGGACAAAAACACATGCACTCAACCTAAGTTAAGCAAATACAGTATGTGTGACAGACTCTCACAGTTGTAATGTTGGAAAATACATATTGTTATGGTGAAGCTATTGCTATTAAGCTATATGTTAAAACACACCTGTCCCAGCTGTGGGTTTTTAGCCACAGTCCGGGGGGGTAGACTGTGGCTAAAAAAACCGACTGTGCTTAAATGGTACTGTGGCTAAACGGTACTGTGGCTAAAAAGAATCGGACTGTGCTTAAATGGTACTGTGGCTAAACGGTACTGTGGCTAATGAGGAATCGGACTGTGCCTAAAAGCACTCACGTCCACAGTCTACCCCCCCGGACTGTGGCTAAAAACCCACAGCTGGGACAGGTGTGCGTTAAAATAACGAAAAAGGTTACGATTTCGGGCGTTTTATGTAAAATTTGAGTTCGAGAAGTGATTATTGCCCCTGAACTCTATAAATGACGGATTATGTAAAGCTTAATCGGACATTGTGTGAAGAGGGTGATGAGTGGACGAAGGATTACGCGTGCATGTTTGTCAATACATGCACAAATGCTGGCAAACATATCAGAACATCTTGAGACAACATCCATATACAGTTCAACTAATATGAATATGGGGTGGTTCCTGAGCTACATTGAATCGGAATAGTTGTGAGCGAAATAAAAACAATTAATCGATTTCACACATCACATTTTTCTAGAAAAGGTGCTATCCTAAGCATAGTTAACATAGTATACATAAATAGACAATAACCAACTTTCGTTTGGAGAGTCAGTCGGCTGCTGTTATCACCAGAAACTGATGACGTTTCGGTGACTTGGAGTTGGAACTGTTTCTTTGCTCGGTGGCTGGTCGTTGCGTAATACCACCGATTGACGGCATCAAAATGTTAACGTTTCAGTCAAAGTCAACCATCATTATTATAGGTGAGCAGGTACATGAATGGGTACTTGTTATCAGTCAGTCAGAGTTTAACGGGTGTGCTCAGCGACCGAATAACGTTGCTCGGTTGAGACTCACAATCATTCTCAAAAACTTCACTTTATTCATCCAGTTAGTGTATTTCCTGAAATTAAATATTTCATTATAATAAGTTGAACTGAATGATTCATACAAGATGCAACAAAATACTTTGCAGAGTTACTGTATCCAACCCGGTAGTTATTAGAAAGGGAATACATTATTACATATTACTATGGGGTTGAGTCATACGCACTAGACATAAATACTTTACATAAATGTTTATGTACATAATACTTATTCACCATGTTTTCTACTATCCGGATAAAATGGTAAAGAAAGCATAATTGTACTTATGTACCCTGTACATTGAACCTACATAAGAAATGAACCAAGGTTGTGCAACGGTGTATAAGTAAAAGGCGTTTCAAAAGAATTTTCTCTGATTTGGTGACAAGTGAAGTTTTTTTTGGTTATCGTCATAGATACAAAAATGTTTGTTTGGCCACTTGTGATAATGTTTGTTTTGGCCACAAAAAGCTTTTCAAAATTTAAAGTTTTCCGAAAAAAACAAGAATTTTTTTAACTGGCAGAATGGTTTTAACTCGGTCATTTCTCTGAAAAACTTAGAAGTGGGACACTCTGTGGTTACTAGTAACTTGTATCTATGTACATACTTACCAAGTTTATTGTTATCAGTCATATCGATTGTTATCGGTCATATATCACAATCTTTTTCTAGTGCTAACTTATTGATATGTATACAAGCACATCATATGAAGCAATTTTGGGAGCTGATTTATTGACTATAATTTTGTGTTTCTTCTTTTTCACTGATAACTTACCGATAACGGTATCTGCAACGATCTTACCATCGAAACAAAAATTCATGCTGAATAATACTTCAATAAAATATTCTATGAGACGAATTGAATACGCGTACCAACTGGAATACATAGATTCATCGGTTTAAAATACATTAAACAGGGTAACCGGCGGATCAACGCGTGACGTCAACTTGATCCAAAACTTATCTTCATTGCATGTTTTGCATGTGCTTCAAATACAGTAACTAATCCGCGTGGTGTATACGTAGACTTGATGTGTTGCAAAAAACAAATTCCTGTAAGATATAGAATTGTGTAGAATGAAATTCCGGAACAAAAATGTATGTACATGTTTCTTTGAATGACTTCTTCCCTAAAAATTGGGACCCATATTTCTTCGACGTTTATGAATGGATGAATCAGAATCAGATCAGTGCAAATAATTAGATTCTTGAATCAACGCACATGGAACTGTGTTATGGAAAATAACTTATTAATGGTCAGGAAACAAGCGAGCGTTTATAATACATTGGCGATATTTTTATGTAATACAGGGCACCGTGTACATACGTTTGTGCCCAACACAACATTCACCACCAACAACCAGCACCAATGCGTTCAACTGCCTTGACCAGTTGCGGATGATAAAAAAACGAGTCAGGGATACCTTGCCATTCATAAAGCTACTGTCATAGAGCACTGTATGTACTTACTGTACAATTACTTCATATATGATCGTTCTGTAAATGTCAGCCATTTTTGCAGTTTTCTTTGAATCAAAAAATAAGTTGAAGCTGATCCGTTGCGGTAAAACACGTAATTTTAATGTTGCGTTATTGTATTTTGTATACTTCTGTGAATATATGGGGCTTGGTTGGCATGTTCGGGCCAACGTGGCCTTAACAATCTGGTCCATCCGATCATGCATACTTGATCATGTCTTATTCAAATTTTAAATGAAAAAATGAACTTTTCGTACACCAATAATTTTTCTATCTGTTCAAGTGTATCCGTTACAGTAACAGACAGTATAAACATGGTAGTTTTCATAAAGAAGCTTGCGTATAACTTTGTATGTGTTTTTTTTTCAGGAAGTTCTTCAGTACTGAACGCCTGCCACTGAGTTTTTACTATTGTCGGTGGGGTACTAAAAAGTGATACGTAAATAAATGGCAGTACTAGCGGACGAGAAGGGGAGGGAAAAGTGAAATTCCCCCCTCTTTGGCAGTTTCAGATAGTGGAGTTTGTTCCTCAAAGTCTGGGTAAAATAGCCTATTTTCTGCCAATGACCTCTCTTTGGAGAGATTTCCCTCCCTTTGGAAGTTTGGTTGGTCCGCCAGTGACTGGCGGGATGCTTGTAACTATCTTGACTGACTCACTCTCACTCAGTCACGTTTCAGTGTGTCAATGGTGATTTGACTGATTACAAGTGACAGTCTGGCAAGGCGAAGTCATACATCATCATACCTGCTCGGGTCAATGGCGGACGAGCTAACTAAAAAAGTCAGGGTGAACTATGAAAACTATGAATTATTTAAATAATATAATCTGCAGTTTAATGGATTCTACGCAACACGAATAAATTTTGGTGAAGATGCGTGCATTCTGTTTCTCTGTGATCCACAAAAGCGAAGCACGCTCACCGATTAAACGATCAGTAAAAGTAGGTAATACATATTAATTTGCGACCAGTGGCGGTCATTGTTTTCAATTAAAAATGCCCGAATATTTCATTTTATGCAAAGCAATTCGAAACATTTTGTATGGTATTATGTAAATATTTGCAATCTATAAAACTAGCATTAAAAAGTTATAAAGTTTTCAATCCGTCTGTTATTTCATTTGTCTTAAGCACTTTCAAGTTTCCAGAAATATTTTGCGTTATAAACAAAGATTACTGCAATTAGTGATATCATAACAAATTACGTTATAATCTAACAATATTTTGGCAGACTTCCAAAGTGTAATTCAGTGAGTGACTGAATAGTTTAAATGACCAACATTGAACGTCAATCCGGACAGACTACATACCTGACCATGGCAGTGACTGATTCGTTACATGCTTTCTACAGTAGACTAATAGATTGACTGTCTGACTGGCTGTCTCACTACAATGACACAAGTCATTGATAAAAGGCTGACAGAATGTCTGATTGACTGACTGGCTGTCTGTACATCAGTTTTAAAGCGTGTTTTTACTAATGACAGATTACTTACTTTACATGCAGCACGCATTGCACACATTAATATTTAGACGCAACCATGATATGATTGTTGCACCACAATATGCGATTATTATGTGTATTATGTCTCTTTTTCCTTAAGTTTTCTTAGTTAAGAATATCTTTAGCTACTCAAGCAATATTCAATCGAGATACATAATACTCAACGTGTAAAGTTGAGCCGCAACCCGGCGTATAACAACACTACCGATATCGTCATCAACATTCATCATCATCATCACCAGTAAAAATTATAATTATTATATAATTGGATTCGCTGATAAGCGTGACATGTATAGTTTCTGTCGCACGCTGTAAATCTAATCGCCAAAATTTTCAGATAATCCAATGAAATGAATGATTTTGTGTGATCGGTTATTGACACGTCGCTATCGTCCGTCGTCAGAATGCGGTGAAGGTGTTTGGTTTGCGGTGGGTTGAGCAATGGGCGGATCACTTTACCTGCTTTGCCTTTCAAATCCACTATGAAAAACGCTAGCAAGCTTCCTTTTGACCACCATAAATGTATATACATAACCACTAATAACTGATTCTGATAATCTTCGTCAACAACATTTAATAAATTAATCATTCAAGGATTAGGATTACTTATATTTGTTTTCATCATTTCCCTCTCACATTCTGTGTGATTAAAGTTCCTGTATAACATTAACCAGCAGAATCTCAGTCGTTTTATGTAGTCGATTACTTTTCTATAGGTTGAACTTGAAATCAGGTACAGACCATCCTGTTCCGAACATCATCAAAACACTTTGCCGCCCAGATTATGTACTGGTGGTGTGATGTGAGTATTATAATAATGTTTTTTATTATCTTCATTAACAACAACAAGAATCACTGCTGTGCTGTGCATCCACAACAACAACAACAACTGTTTATTCAAAATAACTTGTCGTTGACGGGATGATGTCTTCATTTCATATTCTATTATAGTACGTTTGCAGTATTAGTCCCAGATATTCAATTGTTAATTTAGATTAAATAAAAAAATTTAAGTCATAAAGTTAAACTAACACTGATTGCTTTTATTGAGGAATTTGACACTCGTACTCGTTCGTCTGTCGGCGACCATCAAAATCAGTTGCACATTATTGCATAACAAACCGAGTTTTTCGCATAACGAGACAAAAAAGGCGTGTGCATGAACATAATTGAGAGTTATTTCGTCGAAAATCAGCATTTCTTAGTGTAACTCAGTAATTTGGACGGCGTTCAAGAGAGAAGAGACAGTCCAAAGCTGATGATGAGGGTTGGATAGGATGACAAACTGCGGTTCGATTAAACAAATTAACCTACATTAGCTTAGGCACTTGTTCGATAATAAAATCATTGCGCAATAACGTTATTGTTGGCATTTCTATATCTTAGTTTGAGTATCCAAAATCCAGTCTCTCTAGTTCAAGGCACTCCTTTAAGGTCACTTATTATCGTATGTATCCTACTAATGCTCATGCTCACTGTTGCAGTGGAGTGGACATTCCAAGCTTTAACCGAATGGATGTGAACCTTCAGATAATGCTCTTCGTCAGATAGTACTATTGTAGTTATCAACTATCAATATCATTCATAAATTACCCGTTTGTCTGCCACAATCCATAACATTCGACAACTGGATATTCTCTATCAGGACGGAATCGAAATGCCCTCCCTTATTTTTATTCCCCTTGAGCTGTATTTGCCGTTTGAATTATAGTTTGTGGTTAAACGAAGATCGCAGTAGCGGAGGAGAACATTTGCTCCTTATTACAACTAAATTCATTTTTTACATCAAACCTTTATTATGTGAAGCCGATAACCAACAATATCAAGATTACAGTCATTCATTTTTGAGATATACTAACTCGATTCAACCCGCTGCTGGACAATCTCGATGGGCAAGCTAAACGTCGTCACGTAATAATGATTATTTCTGGCATTATTGTTGATATATGTACGCGTATGTGTTGGTAAGCGCAAACAGACGGGACAACAACAAAAACAACAACAACAACAACAACAACAACAACAACAACAACAACAACAACAACAACAACAACAACAACAACAACAACAACAACAACAACAACAACAACAACAACAACAACAACAACAATCAACTAATGAAGAAAGTACGTTAACATGATGAGTGCCCTATTGCATACAGTATTAAATCGAAAAATACTTATAATAGCGGTCAAATGAATTGTCTTATCGAGCAACCCGTCTGGATTCCAATTGGCACAATAGACTATGGCACTTTATGGTCGCATACGAACCGATAGACCGGCATACGATTCGGTTTGTCGCATTTTGTACTAAGCTTTTTCTCTTTATCCAGAATAAGAATCATTTGGTTTCATTCGTTTTTACCTACATTTTTGGTTTGACTGTTTAACTTAATTAAGCTGACATGCGACACAGAATTTGGCTACGTTGAGCCAATCCCACTAAGTTATCGGGATCGTATTCACAACCAACTCGGGTGTCGTCGATGGGCCGCTAAAATCGTCAACTTCTTTCCGATACTTCGATGGATGTCTAATTACAAATTCAGGGAGCATATTCTATCCGATTTGATTGCCGGACTGACTGTGGCACTCATACACATTCCACAGGGTGAGTGAGTGAGTGAGTAAGTGTGTGAGTGAGTGAGTGAGTGAGTAAGTGAGTGAGCGAGTGAGTGTGTGAGTGAGTGAGTGAGTGAGTGAGTGAGTGAGTGAGTGAGTGAGTGAGTAAGTGAGTGAGCGAGCGAGTGAGTGTGTGAGTGAGTGAGTGAGTGAGTGAGTGAGTGAGTGAGTGAGTGAGTGAGTGAGTGAGTGAGTGAGTGAGTGAGTGAGTGAGTGAGTGAGTGAGTGAGTGAGTGAGTGAGTGAGTGAGTGAGTGAGTGAGTGAGTGAGTGAGTGAGTGAGTGAGTGAGTGAGTGAGTGAGTGAGTGAGTGAGTGAGTGAGTGAGTGAGTGAGTGAGTGAGTGAATGAAAGAGTGAGTGACGAACTGAGTTTATTAGGAAGGTGGATTAGGTGAGTAACCTAATTCAGGTCTTGCATATGCCCAAGTAGCGAACGTTGAAGGTAAAGTTGGGCTATACACATCATTCTTCCCCATTCTAGTCTACCTGATATTTGGTACATCAAGGCACGTGTCCCAAGGTGAGTGAATGGATCATGAACGGTGGGTACATTGTAATAAAATGTGTGAGTGGGGAACTCAAAATCAAAGTCACGTTGTCATGAAAAATGTCAGTTGGTAATGAATGAATAAGTCACGTTGCCTGAAGATGGGTCAGAAATTTCAGGTTGTCCCAGTGACCCATTACAAATTGAATATATAATCTTGTTTTAGGTACATTTGCCGTTATAGCCTTAATGGTGAGCGCATCGTCAAAAAAACTTGAAGACCAGTGGCATATTACGTGTATGGAAAAATACAACAAACAACCACAAATGTCATCATTAACACATCAGACTACAACAACAACAACAACAACACCATTTACAACGACAAACACAAACATAATCGACGACAACAGCACAGATTACATTGGCGATATCATGTCTATCAATGGCTTGTTATTTTTTTTCGTACCAACATTAATACTCTTCGTGACAGTCCTGAATACTTGACTGACTGACTGAATGACTGACTGACTGACTGACTGACTGACTGACTGACTGACTGACTGACTGACTGACTGACTGACTGACTGACTGACTGACTGACTGACTGACTGACTGACTGACTGACTGACTGACTGACTGACTGACTGACTGACTGACTGACTGACTGACTGACTGACTGACTGACTGACTGACTGACTGACTGACTGACTGACTGACTGACTGACTGACTGACTGACTGACTGACTGACTGACATACTGACTGATTGATTGGCTAATTGACTGACTGACTGACTGACTGACACACTGACTGATTGACTGGCTAATTGACTGACTGACTGAATGACTTACTAATTGACTGACTGACTGACTGGCTGACTGACTGACTGACTGACTGACTGACTGACTGGCTGACTGACTGGCTGACTGGCTGACTGACTGACTGGCTGACTGACTGACTGGCTGACTGACTGACTGACTGGCTGACTGACTGACTGACTGACTGACTGAATGACTGGTTCAGCAAGCGGACTTATCGATGACATGATGGCGTTGTCAAGCAGTTCAACAACAAATGGCCCTCTCATCACTACCACATTACTAGATTCCAATACTACATTAGATTACATAGCTCAATCAGCAAACGATCATTGTACGAAAGTGAGACCTCAAAGATTGTACATAGTGACTGCACTCACAATGATGGTTGGCATTTGTCAGGTTAATAATTTTCTTAAAATTCACTCACTCAGTTACTCACTAACTCACTCACTCACTCACCGAGTTCCCAAAATCCCTGGTCCACGTTTATAGGTAGTGATGGGCATTTGTCGACTGGACTTCATCACTAATTTCCTCTCTGATCAAGTAATAGCCGGATTCACATGTGGGTCGGCAGTGCACGTGTTCAGCACACAGATCCACTACTTTTTCAATTGCAATTCGTCTATTTGTAAGGTTTGTCCCGTTAATACTTGTTCTTCAAATATTACATATACTGTATAAATATACAAAGACATCTAAAAGTTAACACTTACTATTTGCAGGTGTCTGCCTGGGAGCAGAACAAGAATTTTTTCATAGTGCATGTGTACTGGGAGATTCTTCAAGGAGTGGCTGCGATGAACGGCACGGCCTGGATGATACTCGCATTCTCATTTGCCACCATGTTGATTCTCGTTGTGGGCAAAGAGTTCGTTAACTCGGCCGTCAGGAAACGGATGAGGATACCGCTGCCTTGGGAACTCGTACTCGTCAGTTTATGTTGTTTTGTTCGGTTTCAATGTAACGCGTCCATCCAATCAGTTTTTAAAATGAAATAATTCTGACAAGATCTCTTATTAATGCTAATCACATTTAAGGTTATAATCGCAACTTCAATATCAAAGTCAGCCGACTTTGACAGTCAGGGAGTATCTGTTGTCGAACATATGGATGCCGGGTTTGTTATTGCTGTTTCGGTTGTTGCATAAATACATGTACGTTGGTTCCTCAAAGTAGCATTGCTTCTTGTTTTTGTCAATTTTGGCTGTATTTAATATTTTTCCAGATTTGAACCTCCACGAATTCCGGTCGAGATGTCAGATTTAAGCTTTGACATGCTACTACTTGAATCTCTAAATATAGCCGTAGTTATATTCGCTATTAATGTGTCGCTGGCTAAAGTGTTTGCCAAAAAACATGGATACAAAATAGACGCGAAGCAGGTTACTTTTGTGTTGTAGTTGTTGTTGTTTTTATTGTTGTTGTAGTTGTAGTTGTTGTTGTTGTTGTTGTTGTTGTTGTTGTTGTAGTTGTTGTTGTTTTTATTGTTGTTGTAGTTGTAGTTGTTGTTGTTGTTGTTGTTGTTGTTGTTGTTGTTGTTGTTGTTGTTGTTGTTGTTGTTGTTGTTGTTGTTGGAATTGTTGTTATTGTTGTTGTTGTTGTTGTTATTGTTGTTGTTGTTGTTGTTGTTGTTGTTGTTGTTGTTGTTGTTGTTGTTGTTGTTGTTGTTGTTGTTGTTGTTGTTGGTATTGTTGTTGTTGTTGTTGTTGTTGTTGTTATTTTTATTGTTGTTGTTGTTGTTGTTGTTGTTGTTGTTGTTGTTGTTGTTGTTGTTGTTGTTGTTGTTGTTGTTGTTGTTGTTGTTGCTGTTGTTGTTGTTGTTGTTGTTGTTGCTGTTGTTTTTGTTTTTGTTGATGTTGTTATTATTGTTATAAACCCATAAATTGAAGTGAACTAATTGCAGGAGTTGTTTGCCCTCGGTCTGATGCAGATCATTGGCAGTATATTCCACTGTTTCGCCGCCTCTCCAGCTCTGGCTAGATCATCCGTCTATGAGCATGCCGGGGCTCGAACTCAGGTGTACAAATGTGCATAGCTGTTACAGATAATATTAAACAAAAACACCAATCTAAGTTTGGTGAAGTCAATATTTCGTTCCAGGTGGCCGCCATTTTCACTTCAATAATCATGTTTATTGTGATTCAATGGCTGATACCTTACTTACAAGGCCTACCCATGGTTAGCTGATTAATTTGTATCCCATTTCGTACATATTACAGTTTGTAACTTGATTTACCTTCAAACAATATTGTGCATAGTGCAGCATCCGGAACGAAATATAAGTTTGATTAGATTAATTATGTAAATACAAAAATTGATGTTATAGTGTGTACTGGCAGCGATTATAATCGTGGCACTCAAGGGCATGTTCCTGCAGATAAAACAGCTGCCACAGTTATGGAATCTCTCAAAACTCGATTTCGTTCGTTTTCTTATTAAAATTCAGTGAGTGAGTGAGTGAGTTAATGAGAGAGTTAGTGAGTGAGTGAGTGAGTGAGTGAGTGAGTGAGTGAGTGAGTGAGTGAGTGAGTGAGTGAGTGAGTGAGTGAGTGAGTGAGTGAGTGAGTGAGTGAGTGAGTGAGTGAGTGAGTGAGTGAGTGAGTGAGTGAGTGAGTGAGTGAGTGAGTGAGTGAGTGAGTGAGTGAGTGAGTGAGTGAGTGAGTGAGTGAGTAAATGATGGGTGAAATTATTGAATTGAAATTTTAAAGGTTAATGATTTCAGTGCACATGGCTGGTAACATTCTGTTTAACGGTGTTTCTTGGTGTGTCACGGGCACTGCTGTACTCAGTCATATTCGCAATGTTCACTGCCGTTGCCAGACAGCAAATGTTAGTGTTATTTATTTATTGTCATATAAAACAACAAACATGTAGCATAAAACTTAGTTATATCGGGGTAAAAAAAACTTTCGGGCAGAACCATAGCTACCGTAGAAGCTACCGCTACGATTTATAAGATATTGTATCAACCTACTGAATCGCCAAATTACTGTACCTGTACATCGACTGTTTCAACTGTGGCTGCAGGGTTTAGCAGATACTCTGGCTTATTGATGCTACATAATCCAACTTATATGGCTTATGATTATGAACAATCTCTACTTATATTTGTATTGTATGCATACCTTCTAATACATCGGTTTCAGAAGTCAATCGACTATCCTGAGGAGGCTTATCGACACCGATATTTTTCTTGAGGAGAAATTTTACAAAAAGGTTAACTATAAAATTCATTTCTTCGTTTACTACTGTAACGAATAAAATGAGTGCTGCGTGAAAATTTTGAAGAAAACTGTAAAATTTTCAGGTGGACCACAGCCGGCAGAACCTGATCATATTCAGGTACAATGCACCCCTTATATTCGCCAACGTCGAGCACTTCAAGTCTCAGCTCATGGAGACAATTGAGCAGTTCATTAACTCCAATACTGTTTGTTTATGGCACCTATTGTAAAACATAAGCTAACCAGTTTAGAAAAGAGAACGTTAAACTATAGATGGCAATGTTATGTACTACAGTTAAACATGTTCAGTACGAGCACGAACCGTCTCACAACAACGGCACTTCGATTCCGATGATCCGACCAACGATGCGACGTTCGGTGGCGTTCAGGAAGTTTGTTGTGATGGACTGCTCGGCGATCAGCTACTGCGACACCATGGGACTCACGGCACTCAATGAGGTACTTATAGTCGGGCAACCATTTCATACTGTAATGCCCATACATAACAAAAACTTTGGAGGCAAAAACTTCTAAACTGGGTGTCTTATTTCTTATTGTTCACGAATTTTCATAAAGTTCAATATGAATTACTGAGTCGCTAATACTTTCTCATAGTTTCATACTTTGGGTATGTACCAGGTGGATCAACTTTTTGATCCACCTGGTACTTGCAAAAGTTATTGCAAAAAGTCATGTCGCACAACTACATACATCTTTAGAGATGTATGTAGATGAGACATCCAGTAGTTATTGAAATTCTAGAAAAAATTCGTGGACGTTTATAATTTAAATACTGGTATCGTACAAGTCTGAGGATATATTACTGTAGTTCCCACTTTCAGGCTTTCATCGATGTTTCGCTGGCCGGTGTGAGACCTATTTTCGCGTGCCTAAATTGTTGGTGGTTCAGTTCTACCAAATTATTACTACATTTATGTATATAAGCCACTCATTGCCCCGTACCAATTACACCGTAATTTTAGGTGAAGTACGCAAACAGCTGAGTCTGACTTCGTTCTGGCAGAAGGTGTCCCAGGAGGCCGTGTTCCCCACAATCAACGATGCCATCGCATACCTCGAAGACTGATACAATCAACATAACAAATACAACCAACATAACAAATACAACCAGCATAACAAATAAAACCAGCATAACAAATAAAACCAGCATTACGTTTACCAAATTTATATAGATCATGTAATTGATCCAAATCATAAACCGTTGAGAACCGTTCCCTCATTCGAAGATAACAAACGGTATTGAATCAAACATGCTTACGATGTGTATGTCATCATTCATGTATACTGTATGTGCAACTGACAATGTGCTCGCTATGAGCACTGCTACTCACTCATCCATTCACTTCAAAATCGAGCTTTGACGTTGAATCACGTTATCTGATGAGGTGCTCATCTCGTCTCACTCATATATTTGGTCCATATTACTTCGTTATCCTTACTTTTTATGTACTAAATTATTAGGAGAAAAAAAATCAAAACCAATTTCTTGAATATTCACTTCAAATCATTGGGTTTTGTACAAACATATACAGTAATAAAAATTTCCAGCAAAGATTAATTTACATTAAAAAAGCTTCGCAAACTTTTCGTACGCATTAAAACATTTGTACCTCTTCATATACATAGTTTGATCGTTAACGTACTAGACAGGGATTATCTTTTTCATGTAAAACCCCATCTTCACACTCATTTTGTGAAGTACAGAAATCGCGGTTTGCAAATTGACACAACTTCACGATTATTATAAGCACACTAAATTCTGTTTGGCTTCCACAATTTTCACTCATTTAAAAATGGTGTTGCAATGTACAAATTCACATGTTGCGTTTATGATCAAGCTACACAAGCTGATGTATTGACGTGCTGTGTGTGACTATGTAAAATTTGTAGAAACAGTAGTCACAGACAAAATAATACCGTAATCACGGACAAAATAATGATGGTTCATTGGATTTTTTTATTATCCCTGATTATGTCTAACCCTCTAGACCAAGCCAAGAATCTAAACTTTCGTCAACGTCTTCCGACTTTGCACTCATTCTTTTGCAAATTTTGAAGTACTTGTTGTACATTTCAAACGACACGTCAATTACGTTGCCTTCCGGTGCGATCGGAGTCTAAAATTTCATAGATTCATTAACTCACTAACACACTCACTCACTCACTCACTCCTCATTCATTCATTCATTGACTGGCTGACTGACTCATTCACTCACTAACTTACCGCTTCTCGCATTAATGTGAACGGCTTTTCCACCTCCTGAACAACTTTCGAACTGAAATAAACAAAAAAGCATTCACAGAAGTGATTTTTTACTGAAAAAACTGTTCATGAGTGATTTTATTTTCTGACTAACTTGAAGGATCTCTGTGTGAAATTTGTGCCGGATACGACGGAGTGTTCGAGATCGGCAAAGAAATGTGACCACCTTCTGCCGTAGTATTGCTTTACCATACCTGCCCACTCCTTACGCGCGTAGTCATTGATTTCACCACGAGGTCCCCACATCGTTAGCTGCAGTCCCAATCATTTTACAATACGTTTTTTTAATCAAGCCAAAATGCAGGCCTTTTCTTTTCTGTGTGATTGCGTCCTTCCACTTAACAATAAAAAATTTGTTCATTAGTGTGCACACCTGATTTCTCCAATTGTACTCGTATTGATCTGCGTCCGTTGATACCGTGGAATTAATAGCCTTATTTCGTGCAGATTTGATCCAGCTACCCAACATGAATCGTCGGTCCGTCATCAACAGTTTATCCAGGTCCTAGAATGGAGATCAATGATCAACGCCAGAGATCATCACACTTTATGTCAATCAGAAGTGATCTACAAACCGTGAATAGTTGATCCATCTTTTCGGCCAACTTCTGCAATTTCTTGAAGTTACCCTTGTTGTAAGCTCGTTCGATTCGTGGGTACCAAATGTTTAGGCCGATAAGTCCCAGCACTTCACGTCCCATATCAACAAGGTCGTGTCTTTAAAATAAATATCAGAAAAATATATAAATAGAAATTTAAAAACAGGGCCGGAGATGATAAAAAATACTTAAAATCGAAAATGATTAAAATAACAAACTCGAGCAGGTCGTTGTGTTGATTGTAGTAGAACAAGGACTGTTGCACAAAGTAGTTCCAGGCGTTGCATATCTGTGGTGGATCGTACCAGAACTGGAAAAATAAACTTTTAGTTGTGTAAAAAGGCAGGATTCCGATGATCATGAATAAACTGGATTCATTTAATAACCTCATACTTTTTGCCAAACTGTGGCATAGTATACAGGTAGTTGAAGCCTCCCTTCGAATGCCAAACTTTAATATAGTGCTGATAATGAGACTGATGTTTGCCACCTGTTGGCTCTGCATACAAAGTATCCTGCAATAGCACAATAAGTAAAGTATGAGTTTCAATGGGTTAGAGAGTTAAAACCCACTATTATTTAGATTACGTTACTGTAATTATTTTCAGTGACTACCCAAAGAATTTTCCATCCGAATGCCAATCGTTGGTCGACGCGACCATAACGCTCTGTTGCGTACTGCGTCACCCTGTATTATATGAAATTGTGAATAAATTGAAACAACAACAACAACAACAACACAACAACAACACCAACACCAACAAACCAATTTTCCATATCCAGCTCCTTCAACGACCAAAACCGGTCGATAGCGAACTGATAAATGGCGTAGTTTTGGAACAAGCCTTCCATAGTGAGTCCAGTACCCAACAGCACATACGAGTCTGTTCCGTTTACAGCCGCCAGAGCATCAGACACACCCTGAGCTATGTAACAAGTATTAGTACATCAATAATAGAGATGAAAATAATAATATACTAAACAATAGAGTAATCAAATTACAATATGACAGAAAAATGGTAGGACAAAAATAAAATTTATGTACATAGAGAGTTAAAGAGGGTAAATGTCTTAACTCAGCAGTCAGACCCGTTTCAAAATGCAGTTATGCATGTGTAACCTTATTGACTCTCTGCGCTGATCCTCGCATCTCGGACTTGCCGCCAAAGTTGTGCAACATGTTCCAGATATACGGTTGACCGTAATAACCTTCTACTTCGGTATAAACTGGTATCTGCTCGCTGTACAGATCCAATAGTAACAGCTGTACAATAAACACTTGATAATCTGTACAAAATTATGTTAATAAATGGAACCCAATTAATAATAGTCAACCTTGTACTGAGGCACACTGTGTAGCAGCGCTTTGGCATTCTCGTAGTGGAGCCAGTCAGATGGATCGTTGATAAACATCCACGCTTGCAAAACCCTGTAGATACGCTCATTTCATTCGACGGAACAAAACAACAGCAACAACAACAACCAACAACATCAACAACAACAACAACATAGCTTCGGCAGGTCAACCATATAGCATCTGGGTCGATTTGTTGCATTCCAGTATAAATGCTGTGTCCTACAGCGCTCAAGTAGTCATGTTCAAACGATGTTGGTTTTTGTTCATTCCACGGGTCTGCACTGTAGAAGTGGTACAGTCCATATGAAGCTTTTGTCTGAACATGGGTTCATGTTTTATTACCTAATGATTTAGTCATTCTTTACATGATGTCCCATTGAGAGTTCGTGTTTTGACTATTGACTGGCTGGGTGACTGATCCACAAACTACTTACTCTCTTCATTGACTGTTGACTGACTGAATGACTTACTATTTAACCACTCATTCATTGACTGTTCGACGGACTGACTGACTCACTACTTACTTACTCATTAACTCACACATTGGTTGACTGTTGACAGACTATCACACTACTATCAACTCGCCTCGTTCATGATCGTGGCAGCAACGGTCTGGAAAAGCGGGTCTGTTGGGTCCAGAAAGTCTATACAAGTGTACTTTGGTTGGAAACCAAGCCAGCAGCCAACTTGAGTGATGTTGGAGTTCGGGTAAACTCTGAGAAACATGATTTACATACATATAGAGAAGTTATTCCATTCAAACAAACGTATTTAATTGGAAGGTTGTATATAGGAGTTGATATTGTCAGGTTATCGAGAGAACGTCAAAGTTTGATTCATCCAAACAAGTAGTTTTATGTGGAATTCAGCCTCCAACCGCTTCAATCCAGAGGGTACGAGTCCTGCAAAACCTGCCAGTACCGGTAACATTCCCAGTTG
>OZ038445.1:15010915-15102255 GCA_964036265.1 Daptonema setosum
GAGTGGATGGGTGAACGAGTGAGTGGGTGAGTGGGAAATGAATGAATGAGTGAGTGAGTGGTGAGTGAGTGGTGAGTGAGTGGGTGAGTGATTAATTGCGTTTATTTAATAACAAATATGAAGGTTCGCATTCAATAAGTCCCCAGCCGCCATCCCATATTCGGTGCGTGGACGCCAGTGTTACTCGAGCCCAGGAAATGGCTATACTGTGATCGATCAAAGCCGATTCTTTGGAGCACGCTGAATGTTTTATTCGTTTCAGCTTGTTGCTGGTTAATTCTAATGGGATGTTAAAAAGATTATTTATATACGTTTTCGACGGGTGCTGTTTTCCGAAGCCTTTAAAGATCCCAAATTTATCAGTGTTATTCTTTAACGTACGTAATCTGACAGGAATAAAATTGTCGAATATTAGGATAGTGATGACTAAATGCTGTGTTGTTATTAGAAAAATAATGTACTCTACTTGCGAACTAACTTGACAGACAATGGTAAGTAGCTGACCATGTATTGTATGACGTACAGGTGATCAACCTTGTTTGAAGACCGTTGACAAAACTATAATGTGCCCATGCTGGTTCACACATTACAAACAGTACGTTGCCGTCAAATGTCAACACTGAACACCATCATTGAACACATCCAAATAGCAGTCAGTCAATGAAGAAAACAAATCTCAGTTGCTCAATGAATGTGATAAGTAAAGGTAAAACCGTCACTTACTCACACACAAATCATCAGAGACAAATATAATGATACAAGAAGGTATGTAGTTATAACGTTCGACCGAATATACAGTAACCTGTAGTTAGTGGCACATCTGAGGTTGGCATCGCCCAATACAGGCACCGATACTGTCGTTGTGTACACCCCATTCAATTGATCCTGGTACGTATGATCACCACCGTTATGTGTGCCAATCAAGTTCACATCACACGTTTCTGAAACGTTACTTACTTCACTTAATGGGTGTATTCACTCACTTTAGTCACTCACTGACATACACATACGTACATATATGAAGTTTAATCAGTCACTCACTCACATACGTACATATATACCCACTCACCGTATTCACAGACGATAGCCATGTCAGGATTGCAGTTCGACCGAGTCACACCGTCATACTTCATATACAGTGATGGTCTGTCACACTCTGGTTCCAGTCTCACCGGTGCTGACCATTCCGGATGGAATGCCGTTCTCGTCTCCCCGTGATATCTCCATACGTCATAATCAAAGTCTGGATACCACGAGTAATAGGAGTAATGCGTTGAGCCGTAGATAGCCCGATCATTTTGAATGTAGAACACCCCGGTACTCGCCTTAATCAAAGAAACGGTGGATCCATAATCAAAGGACGGCCGCTAAGAGTGAACGAGTTAATGAGATCCCCGGGATTCATTCAAACTTTGTAACCTCAGCTGCATCAAATACGTTATAAGACGTTGACAGGCTATGCTCTATGCTAATGCAGATCTATGCTGAAACATGCAATCAATACCCGTGTAGGAAAAGTTAAAGTTAACATTAAAACTATTCACTTGAATCTCGGGAAACATGTGTCAACCAACAAATGAGGCCGCAAGTACGTCGGCTTCAGCGAGTCCTCTATACTGGATTACTTTACCGTATTTAAGCGATGTGCCAGTTATGCCTGTGGTACAAGTGGCTTCTATGCTCCATATCCAGGAAGTCCTGAAGCCCATGTAGACGTAGCATCTACCGTTCACGTACACGTTATCATTCGTCTGCGCGCTGCAGTCTGATTGCGTATCTGAATCAAGTCAAATTGACTTGGTTGCTTTGAGCATGCATAACTTTGGGTATCCATGTGGTTATGTCGAAATGTTTTGTTATCTAAGTGCTTATTGAACACCATCCAACCAACCGGCAAGCACGTGCCCAGTCATCAGCAGGCATAGAATACAACCCAACAAGTACATCGTTGGCATGATTGATTTCATTTGGGGATGCTAAGACAACTCTTAATGTTAAACTGTCAAAATATAATTAGCTTTCACTTTGTCACATTTTGAGCTTATGGCCCCATGGACTTGTGAAAGTATTATACGTAATAAAGTACATATGGTTTATGGACAAGAAAATTAGCTTATGAGCCATGATTTTATAACATGAAACCTTTTTGGAACATAAATTGAGTCGGGGGAGCGTTCTCGACTGTGAGTACTGAGTCGATATTAGTTGTTTCAACATGGTTATGGTAAGTAATGTAACAGTTGGTTAAGTTCTCCAGCTAAAACCAATGACCCGCATGTCTACCAAACAGCAATTTGAGAAATCACAAAAAGACCATTAAACGTTGTTTTGTATGATTTATATAACAAAACTTACTCGAGTTCTGATTATTATCAGCTGTGATCATCCGCTACTTAAGAACAGTAACCATGTGCGATCGCAACAACAAAAACGCTTTTAGTCATGCATCACTACATTTGCTCAATCAGTTCCAGTTCAAAAAACGTTTCCAGTTCCCTCCCAAGAGTCTTATACGGTGAAAAACATTAGTGACGTAAAAGTTCAAACGCAAAAAGCTTTTGTTTAGTTTAGAGGAAGGTACATTTCACGGAACCAAATCAAATGTAATGTGGTAAGATACACAGGGTGTTTTATTAGAAACAGTGCACTTAATCTGAGCTGGTTGCGTGATTTGTGAGAATTTCCGTTTTTTACGTCCGAATGAGTCCCAATAAGAGCATAGTTTCATTATGTATTTTGTTTGATAAAGAAACTAGTGACCACCGTCATCCTGCTTGATTTGTTGCCGTAGCGATATCGACCCAAAAAGATATAAGGAACTCAAATTCTTTTCACCAAACCAGATTGACCTGTAACTTTTTGTATTATCGACCGGCATGTCCGGATATAAAAAAACCAACGGTATCGTTTATGTAGTGTTTATCAATGTGAATCAATAAATTTGTTATATGCAATGTATTTTGTTCAGAAGCACTATTGGGTGGCAACTGATACAGAAAAAATAATCTAAAGCAGATTTCAATATACAAAGACAGCAGAAATAATGATATCACTTACCAGTAACTTTTTTAATTGAACTGACATTAACTTTTAATGACCCGACCGACGAACGGGCTCAAAATTCGACAATCGACTATGAACACTTTGAGTTCGAGATCGTTTACATATACAAAACAATACAGCTTTCATAAAATGTCCTTGTAAAACACAAAACAGTTTGATAAAGCACGCAAACGTTTGCAGTAAACACATAACTTATGTAATGATCAAAATGAACTACCGCATGAAACAGAATGAAACTTTATTGTAGTATTGAAAACAATTATTTCACAAAATTAATCCTGTCGTTTATTATCGATGAACTCGACCATATCCGACTGTTGCGTAACTTGGCCAGCAGCGTTCGTTGAGGACGGCATATCAGTCAGCATCACGTCCTCGGCACCCGATGAATCGTCATCCAATGTCGGTACTGTAAGTAAGAGTGCAGTTATTGTGTTATATTTACATTCACCTGTGTGATTAAGTGAGTGAGTGAGTGAGCGAATAAGTAAGTGAAAGAGTGAGCGAGTGAGTGAGTGAGTGAATGAATGAGTGAGTGAGTGAGTGAGTGAGTGAGTGAGTGGGTGAGTGAGTGAGTGAGTGAGTGAGTGAGTGAGTGAGTGAGTGAGTGAGTGAGTGAGCCAGTGAGTGAGTGATATGGAGATAGATAAACTATGCCAACCAAACTCGCTAGAGCAATCATATAAAGTCAAGTAAATGTAACCAACCCTGTTGCGATTGTCTGTAAATTTTGTGAGAAGGGGCGTACATGGAGAGCAGAAGCAACACGTAGATGTTCCAGAGCCCGTAGGTGCCCGTGAGAAATGCGGATGTGACATTGATAGTGGTGCCCTCTTCATCCACGTCTTCATCCCACAGTGGCATGTGTCCTTCACTTGACTGCAATACTTACACACTATCGAAACTATTTCTAAGGATTCTTATATATAATTCGGAGACCGATTTCATGGGCATTTCAAGATGTACAAGTTTAACGATATTTAAAGTTTTGCTGCAAACTAGAAAATCACAGTTTTAACGCATAGCATAGCGAAACAAGATAACAGCCAAACGTTCTCCAATGTAACCTGTTCCATGAGAAATCCAACGACGGTCATGAGAGCGCAGAAAAACGTCAGGATCATCAGGAAACGAAAACGATATATGATACCCTGCAATACACAACATTGGTTAAAACAAATATGATCAAGAAGATACGGTTGCTGGGGGTTGCAGCTAAAAACTATTTATCTATATTTTTAGTATCTTGTTACCTGTCTTACCCGTTCTATAAAAGTCCGAATGAAACATTATATCAAGACAAGACGCAAAAACCTAACCTCGAATTTCAGCTTTCTATGATCGGCCATTTGATGAAGGGAATGTCGTTTAGACTTGATGGTAGCCAGCACCCGACATACCTTATATGCCAGTACCGTCAGATACAGACCACCGCACACACACGTCACGCCGATGAACGCATACTGAACGATGCAAACATTGTGATCACCCACTAACTAGGGGTGGGAAAAGTGCAATTCAACTCTTTGGCTTTTATCAAAAAGTAGAATTTTTCCCCTACCGTAGGTGTATATAAAATGGTCTGATATTCCCCTTCATTCCCTTTGGAGGATCGACAACATTCAGTTTGGCACGTTAGTCGTTGAAACGTTGAAAATCGTAGATTGTTGTGATATTAACATGACATGAATAATTAGACAACAACGTGTAACGTTTTTCACTTAATGAACGCGTACAGCAGTTACCAACAGCGAGGTTTGTGCTGAGTGGAGTGCCCCAGATGCTGTGGAATGGATTGCTGAACAGGTGCACTCCGCGTTCAGCCACATCGAACAGAAGCATGCATGTACACGCCACACCTACTGATGTCAAGCTGTGAGTGTACGCACCCTGTAATATAAATACACAAATAGATCAACTTATAAGTCAATTTTCAAACAATGGATACATGGATTCATTCTATGCAAACTTGATGAACCAATAACTCACTGTTCATTTCACACAATGAATGCATAAACTGATGGCATTCATTCTATGTTTAACTTGATGCCTGACTGAATGGAATGAGTAAAACTTGACTAACCATGTTATTCTTGGGTGCATTATCATCAATCAGATGTTCGCCAGTGAATATGAGCCAAAAGCTGAGCAGCATGGCGTAGAACACACCTTGGCGCAAGTCGGACACCAGCAACATGAACGGGGTGCGTATGATCAACGATAGCCACTCGATCGGTACTGCACAATAACATTGCTTATTACAACAGCAACAACAACAACAACAACAACAACAACAACAACAACAACAACAACAACAACAACAACAACAGTAACAACACTCACTCCTTCACTCACTCACTCACTCACTCACTCACTCACTCACTCACTCACTCACTCACTCACTCACTCACTCACTCACTCACTCACTCACTCACTCACTCACTCACTCACTCACTCAATGGGACCAACAATCGAGAATAACGGTTGCGACTCCGAGTGCGAATATGGCCTTCTCAAGCAAATGGGGGTGTCGAGCCATCATGCGCACTCGATGCCAATACCAGTAGACGGCAACCAAGACAACGGGGGTCAACAGAGTCTTCATGCCGAGCCACACTGCCGTGAAACCACCGTTTTGGTGAATTGACTGAATGAGGGAGCGATCATGCTTACACAAAATTGACATTTTGTCGTGTAGGCACGTAGATTTGAACGAGAGCGACTCAGAGCGGATTAGCGACTGAGAGCACAAAAGAGTGACTGATCTCCCAATGACCATTAACTCAACCAACCACCACTTTCATCTCGTGTATCAATGGCAATTTGCAGTTAGTCTTTGTCGCGTTATCGCATCCCGGCACTCGCATGTTCAGCAGGTAATACGGATAATCCACACTGCCCAGTTCGAACAGCTCCAATGGATCGCAGGATACGACTTGCGGTTGCGAGTACTTCTTCATTGTTTCCGCCTGAAATACAGCATTGAAAATTGACTCGAGTTGGCTGAGATATTTTTACTGAGACTTCTTTAATAAAGGAGTCAACAGGGCACACTAAAACCATTCAGAATAATGTTTTCGTAGTGGCCAGGTATATAGATCAAATAAACTGACGGACAACGGCAAAAATCACAAAGCAACGCGTTAGGATCTATGTCTCAAGTCCGGATTCTAATCTAGAACCACCAGTACCCGAGGCTGGCACCCTACGCACGAGACTAGACAAGTGACAAAATAGGATTATATAAATATGAATTTAACATGAACTCTGTTAGCAAAAACTCAATTATTAATCAATCAACCAACAATAAACGGTGTGATTTCGCATCGCAGTTGTCTGCTCACCGTCGCATTCACGAACTGAGCCCAGGGTGCATCGTGACTACCGTAACCCAAACGAACCTCAAACAGAAACGATGGCTCCACGTCTGCAATCGGGTGTTAGTAAGGAAGGAATAATGATTGCTTTTGGGTGAAATATAAATACTAAATGATTAACACAACGATAAAATGTGTGATTCACGGTTTGAGTGTTTCGGTCAGATTGCACATAAATAAAGTAAGCCAACCGATTGCATGTGCCTCTGTATCAGTGCCATCGTAGTATATGTCCACGATCAGTACGCTCAGCAGGGTCGAGAACCACGGAGTAAACTCGAGCTGTACACCATCTCTGCAAGAAAACTGCACGGTACACAAATATTTAAATTCAATCAGTTTAGACTTCAGATACAGTTTTCTTGAGTGTTCCATTGCTGGTATTTCAACTCGCAACGGATGAGTAACCAATCAAGTGATTGCCTATCGTTGATTACCATTGTTGTGTATAGTGATTGCATGTCGGTTTCTCCTTTTCTCCTTATATCACCTATCGAAATACATTGTCCTAGATCTTCTCCCTAATGACACAACACTATTCAGTAACATTTGCTGAAATTTATAATTTTTTTGTAGGTTTACGAAAAAAAGAGTCAAGGAGTATAATACTAGGGCTAGGGCTATACTGTACTAACCTTGGATGTGGCATCTGTGCCACGTATACGATTTGTCTCCCATCGGTTACGGTAGACTTGCCCTCTGCCACCTGCTCCATGTCCACGTGACGGCAGCCCTGCAACCAAAACTCTATTTAACCCAACATTCAAATCACATGCGCCATACATTTTTTATATCACAATCCCAACACACCCTAACATAATCATCAACACCCCAACAAACATGGCCCCATTGCCTCACTGACACAGCTGGAAACACTAATTTCAATCTTCTCATTTATCTGATTTCAAGTCAACTAACTAGGGGGTTAACCAAGATATGTACCGTAGCTGACAACCGAGCCTACAGTACTCCAATTTCCGTGAACCAAACTATATGAATACTTCCGCGACTACAAACATCGAAAAACCATTACTACCCTACCGTAACCATAGTATTCACATAAAGTAACAACGTGACCCGACTACAACATTACTAAGATTAAGCACTAAGCAAACGACACAACATCTTAGACCATAAACATTGATGTCATTTGTATGATTTGTTGATCGCTGTGACATCCAAACTATCATGGCACACATAAGTACATCTGAATCCGATACTGGTGAAAAGAAGAAAAAAAGTCGACTCAACTGGTTTCGACGCAAGAAAACAAAGTTAGTGACGGCAATAAGTGTTGTTGAATAGTGAATGGGTAAACTAAATAATTAACTGGATGTGAATGTGACTAAATTGGTGAACAGTAGTTGTGATTAACAATGTTGCAATTTCAAATCCGATACAAGGAAATCAAGGATTCGATATTAACAATATCGCGTCATGTATAATTAATTATTGACTAATAAGTTTTACATTACAGTAAGAAAGACCGTCGAGAATCACCGGAATCGTGTAATTCCTCATCGATGTCTGGTTCGGACTATGGTAAGCAGTCAGCAGCCAACAGTGAG
Organism: Daptonema setosum; assembly: GCA_964036265.1. NCBI lineage: Eukaryota > Metazoa > Nematoda > Chromadorea > Monhysterida > Xyalidae > Daptonema > Daptonema setosum. The sequence continues at coordinate 15,018,924 of OZ038445.1, forward strand.
AACACGACGTCCTACACCCAAGCCACCACATCCCAGCTGCGTCATGATGACCTGCCCAGTCTCATACAGCCTCCACCCACCATCACTGCTAAAGTCAGCTCCAACAGTCAAATGTCAAACGTATGTAGACATGTACAGAGGACAGAGCTAGCTTTCATGTTTGTCTGTAGTCTTTTTAAATGAAGAATGATTGAAAATCGTGAGACCGACGGGGAGGGATAGGCCCATCTGAAACTGGCCCGACACCGGTACGTGTTTACAGACGTCTGTAGCCCGACAAGCCAAACGCAAGACGTCACGCACCCGAGTCCGCACATCACTCGACAACGAACTCTGGTTCCACGGACTCATGTCCCGACAACGAGCAGAGGAATTGCTGAATGAACGAGGTGACGTCTTTTACACATTACTCTACATTTGATTCATTATGAAACAAAGTATGAAGAAATAGAAAATAGTGTATGTTACCCTGTAAGAGAGGTTAAGGTTATTCTAAATTGAGAGAACAGAACACTAACTTGAGCCAATGGTGCATCGGGCATGTGGCACTGACGCGTTCCTAGCATAAGCTATGTATCATGTGCCGGTAGTTACATACTACAGATGTATACGTATGTACCGTGAAATGCTAATGTACAGGTGACTGGCTGGTACGACTATCAAGCGGGAGCAGACCCCAGGATCTGAATATAATCGTGCTCTCCGTGTGCTCCCGAGACAAAACACCCAAAGAATATATGCACTTACAGGTTATCTAGCCTAACTGGCACTCACAAAGTTGCATTTTTTTACCATTTAGGTGCAAATACATCTAAAAACGTTCAAATTCAAATGCCTAGGCTCGGCCAATACGAAATGGCACGAATCAATGCAGGCACTAACTAAATTGTTAGTAAATAGAAAACATCAACGTTCATGTATGTTACTCAAAATTTCTCATTTTGATAACTCGTTCCCTTATGTATGTCTTCTGCCAGTTTCCAAACATCGCCCATCCTCATCGACCCCAAAGGCAAAGGCAACCTACTTCTCAAGGCAAACGGCCACAAACGACCACCCTACTTTCTACTGCGTGGCAATATTCAAGTGAATGCCATATTTATTTAAAAATGTATTGCAACGTACTGTATATTAAAAATGATATTATGACAAACTTGATTACAGGTAATAAACCAAATCGGTGAGGGCAACTACGCCACGGTCTGGCAAGGTATCATCACCAGAGTCGGCACATCAGAGGTATCATTGATACATGCTATTAATCATTGATTATAAAATGAAACATTATATTACGAGCGATTCAAATCAAACTATAACTTATTTAGACTAAACCGGCCGCCGTCAAACTAAGCAAACGTAACGCCACCAACGACCAAATTGCTGAAATGCTCAAAGAGGCCGAGATAATGTACTCATACAGGTCAGAACCAATCAACTGCCATCAATCTAACTGAATGGGTCAATTATATAATGAACCAACTAGTGATAAAGATGTAATCATCAAATAATTGAATATTTATTCAAACATTGGTGAACTAATAAACTAATTCCCAGACACAAAAACGTGGTTCAACTATACGGCGTAGTGACGAACACACCACCAGTGATGATCGTGATGGAGTTCTGTGAGCATGGAAGTCTACTTAACTACATCAAATCGCATCAAGGTTATTTGAATCACCTTATTGACCCATTATTATATTATATAATACATTATGATGTCATCATGCTGACAAATGTCCTTTTGTTTCAGACACAATACAACCGAAAGAACGCATAATGTATTTGGCGCAGGCATGTGCCGGACTGCATTACCTGCACCGACACGGATGTGTACATAGGGATGTGGCTGCCAGGTTTCAGATTATTTTTAACTAGTTCACTAATAAAATTTGCCAAAAGCTATTACCACCTAACATGATTATGGTACTGGTTATTATGGTACAAACCCTTTATAATGGACAACCAATCATAGGAACTTCTTGGTCGACCAGAAAACCAGAGTGAAGATCTCCGATTTTGGTCTGACCATCCAGAAGGCGACCGTTGAGGAGCTGGATGCAGATGTGATGGGCATCTGTATGCCAATCAAGTTGGTTGCCATGTCACTGGCGGACTAGCTAAACCTCCAAAGGGGTGTGAATTCCGTTAAAGAGGGGGAGGACAGTTTCAAACCGTTTTACCTACACCTTAGGAAACCATTTTAACTTTTTGAAATCTCCAGATGTGGGGAATTTCATATTTCTCTTTCCTTGTGGTCTGCTGGTGTAGCATCTTGCATGTAAACCAAGCTCAACGCAAATACTATGAGATAACTACTGAAGTCTCCGTTTTCGCAGATGGATGGCTCCGGAAGCCCTCAAAAAGAAACCGAAATTCTCATTTGCCAGTGACGTTTATTCGTTTGGCCATGTTATTTGGGAGGTTGGAACCAACTGGGCAACTTACAGAATAAGTGGAAGCGGAATACATACTTATGTAGTTGAGTACATTTGTACTAAAAAGTTATAATCCCATACAAAATAGGTATACACGCTACGACGGCCCTACGAAGAATTGGGAAACAACAGCAAAGAGATTGGTTGGTGGACGTTTTTAAATTTTTTTAAAACAGTGTATTAATATTTCTTACCTAGATATTATATATGTAAATTTAGCCAAATGCATATGGCGTGGTACGTTGACCACACCACCTGATAACATGCCTGCTGAAGTACAAAACATAATGCGACAATGCCAGAGATTCAAACCTGAGAGACGACCGACCGCTAAAGAGGTTAATTTCGAAGGAAGAAAGACTGTAAAAACATGTATTTGAACTATCCAGCATCTCTCTATCAAGTCCAATAAATAACATTAAAAGAAAAATCAATCTTAGTTTTTACCTAAATTATTGTTGTTTATTGAGGTTGAGCTCGCCCTACTACAACAGTTCACAAACGAAGACCAAGACACCACACAAACCCACAGCGAAACCCATTTTGAAGATGACAAATGTTCATTTATGGAATCAATTTGGACGCCACCTAATCCAACCAATCATTGATATGAGATAAATTATTCCGTCAATCATACATACTTTCGATAACCAATCAAAATTGCAATCCATATTTTCGGAAGTTATGGAAACAGGCATGTAGAGTTAAAGCGATTAGTAACGGTAGACAAATAAAAACACATCCTTTTTCTGTTATCGTCAATATTTCATCTATTAATAAAAATGCAGTCGACGTCACTTAACAGAATAAAGAATATAAATCAACGATTGCGATCTTTGTTTGCTGTGAACAAACATAATTTATTTTTGTTACCGTAAAATAGTAAAAGTTTAACATAAAAAGAATACATTAACAATAGTTTACAAATGTAACTTACCCCTGCAGGTCGTATATAAAACCACGACTGACTGGCACCGGCAGTTCGATCCAAACAAGTGCTCATTGTGTAGTCCATTGTAGATGACGGTTTAGGACCTACATATGTATGTACATAATAAAAACTGAGAAACGTTAACTAATAAGTGATTTTCTCGAAATGACTACAAAATCTCAATAATAACCTGAAATAAATTGCTGACTGTACATACGGTACGACTACGAGCTACGACAGTCCGTGAAGTTATGTGTGTTCTTTTTTTAATACCCAGTAAGTACAGAACATAATGGTTTATGTTCATACAGTTTTAATAAAATAAGTGATTACTCACCGTAATAACATAAAATTTTTAATAACATACTTGTATCTATAAAAAATTAATAAACGAACTGATGAGAGCACCGAGTACAAAGAAGGCGATCTGGGCGATGGCCAGCAGGGCGAATATGCCCAACAACTTGCGGTTGCTCAGGTTCTCAATCACAGCACCCGTCATTTTAGTATATCCTGCATCAAAAACAAATCACAACCAACGAATCAAATATAAATATATTTTATAATCAGCAAAGTAGTAAAAAATTTGCAAAACGGCAATTTGAGACAAAAAAACAATAAATTTATTCGTATCGTGTGTGAGATTTGTGACTTTATGGAACGTATGTACAATGAATGCATTTCATTTGAACCAATCACGGAGGACAATGCGATCGACTTGTCAGTTAATCGGATTATACCGGGTTTAATAAGGAACGAGGCATGATTTATCGTAGCAAACAGACGGCTTTGACTGCACACAAATGCACGCTTTACGGCAAAACACGACGACCAACCGCCTGTTTTATGACAGCCGTCCCGAAACGGTGGCGAAAGAGCAATTGTCTCTTAATTGGATTGTTCTAATCATGCATTTTGGTTACATTTACAAAGCATTTGAATTATAAGTTTTTCAATGAAAGGCATTTTAAATCAAACTGATCAAGTTTTCGGTTGGCCAGCATGCTTGTCCGCTACTGAGGGTGACTCGTTCTGAGCTTGGCTATGCAAATCGCCATTCCGTTCGTTTTATGGTCCCCGCGTGTACATATTCCTTCCATATACGTATGTATACATATTCCAAATACATATGTAAATGTATGTATATACGAAAATAACATAGTCGGTTTTGGTTCCAATCAACAGGTTTCATTTCTTCAAATAATAAAAGTAATACAAGACAGTGCAGAATGAGCAAAAATCATTTCAGGGTGAATAACTTCTGCTATAATCATTCGTTTCTAACGCGGTGAAACAGTGTCCAGAGTAATCTGAAAGTCTCCAACATTTTTCTTCGCCGACTGCGCGAGGATATTAAAAAGCGTATAACGAATGGAACAAAAATAAAAAATGGTTCCCAGCTTCGATCGTTTGGTATTAACCTTTGACACATACTGAAATTTGTGGTTAAACCACTTCTGAATCCACATTGCTTACGAAAAAACGACGATTTCGGTGTTTGTAACCAAGCAAAAACATCAGGCTTCCCTTCTCTTCCCCCACCTTTATTTGTTTTATCTTACATCAAGCTCAAACAGTGACGTGGTTTATGGTACCATACATATATTGCCCAGAGTACCGTGTCTACGAGTTCAGTTAATGTTATAAAAAAATCGGCGAAATACTTCACCTTTCGCCGCGTATGCAAGCGTTACATTTTTCAGTTATTTTTCCAAATTTCCCTCATCCAACTTTTTGGTTTCATTTGCTAAACCGACAATTTTCAATTATTAAACAATAGTAAATAAAGAACTAGTAAACCAATGAATGGTGTCAATATCAATCATAAAATACTGAATATGCGCAATAATGGGGATTTGATTTTCAAAGGATAAACACAGGGACCAAACCAATTGAAGAAATAAGATTTACCTAACACTGAAAAAGGAATTTGTTGATTATAGGTGGTTTTCGAGTTGTTAATAGTACATACGAGTTTTATACATTTTTTTCTAAAAAGCGATGTTTGACCCAATGGAAAAAACATTTCTCAGAAAGTGTACATTTCCACATTCAAATGTTTACTATATAACATCCACTGTCAGTGGAATTCATGGAATTCCTGATGAAAACCAAACCACGATAACATTACAGATATAGGCCAGAAAAACAGTTAATATAAAATCCGTTAAAACTTGAAAAAATATAATAGCCGAACAGGAACGTATAAATGAAGACACAGAAGGTAAATTCGGTATGGGTTAAAGGCGTTGAGCAATATAAAGAACAGAGCAAAACAAGGGCGTATGAAGCAACGAGAGGGTATCATTTTATTGTAAGTTCGTAATGCATTTTGAGTTAAACGATTAAATGACATGTTTAAATGATAAAAGCTTATATTTAGATACATATCATAACCGTAGCGCCATATTAAAAATCAAAACGCCAAGTACAGTCCGGGCAGCGAATTTTCTCGTAAACTGTTACCCAACAAATTTCAAAATGTCTTGATTATGTTGTTAAAAGTAGAGCGAGGAAAATAAATCTCATGACTGAGCTGAGAATAATACGAAACATGATGTGTAACATAACTATAAACTTACCAGGTAATAAATGTAATGTGTAATAACTAATAAATAGGACGTTTTATATATTTACCGAATACTCTTATTTCGTATTCTCGGTATATTTCATATTTATGTACTCAATATAAGTTTAAAGTAGGCAGGGGAACATTTTGACAAGTCCTAATAAGTTTACATTTACAACTAGCTACACGGAATGTACTCAAATATTCTTGAAATCTTATACGTTTATCGTAGTCATTCAGTGTAAGTAAAGTACTTATGCATGATCAGTTAGTATTATACTAAAACATTCAATTGACAAAACAACACAAATAATCAATATCAACATGCATTGGGAAATATAACAATCATCCTAAAAACTGCTTACAAGTTCGAATCATCGTTATGAATAATTTGTTTTCGGCAAACAACAACCAATGAGAGAAACTAACGAGACTTCAGCTGTTCCAATTGCAGAATGGCAATACTAATTAGTCTTCAACGCAATTCTTTTTTATAAAAAAATTATTGTATCAGCTTAAATTAAGACTAAATTGTTATAAACCATCAACGTGTAAGTAATTATTAGATCATTAACAATTATAAACACACAAAACAAGAGGCAAGTGGTTTACCTTCACCCAATTATAAAACAACCGGAATGTAAATGAACAGAGTGACGACCCTTCATGTATTTGATATCAGAACATGACAAAAGACTATAGTAATTATGTATAAAAACCAATCATCATAAAAGTCTAAATTGGTTATAAAAACACAAAGACAAACAAAAAACTATGGTATGGATCACAGATTCGGGCTGAGTTCAAAATTCCAATATAACAAACTTATTATTACGAAGAAACAATCACGCCCAAGCGCCGTAGTTTGAGTGGATCAGAACACTGTTGAGTACTGGTCTTGAAGGATCATAGTACCAACTTTAAAATGCATCTGGTTTTTTTTTGAAAAAGACCAACGGCTTCAACTGTTTTGGATAAATAAATGTGGCAAACGGACCATAATGTAACAAAAAGTGGCACCAGATTTCATCACCATAGATAACCATGACGTGACGTGACGAAACATGACGTGACTTTATACAAAAGGCGCGTGGCGTGACACTGAAAACCGAATATCGAAACGCATTTTCAGTGAGACTGAGAAATGGTTTGAAAAATAGTGTTGAATAAGTTGGCTCTTTATTTTTCGTTTACTTGTAGTTCCCCTTCTGGCCAACGCCAAAAAGCATGATTGTATGCAGTTCAACGCACAAACAAACACAATTCATAAGCATTAAACGCCAGCCAACCACTTAAAGCACGCTGAAGCACCCAGCGCTTGGGTGCAACTATTATATTGGGTAGCCAATCATGTTTGTGTGTTATTGTAGAATCATGAATGTATAGGTATTATGCAAGTGTGTATCGTCAGTCAATGAGCATGGCAGCGGCCTGCTGTCTGTGTTCGATGGTCATGCCCGTGTTGTCCCTCTGTGACAGACCCTGGGTCTTGCCATCCAACTGTATAAGGGCGGACGTGTCCTCCACATCCTCCATATCAACGTTTAAGTCCACCAGATTCTTGTTCATCGACTCGCCATCACCCAACAACAAACTCATGCCCGACGTCGGAGACAGTTGTCGATTCACGCTTCGTTGTTTTTCGTCTGTTTTGTCGGATGACGAGTAGCGTCGATTCACGGACAACATTCGGGTGAAACCGCCCGTTGGCAGAAACGTATTGGCAAATATGGCAAGTGACACCATCGACGCTCCGAACAGGAACGGGGGACCCGGGATCAGTCGCTGAAAATAAATTTTTATAATTACAATACATACACAATTACGCATTGCTGAGCACAATCTAACTGGCTGCTGCAATATATGAGCTTTTTAATAGATAACTGAAATGAGGCCAGATGATACCACAGGTATTAGAGAGAGACACATACTGGACCGTCTGTAAAAAAAGAGATGGAGAGATGTGTGATGTGTTGGGGTTGAAGCAGAGCATGTCAAATTAAGCAAATAGCTAACGTTTTCGAACAGTTTTTTTGCATTTCTTATCTTAATTTTGTAAAATTTTCCAAATGATTCTGCCTCGCCGGACTTATGAAAATAATTTCCAAATGATTATTTGGTGCATTTACCTATCATTTTTAAGTCAGCACATAAGTAGTCGGCATGTCCATTTCGAACACGATAGAACAGAACCACTAAATTTTTTTGAAACAATGCAGCTTCATTGCCTTCTTTAATTTGACATACACTGGATTGCTGAAGTGATTGAACACGGCATGTAACAGTGTATGGTAAAGAGTATATGATTTGAAACAGGACGTAATATTTGCGCATGGAGCAAACATTCACGTCAGAAAAAAACATAGTAACTGAAGCAAGCGTTGCCGGACCACAAACTTACACGGACGGAGAGGAATAACGGACTGAGTTGCGCACCGGAGGAACCCTACATTATTTCATTTTGATTTGGATTTCTTTTCTTTCACTTGGTTACGAAAATATAACATGATCATGCCAAACATTCAATAGTGTTATATGCTCACGAGTCGGGTAACTGAATTCGTGAACAGTGTGTGCGCTACAACTGTAATATAGTCAAATGAGAGAACGATTAATGTCGGCGTTACCATAGCTCAGAGTCAGAGGTAAAGCATTGACCGTGAAAGCCACATGCCCCAGGTCAAATCCTGGTTGAACGAAGCCACATTTTCGTTCTGACATAAATTCACCGTACGGAAATACATTTTGCGAAGCACTCGATGAGAGAAATGTTTCTCCCAAACAAGGGTGGGTGTGGGTATTGATCTGTTACTAAGCATTGACTGCAAGTATTACACTAACGAGACTGACGCCCCACAGCATTTGATGGTCTACATCGCCACCAGTCGAGTTCATCTTTGGCAGTACATTGGTGCGTCGGGGGTGTGGAGCCGGGAAGGCACCCATGCCCACGTGGCCAGTACCTGAATTAAAATGTTCCATAAATACTGTGAGAACGTTTGAACTACATGTCCCTAGATTCTGTTAGATTTTCAGATTTCATTGGGTTGACACGCATATAATCGGTCTTTACGATTAGCAAACTATACTGGATCAACGAGGTTAAAATCAGGAAAACTACTGAAATCTAACCTACAAAAGTCAAAGTTATGTCAAAATGGAAAATACTAAAATCACGTATTTGATAAACAAACTTGAATGACTTTGTACCTGAAAACATAAAAAACAATACTAAAAACACGTTACCTTCACCGTCCACATCCAAATCCACGTGAAACAGGTAGAATATGAAGCCGAAAACAGCTGGTCCGAGTCCCTGGCACAGCCCGCGAATACCCGTGATAATGCCCTGCACAGTGCCTGCAATCCATTTGAGTATCATCTTGACTAATTAATCTGAGACTTTCGTTGCCCCCACTCATCCGACGACTACCCCTATGCCACTGCCCACTACTATTATTATTATTATTATTATTATTATTCATTCACACGCGAACTACAAGTAAAAACCGATTCGGTGGAGGTTATAGCCAAAAAATTCATGAAACAACAACATACATATTTCTGTCACACTTACAAACGCAATTTATATCACAGCACACTCGTTCAACAAAGTTCCACCCAAAACAAGTTCTCGCAAGTGAAAACAACGTGACGCACTGCACACGCTCGTGCGCTGCGCTGAAACCGAGTTTGGTTCATTGAAGTGTGTTGTGTAATCATTTTCTTGGACGCACGATCTATCTTTTTCAGCTAAAAATGGCCACCAGGGCGCCTGGCGTTCTTGACATCGAATCCCTGGATCGAGGTTAACTCACAAAACTATGCATTGCAGCAGTAAAAAGTTTTTTTTCGTAAAAAAATTATAGTATCAATGAAACCGAGACTAGTTTATCGGCTTGAATAAAGTAAACAGATCTAGCCGAAACGCATGGCCGTCCATCGCTAGTGTACGTCGGGCCCACTTTCGTGGCACAACCGTTCACGTTTCAAGAATACGAGCCCGGCATGCTTTTACCGAGATCACCAGCCTATATTACATGTCCGTATTGTCATGTTAGATTATACGGAACTCAAAAGATATTTACGACGTTTAATGATAAAATAATTGAACAATTGCATCGTTGTTGCAGCAAAACGTGCAAACGATAGTGAGCAGAAGCCGATCGTGGTGGTGGATAGCAGGAATGGTGTTGTGCTTTGTGATGTGCATCTTGATGTTGGTGCTGCTCCCCGTGTCCGTGTTCTGTTGCAGTCACCGTGACGACTACGGGGCCAATTACAAACACACTTGCCCTCGATGCCGACAAAAAATTGCTGTCGTTAAAGCAAACATCTGCTAAAATCTTACTAACTTACTAAAATGTATTGGCTTCTTCGGACAAAAATCTCGCTAATTGCACCCTGCTTTTGTCATCTTTTGTCTAATTCATTGATTGAAATATCCTCCCCATGTAACATACACCCAACTATATATATCAAAGTCATTAACTGTTATTACGTGTAAGTCGTAATGCTATTGTGATAACCTTGTTTGTCTTTATCGGTGTGGACGGACACGAAGGCACTGATGGCCGGGTATGTGAGCGATGAGATGGCGGCAAACACGCCTGCACCCCACATCATCCTGAATCAAAATAATATACCATCATGCCACGTACTTCTTAGTCATCAAACCATCAAGAAAATTTTTGCAACTCGTTCCACCATCTGTTTAGCCGGAGGATAACCAACCAGTATTTGGTGCCGAATGCGTACCAAATCAACTGTACAAATTGTGAACACAGCCCGATCTGAATGGCGTTTTTAGCACCGAACGTTCTGGTGAGCACGAGTAGCACGCCGGTCTGTGCGAATACAGACATGATGCCCAGACAACCGATAAACGCTGCAACTGCTTCCGGCGAGAAACCAACAACCTGAATAATCAAAGCTATTAAAAGTTAATATACGAATGCCCAAAAAGGAGTTCTCCCACCCAGGGTATGTCAAGAGAAAAAAGTCTGGCTGTTTTCCCAAGTCTCCGTCCAATGAACCGTGATAGTTTCATTTTATCTTGCATACCATCAACCTTCAAGTACAGAAACAGATGGGATTTATCATTTGATAACATACAACCCACGTTTGAAAATCGTTAACTTAAACACATTCGGCTGCAAATGAAACCCAACCGATTCATAAACACGCTTGATATTCTATGATATACAGGGTTGTTTATAACAAAAAAACGCCAAGTTTGGTTGAAGTTGTTCGAAACCAAAAATCTACAATGAGCCAAAAAGACTGTTTTAACAAAAAAGCACAACTTTTCAAATGCTAACTCGCATTAAATAATATGAAGAGCAATTTCCCCGGATTATCGCCCACCCCGTATTGAGAAGCGGAGCAAACACCTTCCAGACATATTCGCACACTAATCTCACGCATATTGAAATTACATGAGTTATAAACGAGCGTAGGCTAATTAAGGCTGCATAAAAAATTGCTCTCAAATGAAATGATCTAGCTACAAAATACAAAATACAATCCGTATATTGCGTAAATTACTTATGATGGCGCAACAGAAAATATTTATTTTATCGTGCAATATCCTAATCAAACAACGTATAGATTTCCATTCCACAGCACAGACATTATGAATACCATTTAAAGCGATCACATACTTAACCTGGATTAAAAAATCGCAAAATAACTCACACAGTAATCAACGTTGTCAACCAAACAGAACGTACAGGGTGTCCCAACCAGGTGGCCAGCATTGATCAATGTTGAACTGGTAACTAACCAGTTTCAGGTAGACGAAAAAGCACGAGAATTGGCCCGCTTCTGGTAGATACGATAGGAAAACAACAACGGACAACAAGATGAGCATCCGATCTTCGCTAACGGCTCGCAGAAACTGGAATCACCAAAATGTCATTATATGTAAACGAAACATTAGTATAACAAATGTAGCAATGAAATCAACTTTAAAAACAGAATAAATTAATCTTATAAAGAAAGCTATGCTCGGGCATTAACAACAGTTCGAATGTAACCGTAAACGGATCGGCAGTGCCCCAGCTGACTTTGTCCAATGAGTGCCTGAGTTTCTGTGGCAGACTCTCTGGCACAGCAACGAGAATGATGAAGACGTCGAGTGCAGCGATGGCAGTGGCGAGTGCGATAACCGAATCGTCCGAGTACGCTTCAGACAGCCACGCACCGAGTGCCGGTGACGTGACTAGGCTGGCTGCGAACGTGGCTGATACCTGACATCAAAACCTTATTTAACACTAGCGGACGAGAAGGGGCGGGAGAAGTTGGCCTTTTCAAAAGTTGAATTTTTAGGATTAGGTGAAATGGCTTAGAAACTGCTGATTTCCCTACTTTGACGAAATTCCCCTCCCTTTGAACGGTTAGCTCGTCCGCTGTCGTAACTAAGATGTGAATTCCAAACTAAAACTTCGGTGGTTGGTTATGTCATTTGAATAAATGCGTTAACTCACCAGTCCGTACGCAGCAGATCTGTCCTCTTTTTCAGTGATGTCAGCCACATAAGCCAAAACTACGGAAAAAGTCACCGAGAAAAACCCACTGATGCTGAAGAGCGCAAAATACCACCTGAAATTTGACAAACGTCATACTTACCTCTAACCACAGATAGATAATAAGATTGAGAAACATGAAGCTGAGCTGAACCTTAAAGAATCACAAGAAATGGATTATAAGGGTGTATTGATTGACTAACCAAGGACTGATTTTAAGCCACGGAATCGGCATACACGTACAAAAGACGGTTAGCAGAAGGAAGGCCTTGCGCCCCCATATGTCCGACAAAGCTCCAATCAATGGGGCACTTAAAAATGACAGAATGCCCTGCAAAAGCATCAAGTATGTCCAAGCTAGTATCACAAACACAAAATCTGGTCCGAATTCAATGGGCTTACTCTATTAAACTAGTAACAAACCTTGATGCCGAGAATCAATCCGTTCATAAGAAACTTGTTTTGCGGAAACGTGGCGGCTAGTGTCTGGAAAGATGAATGGACCTTGGTTAATGGTGCCTTCATAGTCGAGTTGCAGTGCAATACCAAGTACCCACCATCACTAATATCAATCAGAACATAAGTTATAATCACGTTATAGACCAGAGTAATCAACTTTAAACATTCACTTGAAAACCAACGTTGATAACCGGTACTGTCAGCAGGCCCCAGGCGAAAAACTCGAGAAAAATGACGATCAACGCGTGGTACAGGCTGGCATCACCGACACCCGATCCCTAAACATTCAGTGTAACATTCGATTTGCCAGCCATTTAATTCAAGGAGAAAATCCAGCGCTATAACGCAAATAACGCAATGCTCAAGTTGGTTCATTTTATTCCCTACAATAGAGCATTGTTCCTTTTGGCCACTGGCAAACTAAGAAAGCTAACCGTCCCACCATCCTTAAGTAAGGTTCGCCTTCGATTGAAAATGACCGCGAACAACGACTTCTTACTGGTCCTTACCATTCTGTTCGACCGCGGACTGCTTGGTGGTGAAGCAAACTGCTCCGGGATGCCTGAATACAATCCTGATTTTGCCTTTTCAAAATAACGAATTCAAAACGCCTGAAAATCACCAAACGAATGTAAAATTTTTGCAACGATTTAATCACTGCTTAGACTGCAGGCTTTTATTATACCAGACCAGAAGTGGCATATACTTCATGAACAAGTTGTACATTTGAAAATGGAGTTACTGACTAATTGAGTGACTGGATAAATTAGTGAATGAGGTTGTTTGTGAGCGACTGTCATGTGAGTCATGTGACTGAGTGGGTCAGTGAGTTAAAGATTGAGTTAATAAAACAGTGAGTCAATGAGTTATTGGATGAGTCGGAGAGTAAGTGAGATGTGAATGATTGGGTGATGCTAACTGAGTAAAGGAGTCAGTGTAAATTCGTCAACTTCTTTTTCATACTTCGATAGATCTGATTTGACTGCCGGACTGACTATGGCGCTGATAAGTGATAAACGTTCCAAAGGGTAAGTGAATAAGTGAGTGAATAAGTGAGTGAATAAGTGAGTGAATAAGTGAGTGAGTGAGTGAGTGAGTGAGTGAGTGAGTGAGTGCGTGAGTGAGTGAGTGTGCGTGTGAGTGAGTGAGTGAGAGAGAGAGAGTAAGTGAGTGAGTGAGAGAGTCAGTGAGGGAGTCAGTGAGTGAGTGAGAGCCAGTCAGTGAGAGTCAAACAGTTAGTGAGTTTGAGTACAGGTGCAAGGGAGTGAGCAAGGGAATGGGTTATTGTTGAGAGACATTCTGCTAGCGATTTTGAACATTTCAGACTTTTGATAATGTCAACAAAATAATTTTATTAGTTAACTGTTATCTAACCTTGTTCTATTAATTTTTTCTCATCGGCAAGCTCCTTTTCAACACAACTGGTTATATGCATTTGTGGCACTTATCCATCAGTTAGCGCAGTTTGTTCATCTTTCTGTAAATGAGAATATGCATTTATGCACGCAAGATGAGATACAACCTTCAACGGTTTAGATACAACCTAAAAATTGCTTTTTAATATTTTTTATTGAATTAAATCGGCTTGCCTGAGAAAACCTACGGTTTGTATGGGGGTAGGCGTCGACCAAAAAAATTTTGAGCTGGTAGCGGTTTTAGAACTACTATATGGTGAGTAGTAATCGACCATAGTATTAGGGCCCACAGATGTTTCATTCCCGAGAACGAGGACTTTGAAATTTTAAAAATGAAATTTTTGGAAATCTGAAAAAAGTTGTATTTTTTGTGTTTGAACGGTGATATCAGAAGATAGCGAAAGCATAGAGCTCTGAAAATCCACAAGCTTGTTCTATGTTTCATTGCGGTCATTTTGAGCCCTAAAACGCGGGATTTAACCAGAAATTCGTTACAGATATTTCAAGAAGTTTCCCCTTTGGTCGCCTATCCAGGTGGTTATATTCATGGCAATTTTCTATCTTAGCTGGAGCTATTCAGAATATGACATATAGTCCACGAGTTACCTCAATACATTGCCTTTACAACCTACTGGTGCCACCCCCCCCCCCCACATCGTCTTCTTTTAGAATGAAAAATTCAATTTTCTGAAAATTCGTCAAAATAGTGATTTTTATTTTTTCATTTTCAATCATGAAAAAAATTCATGGTGTAGTATGGTCATTTAAAATCTAAACAGGATTTTTTGCTATGTTTTTAGCATCATTTTGAGCTATAACAGTAGTTAAATCGAATATTTTTCAACGTCTGAAAGTGCAGATGAAGGTTGAGAACTCGGGTATATTAGTGGCAAATAATTAACGTCAACCTTCCATAGATTTCGTTTATTGAACGATTCATGCACAGATATAGTTAAACGACTAATTAAGCTTGTTTATTGTTGTGTTGGCAACACATTCAACACAGGAAACCGCAATAATGACATTGTTAATGTGTTATAAAAATAACTTGATACCCGTTGGAAGGGGTATCGTTATCAAAAATCGATAATTCACATTTTTTCCGATTTTTTTCTGAGAGCTGTCCATTCGTTTAAATGCTCATTTTCAAAGTTCGTAATATGTTTATTGCGGTCATTTTGAGTTTTAAAACGCAATATTTAGCCAAAGATCCTATATAGATATTTCATGGAGTTTCTCGTTTTGATCGCCTATCCTGGTGGGTATATATTCAAGACTATTTCCCATCTTAGCTGGAGCTATTCAGAATATGAAATATAGTCCACAAGTTACCTCAATACATTGACTCCACAACCTACTGGTGCCACCCCCACCACATCGTCTTCTTTTACAATGAAAAATTCGATTTTCTGAAAACTCGTCAAAATAGTGATTGTTATTTTCTCATTTCCAATCATGAAAAAAATTCATGGTGAACTATGGTCTTTTGAAATCCAAACAGCATTTTTGCCGTGTTTTAGCATGATTTTGAGCTATAAAAGTGGTTATAAAAAATAGTTTGATTATTTTTCAACGTCTGAAAGTGCAGATGAACGTTGAGAACTCGGGTATATTAGCTGCAAAGAGTTAATGTCAAACTTCCGTATATTTTTTTTATTGAACGATTCATGCACATATATAGTTAAACTACTATTTAAACTTTTTCATTGCTGTGTTGGCGAAACATCCAACAAAAGAAACTGCAATTATGCCATGTTGTCGTAACTGATGACGCCCGTAACATTAGTTTTCGGTGTTTTACGATAGGGCAGAAACACCGCTAGTTTTTTTCTTTTACTCTCTTCTTAAGTTAGATAGTCTATTATTCCCCCATTATGTGTGTCTATTTATAAAAACTAATTATTTTTAATTTAAGGTTCAACTTCTACCAATTCGCCCGTGTACTTCTAATTCTTTGTCGCTTCCCTCGTCAAGTGGTTAAGGCGCCGGCCTTGCTCGCCGACGTTTCTGGTTCGAGCCCCGGGTTGAGACACAGCGCATTCAAGAACGTTGTTGATGATCAGTGATTGTCATTGTAAATCGGATGACCGTTATTTCACTATGTGACTTGGTATCCTACTTTGCTATTATGGCATAACAACTGAATAAATTTGATTTGATTTTTTTTAATGCTTAAAGTGTTTTGGAATAACTTGATACCCGTTGCAAAGGCCATCGTTATCGAAAAAAATCAGTTTTCACAAAAAATTTCGGATTTTCTTCTGAAGGCTGTTCAATCGTTCCTGGTTGCATCCTAAGAAAACTGGAGACTTCAAATATCGAATTCTATGAAGGTTTGTTTCTAAATCAACTAAACTCATAACCATTTTCCACTAATTTCAGGTTTATGTTTATCGTTTATGTCAGAAAAAGTTATGGTCATTTAGGTTACTGAAATTCAGCTAATTTCAATAATTTCAAACTATCAAAATGATGTTATATGCATGTACAGATATGTATTTTGAGGCGGGAGGCACATACAAATTGTCGAAGACAGCTAAAAACTACAGGGTGACTAGTGAGCTAGTAACGTTTGAGCTTCCAATGGAAGAGGAGCTTTTCACCAGAGTGAGCTCGTGTTTGTGTCGTGCGTAGCTTACTGCGTCATCGTTTGTCGGTGAAAATCACTTTATTAACATTTTCATATTCAAGAATTATTGGTTTTTGCCCATAAGCTCCGTTTCAGTTACTGATTAATGAATTCAAGCGGCCAAGACTGTTCTCTGTAGTCTGTATTCAATAATTATATAGTTTCGTGCATTGAGTTAACATTTTACTTTAATCATACTGTATGACGTTTGTGTCTCTAGTTTTATATGCGCTTTATTAGTTTTTTATTAACAATTTGTATGTTCCTCACACCTTAAAATACATGTTAATACATGCATAAAACATCATTTTGATGACCTGAAATGATTGAAATTAGCTGGATTTCATTAACCTAAATGACCATAACTTTTTCTGACATAAACGATAAACATAAACCTGAAATTAGTGGAAAATGGTTATGAGTTTAGTTGATTTTGAAACAAACCTTCATAGAATTCGATATTTGAAGTCTCCAGTTTTCTTAGGATGCAACCAGGAACGATTGAACAGCCTTCAGAAGAAAGTCCGAAAAATTTGGTGAAAACTGATTTTTTTTCGATAACGATGGCCTTTGCAACGGGTATCAAGTTATTCCAAAACACATTAAGCATGGCATAATTGCAGTTTCTTTTGTTGGATGTTTTGCCAACGCAGCAATGAAAAAGTTTAAATAGTAGTTTAACTATATATGTGCATGAATCGTTCAATAAAAGAAATATATGGAAGTTTGACATTAATTCTTTGCAGTGCACTTTCAGACGTTGAAAAAAATCAAACTAACCTTTTTATAGCTCAAAATCATGCTAAAACACAGCAAAAATGCTGTTTGGATTTCAAAAGACCATAGTTTACCATGAATTGTTTTCATGATTGGAAATGAGAAAATAACAATCACTATTTTGACGAGTTTTCAGAAAATCGAATTTTTCATTGTAAAAGAAGACGATGTGGTGGGGGTGGCACCAGTAGGTTGTGGAGTCAATGTATTGAGGTAACTTGTGGACTATATTTCATATTCTGAATAGCTCCAGCTAAGATGGGAAATAGTCTTGAATATATATCCACCAGGATAGGCGATCAAAACGAGAAATTCCATGAAATATCTATATAGGATCTTTGGCTAAATATTGCGTTGTAAAACTCAAAATGACTGCAATAAACATATTACGAACTTTGAAAATGAACATTTAAACGAATGGACAGCTCTCAGAAAAAAATCGGAAAAAATGTGAATTATCGACTTTTTGATAACGATACCCCTTCCAACGGGTATCAAGTTATTTTTATAACACATTAACAAAGTCATTATTGCGGTTTCCTGTGTTGAATGTGTTGCCAACACAACAATAAACAAGTTTAATTAGTCGTTTAACTATATCTGTGCATGAATCGTTCAATAAACGAAATCTATGGAAGGTTGACGTTAATTATTTGCCACTAATATACCCGAGTTCTCAACCTTCATCTGCACTTTCAGACGTTGAAAAATATTCGATTTAACTACTGTTATAGCTCAAAATGATGCTAAAAACATAGCAAAAAATCCTGTTTAGATTTTAAATGACCATACTACACCATGAATTTTTTTCATGATTGAAAATGAAAAAATTAAAATCACTATTTTGACGAATTTTCAGAAAATCGAATTTTTCATTCTAAAAGAAGACGATGTGGGGGGGGGGGGGGTGGCACCAGTAGGTTGTAAAGGCAATGTATTGAGGTAACTCGTGGACTATATGTCATATTCTGAATAGCTCCAGCTAAGATAGAAAATTGCCATGAATATAACCACCTGGATAGGCGACCAAAGGGGAAACTTCTTGAAATATCTGTAATGAATGGGTAATACGAAAACCCCGGGTCCCGGACCCCGGAGATGACATACGATTTCCCCGGGTCGACAAATGAAAATGTACGAAAACCCCCAGGAATTCCCCGGAGAAGTTGACTCCGCCCACAAATCTCCGGGGTTTAGCACAAAAATGTACGAAAACCCCGGGTCGTCCGGGCCGCATATTTCCAGAAACTATAAAGTTTTTATCTTGTTTCCCATTTGTGTAAAATCCATTCAATTTATATTTTATTTCTTTCTAAATAAAGTTCAGGATATAGAGAACATAATTCAATAGGAGTTTTAATTTTTTCATGAAGGTTCATTACTTTTTACGTGTCGGAATATGGCTCCTAGAGGGGGGCTAACGGAAATTAGTAGCTAACGCGCTTGTCCTCGCTATCGCTCGGACAAGCAAGCCTTACGATAGGTTATCGGGGGGTTAACGAACAGTAGAACTTCATAGGAACAGTGTATGATCAAAATGAGCGAAAAATAATTCAGTGAGATTCGAACCCCCACCCCATCGTTCAAAAAAGTCACGCGCTAAACCACTATGTCACGCTGGCTGATGTTAGGGTGAGCACACACACGCTATATAATAGCGCGGGCGAATCAGAACTTTATAGTTTCTGTAAATAAGCGTCCGGGCCCGGATGAACAAAAAGTTGTAAAAAAACCCGGGGTTTTCGTACATTTTCGTGAAAAACCCCGGAGATTTGGGGGCGGAGTCAACTTCTCCGGGGAATTCCTGGGGGTTTTCGTACATTTTCATTTGTCGACCCGGGGAAATCGTATGTCATCTCCGGGGTCCGGGACCCGGGGTTTTCGTACTACCCGTAATGAATTTCTGGTTAAATCCCGCGTTTTAGGGCTCAAAATGACCGCAATGAAACATAGAACAAGCTTGTGAATTTTCAAAGCCCTATGCTTTCGCTATCTTCTGATATCACCGTTCAAACACAAAAAATACAACTTTTTTCAGATTTCCAAAAATTTCATTTTTAAAATTTCAAAGTCCTCGTTCTCGGGAATGAAACATCTGTGGGCCCTAATACTATGGTCGATTACTACTCACCATATAGTAGTTCTAAAACCGCTACCAGCTCAAAATTTTTTTGGTCGACGCCAAACTGTAGATTTTCTCAGGCAATCCCATTTAAAAATTAATAAAAAAATAGTTTATTACACACTGACTACTGAACATAGAAAACCAAAAAAAACACAAAACTCGACTCTCTATTCTGGATTCAAAGTTATAAAACGTGGTGGTGTATAAGTTTTTTCTCCGGAACTGTTTTTAATTGTTTGTTAGCGGAACTGTATGGATGGGATTTTTTTATCGGAACTGTTAAAATCGGATTTATTAAAAGTGGAAGCTTGCCAGCGGAAGTTTATTTGCGGATATTTCGTGTCCGGAAGCGTTATTGCCGGATGTGTTTTTAACGGAACTTATAACAGCGGAACCTTAAATTCCGGAATTTAGTTTTGCGGAACTCGGTGAAGTAATTTTTTTAGCTATTAACAATTGGAGGGCCTATTTCATTGTTTTATGGCTTCGGCTTAGTTATTAGCACAGACTGTTCGTTCTAAGCGAGACCGCCGAGTATGAGGCTAAGAGTTAGTTTTCAGTTTAAGCTGTCCCCGCCTTGGACCGTTAGAACCGCGAAGCGGAGGTGCCCAGCGTGGTTTTCCACTCATGAAGGATGTTTTTATAACAGTTCCGCTTTTGACGTTTTCGATTTTAACACTTCCGATTTTTAAACTTCCGATTTCATACTTTGAAATATCCGGAAATGAAAAAATCAGCTGGGTACAGTTCCGCTAAAAAACTATCCGGTTTATAAAAATCCGATTCTTACGGATCCGCTTATAACAATTCCGCTGGGTATTGATCCCCACTTAACGGTTCCGATGCGAACATCCGCTAATATAGTTTCGCTTTTCGCAAATGAACGGTGCGCTTTTAAGAGTTCCGATCCGTAGGCGCGATCGACGTGGTGACCAATAGAAATATTGTGAGTGAGTTACTTAGTGAAAGAATGAGTACTGACTAAGGCCCTGATACGCGTTCCTAGTTAAGAGAGTAGTGCGTGAATGAGTGAGTGTGGAGGGAGTGAATGAATGAGTGAGTGAGTGAGTGAGTGAGTGAGTGAGTGAGTGAGTGAGTGAGTGAGTGAGTGAGTGAGTGAGTGAGAGAGTGAGTGAGTGAGTGAGTGAGTGAGTGAATGAGTGAATGAGTGAGTGAGTGAGTGAGTGAGTGAGTGAGTGAGTTGGTGAGTGGGTGAGTGAGTGGTTGATAGAGTGAGTTAGTGAGTGAGTAAGTGAGTGAGTGCGTGAGTGAGTGAATGAATGAGTGAGTGAGTGAGTGAATGAGTGAGTGGGTGAGTGACAGACCGACAGATGCCTAAGGTAAAACACGTGCCGGAACATAAATTGAAGTCCCCTGCCGTGCATTATGCACTCTTTCTCCCCCTTTCAAAATTTCCTTAAGCTAGCAATTTTTCATCTAGAAATTATACCTCATTAAGTGTCTCAGTCTTCTGATGAATGTTAAGTCGTAAGCCATCACAGTCATAAGCCTAAGCTCACCCCCATATCACAGAAACTTTTGGCATTGGGTGCCTAAATTGGTGCATCTTTATGCAAGAAAACTTTGAAGTCCTATAATTCACGTGAGAACTAGTTTTAATTTGAAAACTTTTGTTCAGAGGTGAGATCGTCTATTTTTACACATGAGAAAATAAGAAACTCAAAACAAACACAATATAATGCATTTAAAATGGTATGGCAAAACTTTATGCACTGCTGCTTATGACAAATGCGTCCTTTGGCACCTGGTCTCGGAGCGAAAACTGAGTGCGATATAAAATGCATGTTTTCTATCCAATTAAATGTTTTTACTTTGAGTTTTTCGTGATTGCATTATGAGGAAAAAAACGAACTTTCATCTGAAGAAAAGTTTTTTATTTTTAACCGATTATATCGTGAGTTATAGAACTTCAAGTTTTTTGCATAAAGAAGCACCAATTTAGGCACCCAATGCCAAAAGTTTCTGTGATATGGGGGTCAAAGTCTGGTCACAGTTTCTTGTTATTCCGAAATTTTCACCGTAATCCTTTTGGCGCGCATTCAAATTTTGGCGCACGTACAAATTTATTCATAATTTTTCGCTGTTCACACTACATTTGTATAACATATTATTAAAAACATGCCCACCTTTTAATTGTTCAGTATAAGGTTTTCAGGAAAATAATTAGTAACAAGATACCCTGACCAAGCTATAGGAATGGAAAAGCCATTTAATGTTTTAGTCTGCATTTGCTTCAAGAAAGCAACAAAGAGGGGGTAGAGCAACACTGCGTGAGAAAGTGGGATAGTGAGTGAGTGAGTAAATAAGTGCGTGATTGAAGTAGTGAGTGTGTTTGTGAGTGAATGAGCGAGTGAGCGCGGACGAGCAAACAACTAACCATCCAAATGAGGGGAGTTTTATGAAATAGCCAATTTCAAGATTACGCACCCTAAACTACAGATTATAGTTTTTGAAACCACCAGCAAAAGTAGAATTTCACGTTTTTTTCTGTTTCTAGTCCTTTAGCGTGTGTGCATTAGTGATAATGAGTGATTGAGTGAGTAAATGAGTGATTAAATGAGTGAGTGAGTGAATGAGTGTATAAGTAAGAGAAGGAGTTCATGCGTTCACGAAAACAAATTTTGCTCCTGTTTGTATCTTGCGAATCTTCCTTCTATCAACAATAAAATTATAGCCTATCCAGGGTTTCTTGTTCAATCAAAAACTTTTTTGACGCGCAGTTTGCATTCAAATCTTTTTCTGGCACGCTTTAGAGAAATAAAACATTTCCACACTACGTTTGGACAACATAGAGAAATTCCGCTGAAAATTCATCCCATATGCCCACAAAACTACTTTTTTGGTAACAAGAAACCCTGACCAAGCTAAACCACATTTTATATTCACAAATCCATAAACTGTTTTTTTAAAAATTCTAAAATGTTACAAAACTTTTTGTGCCGCACAGCTGGTTGTTTTTATTTTTTAATCCTGCAGTGCGGTGTTTAGTTGCTATTAATCATTACATTGCTGCGCAAGGTTTTCTGTCGTGGCATTTGCTCATTGGGCTCTCTTCAATATCTGGCATTGCGTGCCGCGTGCCGAACTGCCGAAACAGCTGGAGTATGGCACATAGTTGATGATCAATCTGTTGTGCCACGTACACACCATTACTTTGCGTTTCAGCTGCCAAACGTTGTGTGCCCCCAACACACCAACACCGAAAGTGCCCAAAATGATCACTGACGTCCAACTGGCCACGTTTGCCAACTTTCTCGGCGTGACCATTTTTGTATTGGTCGTACTGTTCCACTACATTCAAGCACAAAACCCCAAACTTCGAGCCGCCAGTCAATCACAATAGTAATGATGATCGAGTAATCGATTTTCGTTATTTTGTATTTTTATTGTTGATTAGACTGTCGTGTTCCGTTTCCGACTCTCACCGGCGTATCTGTGATTTATGGTTGGTAATAATAAAGATTCTGGTTTTACTTAATGTTATACCCATTCTATATTGAGGTGTGTGATAAAAATAACCCCGCTAACCTTGATTAGAAGACATTTTGAATGGGAAAGTCTCGCTGTTGTTAAAAAAGTGGTGGGCTTTAAAATTCAGTTTCAGTTAATGAAAATGTTTTAATGAAGTAACGATTGTTTAACCTCCCTCTCCTATTTTTGGAGATTAAACCATCTGACTGACAAAAAACCTTGTTCCACTTCTACTCCAATCAGACCGTACTGATGTATTTCATTTGTAACATTTGCAGGTTGTTTGTGACCGTTCGATCCGCATTCGATGGCATGTTGTCGCTGGGTTGGTGTTCGACATTGGCTGTTTCGGGATGGGGTTCCTAGCGGATTGGTTCTGCTCCAAAAGTGATTATCGATCAGCGTCGAATATTGTTATCTTTCTGTTGGTGGCACTTTATTTGGGCTCCAATGTAATTCATCACTGCCTTATAACTGATCGGAAAAGTCGATCAGTCATAAGTTATGCCTAAATGCTTGCATATTAACTTTTCTCATATTTAGATACCTAAACCATTCGTTATTATGAAGGTTAAAATGCAAAGTTGACACCATATGGCTAAAATGACTGCCTTGTATTGCACCAAACTTGTATTATTACGATCTGTATTTACTTCATGTTGAATGGTATACAGAACGGTTAAAAAGGTCAGTAAAGCATAGCTGATTTAGATGTGTCTCGAAATGCATTTGTGTATCGTTTAATTTGAGTCTTTATAAAATAAGAACTCTTGTTTGGTTCATTCTCGCTCAAAAGTCGATCTTTGCTTATATGAAATTAAACCAGTTATAAATTATTTTTTCTAATTATTATAGTCGATTGTTTTATTATTAGCAAATTTGAAGCAAAACCTTTTTTAAGTGCAAATCGTCTGTTTCAGCGCGAAATGAGTCGAATGAAATAATCGAGTATACTTGTATTATTTATAGTTTTAAATGACATATCTTATGATGAGCCCGTTTTGGATAGAATCTATTGTCGCTACTTGAATTATGTTTGTTTATAAACTTCATAGAGTTTAAACTTTGTTATTGTTTTCGTGCCTTTGAGTCAGTAGTTTAATCTCGCTGTTTGTATGCGAACTGAACATTAATTAATGTATATGGTTTGGTTGCAAAAATATTTAATTACGTTGGTTTGTTTATTATAGTCGAAGGTTGGGTTTACGTTTACTGCAACATATTATACAATAATACTACTTTGTCTTGTGATTACTATAAACAGTGTTAGATAACGAGTCTTGCTTGTAATACTTTACAATTACATAACCGAATCAAGCCAACTCTCACTTTCGGTCATAAAGTTCTTTCATAGTTATAACTTCCAATATATAATAACGTTGAACACAAACGGCCAACGGCCCAACGAAACACCAACGCACGAGAGAAAATGCAAGACTGAATGAATATGTAAATGTAAGTTGATATATAAGTGCACAAGATGACACAAGTGTGTCACTTGTGCGGATCAAAGTGGACAACTTTCCAGACAACCAGCTAGTTCACAACACTAGCCATATGACGCACCTTCACTACAATGCAACATGTCTATGTTTAGCACACGTGCAGTAGCGGTAGAGCAGATAAATATAGAAATAACATAATGTTACATAAGAATGAAACATCGAATCGAGTATGAGACAGCTCCGACTATGGTATTGAGACCAATAGTCGTCTTCTCCCTCCGACCGAAAACATGATAACGAACAAAATGGAAGAAAGACAATAAGTAATTAATAATGATAAATACGAATTAATCAGGATAAGATCAAATAATCAAGTAATGCAAAGAATAGGTTAAAATCATGAATAAGGTAAAATCACAATCACTGTTTTTATCCATAAAGCACTCTGAAAGCTGCAAAAGAAAGTTAACAAGTTATGAGTGAGCTATCTAAGATTTACGATACACTATCTGGGATAATAAACTAGTCTGCCAATGATGAAGACGCCAATTACTGCCAACGCCTGAATATGATACGAGAACGCATATGCCAACGACCACGATTCGAACGCATGACGGCACGACCAATGAAGACCATATCGATTTGAAACGGCGGCAGCCAGTTGAATCGCATTCAACTCCTCTCCCTCCTCAACGACGGCACAAAAACATTAACGCAAAAACGACGATGACGAATACGCGAACGCAAAAACGACGATGACGCTTCAAGCCACGATGAAAAATTGACGACAACATAATAAAATCCTCTTCGGTTCAATTTCAGCGCAAAAATCCATTGATACCGACAAAAATAACGCAAAACTGTCCTCAACCTAAAACGTTGCTGAGGTTGTACAAAAACTTACAGACTCAGCCTAAAACATTTACTGAGCTGCCCGAAAACTCACAGATTCTAAAACGATCACCGAATCGTTCAAAACATCAGACTCAGTCTAAAATCGATACTGATCTGCTCCAACCGACAAAACTTCGGTTAAAACGACATCACAACTGAAATAAAAAACCCATGAAACAACCGCCAGTGCCATCCGTTTGGGTTGAAGATCAACATAGTCGTATCGATATAGCGTACCTCACACAATTAACAGACCAGGTGTAGGAATAAAGCATATCATCCCAAAGCCAACTGTAGAGAATATTTTAATAAAATTGTGAGTAAATATAGAAAAGCTACCGCATGCCACCACTAGAACAGCTTCTGCACCAGTTTTCGCGACACAACAAACACTTTGGACACTGCCGCTTTCATTCTACTGTGGATCTGACTCAAACGGTGACCCGTTTTGACGAAGATGTCACGTCGAGACTCGGGCTTCAATTTCATCTGACCATGTTCCATTCGATTGTGCACCAGCTTAATCACCGGATCACTGACGGTCACACGACTGAGCTCACCAGCTGGCTGCTGTAGTAATTCGGGCAACATTAGTTTCAACTGACTGTATTGTTCACTCGGCACCGAGAACCATTTATTCATGTACTGACCCGTTGCCAATTCGCCATTACTAATTTCAGAACTCTTCACCACAATCTCGGTCGATGACGTGACTACTTCATCCTGTTCTGTGCTCACCGAAATGACAACGTTCTTATCCTCAGGTTTCTCTGCAACCACCAATGGTACACGCACATCTAGCACATCACCTTCAGCCGGTATCACTAATGCCATCAGTCTACGTCCTGTGCAAGACAACAGCTGTATCCCTTGTGCCTGCATTGCCGTGGTACCAACTAACAGCGGTGTATTGGACTCTGTTGCCACATGACATTCAATGACTGTCATTTTTTCATCTATTTTCAGTTCAACGGTGCATACACCAGCGCATACTACTGTAGTCATGTTGACAGCAACCAACGGTGTATTGCATGGCTGTATCTTCACTCCCAGCTGAGCCGCAAACTTCTGTGAAATCAAGTTCATCTGCGCACCCGTGTCAAACAACACATGTTTCAGTCCAACCGGTTGACCGTTGACTCGAATCGGGTAATCCTCTTCTTGTTGAGCTTCAGCGTTGAATGATTGAATCGGAACGCTCACTGCTCTCACAGTCACTTCTTTCTTTTCAGACTCTTCGGACTCCTTTTCATTGCGATCGTTCATCAGCATCTTATGCACCTTGGAACTCAACACACCATATCTCAACTCATCGCGGTGTTTCAGTTGTGCCACTTCATCTTTCAGAGCACGCAGTTCAGCTGACACTGCCTCCACATCTTCAACAGGTTTTCCAACACTCACTGCTCTGACTGTTTGATAGTCCGATGCTTGTGGTGGTCGACCTCCCGACAATTGTCTCTGGCTTTGATAGGTACAATTGCTTTGTAAATGACCCACATCTCCGCATTTGAAACATTCCCTGCCCCCAGACAACCGCTGATTCTGTTTATAGTCTTGGACCGGTTGACGGAGTCCGCCCCACTGTACCTGGTTGACTCGATGTTGCTGGTTACTGTCTTGCTGTCGATTCCAACTGAACCCCGGCGGTGGCTGCTGGGTATCCACTTGATATTGCCCATGTCTCATGTTATTGTTTGCAGGCGGCTGATAGGTTTGCCGTTGATTAGCACTTTGCTGTTGTGTGTGCTCATACTTGACCGCTCCTCCACGTGTCTGATCACGACCCCGTTCCCACTGCTCAGTTCCAGCTCCCCGCTGACTCGGTTTCACAGCCTGACTTCCTCTATTAGCTACTTTCTCCCGGCAGTACTCGTAGTCCTCAATGCCTCGAACGATGGCCTCAAACGGAGTCCGTTTAATTTCCGCCTCGTAGGTAGCTTTCTCTCGGTCACGAGCTGACTGTAATCCAACGATCAGTTGACCTGTCATGTACTGTTCAAAATACGGGTTGTAGTCATCGATCGGACACAATCGTTTCAGAGCAAACGCGAACTCACGTACCGACTCACCCGGCTTTTGTACTCGACTATGAAAACGGTCTGCCGTTTTGTTATCTCGTCCGTAGCGGCTACCATATTTCTCAGACAAGTACTCCAGTGCTGATACCCACGTCGGCCTGTCATTGTCTTCCCTGAACTGACGTTTCGCGTTGCCCTTGAGACATGTGATCAGGTGTCTCAATTTTTCGTCATCACTGAGACAAGTGTCCTCCAGCCTCGCACGCAGATCTTCAAACCAGTATTTGAACTCAGCTTTGTCCTCTCCCGAAAACTGATCGTGCTTTTTCATTGCCAGCACTTGTTGTTCGTTGGACTTCTGCATCATGGTCATCATCTTATTCATAGCTTCCTGCCAGCCCTCTTTCTCTTTAGTCACGGCCATTCCACTAAGAGCCTCCTGTCTATCACGTACTCCACTTTTCGTAACTGTATCATCCCACTGTACGTTATGATTACTCTTTACTTTGCTGTTTTCAGGCTCAACGCACTTGTCCCGCTGTGCATGATACTTCTGATGTCCCTCACGCTCAACATGCTGCTGCTGTTGCCGTAGCTGCTGTTGTTGTTGCTGCTGTGCATCTTCAAGCTTCTGTACATACATCGTATCATGACTCATTTGTGATGGCTGTCCTAACGGTCTATCACAAATGCGTAAATTGTCGATTTGTGATAGAAAACCCATTTGTGATGGCACCTCGCGATCCGCCCACGTTTGCTGCATGTCTCGCTGAAGCTTCTCACCGCTCACATGACGCTGTTGTTGTTGCTCACCGTGCGTATTCCCATCATACTTCGATACTACACTCATTTGTGATCGCTGATTGACAGGTTTATCATCAATGAGTAACTTGTCACTTTGTGATACGCCTCTCCTTTGTGATGGCTGACGGACCGGACTATCACAAATGAATACGTTGTCACTTTGTGATAAGCCTCCCATTTGTGATCGCTGACGGACCGGACTATCACAAATGAGTTCGTTGACCCTTTGTGATACGCCTCTCCTTTGTGATGGCTGACGGACCGGACTATCACAAATGAATACGTTGTCACTTTGTGATAAGCCTCCCATTTGTGATGGCTGACTGACCGGTCTATCACACTTGAACAACTGGTCACTTTGTGCTAAGCCTCCCATTTGTGATCGCTGTACCTGTTGCTCCCTCATCAGCGCAGTACTCTTTTGTGATAGCTGTCCAAAGGGTTCATCCCAAATGAACTCGTCATCACTTTGTGATAGACGACCCTTTTGTGCTGGCTGATCGACAGGTTTATCACCACTGGCAACCATGTCACTTTGTGATAGGTGACCCTTTTGTGCTACCTGGTTGACAGTTCCATTATCCCAGAAGACGTCGTCACTTTGTGATAGGCGATTCACTTGTGATGCGTGTAATAATTGGCCCGCACGCTCATCCCCGGTGGATAGGTGGCCCATAGATTGTTGTTGTAATTTGCCCGCACGCTCATCCCCAGTGGATAGGTGGCCATTATATTGTTGTTGTAATTTGCCCGCACGCTCATCCCCAGTGGATAGGTGGCCAATAGATTGTTGTTGTAGTTTGCCCGCACGCTCATCCCCAGTGGATAGGTGGCCATTAGATTGTTGTTGTAGTTTGCCCGCACGCTCATCCCCAGTGGATAGGTGGCCATTAGATTGTTGTTGTAGTTTGCCCGCACGCTCATCCCCAGTGGATAGGTGGCCATTAGATTGTTGTTGTAAACTCACCTTCTGTTGTTGTTGCTGTACGCCCGGTGACTCATGACTCAACTGTTGTTGTTGTTGTACAGCATGAGCCAGGCGCGCCTTCAGCTGCTTCACCTCCACCTTTTCTGTATTTTTTACAGAAAACGCCCATGGGATAACATTCACCTGGTTGAAGATTATTTCAGCCACATTCATTAACCAATCAACCCGATCAGCATTGTTGTTGGATACAATTCTCTTAGGCAGAGTTACATGAAGAATAGGCTGATGAATATTTACTACCTCACGCACACTACTGACAGCACGTTGAGTTTTAACAGCGTCGTTCAGGCATTCTTCAATGAATTTATAAAAACCCACCTCATCGATTTCACCAACATCCAACACTGATGTATCTGCTTGCTTCGGCTGCGGCGGCTCCTTATTTCGATCGGGCGTTTTCTTCTTGCCCGACGGACTGCCCTTCTTTCCCATTTCAATTCTGCTTCTGCTTCACGTGACGCGCTCGGTGTGGCAATTCGGCTGTTAGAAATTGATGAACCAGCTATAAATATAAGATCAAAGCGCAGTGATTCCCAGAGAGCGCTAGTCGAAGGTTGGGTTTACGTTTACTGCAACATATTATACAATAATACTACTTTGTCTTGTGATTACTATAAACAGTGTTAGATAACGAGTCTTGCTTGTAATACTTTACAATTACATAACCGAATCAAGCCAACTCTCACTTTCGGTCATAAAGTTCTTTCATAGTTATAACTTCCAATATATAATAACGTTGAACACAAACGGCCAACGGCCCAACGAAACACCAACGCACGAGAGAAAATGCAAGACTGAATGAATATGTAAATGTAAGTTGATATATAAGTGCACAAGATGACACAAGTGTGTCACTTGTGCGGATCAAAGTGGACAACTTTCCAGACAACCAGCTAGTTCACAACACTAGCCATATGACGCACCTTCACTACAATGCAACATGTCTATGTTTAGCACACGTGCAGTAGCGGTAGAGCAGATAAATATAGAAATAACATAATGTTACATAAGAATGAAACATCGAATCGAGTATGAGACAGCTCCGACTATGGTATTGAGACCAATAGTCGTCTTTATTATCGTCAACACTCATCATATTTTCTTAATCACTGCTGAATAATCTGGACCTGGTCATCGTCACCCTAGTTTCTTCATTTGGTCGTATATAACTGAAGAAAATAAAATCAGCAAAAT
Organism: Daptonema setosum; assembly: GCA_964036265.1. Classification (NCBI taxonomy): domain Eukaryota; kingdom Metazoa; phylum Nematoda; class Chromadorea; order Monhysterida; family Xyalidae; genus Daptonema; species Daptonema setosum. The sequence continues at coordinate 15,049,632 of OZ038445.1, forward strand.
CAACTCCGTAATAATGGTGTTCGTTCAGTCCGAATTGTTGGTCGAAAACATCTGGTTCAAAAACATCTGTTAAAAACAAGTTTTATATGCAAAAATTAAGTTATTGTATGTAATTTGCAAGTTGTTAGGTTAAATCATGCTGAATGTGGATACACGGCAGACCAGTAAAATGGTATTTGAAATTGACTTGCTTTATGGTCATTCATGGAAGTAAACTTGATTGGCTGAGCGTTGAATGATGTCTCAGAAAAAACCGTCCAAATTAGCTGCCGAGGTTAAGTTTGTTTATAGGTAGTCTGACAGATTACTGTCACATTATTGAGGCACGTGTAAACAGCACGATAGATTATCTGAGGTTTTTTATTATTTGAATTGCCAGTGGAACTTCCATCAACTTCTCGACTCACTGTATGGAAAAACCATTCAACGCCCAGCCCCATAAGTTTACTTATTTACAAGAAAGAATAGTTCTTGACTCGACTGTCAAGTTGTTTTGAAGTTGTGGTTTCAGAAAAAAAATCTATTTTGTTGTGATGTATTTAACATACGGATAATATGAAGTGACACAACTTTTCAGTATCCGTGGTGTAATAGTGGGTGTATCGGTGACTGCCTGTGTCCTAATCGCATGTCGGCTGTTCTTCTGCGACGAGTCCACTCGGTCACTACCACCCTCTCGATCCAATTCAAACAACCAAAGTGGTGATCTGGTTTTATAATATGGATGCTCATTCTTTGCCCTTTATTGTACCGATATTGCTAACAAACATCATATCATCAAAGATCTGACAAATTTAAGTATTTCTGTGGTTTTATCATTCGAAAAACTATTCAGCATAATTCATTCACTTTGCTTATGATCACATGGTAAACAGATTCAGGACGATCAACGTAAACGGCAGAATTACACATACATACCACAATAATACTGTAGGACAACTCCAGAGTGCCAACTACACATGTGTGCCCTAACTGACGGGACTGTACACTGTTTTAGGACTAATCAAGAGAGGGATCTGTGAATGTTGGGATCGCATATCACGGAGCAAACATCTGGGGACTCGAAAACACTGAATCGGATCGGAAAAGAAATGTTTTCTATTATTAAATTACATGAAACTGAGGAAACCATTTCTATAGTTATATTGTAAAAAAGTTATTTACAAAATATGTGTGACAGGGAATCAAAAGTGGATTTGTCTCAGGTAATCAAGGATCTTTTGATGGTTTGCTTGAGTGGCATCTTGCAGCTCGAATGGTTCATCGATGAACATGGCTTCAGCAGCATCTGGCATCACAAACGAATCCGATGGAACACGGCTCGTGCGAACTTAAGTTAAATGGGGATTGAATGAATAAGTGAGTGAGTCAGTGAGTTTTATCGAATGGTTGTTTGAGTAAATGAGAATGAATGATTGAGTGAATTAGTACCTAAAATACTGTAAATGCATGAGTGAGTGAATGAGGATAAATGAGTGAATAAATGAGTACATACGGTAAATGAGTGAATGAATGAGTGAGTGAATGAGAATAAATAAATTAATGTGTGATTGAACTAACCCTGCGCTTGCTTGAGTTTATGTAACAATTGGTAGCCGGGAATCTGAAAAGCGACGACGACGGGGGTATTGATGAAGAGTACTATCAAGCAGACAAGCACTGTTGATGTGGTCGACATGATTTCTGTTTCTTTGCAATGTCCCTGAAATTTCATGAACATGAACAGGTATTACATTAAATGAAAGAACACTGTTCTGTGACTACAAACCACTTGATAGCGAAGCGATCACAAAACGGAATATCAGGAACATAGCATGATGTAAGGTCCTATACATGTAATCGTGGTCGGACTGGGCACTCTCGGACGTCAATGAGCTAATAATAATAGATAAGCACATGATATAAGGGCACATTGAGATATCTAATTTTGATGATGGTCCCACCACAGACGCAAGCAATGCCCACTATTAAGGCATAGTTTCCGTTGATCCAATTACTCTTCACCTTGCTTTCTTGGCCATATCAAAATGCAATCAGTAGTGTTTGTGGAATGCACGAACGGATTGACTTAGTAAATAGAAGTTCGTTTCTCCTGATTTTCGCAGCCATTATTATCCCATATCTGATTATGGCTGGGACTTATCCACTAAGCTCGGTGCTTTAACTAAATTTCAATTCATTTGATTAGGGTCAGGACCAGAACATACAAAACATGAATAGACGACGGTATCGAGTGTGACCGTGAATCTACCAGAGTAAGGTAACGGATGATAAATACCGGACACAATGAACGGTGAACGAACTAAATGAGTGCGTTTATATACAGGATAAAGTACTGTTACATAATTGCGTACATTACTATTAAACAAGCAAAGTTTGCAGTGAATACCATTTGATTCATTGAAACGACACCCAATGGAGTGAACAGATCGGTATAGGAGGGGGTAGTTATAGGATAAGTTTCGGTGAAAAATCTACACACAAACTTTTAGTCTTTTCTAGAAACATAGAATCAGGAACACTCGCAGGATGACTCACGAAATATTATTTTGTGATGGGACCACAAAGACAAGCCACGTTCGAAGCACTCGTATTGATGAGCAGATTAGACAAAGTAATGCAAAACATGATTTTCAGTACCATTCACTTTCTCATCCATTTTTGTATTTAGCTTGATGAGACAGTCACTATACACGCGCTGACACAATAAAAACACTAATCACTGATCAACTAAATAAATGGCTAAGTAAATGTAAGCAGTTACGTTGGTGAATGAGCCCAACTACTTGTGCGATTCCTATTTTATAAAGTGAACATTACAAGAAAGTAACATAAAATATATTGTTCATTTTATTTTTGACTTATAACCTTGGGTGAATAAGCGTGGGGTAATTTGCTTTCATCGGCTTTGTATCCTACGTGGAGGGCCGAAAAAGCATACACTTCGATCTTTTGGTTGTAAGGAAGCAATGGGTTTATCTTTCCAAGCATCTGTTAAAAAGATATTAAATTAGACTTTCTGTAATGTTCAACAATATTCGCGCAGACAGCTGTTCCAGAAGCTGCACACAAGGGACTGAATAATTTGCACGCTCCTATTTCAATAGAAACATCGAACTGTTATGGGACTTATAAATACAGTAACCTATACATTAACCCACGTAGCTTATATAGAACACAACCAATTGGTTTTATGAATTGATAAACTTTTACATAATTAATATTATATGTAGCTTCATGCTTAACTCAATCTGAACTAAAGTCGAATCATTGTATCCAAGTTTTTCACCCCTAATTAACACTACGCCCAGCATTCATTCCCAGTAACAAGCAACTAATTGACAACGTCAAGACTTCGTTCCAGGTCAGCTAGAACGCTCTAAAAATAAAAGCGTTCCCCAAGAAACGTTTATTTCTGGATATCATTGTAATCAACTAGGATACAGAAGAAATATATAAAATTATGATGTCAACGTTAGAAAAATCTAGAGAATCAAGCTTAGTATTTGTGTTTGTCCAGTACTACTGGCCCAGGTCACGAGTGCATTTTATATGAGCACCAAGTAATCCATTCCGGAAGCACAACAAAGCAATGTATAACAAAAGAAGTTTCACCTAATAACGAGGTTAATAAATAATGTTAGATTATATTGGATTTTGGTTTTTGTTAATTAGAACTTATGGTTTTGTTGTTTGTGCCGTCCATTTGTTTCACAGCTTTTTATCAGAGTATTATTTAGATAATGAAGTCACTCACATTTAATCAGACATTACGTTTTATAACAGGCCGCCAAAACATAATGTATTCCATATGCTTTATTGTCACTGATACTAAAGTTCACATACAAAGGTCACTCCGGTTAGCATGATAAAATTCTCGGAATCAGTATCTACCTACGGTAAGAAAGTACGAAACAGTGAAAAGGTAAGGTAATACAGTGTCAAGGTTTGTTGTTATCAAAAATTATCATTATTATGTTATTTCCTTGAAAAATCTTATTTACCCAAGTTACGCGTGAAAGAAGTTTTCCGATAATTGAAAAAAACATGCTCTAGGTTTGAATTCAAACTGCGCGCCAAAACACTTTGGAGTAACAATGCACTCTGGATAGGCTATACTTTTACAGGGACCTAACAGTGTGAAATCGAATTGAACAATGAAAAATCTTCGTAAAAAATACTCACCACCGTTTCAGACAATAAGATATATTTTAGAAATCAAAATCGTATTAGAAAATCATTTAATAAAACAAATAATCATTGAAAAAGTTATATAAACAGAAGCAGATCGAGTGAGATCAGATAAAGGATATGAAACCAAAATCAAAAATTAATTGAGTGAGAGATGACATCTATTAATTAGAAACGTAATTATGTACATAGGCGTCGTCAACAGTAATCAGTATCATGTAACAACAGATCGAATACAGCGACTAGACTCCGTCAGTGAATGGTTCAATCAAACAATCTTACATCATTAGAAATGTGAAGCACCTGCCATACCGCAACGTTCTCTGTTTTTACTACTCGTCTGTTTACACTATGTTAATCACAATGGTGCAAATTCAGAAGCCATGTTGCTTGTTTCCATAGGAGGCAATACTGACAACAGTGCTGCCATTATTTGTTTTCTTCCACGATCAGCAAAGTTGACGTTACTACTGCTGCTATCCATGTTATTATCATTAACATTGTTTTTGGTGTTGTTGTAGTTATTGCTGTTGTTGTTGTTGTTGTTGTTGTTGTTGTTGTTGTTGTTGTTGTTGTTGTTGTTGATGTTGTTGTAGTTATTGCTGTTGTTGTTGTTGTTGTTGTTGTTGTTGTTGTTGTTGTTGTTGTTGTTGTTGATGATGTTGTTGTCACTGTTGTTGAAAGTGAAATCGCCGTTGACATGTTCTACAGCTTGACTGGGCTGCTCCAACTTAACTTGCATCATCTCAGCCACAAATGGTTTGATATCGGGTCGTTCATCAGCTGTTGTGTCTGTTGTTCCCACTTGAACATCCACAACCGTGTGTGATGCTGGTTGATTTACCTGAAACAATGCACATGTGTTCAGTATGTTCAATTACAGGGCATATAGATATGAATAATACAAACATAACGATCTGTTCCACCGAAATCTCAGCACTCAATAACAACAACAACAACAACAAGAGTAACAACAACAACACCAACAGCAACAACAACAACAACAACAAAATCAACATCAATAACAACAACTTGATCACACATCAACGCACCACATGTTCTTTAATAATGCGCTGCAGTCTTCGTTTGGCTTCATAGTCCCTGATGGCTTTCAGCTCGACTTCATGCGGACACCGGCTCCTCTCATTGCCATTGCATTCGTCCGGCCAGAACGGCTCGTCCAATTCTCGAATCGTGGCTGCATCCAGTGCCAGTGACAGACCAACTGTAAGTATACGTCGTTTATGAAAAATGAGTATATGAAAACTTTTAAATAGTGTAATTAGAAAACGACAAATAGTACACAACATAACTACTACAGCAACCAACATCAAGCATCATCTATCATACACTCAGTAACAGCATAACAACGCGACAATAAAAACAACAACAAAAACTATGAAATCTTCAACAACTACAGAATGAACATCATGAAATCAACAACAACAACAAAACAAACCAGCCGGATAGTACTCGCCAGGACGCATGACGGCTGCCTGATTGAGCTTGTCCACCAGACTGTTGATCGTATGATTATCACGAATGTCCATGCGCGAATCATGTTGATCGTCACGGTTGTCATCAAGTGAACATCGGCCCATAAATTTGCTGGGTGTTTGTTGCGCCATGTTGGCGTGACAGCCCGCATCTTTTGACCGCTGCTTAGTTGGAGTGCACCGGAATGCTGTAATACAATGCAAATATTGTTAAACATAATTCATGGGCTATTCTACACATAATCAACCAAAATGAATGACAGATCTCGTTTGAGTAACGACCAACGAGTTGCATCCTCCTCATCTTCGCTGTCACTGATGACTTTGTTAATCGGTCGTTTATGAGACACCCGGTATACAGGCTGACTGTCTTCGAACGATTGCTGAGTGCTCTCAACTGCAATCAATTAAACAATGCAACTACAACTATTTCGGAAATATTTAATGTTGATCCTGAAAATATATTACTGATGTTAAAGCTACCTGTTTGTGACTTATCTTCTTGAGCTAACGTCCGAGATGAACACGGTTGTTGATGACTGCTTTGCGACGACGATGGTTGACTGAAGGAAGGGAAACAATTGTATATCAACTACCCCGAAAGTAAGTGAAAGAGAATTTCCTCGGGTTTAATTTTTTACATCTGTTCTTAATAAATATTGTCTAATAAAGAGATATTTAAAAAAAGTTAACATCAGAGAATATTAAACCACAGCAACAACAACAGCAACCACATCATCAACAACAGCAACAACAGCAGCAGCAACAACAACAACAACAACAAAAACAACAAAAACAACAAAAACAACAACATGTCTTACCTGTCCACCTGACTGGACGAATAAATGGTGAGTTGATCTTCATCTCTGTCATCGATCATGGAATCGTCATCACTCGACTTTGAGTCCCGATCAGAATCGTAGTCGGTGGGTCTGAATCCTCCTTCTGCAGTGTGGACTACTCTGGACAAGCTGGTTTGGTATGTGTCCTCGTTGTACGCAGAATGCCTGCTGGTCAAACTTCAGATTACAACAAGTCGGATAATCCAGTCAGCCCGTCTCCGTCAAAACTAGACGTCCGGCGAAAAACCCGTTTCCCATTAAGATTAATGCCTCACTACGAATTGAATAATTTTCTAACTCAGCATATTTGCGATATACGATATTATAAATCAAACAATATTGTATAAATCTGTAATCAGTGCATAAACCTGACTGACTAGGACCAACCCTTTCACGAATCTGTTGGCCCCGCCACCGTACCCGAGTCCGCTACTACGCACCCGATGATCGTTGACTCCGCCCCATTCACTGGTTGATTCTTCCTCGATTCTACAACGAACCTGCAATTCACTTCTATTCGTTTTAAGACACCGTTTCACTTTGGTTACAGAATACAGTACATCAATGAAAAACCATGTTATGTTAATGACTTGACTTCTTTTCAAAAAAAGTTCTCACCAATGAACGATGAGCTTCCACATGGAATGACGGTTTCCTGGTGTGTAATACACGAACATTTCTTCTTTTTATTTTGTATTTACTGTAAGTGCATGCAGACTACAAATTAGACAAATCCGATATTGATCACATCACAAACAAATGAACAGCTATATTTGTTTTATGCCAACCTTTTGATTATACTGTTTCATATTGTTGGATGAAAACCGTGCTGCTTGTTCGTTGTCTTTTTTACTGCGATCAGCCAGACGCGGAGATTGGCGTATCGGACTGGTCATTGTACGGTTGGGAATCTGTTCAACTTATTGCTTATATACTCTCATTATCAGACTAAACCTATTTCAAACAAATCTATCATAAACCCAAACGTTTCATACAGTCATCATAACATTCTGCAAATTCAACTGAGTATAAACATTCGGAGAACACGTTGCAACGTGTTCGGAATAGCATAATGTTAGTACATCTGTGAATATCTGGCGATTGTATACGTAAGCTTATGAGTAACGTACTCTTGTTGATTATAAATTTTTACACATTCTAGCAGTTTCAAGGAAATTCAGAACTTCAAATTCATTCAGCGCAAAATTATGCCGAAAGTATGAAGAATTATTTCATGTAGTGTGCCAATACTTGACAAGACATGTGCGGATACACCACCGTATAAGTAATCAAGGGTAACAAAATATTGAACACATTCTGCTGATTTTATTCACATGAAACAAATTAAAAGTACAGACGATAAATAATGAGCAGAAATTTGTTATTCTATGAACTCGCTGTGTTTGAGAGGAGTAAAATGTGCAAACATGTATGGAAAAGAACGGTTACAGTAGAACAGGTAAAATTTATTTTTCGTTATATTGCAAAACATCATGTAATACTGAAACGGTTAATTCGAAGACTCGATTCTAATGCATGTTATTTTGTACAAACTTTATCCAACGAGAAAAAAGGTTGGCATTGGAATTGACCTCTAAAAGAAACCTTTGAGCAGTGATACCCAGACACACTACACATCCAGATCCCCGATCCACGGTTTCTTGTTACTCAAAAACCTCAATAGAAATATTTAGGGGCGCGTCTACAATTCAGAAGTAACGATGTAAAAATGATATTTAGTAACAAGATACTCTGGCCGAACAAGTTATAAAAGACGGTGGCTTGCCACATAAAGACGTGCACATCGGTTACGCAGGCTAAAACCGGCGCCCATTTAAATAAATCACCATAACAACTATATATGTATGTACATACTAGGGACACACCCGGGGAATTACGCCGACCTTTTAGAGTCGGGGTACTCAGCAGGGGCACAGCCGAGCAGCGCTGCGCGCATTGCGCCGTGGTCAACAACTTTCCAATACACATTCGTACCATTGTGATTTGGAATTTGTTTATTGTGTGCAGGGTTTTATTATAATAATGCCGGATGAGAAACTATAACTATTTTAGTTTCAATGCAGTTGAGTCCCGTGGTCAAACTATTTTAGTTTCTATACAGTTGAGTCCCGTGGGCAAAATTTCAATGCAGTTGAGTCCCGTGGGCAAAATTTCAATGCAGTTGAGTCACGTGGGAAAACAATTTTGCTTTCAATACTATTGAGTCCCGTGGGCAAACTATTTTAGTTTCAATGCATTTGAGTCCCGTGGTCAAACTATTTTAGTTTCTATACAGTTGAGTCCCGTGGGGGCTTTCAATACAGTTAAGTCCCGCGGGCAAAATTTCAATGCAGTTGAGTCCCGTGGGAAAACAATTTTGCTTTCAATACTATTGAGTCCCGTGGGCGAACTATTTTAGTTTCAATGCAGTTGAGTCCCGTGGTCAAACTATTTTAGTTTCTATACAGTCGAGTCCCGTGGGCAAAATTTCAATGCAGTTGAGTCCCGTGGGAAAACAATTTTGCTTTCAATACTATTGAGTCCCGTGGGCAAACTATTCTAGTTTCAATGCAGTTGAGTCCCGTGGTCAAACTATTTTAGTTTCTATACAGTTGAGTCCCGTGGGGCTTTCAATACAGTTGAGTCCCGTGGGCAAAATTTCAATGCAGTTGAGTCCCGTGGGAAAACAATTTTGCTTTCAATACTTTTCTATACAGTCGAGTCCCGTGGGCAAAATTTCAATGCAGTTGAGTCCCGTGGGAAAACAATTTTGCTTTCAATACTATTGAGTCCCGTGGGCAAACTATTCTAGTTTCAATGCAGTTGAGTCCCGTGGTCAAACTATTTTAGTTTCTATACAGTTGAGTCCCGTGGGGCTTTCAATACAGTTGAGTCCCGTGGGCAAAATTTCAATGCAGTTGAGTCCCGTGGGAAAACAATTTTGCTTTCAATACTATTGAGTCCCGTGGGCAAACTCTTTTAGTTTCAATGCAGTTGAGTCCCGTGGTCAAACTATTTTAGTTTCTATACAGTCGAGTCCCGTGGGCAAACTATTTGAGTTTCAATGCAGTTGAGTCCCGTGGTCAAACTATTTTAGTTTCTATACAGTCGAGTCCCGTGGGCAAAATTTCAATGCAGTTGAGTCCCGTGGGAAAACAATTTTGCTTTCAATACTATTGAGTCCCGTGGGCAAACTATTCTAGTTTCAATGCAGTTGAGTCCCGTGGTCAAACTATTTTAGTTTCTATACAGTTGAGTCCCGTGGGGCTTTCAATACAGTTGAGTCCCGTGGGCAAAATTTCAATGCAGTTGAGTCCCGTGGGAAAACAATTTTGCTTTCAATACTATTGAGTCCCGTGGGCCAACTATTCTAGTTTCAATGCAGTTGAGTCCCGTGGTCAAACTATTTTAGTTTCTATACAGTTGAGTCCCGTGGGCAAACTATTTTAGTTTCAATGCAGTTGAGTCCCGTGGTCAAACTATTTTAGTTTCTATACAGTCGAGTCCCGTGAGCAAAATTTCAATGCAGTTGAGTCCCGTGGGAAAACAATTTTGCTTTCAATACTATTGAGTCCCGTGCGCAAACTATTCTAGTTTCAATGCAGTTGAGTCCCGTGGTCAAACTATTTTAGTTTCTATACAGTTGAGTCCAGTGGGGCTTTCAATACAGTTGAGTCCCGTGGGCAAAATTTCAATGCAGTGAGTCCCGTGGGAAAACAATTTTGCTTTCAATACTATTGAGTCCCGTGGGCAAACTATTTTAGTTTCAATGCAGTTGAGTCCCGTGGTCAAACCATTTTAGTTTCTATAAAGTTGAGTCCCGTGGGCAAAAATTTGCAATGCACATAAAAACACATCCATGAAAAAACACATCCATGAAGAAACACATCCGTGAAAAAAACATCCATGAAAAAAACACGTCCATGAAAAAAACACATTCATAAATAACACATTCATGCAAATACACATACATTTTCATAACTTAGAGCGGAATCTTAAAAAACACTAAAAAAGGTAAACATTGTTTACAACAATAAACTATAAACTATAAACTGTTTGAACTATAAAGGGAGTGGGGTTGAAACGAAACGGATAAATTTAGTTAGCATTTAACTCGTTCTCACATTGACTCATTCACTCACTCACTCACTCACTCACTCACTCACTCACTCACTAACTAACTCACTCACTCAAACATTGTTGTGTGTGGGTAAAAGAAATCAATACCACGGATGGATAAGCTGTGGGGTGGGTGAGAAACTTTAATAATGTCGATATTTCCCCAGTGCGACATTAAATAGGACGAGTTCGCACAAACCAACCGTTCTAATTCGTTCGTTTCCAAAAACCAACCCGAGGCGATTGTCCAAAAATAAACCGAGGATGACATCCTCAAGTTTTAATGGGTTAAAACCATCTTATAAAATGTTGCCGGTTTTTGAACTAATAGTGAGCGTGAAACGTGAACAATTTTTCAGCTTTTTTTATTTTTGTAACTGACTGACGGACGGACACTATTTCATTGTATAATGAGATAAGTCAACATTCCGATTCATAGGATACCATTACAGAATGTTCTTTCATCGTGTCCCAAGTCTTTTTAAGGCTAGAATGTATAACTGTACGTGTACTTATTGTATAGTGTAATATTAAATCCGCATCCTGGATTCGGAAACGAAACATCATATCAGAACACGGAATTGGGTTCACCAATATTCCTATCATTAAGCATAAAATATTATGCAACAATGGGGATCACAAAATAGTAAAAAAATGTTAAACATGGAAAATTAAAAAATAAAGGTTCTCGTTCAACTACATAATAGTTGAAATAGAGAATACAGCAGCAGGAGCACAAACAGAACTATTTCTGGGTAGTCAAGTATTAAGAATACAAATACTATACATGGCACAATAAATAATGACTGGGTTATTAGCTAAGCTGTCGTTAATGTAAGAAACACAAATAAAAAAGAAAGAAAATGTAGCAAATGTTTCGGGATCTGCATGAAAGCGAAAGACTAGAATTGTATACATTGAACAGAATGAAGCTCATCATTTTCTACACCGGGGTATATTAATACAACTAAAAATATAGCATGGCAGACGGAGTGTACTAATTGCAGAATGAGAATGAAAGCCAATCATTTGAGATGACTGGTGTGGTTTGTGACGCGATGATGATAACAATATGAACGAACACTACCCGATGTAAAGTTTCCGATTGTTGTATGAAATGATAAGCAAGTTCTATTTGATAGAGAGACCGAATTCAAATTAGAGTTAACCAAATATGCAATTTTCTGAGAATGGTTTCCGTTATTCCTTGTCATAACCGATCTCGAATACCAGAGCGAACTTCTGCCTAAGATTATGTTTGTTCCTAGTGCAAGAAAATTTTTCAACATTGGCATGCTTTCGAATTTAGTTACTTAATCAATTGAGAATGTTATACAAGTTATTCCTCATCGCACAGCAACACGGGGTCACCGGGTTCAGCCGACAGCAGCACTGCAACGGGATCGTGGCCCTGTGCTTTGGCCTCCATCAACGGCGTGTTGCCGAAATTGTCCCGTCTGTATTTGTCTGCTTCACGTGAAAGCAGGAACTTGATGAGACGGGCGTGACCACGTGATGCCGCCTGAATAAAAACACCACTGAATCCTTATGACAAACAATCAGTCAACTACCAATCAAACGCCTTTACTAGTTAAGTACTACCTTTTTAAGCATTTTTATCATTCTTTTTAGCACTCATTAAACACAACTTCTAGATTATTCAATTCTTACTAAACACACACTCACTCATCCGTAAACTCCGAAAACCGAGGCATGCGAAAACTGGCGGTAATGCGTTTCATGGACATGACATGGCTATGGTACTAACCACATGTAACGCAGTCCGACCGTCGTAGTCAGCAGCGTTGATGTCAACACCGGCAGCCAACCACAGACTCAGGCCCGTCTGGTCGTTATGAGCAGCCATTATGCACATTTCCATTCCGCAAGCTTAACATTAACTAGTTTAAATATGCGATACACGCTTACTGTCACAAACACATTGTTAGAATAAATGAACTATAAATTTAGTTTGACCCATTTTTCATATTTGAACTTGGTGAGGAAACCGCCGTAAATCTCAGTTTACATCTTTCCCCGGAAAGTGGATGAAGAGTAATATGAGGGTGAGGTTACAAAATCCAGGTAAATTTCCCTTTGAAATTCAAATGTTTATAGCTGAAAATCAGTAAAAAACAAATCATTTTACAAAGGCAGTTGAAAAAAAACGAAGATGCTGTTGTAAAAACAATTGGGTATAAACGAATGCCAACCCATAGCAGAATAAGTGATATGACCACCGGCAGCTCGTAACTTCTCGATGCACCCGAGCTGTTTGCTTTGGATGGCTGACATCAGTGCCGACTGGCCCAATCGGTCTCTAAAACACAAGTCAATGATAAATAACTGTTGTTAACTTTGTACAATGATTTGAGTAGACCAGTATCAGATTGGATGAGTGTAACCAACCTGGCATGTACATTGCATCCCTTCATAAGCAGTGCCTCAATCATGTGTACATGGCCGTGTTGGGCAGCCACGTGCAGTGCCGTACGACGATCGTAGTCACAACCACTGATGTTGGCACCCTGAATCACATCCACTCGTCACAGAAAACAACGCTTTCAAGTGCGTGATTATTGACATATTGTTCCCCTCCTCGTCCGCTAGTGGTTGTCACTGATCTAAATGCAATGTTGTAAGCAACCAACGGCTTCTTTGAGTGCATCGATCATCAGTACGTCACCGGTCTGTGCCGCCGTACAGACGAGTGCCGGAAACAACGACTGTTTGACCATGTCCAACTCGGTCGAACTGCCCATTCGGAAGAACTTGACGAGTCGCGGAAGAATATCGATCATCGGATTGACGGACGCACTCTGTCGACGTGGCGCCATCGTCAGCTCACCGCGCAGATTCTTGCGCATGGCCTGCAGTGATCCCAGTGAAACAGTGGATTTTAAATACTTGACTCATTTGGTGTGAGGACCGTCTCTCTAATTCATACCTAATGCTTTACCGTCCGGCGTCGATTCGTCAGGTTTATCGCGTGCAACAAGCTCTCATCTTTTAATACTAAACCTGACGAATGATAGATGCAAATTGCCTGGCCTGGCATAAAATGACTCAAGTTCAATAATAAAATAATCTACTTCGATTATATATGACTGTTATAACGTTTACGGTAGTTGCCGTAGAGGCACGCAATAAAAAAACATAAATGCGTGCGAAATCTGACTTAATTTTTTTTATATGAAATCAAATTTGAATTCTTGTGATGAGAATAAAAGAGACAACCTTTCTCTTGACATCCACCGTCCAGTCATCGTGACCCAGCACATACGATAGTTTAGTGAGAGCTGCCTCCGGAGTCATGTCCGAGCCACCCACTACTCCAGCATCAATCAATATCTGAAATACACGAGCTTACATAAAAAAATAACTTTGAATAACTAGTGGCACTAACAAATATAAGCACAATAACCAGCCACACGACTACAATATGTGAACGCTCACCATCCAATCGATTGATTGATTTTGCCTTACGATAAGTGACTGAGCAGATTGTGAGATAACCTTTCCTGTTTTGTAGTGAATGTCGACCTGCCCGCGCTGACACTGCGTACAGTTGACTATGATCACGCCACGGGCTGTCGCTTTCCTAAATAACAATACACAAAGTTGTTCTTGTTCTGGTATTCCGTTTCGCACACACTTCAATTAGTTCACTGCTAATGAATATAGTCTTTTATCACGTTTAGTGAACTAATATGTGAACAGTGAACGTTCAGTAAATTATAAGTAAATAATACAATGAACAATTGGATTTTTTTCATTAACTGAAGCCATCAAGGCACACTAATACCATATCAGAATGGTGTTTTCGTAGTGGCCAGAGAGTTGAAGAAACTGACGGGTAATGGCAGAAACCCCGGATCAACGCGTTAGGATCTGTCTCAAAACAGGTTTCGAACTTAGGACCGTCAGTTTTCGAGGCTGGCGCCCTATGCACTAGACTAGACAGGCCAACAATTCGCTTAGTTTATGGGTTTTCAACTGTAAACATCGAGTTAACTAACGAAATAGCTTCGATGATGTCAAGCCTTCTCAATGGCATGTTACCAGCACCAAATGTCTGCAGCACAACGCCTTCCATCGGTGGTGACAAAAATGCGTTGACCTCAAAACATGTTTCATTAATGGGCTATTGATGGATTAGTTCAGTCAAGTCCCACCTTCAATATCGGGAGGCAGGTGTAGTCTTATCTATTTGTATCAAATCACACTTTAGTACCTGATGCATCATTTGATAAACTGGACAAACAATAAGCACTTTTGCATAACCAAGACCAAGAGAAGAATATAAGAATTAAGCGAACTAACGGCTTCGATTGACATGGATGGGAAGATGCGCAACAGACCGACTTGCCTGTTCAGGTTGGTGTGCACCCGACACGGCTCGAGTGTGGCGCTGCGGAAAATGGACTCGTAGTCAACTGCAATCATAGACTTAATGAAATAAAATGCATATTGATTTGTAACATTTTGTTCATACTAACGAAACGAGAAATATACCGTCACAATTGATTGACTCGAAAATTACTTAAAAACGTAATATTTCAAAAGTACCAGCCTTTTATCGCAATTTCCATAACAGCCAGTGGTGCTATATTGGGCGAATCGAAGGCATTCAGTCCGCTGTTGTCGCACTTGGAACAGCGGTTGCCACGCAATAGTTTGTTGTTGAAGTACACACAAACCTGCAAAATAACAATATTTATGTGCGAAAAGATACATATGGACAATTTGTTATGATGTGTAACCTCCGGTATATCGTAACCACCGGCCGCGATCAACGCTCCGATCAGATTCTCTCGTCCGTCCGATCTCACCTCCGCCACGGGAATCTGCATTACATTTTAGTTATTTCACATTAAATTTCCAATATTTAAAATATGACATACGACTCACCGGTATGAAACAAAACTCATAAAAAATATAAACAAGTGATAACTGATGAAACAGCATTAAAACCTGTGATCCTGTAATGATGACGGGTTTGCTGAGATTTTCGAGCATGAAGCTGAGTGCACTGGATGTGTAGGCGAGTGTGTCAGTGCCGTGCAGCACCACAAAACCATCGTAACGATCGTAGCATTTCTACAAGTTAAATAAGAGCATGTAACTTGAAACTTGAGGTCGATAGCAAAATACAAATCTAGTTTGAAACTGAAGTTAAAACGACAGCTGAAGTAGACCGACCTGACTTTGATGACTAGTTTTATAGAATTCGTCTAATTCTTGAAAAAATAACATTTTACATTGTTATTTTTGAAACGTTTTCCGCATACTACACTACGGCTTAGTTGTTAGTCATTTGGTTCGCCTAATTTATGAAACAAAAACTGAACAGTTTATCAACTATTTATATCCATCTTAGAGCGACAGACCAAATCAGATGTAAAACTTTCACAAACATGAATATCCTTGGCGACACGAATCCAATCATCGAAGGTCATGTCACTGCTGTCCAGCAACGGCTCGTACTCGACGATCCAGTAGAGAATGCGTCGATCGCACATCTTGACGGGTGGCAGACAAAAGGGCCGGGGTTCGACGTTGCCATAATTGCGGGTCACGTACTCCGAGTCGTTGAGATGCGGCACACGACTCATGGCCGAGGGCAGGTAGTTCGGCTCGGGCTCGTAGACTCAAAACAAAAAATATCATTACACCACAACATTATTATATTACTACAAACATACACACTATACTACGTACAATACACATCATCATAATACAAACAGAAACAATACACAACAACAAACAACCTGGCAATCACTAAATAAAATAAAAGAGTAACCTCCGTCATGTGATTTCATGCCGATGGTGCCACCGGTATAGAGGACGAGTACCCGACTCTCGGACATCGGAGTGCCCGTGGTCGGTGACGATGCCTCCAGGCCACGAGCCAGATCCTTAATTCAATTATTATTGTTATTCATAGTACAAATAGTACAAACCGGACAATAAACAATATGGCACTCAACAATTCACGGAACTCAGGCAGCAATGATTATTGGGTGGGATTACAGTGGCAGAAAGTCAAAATACAACATCAACGGAATAAATTTTTGCGCTGACCTAACAATCGCACTCTCAGATTGAAAATGTTGTTGTAATTGAATAAAACGTGCTGGATGTTCGTGCAATTTGGAGTCGCGAAAGACGGTACGCTGCGATACCTAGTGTTTTCATCAAGTGATTATTACTGGATACCTACCATTAATGCTTTATAACACGAAACCCGATGAATTTTTAAAATGGTCATGAGGGTCTTACCTGGTCAGCCACGGTGGTAGGTAAAGACTTAACAAAAGGACAGACGAATTAGCAACGATGTAATTCCAGGTGTGGAAATGTTTATGAGTTATCACGCGGAAGACTTTTCGACAGCTGAATTCAACTAAATGCTTCGAGTACAGGGTTCAAGTTTTACAAGGCAGGCAACGTAAAAGAAAAACAAAATAACATTATTAAAGTGCTGCAACAACTCCACTATGTGATCACTAAACAACAGCCAGACTGGATATAATAAACTCACTGGAAACTGTGGTAAATACTCCGGGAGATGCTTAAAATTTTTGATAAAGTAAATCATAATGATTAGTGATAAAAAAACTCATAGCTTTTATTAGATGTTGTAAAGGCCCAGGCCCATGGTTCACTTCACAGAAATTGGGACTAAAGAGAAGAATCACTCATTAGAACCGGTATTGAGGCCATTGACTGGGAGAGCTGAGTGTTCAGGATCTGCAATACACTTCATAATATACAGTCGAATTTTTTGGTTACGCCTTTTTTCGGGAATTTTTTTGTGTGTAAAACCTTTCCCTCACCCAGAAATTGGCGGTCGGAAGCAGCAATTTGGGGTTGATAAACAGGTTTTACACAAAAAAAGTTCCTAAAGAAGAGGATTACGACTCTTTTTAGGAACTTTTTGTGTGTGAAACCTTTTTATCAACCCCAAATTGCTGCTTCCGACCGCCAATTTCTGGGTGAGGGAAAGGTTTTACACACAAAAAAATTCCCGAAAAAAGGCGTAACCAAAAAATTCGACTATACTTCCATTTTAGTTGTTTTCGTTTTGATTTGTTTTTTTTTATTATTATACACGTATCAATTATGTAATGACCTCAAGTATTTCTTCCGACCAACAAAATGTGTAAGGTGAATTAATTATGTTAAATGCTGAATCTGTATCCAATTAGAAGTATTTCTGAAAATGAAGAGCGTGGAACTATCGCAAAAAGGAATTTACAACTTACCATCCGAGAATATTGACAGAAATCACTGAATACGAAGCATAAAAATCAGTCAGCAAAGCACCAACCCTGGCCGATGCGATGACTTGTACGCCATCAGACCCCTCTATCTTGAACACCTTCTTACTGTAGGTTGTGTCCAAAGGTTTCCTCGGACCGTCACCGTACATCGATGCATCCGATGCAGATTCGTGTAGATTGCTGGCTAAAACATACCAAGTTATTAGCAGCGTTTTTTTTTAGAAAACTATTAGTGGGTATTATTAGTTATTAGGGTATTATTTAATAACCCTGCTGGTTGTTAACGGTCAAAGTCGTTCGGTTTTTCACCCATTCTGTACATACTGCCAATGTCAAAAAAATCCAAATAACATGAGTTTTAAATATGATTACTGGATTGCAAGAGAACACAGTTATAATAACGACGAAAAGTTGCTAAAGATTCAAAAATAAGTAAACTGTATTAACGTAGAGTGAGCTGTGTGCTGCTCGTGTTTGTCTCAGTGTCGTCATCGCCCAACTGGACCTGACTCTGCTCATCTGACTCAGTTGCTCGATTGCTCGTTGGAGCCTGCTCATCCCCGTTGGTTTGACTCGTCGACATACCACTCAGTCTATCTCGTTTTGGTGTACGCTTCGGTGATGCAGTCGGATTTCCAAAACTCAACATGGTTTACAACAGTTAGGTTAATTGTTATCGAAGTTGCCAACTACGTTGTGAAACTACTCCGGTTCGGTAGAACTTGGTTGATAAATTCCCCGAGCTCGAGATGCGATTGAACGGAACGATACACGGTGAATAGTTACGGTAGAATTATGATATGTAGTAAGATATAAACGGTTCGTACGGTACAAGAAAACCGAATAAATGCTGCAAACATATCTACAAACTAGTAGAATTTTTATGTAATCACACTTTATTTTACAAAAATGAATAAATCACATAATAAACATTAAATGCAATATTGTAAAATAATTTAAAATATCGCATAATGACAGTTTAACATACCATCACTTAAATAAACTTAGATGCGCAATAGTTTACAGACAAGATCCAAGCAACATGAACGAGTCGGTCATTCAGAAAAAAACAATGCATGGTTACCCCAGACGGGGTATGGCAATCAAGCGAGTCCAGTCCAGCAGTGTTCTCATTCGATATACGACTTGAACATGCTCATACTGTGAGAACCACGCGGAAACAAGACCCACAATTCACATGAAAGTGTAGCTCTTGCACATCAATAACAAAATCTAAAATTGCTTTTTTGTGCTGTTCCAAAGCAAAGTAGCACTTGTTTAACAACCACTAGTATTAACTAATCAACATCATGTGGTAGAAAAGGAACCCCCATTATTGCCATCCGCTACAGTTCGCCCAGAGGAACAGCACATAAACACAAGTGGCTCTAAGTCATTGCATTCTCCATTACTCTTAAGTGACAGGTCAACCCATTCAACGTCTGTTTCTGTACACATTTAATCAACTTACTTTATCAAATCATGTTGAATTCAAACGACAATATTTGTTTATTGTTGTTTGGTACCCGCCCGCAATTTATGGATGCCGTGCCTCAGCTCAATCGTGTCACAACTTTCGTCCCTTCAATGGATTCCAAATGGGTTCGCATAGCATCTAACAAGTTGACTTTATAGAATGTCTTAGATTAAAAAACGAGACAGATCCTTGTTGAAGTGTAAAAATTGCCTTTCCCACATTTGTGTTAATCACAACTTCGTTTGCCATGGTCACTGTCTCGTGAATAACCGTGTTCGTGTACCATGGTGTTCTGTACCGCTGTTCTCTGGCAGACAGTATATGTCTGATGGTCTTCTCATGTGGGAACAAACGGGTCGGGCATCAATGGCAGACGGTCAAATGTAAACGACTGCACCATAAAAACATGAAAAGCCACTAAAAATTTCACCACAACCGATTCTCTTTTTCAAAAAAAAACAGAAACAAAGAAAACAGGGAGCTTAGATAGGCGGTAATTCACATGGTGTAGTAATATAGTATCGCTTGATGACTGCGCCTGATTCTGAACGTCACCCGGAATGTACCAAAAGCCAAAACTAACGTAAAATATGAGACAGACAGCATAAACTTTTGAACTAATCTAAACATTTAGCTAAACACAGACTAGATAAAACAATAATAATTATCAGTTAGCGAGCATATAACACAAACCAGGCAATTAAGTGAGCGAGGAATCATTGTCGAGTACTTGATAGTTGGTAACATGGATGGATGGTAGTAACGTAGATGTAAATAACATTTGATTGATTGTGCCATAACGTGATCACAACAAAAACGGCACGATCGCACGTCGTCGTTTCGGGTAGCCGGCAAACTCGCGTTTGTAGTTGCGATGCTTGCCCAGTGCCCAGATCGACATCTGACCAAACCCGACCAAGCAGAACACCAACGCTAAAACGAAACAATAGTCATTTACAGTCAATTAATTGCCAATAACGAAGGAATTATATATTTTTAATTACCATTGGCATGCTAATCTGCAGTGGTTTAGGAGGACCATACCCAAAAACATCCGGCTGAAATCACCCCCTATTTTAACCACCATAGTTAATTTACTTCTGTAATTGTAAGTTAATTTACTTCTGTAATTGTAATGCACCCGAACATAAACAAATAAGTAAATAAAGCAACCTGGCAAGGACTGTGTCATGACGGAGAAGCCAAGCCAAGCCAGCGCCTCGTACGTGTAATTGGGACACGACACGTAGTTGAACAACCAAGTAAACGGGTTCGATGTCGGCATCGGAATCTTACGTGTCTTTGTGCCGGGTGGTCGCAGATTGCGCAGGGCTACGTGGATCGACAGATTACCAAGTTCGGCAAACTATAAATAAATAACACATCGCACTTACGTATGTAGAATGCAAATGGTAAATACTACCAGAGGTGGGCCGCAGGGGGGGTTTTCCCCACCCTACTTTTCAGGGTCGGCGGGTAGCCTACCCCCCCCCCCCTAGACAAAAATTTAGGTCGCCTACCCCCTCCCCCCTACTCGAAATTTTTGAGAAAATCATTTTTCAAAATTTTCTGGCTGTGAGATTTTTTTTGAAGAAACACGTTTTCTGGGTCAATTTTTTTGGTTAAAACCTGAAAAACCGGTATATGTGACGTTTATACCTTGTAATAGAAGATTTTTTAGCAAAAACAAACAAAAAACAAGCGTTTTATGCGAAAAAAAACTTTTCTACCCCCCCCCCCCTACCCGGCCTTACTCCCCCCCCACTTTTTGGACAGGTCGGGTAGGATGGGATTTTCTGTCGGCTACCCCCCCCCACCCCCCGCCCCCTGCAAAACGCCAAAAAACCCGGCCCACCCCTGAATACTACATTCAACAAATTAGACTAGTTCTGTAACATGTTTGCCGATGTGAAAGTTAAAAGTCGGAACAAACTGTTTCCGTATTTGTCATCTGAACCACCTTATATTTTATGATTAGTATCTATCAAACCAGAACAAATGCAATGGAAATGGGACTCACTAAGAACGTGGCCAAACCCGCTGCTACTTGAACGTCACCGAAATCTGAAAATAATAACTGACTTACATCATTATGAACCAGAGGTGGGCCGCAGGGGGGAGTAGGGGGGGGTTTACCCCCCCCCCCCCCACTTTTCAGGGTCGGCGGGTAGCCTACCCCTCCCCCCTAGACAAAAATTTAGGTCGCCTACCCCCTCCCCCCCCTACTCGAAATTTTTGAGAAAATCGGCCTCAAAACCTCGATTTTGAGGCTCATTTTTCCAAATTTTCTGGCTGTAAGAATTTTTTTTTCGAATAAACACGTTTTCTGGGTTAATTTTCTTGGTTAAAACCTGAAAAAACCGGTATATGTGATGTTTATACCATATAATAGAAGATTTTTTTTAGCAAAAACAAGCAAAAAACAAGCGTTTTATGCGAAAAAAATTTTTTTCTACCCCCCCCCCTACCCGACCTTACCCCCTCACTTTTCGGACAGGTCGGGTAAAATGGGATTTTCTGTCGGCTACCCCCCTCCCCACCCCCTGCAAAGTGCCAAAAAACCCGGCCCACCCCTGTTATGAACAATATCATAAAATAAGAAATAAAACAAGAATAACAGTCATGGAAGTGACGAATTCTTATATCCGCAAAATAGTCCAACATTACATGAGTCTGAGTGTTTATAACAAACCTGGTGTAGTGTAAAGAGGATGGTTCACGAAATAGGCCACAAAAGCACAAAAGCCCCAGTAATAGCCGGAATTCTGAAATAGATAGGATATAGGAAATTGAATGGTTGAAAGGCATTTTGAAGATATCCCAACTGATTTGAGTGGTTCCGCTCTATTTCAAGCCATTGAGGTCAAAGATCACACGGAAATCATATAGGAGTCTTCTAAATAGCTTTTGTTTTGTTTATTAGGCCCTCAATTCACAACATCGGTGAACCACATACGTTTTTCTAAATAACCTTGAATACGTTGATGATAGGCATGGTGCCATGACTGAATCGATGGATTGCCACCGTCTCAAACAAACGCTTGCCGTAGTGCAGAGCCCAGCAGGCAGCCGCTATGTGCACCACGTTGGCCATCGGCTTTTGTGACGCTTCTGCAATATCACTCAACTTTGAAGCGAGGCAAGCAATGCGAGGACCAACACAACAAATTAAGAAATGCAGCGTAATATAGTCGGTTATGATAAACCTTTTCAAACTTGTCATGGAACAATCTACCAACCGCACAAAAACCTGAAAAATGCTTTTTTCGTCGTGTTAAAATTTTGCAGCATAAAGGTTGTCGGGATAAAATGTCAGCATAAATTCTCGGGAGTTTTTTCAAATAAGACGAAACAGAGCACACCCATTTTTCTATGTATGTGTACAAAAAATCCTGTAAAACTTTTTGAAAAAGTTTATCATAACCTATTGCATGTCTATAACCAGTGGTGGCAGCGAATTTGGCCAAAATGGCGTTACGGTCATACACTTTTTCAAAAATCGGTCTTACGGTCAGGCACCCTCCCGGGTTTCGATTTTGGGGGGGGGGGGCATGACGGTCAACATTAAATGAAGTCGAATTTTTTACTCAAAAACATCAGTAATGGCTTGAAATAATGACCGAAATTTCGGCATTTTAAAAGCCGCTGATTTGTATAAGAAACATAACAGAAAATTGACAGACTGAAAGCGCGCGGCGCCGAAATTTTGGCATTTTGAAGCCCGCTGATTTGTATTAGAAACATATCTGAAACCTGACAGACTGATTGGCGCGTAGCGCTGAATTTTTTTGCATTTTGAAGCCCGTTGATTAGTATTAGAAACGTATCTGAAAACTCACAGGCTGAGTGGCGCACAGCGTCAAAAACTTAAGCATTTTGAAGCCCGCCGATTTGTATAAGAAACATATCTGAAAACTGACAGGCTGACTGGCGCGCAGCGCCGAAATTTTGGCATTTGAAGCGCGCTGATTTGTATTAGAAACTTATTTGAAACCTGACAAACTGAGTGGCGCGGAGCGCCGAAGTTTTGGCATTCGAAGCGCGCTGATTTGTATTAGAAACATATCTGAAAACTGACAGGCTGAGTGGCGCACAGCGTCGAAACTCAAGCATTTTGAAGCCCGCTGATTCGTATAGGAAACATATCTGAAAACTGCCAGGCTGACTGGCGCGCAGCGCCGGAATTTTAACATTTGAAGTGCGCTGATTTGTATTAGAAACATATCTGAAAACTGGCAGGCTGAGTGGTGCACAGCTCCGAAATCTTAGCATCTGAAGCCCGTTGATTAGTATTGGAAACATAGCTGAAAATTGACAGGCTGAGTGGCGCCCAGCGCCAAAATTTTTGAATTTGAAGCCCGCAGATTTGTATCAGAAAGATCTGAAAACTGACAAGTTGACTGCACAGCGTCGAAACTTCTGCATTTAGCCACTGATTTGTATTAGAAACGTATCTAGTGGCGCGCAGTGTTGGTTGATAATACAGTACTGAGTATATCATCCAGCACCATACATCAATCATCGTATCGTGCATCGAATCGATCCAACGAACACTGATTTTAAAACTTGAAACATTTTCGACCAATTTTTGGTCGATTTTTTTGAATTTGAAACGTTTTCAACCAATTTTTGAAAAAAAATTATAACTTTAAACGTTTTCGACCAATTTTTGGTAGTTTTTTAGGCGATTTCATGTAATTTTAGGTCATTTTGACAGTAAATTCTCTCAAGTTTTGACCGTTACGGTCAATGGTCAATTCTGAAAATCTCTCTTACGGTCGATCGATCAAGGGCACCCTCCCGCCCTGTTTTTGGGGGGGCGCCCCCCCCGCCCCCCCCCCCCCCCGCTGCCCGCCACTGTCTATAACAACTATTATCTATAACAACTACTGTTTTAACCATCGCCATAAATGAAGAACGGACGAATATAGAAGAACGGGTAAATGAGGAACGGGCCAGCGTACTCGATTAGGAACACCTGAAACTCTTTTATAGAAACACAAACATACATTAGTGCACTAGCGAATGAGGGAAGAACGAAAAAGTGGAATTTCCCCTTCTTTGGCGTTTTCAAAGTGTAGAAATTGTTACCTAAGTCTTAAAGTGTAGGTGAAATGACCAGAAAACACCCAATTTCCTCCTCTTTGACGACATTCCGTTTCCCTTGGAGGATAGGCTCGTCTGCCAGTGCATTAGTGCGGTCATTAGGCTATTTTAAAAGCTCCACCAGAGAAACTTTGACTCGGAGGGGAGTTGGAACGGAATGTTTACCAATAACATACCGTCATCCATCCTATCTGCGGGCCGAGATCCCTGACGTAAAGCTGACCCCCGCGATCAGGCAGCTTGAGTCCGCCCAGCGTCTCATCGTCTTTCAGTGACTTACTCCGAGGCTCCAGTCGCAGTGCCTGGCGGTCTGGGTACAAGTTGGCCTCTGAAATAAAGTAAAAATTAGAATAAATTTTGATTATAACTCAATTTATAGCCGTTGATTACGCTAACAATTTTGATTACAGTGACGTGAAAATTTTTTACCGTTAGTAATAACTAATAGTAACCTAGTATTAGTCTTTGACGAAACCAGTGTCACTGACTCACTGATATTAACCAACTTTCAAATAAATTTCCTCCTTCACTTCAGCAATGGTTGTAGCCGAGCTGAGACCATTCAGAGTCAACAGTTTCTTCTCTGATTTCGCATCCCGTATTTCGACCTGAAAAATGCGTTGTTCAAACCAATTTGTAAATTAAATCGATCTTATTTCACTTATAAATAACCGATTTTCAGGCGCCCTAGCCTATTATGAAAATTGAGACAGCCGGCCGGAGCGGCTCGGTTTAGCGGTGCCCCGAAGTGATGAAAATAACCCCCAGACCTAACCCCGGGCGCCGGGGTTACGAAAATTGGGGTTAGAAATCGTGGGTTATTTTTTTATCAAAACGATGTTAACCGGTCACGGGGTTATTTTCATCACTTTGGGGTTTAGCGGAGAGGAGTAATTTTTATCACACACCCGGTTTAGCTCACACCCCAGAAACTGGAAACCTAAAAACGCTCAGCAGCCCTTCTCTAACCGTGTCACCAACCTGCATGGCTTTCAATCCGATTGATTACGAACGCAGTGCTGTTTCCTGTTGTCTTTTCGGATAATAAAACCGACAATCGCGGTATAATATTATAAAACCGATTGGACGGATGGATGTTTGGACGTTGGATGAAAAATGTCAGACTCGGCACAAAATTTATATTCATTTGTAAAAAAATTCCGAGTATGAAAAAAATGTTTTTATTAAAAAAAATCAAGTTCACTCATTCTATTAACTCACTCACTTACAGACTAACTCACTGGTCCCGTGCACGTTGAACCGAGGTTTATTTTTGACCATACTTTAACACGTAAAAATTATAAGCCCTAGGCTTATAATTATAAGCCCAAAGCTTATACGTGCACAGGGCCTATTTTTTAGATCCGACCCGATTAATTTTCAAGGAGCTCCGTTTAAAATACGGTAATCCGGTTGTGATTGTAAATCTGGTCAAGCGACGTGTAAAACGTCGACATGAACAACAACTGCATGAGCATTATAGGTTTGTTGTATAATGAAAGTGAAATTAGTTACATTTGAAAAGCTTGTAAATTTTGGAAGTTTTTTGTTCTCTGAAACATTTTTACAGTTATACTGTTTGATCATGTTTTATGGGAGTTTTTGATTTGATATTCTTTTGTTTTAACATCTTTCAGGGTTACTTGTAAAAAAGTTGACTCACTAACTCCCTCGCTCACTCGCTCGCTCACTCACTCACTTCACTCAGTCACTCACTTGAACACTCATTCACTTACTTACTCATTCACTAACTTACTCACTCACTCACTCACTCACTCACACTCACTCACTCACTCACTCACTCACTCACTCACTCACTCACTCACTCACTCACTCACTCACTCACTCACTCACTCACTCACTCACTCACTCACTCACTCACTCACTAAAAAATACCTCACTCACCTACTAGCTAACTCACTCACTTACTCACTCACTCAATCGCTCACTCACTCAATCACCCACGCACCCACTATCTAAATCACTCACTGAGCAACTACCTTCCTCAAGTGAGTATGTGTACCGTTCAGTACCGTTGTTCTTGACAAACTTCATGCAAGAACAGAACGTTTTTATTTGCATTTAGATACATATACATAAAATAAATACCGACAACAAATATTATATGGATTTTGCCATCGTGATTTTATTCTCATTTTCTGCAGATATGATACAATATGTCAAGGTGAGTTTTGGCATGTGACAATAAAAATAAATCCTTTGCGAAAACAGTAATAGTGTTGATATGTATCACTGTATTCTGCGAATCGTTTTTTTCAGATTCATGTGAAACTTTACCGGACGTCTTCGAACAGAAACTTCAGCCCAATTACGAATGGTTTAGAGTCATAACCAAACTGTAACTGCCGTGATTTATCATAAACAGTAAAGCTATGTCATACATAATGCATATCTACAAATTATAGCTCATATGCATCACATTAAAACATAAAAGATGATACACTAATGCCAATTGTTACAGATGTTTTTGATTCATAGAATACATGGGATATGGGATAGGCAGCCAAGAGAATCAGCCAACTACAAATTCGTTCTGTTTCCGTCAACCGTTGTTTTGTTTGAAAATTGTGCGTCCGTTAGTTCGGCCGACTGTCAATGCGGTTTTGCCTTTCTTGTTTGAAGACATCACGTACTTTGTCGAGCACATCCAGACAGGGCAGATGATCCCAGCTGAGGTTAAGTGTGGTGCCTGCAATCAATCGGCACAAAGCCAGGCACTTGTCTCCAGCTCTGGTCTTGCCAACGCCCACAGCACGGCACCTGAACATTTATGTATTATTATTGCAATATTGCACATTACCATTGATCTCATGCTTGCTAACATCTATGTAGTCGTATTAAAAAACTTACAAAATGTGTGAAAATGCCTTTCTAAACTTACGCTGCGGGCCGGATTACGGTTTCAAGATACATAATTACATTGTGGTATAAGACCTTCGAATAGATTTGTTTTAATGAAGTCCAAAATCAAACACGGATGCTATCGATAGGTTTTTACCTCTTAGTTCATCTGATTTGAAAAACTTGCTCCAACCATCTTTATGTTCATGCTTAAATGTGGTGAAATTACTGTTTTGATTACGTCCAGTGTTTTTGCAATATCTGTGATTGATGGAACTAACGCTTCGGTATGATCCACATTGAATCCGGCACAGTACAGGTACGAACCGAGTGCCGGTCGTCGGCATTCCGGGTATTTGGGTGTTTGCTTGTCCATGTACATCAGCTCGAGCTGCAAAAGTCCGTGGTGGCAAATTTTTATTTGACATATGAAGTACATAATTTTCTTGTGAACGTCACAATCAATTACCTAGTAATAAGTAAAATATATATTGTAACAAACCGAAGTCCTTCCAAAACCAGCGTTTGGTTTACTCTCGTAAGAACACCACTGGAGACACCCATCGGGAACTCGTGACTGGTTCTCACAGCATGCCCGAAACTCACTATCTGGTGTCGGTTTCTGAAAATTATAACAATAGAAGTAATAAGACAGGTTTTGGGTTTGTGACATTTCCTATAAGTATGACTATTCCTATGTTTGTGACATGTCCTATGTTTATGACATATATATTGTTTATGACATGTCCTACATGAATGATATCAAAATTAACCTGGGAATAGACACATCCGATGGCCACAGCGAGCAGGAGCACGACGTATTGGTGCATGGTATGGTATGTATGTATTATTCTAGGTATTGGTGATGGTATTGACAATACGGTGTAACTGAAACGCAACACTACAACATGAGTTTGATAAATATTAATAAAATTTAACCCGTAAACATATTTTATTACATAAATGCAGTGTCACAAAATGTTAATACTGTTCGTAATAGTCCATTGACCACTAAATTTTCTTTGCCATAAAACTAGTTCCGTGGTAATTTTTATAAAACGCTCACATGACGTTTGCATGTAATCGCGCATTGATTCCGAGCATTGAAAGTTCATGTTAGTGACGGTAGCAACCAACCAAATCAACGTACTCTATTTTCAGACGATAGAACAATAAAACTAGCCGACTGCTCGTAACTTGAAGAAAACCACCAAATTAGAAACTTTGTATGTATAATACATTTATGTGCTTCTGGGAGTAATCAGAGCCATGAGCGAATGTTCTATAAGAATCATCGGAAAAAGACGCAATACTGAAAAAAGAAGTATAGCTACTGCAGACCAAAGTGAACAACCGAAATATACAATTGAATTACTGTACTTCTTCGAACTCAAAACTGTTTGTGTGGAAGAGCGAGTGAATTGTTTATATCGCCGTCCGGGTATGAGTGTATAAAATTCAGTCGAATATGTACGTACATGTGTATTTAAAAATGTACGTCAATCAGGTTGTCATCGCCTACGCAAGCTAAATCAACCACCAACCAATCCACTAGCACATGCTGTTTGAATGAGTGGAAAGTGGAAATAAATTCATGAAAACAACATGTGCTAGTGGATTGGTTGGTTAAAGTTATTAGACTCAATCAGTTGAGTCTAATCACAAGAGTGGGAATCAACGTTTTTCATCCGCTAGTAATGACGTATGTTGCATGAACAAAACACTAATTTACAGACAGTCACCAGTGCACAGAACATTAATTTTTTTGTGAATAATGTGCGCCGCGTTGCACATTTGTACATGACCGAGTGACAGATGAGACAGACGTGTTCATGTGCTCTGACCTCATCTTCATCATCAGTCAAGTTCTCAAGTGCGGATGAACTGTAAAACTTTTCTGGCAACGGTAGCCACTTTGTACCATTTTGGTGATTTCAGGTTTGGAAACGCATGAAAATCCTCTGTCGGTAGACCGATCCATTAAAGTTTTAACGTGATGCTTTTGCTTTTTGCAACATGCTACCTACGCTCGTGCTGGTTTAGACTTTTTATTTTCAAATTTTTTGCCACGATGTTGACATGAAACCTTTAACCGCTTAGCTTAGCTTAACCACAAGACGTTATTACAGATTATTTTGTATTATGGTCTGCATGTCATAGTCCATAGAGGTAGAAAAATTAGAATACAGAAATTTTTACAAGGAGCAAATAAGCTAGACTAAAAATATTCAAGTACGTTTTCAGGTACTGTATATATATACATACATATTAGAAAAGATCTGATATCGAATATCAGACAAAACATATCAGCTCGCTGAAATATAGTCAGTCCATTTTACCATTGCTTATTGCCAGTGGTCAACACATAAATGTAACTCACAATTATATAAACAATCTCAGCATTCAACTCACCAAAGTAACACGTTTTTTGGTGGGTGACGAAATTGTTTCTTTACGACGACCAGATGCACTATTGTTTCGGTATCAAGAGATGGCAGACTAAATCTGTTAGATGAAAATAAACTTTAAATTATTTATACCTACATGTATGTATTAATTTGCGCTGTGTCTGTATGAAAATGTTTTCAAGCCAAACGTTCGTAAACTTCCGTTGTTATGCTTATCCGCCATCTTGCTATACATCAAAGGCTGCGATTTTAGGCAAAATAATACTCCGTATAGTTAATCGCCGCATGTGTCAAAAATAATAGCAATGTTATATACATTTATTTGTGGGCGAAAAGCACTGTTATTATGTTTGTTATTTTGCACAAGTGACAATTTACGATGGGAAGAAACAGAAAGTCAGTGAGTGATGGTTAATTGCATGTGTGAAATAACATACCAGTTTCTTAATTACAAAAATTAAAATAAAATAAATATCACAGATATATATGTTCACTGTAGAATCAGAACCACCATCCGTAGTCATCATCATCATCATCATCATCAGTATCATCCCGATCGGACATCGAACCCAGCAAGTCTGCCAGCGTTACCCGTTTCGCCACGGTTACCGGCTGCAGATAAACATTTAATTAATCTCTTTACTTATTGTAAACTCACTAAAACTTAACAATACAGAGGTAAAACTTTTAAAGTGTACGGTGATGAGCGCACATACATAGCTTTACATTGGACAATTCCGATATATGGACAACGTTATGAAACGCCTAACCTTGCTGACTTTGTGGAGCAGACCGTTGGTGGCTACCAAATCCTCACAGTTGTCTAGTTCAGCGTTACCAACAAATCTGCAATAAGTTTACAGTGGTGATTCATCATTTAGACTAATCATTTTCAAGTTGTGTACATAATGGAAATTTGTATTCAATTAACCTCGATTCTCCATCAGGCGACGTTGAGAAGATCCAGTCGCCACCGAGAGTTCGATGTCGTGCACCCGTGGCAAACATGTGCCCCGGCAACATACCGTCGTTGCCGAAGCTGTCACAACACACCACATCTGCAACGACAACAACAACAGTAACAACAACAACAACAACAACAACAACAACAACAACAACAACAACAACAACAACAACAACAACAACAACAACAACAACAACAACAACAACAACAACAACAACAACAACACCAACAACAACAACAACAACAACAACAACAACAACGACAACAACCACAACGACAACAACAACAACAACAACAACAACAACAACAACAACAACAACAACAACAACAACAACAACAACAACAACAACAACAACAACAACAACAACA
The DNA here is from genome assembly GCA_964036265.1 of Daptonema setosum. NCBI lineage: Eukaryota > Metazoa > Nematoda > Chromadorea > Monhysterida > Xyalidae > Daptonema > Daptonema setosum. The sequence continues at coordinate 15,080,752 of OZ038445.1, forward strand.
ACAACAACAACAACAACAACGGCAACAACAACAACAACAACAACAACAACAACAACAACAACAACAACAACAACAACAACAACAACAACAACAACAACAACAACAACAACAACAACACCACCAACAACAACAACAACAACAACAACAACAACAACAACAACAACAACAACAACAACAACAACAACAACAACAACAACAACAACAACAACAACAACAACAACAACAACAACAACAACAACAACAACAACAACGGACCTCGTAGCAGATGTTTCTCAACGAATGTCTTCAGAGCCGCTGGATCATCGTTTAACTGTTGTTGTTGTTTCTCTGTCAAGCGTTCGTCAATAACGGCATTTTCGAGTGCAAGTACCGTACCTGCAACACTTTTCAAGCTCGTTAATTTAAAAAAAATTAGGCAATCCTAAAAAATGAGTGCAGGAAAGTCTCCGAATGAAATGAAAAAACCAAGTGTACTGTGTAATTTTACCTGCGAAATCCTGAGAATCGAGTACATCAGCGAGTCCAGCCTCTCGAATGTAGTTGACAAAGTGTGAGTATTCGGAATTGGCTTCCAGCAATGCGAGCAACGAGTCACGAGGCACGCTCAATGGCTACAGTTTTATATATTTTAACTGGTTTGTCCGACTGTGTATCTCACCATAACAGCCTGACTGACTGACCAGTCACAGCTGCCTGAGGACTGAGCCGCTAACTGTCTAATTTATGGACATCGGTACTTCTCGATAAATGGTAAACTACATAACAAAAAAAACACACAGATTCTGACTTGAGTACAATACAAGTTTTTTTGTACATATTGCTTTGAGTCGAAGAAACAAACCCTATCAATCATGTGGATGATGCCATTGCAGGTCTCTACATTGGCTTTGGTGATTTTGGCACAGCCCACGCGAGACGCAATTCTGTTCGTCATGAGATACGTCACTGGATTACCGTCCACACTTACTTGTAGTTCCTGCAAATTATATACATATATGTTTAAGGGGTCTGACATCCAAGTAACTCCATACAATTTCTGTATTTCTGCAGTCGTTGATTGTAATTTGATTGCTTAACCATCAGTCATGTACATATTGTAGGCCAACTTGTTCAGCCAATGTTTTCACAATGACGTTTCGGTTGTACGGTGAAATTCTGAACTCGTTTGGTACAACGTGATTTTTTAGCAGATCCTCAAAGTCGTCCGGGTGAGACAGTTCAGCAGCCTGTGAGTGCAAATGTTTAGGCAGAAAGGGTAATGCGTTAGTAATTGATTGAGTGAGTGAGTGAGTGAGTGAGTGAAGTGAGTGAGTGAGTGAGTGAGTGAGTGAGTGAGTGAGTGAGTGAGTGAGTGAGTGAGTGAGTGAGTGAGTGAGTGAGTGAGTGAGTGAGTGAGTGAGTGAGTGAGTGAGTGAGTGAGTGCGTGCGTGTGAAAAACAACCTTGCATGCAACCGTCCTTTTGCAAGATATAATCTTTAACAGTGTTATCCAAAGCATCAAACCCATCATTCGTGAAAGCCAGTAAGGTGTAATGAGCATCCTTGTCTAGCAGAAGCTCACGAAGGTTATCGTCAACCACTGAAATATGATAGATAGCGTAAAGGCCCGAAAATACTCCACCATAACACCGTAATATAACATGTTATGTTATGGGGCGGAGCCTGTTATGGTGGGGTCTACATACTCCCCCGTCGTAACATAACACGCATCATAACATGCGGGAAGAAAATGTCTGTTATGATGTTATTCGAATAACTTCGTCATATCACATGAGATAAATAAAATAAATTTAGCATCAAAAATTAATTTCAACAAACTGAAACTAGAATATCATCATTTAATACTTTTTAACAATTATTTTCATCGGTTCAGCGCGATAAACGCTGATTGCATCATCTTTTAGTCGACACCCTGGAGAACGACAGTTCATGTTTCGATGCTCCATTATTTAATTATCCGTTCCAAGTTGTTTTTTGGGTAACAATGAGAAAATAATCTAAATTTATATTAATATTCCAGAAACTGAAAGATAAACACGCGCGCGAACGTTCGAGAAGGTTCCAAACACTATGAAACATTAGGTAATCCATCCCAAGTCAAGCCCAGGCAAACTGAGCTGGATTTGCTGTTGAGCTGAACAATGAAAACAGTATATCCCTATCAGCAGGGAATACAAAACATTCTGGAGTTATTACTTTCGAAGTATTAATGGCTAATTAAACCATATTTAGAAAGTAAAAGTTTGGTCGGCCGCATTGAAGAAATCAATTGCCTTGTTATGGTGGATTTCCGAACATACTTCATGCGTCGTAACATAACATTGCCCGCCGTAGCATAACTTGCTATGTTATGATGCCTTGTTATGTTACGTGTTATGGTGGAGTATGTACGGGCCTTAAGTGACTCAGGATGTGAGTGAGAGAAATAGTGAGTGAAAGTGTATGTGAACTAATTAATTAATGAAGGAAGGAGTAAGTGAGATAATTATGTAATGAGTGAAAAAGTGAGTGAGCAAAAGATGTAGTGAGTAATGTTGATCTAACGTCCTGCCAACGTGGAGAAACGTGGATCCTGGCCAATAATCTCCCAGAGGGTCTGTTTGGCTGGCATCATGAGACGATCGACTTGATGAATTATGGCGTTGGATGATTTTGTGCCGCTTGAAGTTAATGGGGCACAGTTGGCAGTGCGAATCTGAAGTCATTTCGTTCATTCATGCATGAACTCATTTCTTCTCCCACTCACTCATTCCTTTACTACTGTAACTCACTCACTCATCACTTATCCACTCACTCGCTAAATTTTTGTCTCACTCATTAACTCATCACTCTTTCACTCACTCATTAACTCATCACTCACTCACTCACTCACTCACTCACTCACTCACTCACTCACTCACTCACTCACTCACTCACTCACTCACTCACTCACTCACTCACTCACTCACTCACTCACTCACTCACTCACTCACTCACCTCACTCACTCACTCACTCACTCACTCACTCACTCACTCACTCACTCACTCACTCACTCACTCACTCACTCACTCACTCACTCACTCACTCACTCACTCACTCACTCACTCACTCACTCACTCACTCACTCACTCACTCACTCACTCACTCACTCACTCACTCACTCACTCACTCACTCACTCACTCACTCACTCACTCACTCACTCACTCACTCACTACTCACTCACTCACTCACTCACTCACTCACTCACTCACTCACTCACTCACTCACTCACTCACTCACACTCACTCACTCACTCACTCACTCACTCACTCACTCACTCACTCACTCACTCACTCGCACTCACTCACTCACCCCATTGTTAAAAATTGTTTATTTGATTGTAGCTTCAGGGTTCAGTGTTTGCAGAATTTGTTCATCTTTCCAATTATGATGTGTTGACCATCCATCAACCAAATGGGCCAATACGATGTCTCGAACAAATGACTTCTCATCGGTGCCATCCAGCAGCACCGGGACTCAGATCATCTGTCTGAAAACATTTTGTGTTTTGTCGGTTTTATTTTTAGCTTCATCTTTCTATAATAACTATCTGTCTATCTGTCTGTCTGTCTGTCTGTCTGCCTTTCTCTCTGTCTGTGGGTCTGTTCATTTATGTACCTCTTGCAGACTCAACAAAGCCTGATTGATTGGCGCGAATACGGTTCGATTGCCTTCATTAATAGTATTGACAAGATTAACCGACTCGATCACATCAGCGAAACGAGTCAGATTTTCACGCTCAAGGGTTTCCAATGTGGGCTCCAAGTTTTCTTCTGAAAGTGAGTGAGTGAGACAGTAAGTGAATGAGTGAGTGAATGAGTGAGTGAGTGAATGAGTGAGTGAGTGAATGAGTGAGTGAGTGAGTGAGCAACCGATGGTGCATCCATCTTGTGTCATGGGATCTCTTGTCCAGCCATGGCAACACTGATATACAGTCTTGAGCTGTTTAACAGCACCGTTTTTCGCCATCGTCAATGTGCAAACGTATGTATCGCCTGAATAGAACATTATACTGCTTTAATTCGATATTTCTTACAAAACATGAAATGGAATTTTTTTTATCTTTCTTTCAGTCATCCTAAAAGTAAAAAATTAGAAGCGTAATGTAACTGAACCCGAGTCTTGACAAGAGGATGATGTAAAATGGTTCATGAAGTCACTGTTTTGCTGGTTCGAATCTTCCGGCTGTTTGTCTTCTTCATCGTCAATCACGTCTGTTCCTGTTTTTTCCTCACGCTTGCAGACATTCTCCCTAAAAACACTTAATTTCTTATTTCTCACAACGTTATTTTTGGTTGATTTCTAACGTATTAGATTGAATTTTTGAGTATATGTTTTGTGGAAGATTTCTGTATATGCTTCTGATATCGGACATGTTAAGTCTCTATTCTTTCTGATAAAGTTTTTTCTTATCAAGTTTTTTATTGAGAGTAAGTGATTTTTACTACAGTAGTGAATGACTAAAGTTCATTGTAAAGTGTGATAACGTACCCCTGCCACCATGGCTTCCAGGTGTTTGTGTTGGCATTGCCCATCAGACTCTGCCATTGTTGTGCCCAGTTGCGGTTGAAGCCCAGGCTGGCCGGAGTACCGAACCCACTACCCGTAAAGCCACCTCCTTTCCACGGATCGTTCATCCCAAACATGCTCTGAAACAAATTAATTTTTTTATTACAGTACTTGATATACTTTAAACGTTTGTTTTCAATTATTGATTCGTTTCAGGCTAAGTCAAAACCAAAATGTTTTGGTCAAACGTCGACACCCTTCGTCTACTGACCGCTCTATAAAATACGAAACGATAAGCTGAAACCTATTCTCGAGTTCTACCGTACTACATAACTAACTAAGCAAGCGTACAGTTCGGTCTGCATAAATGTATGCCAAAAAAATCAACATCTTAGTTCTTGATGGCATCGTCTCAACCCGTAATGTCCAATGTTTGAACTCGTGAATGTTCAAATTCGTTGTAGCATTGCGGTTGTAAAAAAGTTTGAAACAAGTGGTATTTTTATTTTCAAGCCGATAAACAATTCCAGCATAAATTATGTGTCTATGTAGCTTATCATTTATTTTCATTGTGTTTGTCTGTTAGATGATTTGAGACGGTAAACTTAATTGACTGAAAACCACAACCTTCAGTAGGTCGACGTTTCCCAATAGCAAGTTTTTCATCATGTGCCCCATGCTGTTATATCCAAGCAAGTCCTGAAGATACTTTCCGTAACTGATTTTGCCACGTCTTTATTATTTAAAAGCAAGAAAGACAATTCGTTTTGTGGAAACAGGAGTATTCCAGTTTACCTATGTAGTGGGTTATGAACAAATCGTTCAGGCAGCAAGCAAGGTTTGATTAGCGAATAATGTTGAAAGTAATAACATCAACGACCAACCTGCTGTTGATTGATGTTGTTCATGATTTGTTTCATCCATTGGTTCATGCCTCTCATCGACATGTCCATGTTACCCGATCCCATTGACATGTCCATGTTACCCGATCCCATTGACATGTCCATGTTACCCATCGACATACGATTTCCGTTGTTGTATCGTCGATCGCTGGTCATGTCGAACGTTTCGGGACCCGACATCTCGTACGTCTCGAGTTTATCAGCGGTGAGTCGGTGCTCTCGGGCGAGTATGTTGACCACGATGGCACATAGTACCAGTGGCACGTTTAATATCAACGTTTTGGACATTCCGTCTGGTTGGTCTGCAACAAAAGCATGCATTACACAACTATAACGTCGATACATTTAAAAAAATTTCGTTCCATGCGGTGTTAATTGTTCTTGAGGTAGTAAAACGGCTCGCAAACTTGGCGCTAAATAATGAGGAGCGTTGGATAACAAAAATCGCACAACGCACGCACGCAATGCAGTCGCAGTGTATACAAACTTGACCATAAACAATTGGTTATGCAAACATTACCAAACCATTGCAGTTTACATGTTGACATGAAGGCATGGTCAGCCAGTTTAACACAGGTGAAGTCGTATTACTATATTTTAGAAACTAAAATGGTACTATTAAAGTTAAAATTTTATGCCAATAAAATTTTTACTTTTTCATCATCAGTCAAAATGTTTCTGCAATGAGTAATTCGGTGTGTTTAACATCACATGACGGCGTGTTAACACTTTCAGACTTTAGATTACAAACGAACTAAAATGAGTAAAACATGAAACATCACTGTAGCCAAATTTGAAAACGCAAACTTGGCATGAATGATTCTCTCTATTACGGAGTCATCAATCTGTTGATCACTGCCACCACTTTGGCATAAACCAGTTTTAATGTTGATGGAATTTAATTGAAGGAGGGGGTGTTTCCTACTCGCATATATATATTCCCTGTGATTGATGACTCACTGGCTTTCGATGGTCGGATTGTTCCAATAGTTTCTAGAATGTTCTAGAAGATAAACACAGTAAGTGTAAATAAACTATTCAACATAAACAGTCGGTTGTTAGGTTGAAATTTTCTTCCGCGATAGATGTTGAATTTGAAGAGTTAAACTTCTCTCACTTATATGCGACATAAAACAGCAGAAAATTTGCCAGGTTCAGCTAGATCTATGTAAATACATTATTTTTATGAATAAGTTTTTTTAATATGTTCTTACATAAAAACAGTAGCCAACTAAACTTTGAATGAACATGTAAAAAGTTGTTTCGTTACAACTACCGTCATTGAAAACAAAAATTTAACCAAACATGTAAAGTTTTGGAGCTTATTTGTATTTTTTAAGCAAAACTTATGGTTACGCCTCTCAGTTTTAACTTTCTAACAATTTTGAACTGAAATAGAATAACAAACGAGCATTTTTATAGCCACGGCTTTTTGATGACAGTTTCCGTTTCAGGGCCAAATATCAAAGGAAACGCGTGTTATCAACGGAACTGGGTGTAAATAAACAATGTTTTAAAGATTAAACAGGAAGCTTCTAGAACAAATGTTGTTTTGTTGTTATTGTTATACTTGTATAAACATTCTTGATGAATTTTTTGTTCTTTTGTTACCTGATTCATACAATCATGTTCGTTTTTCCTACGTTATATACGCATCATACAGTTCTTCATTGAAATCAATCAAACTGTAGATTACACAAGTATTCAAACAAACAGTCCATTTTCTTAACTAATCAACAAATTATTCAGCTTTCCCTTTAGTTGACCGGTTTGTCCATTTGTCAGATAGACATCAATTAAGTTGGTAATTAGTGAACAAGTCAGTTATTTATAATTGGTTATGTATTGTGTGTTTCACAACAATTCGATGAATCGACTTGCAAGGTGCCCGCGCTTTTATTATTCTCTGTTTTCAATATGAGATTAAGATGTTGTGAGTAGTGCAGTGAGACGAATATTGTGTAGATAGAGAGACAAGCAACACGATACTGCTATGCTTCTATATTATATGCAATGCAACCAACCAAACACTGGACAATATGTATGTAAATATGTAGGTACATACTTGACCAAATCAATCACAGTATTTAGTAAACCTGGTCACTTCATGACTGATCGGCAGGTATTAAGGTATGAAACTTGGAAGGATTTGTTTGATACATCTTAAGTAACTTACAGATAATACTTAGTTGCAAACCGAAGTACAGATTGAATGCGTTTAAGTCATAATGCCGATCAACCGATAAATGTGGCCAGTGGTTATTAATATGGGTTATGGTATTGTGGATGGTGTAATCACGAGTTCATTCCACTTATTAATCAGAGCATTCGACTCCACCGGTTCTCTTCCCTGGCGAGATCGTCATCGAACAGCGAATCGCGATTGATAAACGCTCGGTTTCGTTTGCCGAATCTGTAGATACATTGGATACAGGGTATAGGATCGTAACCGAATTAAGTTATATATCCAAGGGGATATTCATAAAGTACAGATAAAAACAAAGCATGAAGAACACAAATAATGTCCTTGCGTAAAACAAAATAAATTTTTTATCTACAAGACAAACAATAAAAAAAAAGAATGACAAACCTGAGTCCGGTAACAAATCCATCTGAGTCATCCAAGGCTGCCCGTTTGCCATCCGATTCAGCCTGGAATGAGTGAGTGAGTGAGTGAGTGAGTGAGTGAGTGAATGAGTGAGTGAGTGAGTGAGTGAGTGAGTGAGTGAGTGAGTGAGTGAGTGAGTGAGTGAGTGAGTGAGTGAGAGAGTGAGTGAGTGAGTGAGTGAGTGAGTGATTGAGTGAGTGAGTGAGTGAGTGAGTGAGTGAGTGAGTGAGTGAGTGAGTGAGTGAGTGAGTGAGTGAGTGAGTGAGTGAGTGAGTGAGTGAGTGAGTGAGTGAGTGAGTGAGTGAGTGAGTGAGTGAGTGAGTGAGTGAGTGAGTGAGTGAGTGAGTGAGTGAGTGAGTGAGTGAGTGAGTGAGTGAGTGAGTGAGTGAGTGAGTGAGTGAGTGAGTGAGTGAGTGAGTGAGTGAGTGAGTGAGTGAGTGAGTGAGTGAGTGAGTGAGTGAGTGAGTGAGTGACATGCTAACGTTGCAAGTTGTGCATGAGATGAGCACAAGTAGAGCGCATACATAGATCACAGTTGTTTTGACCATAGCTGGCACGATTCTGGGGTGCTAATGAAGCCCTGAAATATCTAGTTTGGCATGTTAAGTGGAACTTGTGGAAGTTATGTAAAGGTTATACTAAATTGAAAACCATGTATTTCTTGCAGGTGGCTTTGAACTTACTTGACGAAAAATATACTAGTATGAGCATCAGGTCAACATTGAAGTCTCAAGTAGACTCAAGAAGATTGATGTCTCAAAAAATTAGATGTAACAGTAGTGCACAGTAACTGTGCACAAAGTGTATGTTTCTCTATTTTCTAATCGGGTTGAGAAAATGAAATTTCCTGTGTTTGTTACAGATGATCAAACATCTACAGTGGTTTACATCTTCAGTAACAGGGTTTGTCTTGCTGTAATCTTAATACATAACTTTTGTGTATAATGATGCTTTATTTGAAACAAAATGTATGATATGTGGATGATAAACATGAAAATGACATTGGTAAATGGTGTCCAGCATACAGTATGTACTTACATATAGTAAATTGGTGCACCGTTGATTTGAGAGCAATCTGCCTAAAAGCCAATGTGCTACAAATTGGATACTCTGAATTGTTAATTGGAGCCGTTACAAAACAGTAATACGTCTTCACAATGGGATGGTAAAAGCTGGCGGGTTCACGTTTCACACACCTGCGTCACATCCGGAGTTCTAACAAATAAAGTGGTGATATACTCTTTTCCGATGCATATTTTGTTTTTTATTGCTCCGTTCGGACAAAAACTGATTACTAGAATACAGGAAATGTTTCAACCTATCCTATTTATGTGAGGTATCTGATGTTTGTTGAGTTATGTTTAATGGGGCTTCCTGTGAAGGTGATATTGCCCCAATACCACTATGAACGTACTGTATACTGGTATGGTAGTACTGAGGGCAGTCAGAGACCGAATCGTAATTAGCAAGGGCACATTTAGAAATCAGGGTCGTACGCGCTCCAACAACCGAATGGGCGCACCTACACATAAATCCATTATACTGTATGTTTACGAAACCTCTTCCTTTTACGCCCCGAAAATACCCAGTGATGACGAAACGTTATTTTTATCTGGTTCGTAAAATAATGTAGACCACTTTATGTTTGATACTACATGTAATACTGTAAAATACTGTGGTATAGTTGTTGGCGTGAATTCGTATTGGGTGTCTCACATGGGCACTTTAGTCCATTAGAACCAAGGCTCACCACCTTATGGACGGTCAACCTTCACAAACACAAACATGAGAGAAGCAATCTAACTATTATTATCACATGGCTAGATATTTCCCATGCCAAAATTACTATAACCAATATAGAAGTCTGCAGTGTACGATTGTTGAAAAGAAGTTACATCTTTTTTATTCAAAAAACCCTAATAACATAAGCCTCAATTTTCACACGACGAATCATATTTCGTCAGATATTGGTTAATATAATAAACTGCTTGAAACTTTTGTTGGCTACAGTGTGTATGGTGTTTAAAAATAAATAGATGGGAGGAATGTTGATAAGCGTTCATATCACCCCTGGTTCATTGTCTCATCTCTATTAGCCCATTACTAATCAAAGGAGCACTAAATTCAAACTAACCAACTTTGCTCTTAGAAAGCAAAAAGTTTTGAGGAATAAGAGCTCCAAAAATGATTACAAGTGATAAAAGCATTGCATGTAAGGTCATTAATGGTCATGGAACTCGTGCGCCCCAGTTTGTTGCATCACAGTGCAATGAAATCCGATACGACTCACACTTGGAATAAACGTGACCCATTTCAACCGTAATCAAATCGGGTTTTTAGCAACATTTTCATGATCCCCAGCTGTACATAGTAAAAATATTTCGATAACATTGTAAACCTCATACATACGGATAAAATGTTACAAACATACACGGTGGGCCAAAAAAACCATACGATTTTGAACGTTGATAACTCGAGCTACAAGCAACCGATTTCATCGTTCTTGTTCTCATTTGAAAGCCTACTTTTTTCCTTAAAAAATCCCTTCAATTTTAGTCTTGTTTTATAAAACTGCTCTCAAGTTACAGAAGAAAACCCCAAAAGTCGTTTTTTTTGGATGAAAAAAAAACAGATTTTTTTGGTTTAACAAATTGCTCTTTTTAGGCATCGAATTTATAAATTCGAAAAGTTCCATAAGGGAAATAGAGTTTGCTGAACTCAATTCTAACTTGGAAACTCTGGCATACCATATAAACTGCTCGGAAAAAATATTCATGGCAAATGTCATAGCCGTCATTAACAAATTTAACCCTGAACCGGGCTTTGGTGGTTCAGGAAAATCGAGCGTACCATTCATTTATCTTTGGTCAACAAGGCTTGACTAGTTTTTATTTAATGCATTTCATTTATTAATGAACTGAAATACTCCATTTATAGTTTTAAAACACAATAGCCCATGCATTTCAATCACTTTTTTGCAAAAAATACACGATTTTTCAATTTCTCTTCTGTAACTTTAGGGCAACTCCATGAAACACGACTAAAACAAGAGGAATTTTAAGTTGAAATATTGGCTTTCAAATGAGAGCAAAAACGATAGAATCGGTTGTTCATAGATCGAGTTATTAACGTTCAAAATCGTATGGTTTTTTGGCCCACCCTGGATATGTATGAAGGTATGTAGTTTATTCTAGTAATAATGCTTGGTTGATGTAAGCCAATATCTCCATAATTTGGAAATTGGTTTTTGTTTCTTATCATGAAGTTTCGCAGCCATACGAGTGTGAATCACTTGCATATCACATTACCAGCTAATAAACGTTGGGTGGCTTCATGTCCGATATGGTGGACACTGCGGTCAACGGTGACGAGACATTGCCGTTACGGCTAACGAACAGAGTGAGTGAGTGACTGAGTGAGTGAGTGAGTGAGTGAGTGAGTGAGTGAGTGAGTGAGTGAGTGAGTGAGTGAGTGAGTGAGTGAGTGAGTGAGTGAGTGAGTGAGTGAGTGAGTGAGTGAGTGAGTGAATCTCCAACCGGGTCTTGAACATCATGATCAGAGGCCGGATCAGGAAAAAGTCGATGAGTTCTAAGACCGCCATGACTGATGCGCCGATAAACAAACCGATGGTACCACCAATGTCACCTATAAATACATGTCATGGTATTTATTATATAAAATTCAAGTGTAAAATGTAGTAACATAACAGGAATAGTCGAAAAATTCAGACGGACGAACATGCAAAACTCCAAATGTTGTAGGCCGGACTCTGGATGTAGATCTGCTTGCTCAGCTGCTGGTAGTAAACGTTAATGGCAACTATGTTGTCCCTATATATAAATGATAGATTTCTCACTCACTCACTCACTCACCCACTCACTCACTCACTCACTCACTCACTCACTCACTCACTCACTCACTCACTCACTCACTCACTCACTCACTCACTCACTCACTCACTCACTCACTCACTCACTCACTCACTCACTCACTCACTCACTCACTCACTCACTCACTCACTCACTCACTCACTCACTCACTCACTCACTCACTCACTCACTCACTCACTCACTCACTCACTCACTCACTCACTCACTCACTCACTCACTCACTCACTCACTCACTCACTCACTCACTCACTCACTCACTCACTCACTCACTCACTCACTCACTCACTCACTCACTCACTCACTCACTCACTCACTCACTCACTCACTCACTCACTCACTCACTCACTCCCTCACTCACTCACTCACTCACTCACTCACTCACTCACTCACTCACTTACTCACTCACTCACTCACTCACTCACTCACTCACTCACTCACTCACTCACTCACTCACTCACTCACTCACTCACTCACTCACTCACTCACTCACTCACTCACTCACTCACTCACTCACTCACTCACTCACTCACTCACTCACTCACTCACTCACTCACTCACTCACTCACTCTACTCACTTACTCATTCACTCATTAACTCACTCACTCACTCACTCACTTGTAAAAGTCGGTGTTCAACTGTGCCTTGCCCACGAACTGCTCCGTGAAGTACTGCAGCCGAGAGAACGAGGATGTTGCAATATCTTTAGCCAGGTTTCGGTCATTGTCGAAGTCTACGGCCAGTGCAGTCAGCTGTTCGATGGCATCCGCTACCTATATATAGTCGAAAATAATAGTTCATAAATAATTATATACATATAATAAGTATTAATAGATTAAAATTATAATTCAATAAAATAATATGATCAATCAACAATCACGATTTATTAACTTCTACATTGAGTGAAAGGATAAAAGTGTAGGACGAAAACGAATTTAGCATCGACAATTATTTTAAACCGGATTGCTTGAGAAAACTTACGGTTTGTATTCGGTTGGCGTCGACGAATAAATTTTTTAGCTCTTAGCGGTATTAGAACCATTATATGGTGGGTAGTAATCGACCATTGTATTAGGGTTCACAAATGTTTCCATCTCGAAAACGGCCACTTTGAGTAAGAGATAGCGTTAATCTGTTGTTCCGAAATTTCACGTGGTCATTCTCCATTTTCGTTAAAGTCCCAAGTTATTTCGGGTAAGTCAGATAGCCCATGAGTTACCCAAATAGGTGGACTTCACAACCTACAGGTGACATGCCTTCGTTTCAGATGAAAAATGTCATTTTGTAAAATTTTTGAAAAATCTGTATAATTTTTTGTGGTGCATTTTCTTCTGGAGATATTCAACCGCCATACCAGCATTCACCAAAAGTCATCGATGCCTAAACCAACAACAACAAATAATTAATCAAGAAACAATGCCTGCCTAGGCCTACTTTCAAAAACTTAGTTCATTTTCTATCCTTGTCTATTATATTGTCGATATATTTTTGCTCAATTAATCTTGCTTAATTTTTTTAAAGTTTTTAGTCAATTGTACAGGGTGTCCAAACGAAGTATCACAAGTGATATTTTCTAATAACTTTAGCGAAAGTGAAGTTTGATTTCTCACTGGAGTAGCCAACATAATAGGAAACATAATGATTTTTTAATTTTTGAAATCCGCCCAGAATTTCAGGAAATACATGGGTTTCGGAAAAAAGTTTCCTTTGATTTTCAGGGGAAAATTGTGAAACATCGGGTTTTGTGACTAGTAAATTAAAATTAATTTGACTGAATTATAAGTTTAGGTGAAAGTGTTTTGTATTTTGAGACTGTATTTGCTGTTTTTTCTTGTCAGCTCAGGTTTTGTCTTGCTTCAGGGTTTAAATTGACCCCATCTGTTTCACCGTTTTCATGCTTCATGTTGGTATGAAACCCTCGAAATCATCGCGTTCGTCAATTTTATGGCTTTTAATATCATTTCTTGATCGTATTAACTGCCGGTGACTTTGACCGTATTTCTTCTTTAACTCTTTGTTGACAAAAGCGATGAATTTGTAGGTTTCATTTCAACATGAGGCATGAAAAGCTGAACGTCGGAATATTCAACCGATTTTCTCATTTTCTCATAAAACAGGACATTACATCTGAGCTGACAAGAAAAATAAATAAACATCACTTCAAAAAATAAAACACTTCTCTTCTTAAGTCACAATTCATTCGAATGAGTTCAATTCTCCCAGTCTCAGAATCCAATTTTTCACAATTTCCCCCCGAAAATCCACGGAAATTCGGCCTTTTTCCGAAACCCCTGAATTTCCTGAAATTCTGGGCGGATTTAAAAAATAAAACAAATTATTATGTTTCCTAATATGTTGGCTACCTCCAGTGAGAAAATAAACGTCACAACTTCATTTTTGCAAAAGGTTTAGAAAAAATCACTTGTGATACTTGGTGTGGATACGTGTGGTACATTCTTCCCTATTTTTTTTGTAGTTGAAAATCGTAAATTGAACAAACTTCACCAAACTTCCCCAGTTCGGGGTAACGCCCAATAGGATGCAGTTTGAAAATCGTATTTATTATTCATTGACCACTTTGAAACATAAACGTAATAAAACCTTTCGAAAAGATGAAATGGGTGGTTGTCGTTGGTGTTTCAATTTTTTTTCATCCTTTGAAACTTTTTGGCAGTGAAGTACTGTGAAATCTGATTCTTTCATAAATTCTTTAACACAAAACTCAACTTACCATTTGTTTATATCATTATGAATCCTGGTTGAAACCAATTGATTCTTAAGTCGTATTACTATTGTCAATTTTCATGGAATTTCGGTCAGTTTTCTTGAAAAATAACGAAATTTCCGTTAATTTTCGGAAAAAAATTAATTTGAGCAGTTCTACACTAAAATGAACCTTATAATCTGAAATGTCAGGTATAAATACATATAATTGGTATGTAAAAGTTGATCATGCAATACAATAGTTTTGCGAAATAGACGGCCGGAAAACGCGTCGTTACTTTACAGCCACCCTGTATAGCTTCGCTGCCTTGAAAAATGAATCTTTGTTCGTAAAATTTTTGTTGTTGTTGGCTTAGGCATCGATGACTTTTGGTGAATGCTGGTACGGTGGTTGAATATCTCCAGAAGAAAATGTTTAACCTTGCCCGTGCACCAAAAATGTACTGTATTTTCACAAAGTTTTAATAATGAATTTTTTTCACCTTAAACAAAGGTGATGTGAGGGGATGTGGGTTACAAAACTATTTCGAGAAAGTTTTTATGAATATAGTCTCACCGACCAACAACACGAGTTTTCTGATGTCTTTGTTGAGCGTAACCGGACATATTGCCAATCGAACAGCCTCATCGTCAGTCGCCGTAAAGTCGCGTATCTTGAGACATTCCTTGGCCAGATCTTCACATGTAAACCTCTCCGGATGAGCGCATTTGTCTGAGGCAACATTTCACTGGTTGCATTGATTTCTATTTGGATTAACAATTATGTTTATCTATATAATCCCTAGAATTTATTTTGTACATAATTACTAAAAAGACTAGAAATTCTACTCTAGAAATTAGAACATGAAATGTCAGACAATGAAAAATCGAGTTACGAAGAATAAACTGTGAAATAGAGTCTGGTCGATGGCAAAAAATGATTTATAAGTAAAATTCTTGTTGAACCGACCTCCCTCCGGCGGCCCGCCTACACCTGAAAATTCCAATAATATGTCATTCACAATCACAATATGAAAAATTCTTACTAAATTTTTGTTAATGTGCTTTACTAGTCTCTGCTGTTCCACCTGCAGTCCCTGCCGTTACAGTTGTTCCTGCTTCAGCTACAGTCCCTCCACCAGCAGCTGTAGTACCTGCGGTGATGTCTGCCGAAGTCTGACGCTTTCGACGAATTTGTTGACCGGCTTAAAAGTTTATTTTTAAATAACAAATGTGCGTTATCTAAAATACTTTTTATAATATTTTTTCTCTCGTACATAATAAAACTCGTTACTACGATCTTGTGGCAGTTGAAGTCAGCTTGCTTTTACAGTGTGTTGCTTACTGCTATGATTATTACGATTGCCCTAACCGGATGCTCCACAGCACGTACTGATGATGGTTTGACGGCACGGATCATTCATGTCGTCTTCGATACCCTTCTCCAGGTCATTGCCCATGTAAAGAGCCGCCAGCATCGCAACCAGGCCTATATTTTATATTATTTCATTATATTATTTAAAATATAAAACAGTACTCCAGTTGGTACAGTATGATTTTGAATATAACCTGGGTCCTCCATGTATTTTCTCAGAGTGTCCGGCACGTGGATGTTATTTCCAATCAGGCCGTACCATTCAGCAGGGCCCTTGTCGTCGAACTCGCCCAGTTCACGATAAAACTAAATGCAAGTGTTCCAGTAAAAAAATCAGTAATATAATTGATAATTAATTCAGTTAATAAGTTTAAATAAACTTGCTCCTAAATAGAAACTTTTGCGCTTAGTTGTAGACAATTTGTAATTGGTTATGTTCAATTTATAGTGTTTGGGAAAAAAACAAGACTTTAGGAAATTGTTTGAGAGACATGTTAACTGGCTCATAGAAGTAAAGCATAAACCAAGTTTGAGCTTATGAAATGAAGTGATAAGTAACCGATGCAATTTGTAGGTAGTACGTGTCAAGCGATTGAACATATGACGCCAGATCGAACAAAGTCAGGCCTTGATTTGTGTACTGCTCCAGTTTTTCATAGAGTTTACCGAATTCGCCGACAATAATTTTAGATTCTTCTGGAATCAGAACTTAAGTTTAAAAGCAACCCGTATTGTTTTTACATCAATGTTCAGTTGGTCAGTTCATACAAAAGGATGTTTGATAGTAAGTGTAAGATATACACACTTACTTTCGTAATGCGCCTCGAAGAACATGGGTAGAAGAAGATCCAGAATAGAAGTAAGATGAACGAATTTGGAATTTTGTTTGATCACCTGAAACGATGAGGTTGCCAGATTTTTATCCGTACACACTGTATTATATTTGTTTTCTACTTCATAACATCAATCATCTATAGATCATTAAAACAACAACAACAACTAAAACAACAACAACGATACTAAATATTAACACATACAATCGGTTGGAATTCTTCAGCATACGTATTTAGATTGGTCAGCATGTCGGTGGGATCGAACTCTGGGTTGTGGTACGAAAATGATTCATTACTTATTTGCGGAACTGAAATAAACACTTGTTCCACTATTTCACTCACTCACTCACTCACTCACTCACTCACTCACTCACTCACTCTCTCACTCACACACTCACTCACTCACTCACTCACTCACTCACTCACTCACTCACTCACTCACTCACTCACTCACTCACTCACTCACTCACTCACTCACTCACTCACTCACTCACTCATTCACTCACTAACTCACTCACTCACTCACTCACTCACTCACTCACTCACTCACTCACTCACTCACTCACTCACTCACTCACTCACTCACTCACTCACTCACTCACTCACTCACTCACTCACTCACTCGTTCATTAACCTTTAGTCCAATAGTTTCTGCTTCTCCTGCCATGTTCTCATAAGCTTCAGCATTGAACATCATGTAAATACCACTTTGGGAACCTTACATAATTGGATAAAAAGTAGAAAATGTTATAACAAATTATTATGCAGCAATTCACGATTGATGAGAAAATCACAAAAAATGTACATGAACCTCCTTCCATTGCGCCAAGTGGTTTATGCTTGTTAGCGTTGAACGTGTAGCAAACACCAAAATCGGTGAAAGTCATTTTGAAGTCTTTTTTGTTGCATACGGTTCCATCCGGCTTGTAACATCTACAATTCGTCGTGTACAACAACAACAACAACAACAACAACAACAACAACAACAACAACAACAACAAAAAACATCACAATTATAATTATTAACAAACGAGATGAGCATGTCTCCGATCTGCGATGAAAGCTTAACGTGCATATCGCGCGAGTCTGTAAACGTGGCACGTCGAGCCTGAAAGTATTTATTACAACCATCCTCAATTATTATATGACTAATTCTCAGTAAACGCATTGCTATCTTGAACTTAATTACCTATTTTCTTTGAATATGGTAAGTCTCAGTTATGCAGTTTGATAAAGTTATAGAAAAGCTGTGTACGGTTAAATTTGCGTGGGTGTTTTTATCCATATTGTAAAAACACACAAGTGAGACAGGTCAAGATTTATATGTGAATGTTTGTGAAACTATGTACGAAATGCTATAAGGTTGTAGTGTGTCATCATGGTTTAGAGAGAATTCATGACTCAATAATCAAACCTGTTCCATGCTGAAGGTGGTATTGGGTGTCCTGCTCGATTGGAACACTCCATCCAATACATCGTAAACTCTCTCATCGGCTGCTGTTGTGATCCTAAGTGAGTGTGTGAATTACACTTACTTCGCGAGTGAGAGAGTGAGTGAGTGAGTGAGTGAGTTAGTAAGTGAGTGAGTGAGTGAGTGAGTGAGTGAGTGAGTGAGTGAGTGAGTGAGTGAGTGAGTGAGTGAGTGAGTGAGTGAGTGAGTGAGTGAGTGAGTGAGTGAGTGAGTGAGTGAGTGAGTGAGTGAGTGAGTGAGTGAGTGAGTGAGTGAGTGAGTGAGTGAGTGAGTGAGTGAGTGAGTGAGTGAGTGAGGAGTGAGTGAGTGAGTAAGTGAGTGAGTGAGTGAGTGAGTAAGTGAGTGAGTGAGATTGTCAACTTGTACTGATTACTATTGCACACGGTGATGGCCGGATAGTGAAGGAATGGGGCATCACCCTGCTCATCTGACGGGTACGTAACATCAATGTTGGTTACGATTGGGTTCTTCTGGTATTCATCTAGTTTTTGAGCCACCTGAAACGATGTTCTTGACACTGAAATTTGCGTTTAGTTATAAACTTGGAAAACTGCTAAATTAATTCCGATTCACGATGGTGATCAGCAGATCAACCTGATAGAACATGAATCCACATGCGATAACGAGCACAATCAGCCATATGATCCTTAACAGAGAAATACTTCATTACAACGTGTATTTATAATGGAGATAAGTAAAGCCAAAAGAGCTAATACCATCCTATTGTGAAAATGTAATGTGGAAAAACCCCGCAAGCTGTTTTTTTATATAATCTGTGTGTATAATACATACAATTGTAGACAAACTTCCTGGTCCAGCTATCGACGGTCAAATACTTGAATCCGGCCATACTCGTCTCCTCACAGAAGTCGTTGAACTTGGGCATAGCTGACACCTGGTGCACTGCCGCCTTGAATCGATCTTTGGGTGTATCCGTTGTTGATGCCCAACTATAAATTACCATTGTAGTAATTTAAACAGTAAAAACGTAAAGGTTCTCAAATTGAGCTTCATTTTTTGCCATTTTTCAACAATATTTCATGAAAGAACCCGTCTCTTTGAAGTTAGTGCACGAAAACTATTTGATTCGTTTCAATGATTTATACGTCAGTATGACAATTCAACAAGAATTGAAGTTGTGCAACCCTATAGTTGCCTGTTTGTTCACTGAACCAACCTGTTTTGCTTATCGTAAACAGATGGCGTTGGTCCACTTTTCAGCTGATCGGACATATTTGTTGGAGGCCGTGACGGACTTTCTGAGGGACTTGTACTATTTTTGGATGATTTATTTGATCTTGATGAGAGCTTTGATGCCCGACGCTTTGAATCATGCGGCATTACTCATGGTTTCGGGCTAAAAAATTATAATGAACCAAGGAAACAGAAGAATAATAAACGTTTCTATTTGTTTAGATGTTAAAAAGATTAGTAAAAAGTATTTAGATGAGATTGGAAAAGACGGGTTAGCTTTGATTGGTGATGTTATGTCGACAAGCATTGTACAGCAAAAACTTGATCAACTTGGATCAAGCTACATAAGTTTATAAGTAACTGAAAAAACGTACATATTTGAAGGTTAAACAGCGTGTTTTTGTGTGGGATGGCAGGTTCGGAATTCAGCCAATAAGGTATGGCTTTTAATCGCAAATTACCGCAGTCTACAGTAACCTGGCACCTTCTACCATTTTACCGTAGTCACCCCCATACGTGAATTATCAATGATATTGTTCTCGATGTTTCCTTTGAAATATATTTTTCAGAAATACGAATTTTTATAATATACGTTTAATTATTTGCAGTGCCTGGGGTATGGAAGAGTTCATCCGCTACCTGTACATTCGACCCACTCGACACATTCGACCAATCAACATAAAAAGTGTCGGTCATATGGCGCCCGAATCAAATTTGCTGATGGTCAATTGGGTTGTGATTGGGACTTCTGTCAATTGGATTGTTAATGCTCCAATGCCAACCTTAGTAAGGCACAGTATCCGAACACATACAGTACATTACGTTGTCCACGGTTTACATTTGTTCACAAGTAGTTAGATATGTGTTGTTATCTGACTTTTTTATTTACATAAACTGCAAATCCAATTTACATATATATGTAGCATCATTTATGTAGATATAAAATCAACGTCAGCAAGCTTTCCAGGTACGTGCGATTCATTCGGCATCGGCATGCATTCCATAGAGTGTGTACAATATATAAAAGAATACATTCGGTAAAATAATACATAAACAAATGTACCTGCAGATTTTAATACACAAGGCTTTCTGTCAAGAAGTATATATTGTAAAAAAACTTAGGCAAAGAATTTTTTTGCATGTATCATTTATTTACCGTGCGTTTCACCATAGTCACCCATCGTTGATGCAGTCGATGCTGTTCCGTACTCAAATGTCTCATCATCCGAACGTGAGAGAGCATGAGCGACTTGAGTAGTTCTCGTTGTTGGGCGCTGCGCATCGTATCTGATATTTGTTGATTACGGTCCTTTACTACCTCATTAACTAACTCCTGCACTAACTAACTAACTCATTCACTAACTCACTTACTCATATAATAATTTTATAAATTTCAACTACCTAGGTCTACTTGAGCATTTAAATGTTGTGTATTAATGGATGGGTTCTTAGTCATGTTGTTCAGTGTATCAGTCAATGCATCGGGTACGGATGTCTGAGTGCCAGCTGAGCTTACTGTTTGCATTGCGAAATCACACGTGGCAGCCTGAATAATCATCGTTTAAGTGAGTGAGTGAGTGAGTGAGTGAGTGAGTGAGTGAGTGAGTGAGTGAGTGAGTGAGTGAGTGAGTGAGTGAGTGAGTGAGTGAGTGAGTGAGTGAGTGAGTGAGTGAAAGTCACAACCTTTACAGCGATTTTATCTGATGATACGGAACTGGACGGCTTTGTTGTGGACGAGGAGGAACGGCGGCTAATAGTGGATCAAGTAAAAATTTGGGTAATGTGGGACACGTACGTATAATCATTTTCTCGCAAACAAGACAGTTAAACTTGATTTCAATAAAGAGCTGATATCATCGCATTTGGGTTTCCAGCAGCTAAATGTTTAGTAATATCGTTGAGTATTATTTATAAACCCCCTAATTGGCAACGTTTCATATAAAACGGTTCATATTAAAGCAATTCAACTAAGTTATCACACTGACCTGCTTGAGTGTCGTCT
>OZ038445.1:15102455-15199955 GCA_964036265.1 Daptonema setosum
TCTGCAAGCAAACGTACTGCCCAAACATCTGATAATGAAACATCAGTAGCCTCAACTCAACTCGGTGGACACCATAGTTTAACACCAGAGCATGGGGTGATGATGATTGATGTGCGTGTTAAAACTGATTGTCTGATGTTTCATTATCAGAAGTTTTGGGCACGATTTTCGTTCGCAGAAACAACATACGGGCTTTACACCCACTTGTTAACTGAGCCACACGTGTTATAACCAACCTAATGTTTTTTTGCGATTCACGCGCGAGTATCGCAGAAAATCGCGCGTCGAGTATGAACAGCGCCTTAGGCTTCATCAATTTTATTGGCAAAATGTAATGTTTTTAGATGGGTTTCTGGTGCTGCTGTTGTGAACGCTTTCTACTCACCTAACACCAATGAAATCAGTTGGTTATAGGAATACAATTTTGTTCCTAGCTGAAAGTAGTTCATTATACAGGGTGGTCCAAAAAAATGACAACACTTTGAAGCTGAATAACTCTCGGCACAGAGATCAGATTTGATTGAAAATTTCAGGTATTATCATCAACATACTAACTTAGAAAAATTTATAAAACCAAGTCGATCGGACATTCAAAGCGGCCACCACGCATTAATGTTTGCAAAAATGCGCATGGGTAAAAAACCGCCTAATCTTGCATGCATATTCATGGGATGATATGCACGTAATAAATGAAACATCAGATTTTTCTAGCCATTAATAAAAAACTCCACGTTTAATTAACTTTTATCGTCATTTTGTTCAACTGGTTAATATTTTTTCGTTTTAAATTAGCTAACTGAGCTCTTTTCAATGTCAGAAGAAGATACACGCAGTTTTCACCTTCTTTGAAACAAGATTTTATTGAATGAAAAATAAAATCTGAAAATTTTAAACTAAAAATGCTTCAGAATAAGTAAAAAAGACTCTTGATTGATTACAAGCTAAAATAACTGAGTTTATTGTTTCACAAGTCACGGGTAAGCCATGTCCTAAATCCCATGTATGAATCGCTCGGTTTTTGACCCACACGCAATTTTGCAAACAATAATGCGTGGTGGCCGCTGTGATTGTCCGATCCCCTTGATTTTATTTATTTTTCTAAGTTAGTATGTTGATGATAATACCTGAAACTTTCAATCAAATCTGATCTCTGTGGCAATAGTTATTCAGTTTCAAAGTGTTGTCATTTTTTTGGACCACCCTGTAGAATAACAGTAGATTAGTAAGGTTGCAAATTGCAAGTATGCTCTGTGTATCATTATTACTGTAAATCTTTAGTTCCTATAAAATTTGATGATGCGTTGCCTGAACCGGTTTTACAATTAGCAGCTATAATCGCAGTGTAAATTACATTTAGTTTATGCAGAATACAAAATGCGAAAATGGAACAAACATTAAACCAAAAGAATATTTATGTATTCTGCAGTTTTCCCCGCCGGTATTCTGCAGCCGGTGTTCTATGATCCCAACTTTCCTTGGGCCATGAACTTTGGTGGCATCGGCGTAGTCATCGGACACGAGATCATTCATGGATTCGATGATCGAGGTCAGCATTATTATCAAAGAACTAACCGACTGTCATTGTCATAAAAACAAGGCAGCAAACTGAGTCCTCCATATTTTAATGTACTTTGAAATCGGAAAATAATTTCAATTGCGACAAGTTCAACTGCATAATACCAATATTATGAGACTTGTGCTGTAAATTAAAATTAGAATTGGAATTGATTTTTACCTGTACTCATTAACTCATACATAAGTATTTTTTGTACTGTACACATAAATGATCATGATCAGGTCGTCTATACGACAAATTGGGCAACATCCGTCAATGGTGGGACAATCGAACCATCGAGGCGTTCAAGGAGAAGGCACTGTGCATCGAGGATCAGTACTCGAGCTACGAGTTCGGACAAGTCGGCATCAACGTTCGTTTATCGAGCACTATTTTACATATGTAGTGTTTTAAACACTATTGAAACATAAACGTATTCTCTGTGATTGGTTCAGATAAACGGCAAAAAGACAAAGGGGGAGAACATTGCCGATAACGGTGGACTGAAGCACGCTTACAAGGTTCGTTTCTCCATGTTGTATTCAATATAAGATAATCATTGCCATACTCAATTTGTTAATCGCCGCTTATTTAGTACAAACCATCCATATAACTGTATAAGTTAGTAACTCAAGTTAAACTGGAATAACAGTAAATGGCACGCACATCATGATGTATTACAATAACTAAATACTCAATGATTCAAGTGGCAAAAGGAAATTTTATATTTTAATTGTAAGTGTATTTGTTTTAGGCGTATCAAATGTGGTCACAGTCGCACACCGACCAGAAGCTGTTACCCGGCGTTGACATGACACATGAACAGCTGTTCTTTATTAATTACGCCCAGGTTCAATGTTTTATTATAAATATTATTAAGTTTTAGGCTTGTCAGTAACAAATGATTGTCCGTTTCTTAACCTTCAATTTATAAAACACTATCAGAAAAAGCTACTTTCAGCTTTAAAAAGCTAAAATATTTATATTTAGTGATAAACTGAATGATTATTATGATAAACTGAACAATTTTAAGTATCTGATGTGCCTTTCTAGATCTGGTGCGGACACATGAATGACAAGGAAGCGGTCAGGAAGATACGCACCTCCGAACACTGTCCGGGATCGATACGGTTCGTTGTTGTTGTTGTTGTTGTTGTTGTTGTTGTTGTTGTTGTTGTTGTTGTTGTTGTTGTTGTTGTTGTTGTTGTTGTTGTTGTTGTTGTTGTTGTATGAATAACATTTCAGCGTGAAAGGCCCGCTGTCGAATTCACCAGAGTTTTCTAAAGCCTTCAATTGTCCTGTGGATGCCCCAATGAACCCAGCGAAAAAATGCAGTGTTTGGTAAATACTGAAAGATGGTTTGATAGATAGTTTTCGTTGACAAATATACTTATGAATTAGAGAAATGTTAAAAATTGCATCTGCCCGCTATTCTCTTTACATCAAAGTATGCATGTCCCATTTATATATAGGTTAAATGAATATAAACAATATAAAAATTGAAAAGTTTAAAAAAGCATAATTCGGTGCCAACTAAACTTTACAATCCAATGTGGACAAGATGGCATTTTTAACTTGAATATAATTAAATTTTTATGTGTGATTTTCATTGAATATATTCTATATTTTTTCATATGTTTTTTCTCGTGTTTTCGACTTAGTGAATGATATGTTTCAAGGTTCAAAATAACGTGAACGTGGTATATGTTTTTCGGTAGAGAATGGATTATAAATATTAATATGGTGAAAAACTTTATTTATTAACTGCCTTTAATTGTCCAATTTTTTGTGGCTTCTGAGTTGTTTTAAAGCGGAAACAATAAATACCGAATACCTTCTTGCGAATAACTTGATGTCAACCTAATCTGTATATGTATCTGTCTGATCTGGCTTGAGGGTTACTATTTGTGTATAATGCGAAACTTGCTCTCAGCTTACGCGTCAGAAACATTTGTTTTGTCAATGAAGTTACAACTTTTTAAGATCGAATAACAAATTTTTAAGATCGAGTCCTGGTTCTTTCTGATCCACCACCATGAACATTTTAACTGTTTCTCCTTCATTAAGAAATGTTAAACTGGTTCTGACATTTCATGGTGACCCGTTTGACTGTTATAGCGTGAACAACTTTTTACCACATGTTTTTTTCTAGCCATAAAACCATTTCGCACGAGCTTTAAATGTTTTGATATTATTGTGTGTGTTGCTCTCTCTTCTATCAAAACTTTCCGTATAACCACAGCATGCTGTTGATGATTGCATTTTTTGTTTGTATTTTGAAGTGTCATTAGTTTCAAGATTTATATGTCCTTATTCACTCTGGTCTATAGTCAACGATACTCTTTTCCTCACTCCTAATTTTGCGATGATGAACTGAAAGTTACATAACAACCATAAAAACTTTGTATTCCGTCACGTCTAGTCATAAAAATGGTTGCACTGTCAATTTTAATTTCAATCTTTCTTTGCAACTCTATTATTCATTGTGTCTCAAATTTTACTGGGTGTTTCCAAAACGCTCTCTGTAGTAATTATTTTTCATTTTACATGTTTTTTCGTTATTATTATATTACAGAAAATATAATAAACAACGCCTATTAATGTGTCTTTGGGAATTATTCGTTTGACAATTTAATTTTTTGCTTTGAGTTCTCACAATGGGAGAATAACCTAATTACATACGGTATGTACTTGTTAGATTGACGAAAATATTCCCATATCTTTCTGTATTCATTACTTTCAACATAAGTAGTAAAACTATGTAATTTATGTACCATGATCACAGTGTATAGCTTAATGACTAAAAAGTTCTGGTAGAAAATAGTGGTTCAATAAGTATGTATGTTTATATATTTTAGAACACATAAACCAAGTTTTATGGATCACTGTCAGTTAAATAAAAATAACCCGATAAAATGACTAGAAATATACAGA
The DNA here is from genome assembly GCA_964036265.1 of Daptonema setosum. Lineage (NCBI taxonomy): Eukaryota > Metazoa > Nematoda > Chromadorea > Monhysterida > Xyalidae > Daptonema > Daptonema setosum. Next base: position 15,106,945 of record OZ038445.1, read on the forward strand.
GTTTGGCACCATCAACATTTCCAGCATGCTTTCGGGCAATTTTTCGTCATGTAAACTGGGTTGGTACCACATTCCCCTTGAGATGCCCAGAAGAGACATTCCGAATCCGTGTTGATACAGCCTGAATGAAATATTACTGACATAATGACTGACTGACTGACTGACTGACTGACTTACTGACTTACTGACAGTGTACTGACTGACTGACTGACTGACTGACTGACTGACTGACTGACTGACTGACTGACTGACTGACTGACTGACTGACTGACTGACTGACTGACTGACTGACTGACTGACTGACTGACTGACTGACTGACTGACTGACTGACTGACTGACTGACTGACTGACTGACTGACTGACTGACTGACTGACTGACTGACTGACTGACTGACTGACTGACTGACTGACTGACTGACTGACTGACTGACTGACTGACTGACTGACTGACTGACTGACTGACTGACTGACTGACTGACTAACTGACTGACTGAGTGTCTGACTGACTGACTGACTGACTGACTGACTGACTGACTGACTGACTGACTGACTGACTGACTGACTGACTGAGTGACTGACTGACTGACTGACGGACTTATTGGCTAACTGACAGACTGACTGAAAGACTGACTTAATGGCTAACTGACAGACTGACTGACAGGCTGAATGACAAGATTGACTGATTTGTAGAAGCTTCAAAGCATTATGTTATGAAGCGTGGTAAACTGACCTTTATCCAACGTGATTGGTGGATGCATGCCTCGGACATCTTGCGTTTTATTGACACCGTGTAATGAGTTAGCTTTGGGTACATCAACAATTATGATGTCATCCAATGCGTTTTCGTAGCAGAGTTCACAGGCAACACGGCAGTGCTGAGACATCCAGAATGGGTTTTCTTGGCATTGACCTGAAATTCACTGAATTATATCATAATTACTCACTTACACCCGCACTCACTCACTCTCTTACTCACTCACTCACTCACTCATTCACTCACTTACTCACTCACTCACTCACTCACTCACTCACTCACTCACTCACTCACTCACTCACTCACTCACTCACTCACTCATTCACTCACTCACTCCCTCACTCACTCATTCTCTCACTCACTCACTCACTCACTCACTCACTGACTCACTCACTCACTGACTCACTGACTCACTCACTCACTCACTCACTCACTCACTCACTCACTCACTCACTCACTCACTCACTCACTCACTCACTCACTCACTCACTCACTCACTCACTCACTCACTCACTCACTCACTCACTCACTCACTCACTCACTCACTCACTCACTCACTCACTCACTCACTCACTCACTCACTCACTCACTCACTCACTCACTCACTCACTCACTCACTCACTCACTCACTCACTCACTCACTCACTCACTCACTCACTCACTCACTCACTTACTCACCTTCCTCGGCCCATGTCTCGCAATCTGTATGCTCATTCCGACAGTTGGGAATAGGAATTCTCTCCACGATTTTAGATGCCACGAATTGTAGGAGTAAGACAAGACCCAGCCAGTTGCACCATTCGTGTGGTATGAACATGTTGTAAGCTGCAGCTACAAGTTGAAAAAGATGAACGTCTGAAACATAAAGGCAAACAGCAGTCAAACAATTTACGAGACTGATAAATTCTATCCATGGAGCGATGGATCATAAAAACTATAATAGGGAATAGTAAAATAAATGATTGATTAAAATAACAAGTGAATCAAAAATATTCAAAGATGCGTAACCCCGAGATTTTTCGTTGAGATAAAAACCGCAAAATGTAAACTAAAAATACAATAAAATTCGTCTTGCATGATTTCGGGACCCGTGTGCAAACATTACGTGATAAAAAATAAACTCACATAACGTAACACAATTCATTCCACCTGAGTGAATCGGAAGTTCGGTCAAGTAACGGTAACATGTTATAATAACCGAATGTTATGTTAACAAAATAGTTTCTACACCGTAGTTTGTTATTAGATCCCTAGGAAAAATCTTTTTCAGAAGCGGTAGTTTTTTTTAATGTAATGCGGAAGACAATATTATTTAGTGTGAATTAAGTACATACGTAACAACGGCAATGTTAATGCCAAGCCGCTAAATGCAAAAAGCTCGAATCACGAATCATAAAACAGTGCGCAAACTTGCAACCAACAGTAAGATTGTCAGTGATTCACTCGATCTGTCAATCAGTCAATCACACAACACACAGCTGTTTTTGCTAAACACAAGTCAAGGTTCGGACGATAGTCCGAAACCTTAATATGGTTCGATGGTAAACTCCAATTTGGACGATTTTGTCGATTTTGGAGAAAAAGTCCAATCGTTGCTTGAACTTATCAAAGTTTGAGATGCACTATCTTGATCCCCCCCCCGTAAAAAGTTGTATATGTGACGAAATTTTCATAGAAATTTGTCAAGCTCACCGCTTGTGAGGGTCCATTTTGTGTTCCCGAAGGACTTTTTCCGTTTTTTTTTCTGTATACCACTTTGCTGGCAGGGGTATTTCCCTGCAGCTAGAACCTTGAAAATTTTATCCGGGGGTAATCATGAGCTAACTAAAGGAATTCCGGATGCGCATGGAGATCTGAATAGTATTTTCTTTTTTTTCGGCCACTTTTCCGAAAAAGTGCAAAAAAATGCCCAAAAATCGAAGGCAATTTTTTTTGTTTTTAATATAACATCCTATACACATTCCCAGTCACAATAACTTTTTCAGCCCTTCTGTATGACACCTGTAGGCAACGGAATCCGAAGTCCGTTTGAAAATAACATTAATGCAACAAAAAGCGCATGGGGTAAAGTAAATCAACTTTTTAACACATTTTCATGCAAAAAAGTGGTTTTTCTCAACTTTCACCCACAAAGCAGCATCTGATGCATTTGGTCAACACTATAACACATATACAGTTTTAACCACTGAATCCAAAAATGGCATCAGATTTATTGAGAAACGTTGTATGCAGAAGTTATGATGACATTGTGGTCAATTTTTGAGAAAATTTGATTTTTTCGCCATTTTAACCCACACAGCAGCATTTAATGAAAAAGATCAACACTAAGGCATATATTTTTTTAGACAGTTTTAACCACTGAATCCAAAAATGAGTTTAGATTTTATGAAAAACATTCTATGCAAAAGTTATGATGACATTGTGTTCAATTTTCGACAAAAATTTATTTTTCTTTATTTTAACCCACAAAGCAGCATTTGAGGCAAAAGATCAACAATAAGGCATTTATACAGTTTTAACCGCTGAATTCGAAAATGATTTAAGAGTTTATGAAAAACATTATATGCAAAAGTTATGATGACATTGTGATAAATTTCCGACAAAAATTGTTTTTTCGTCATTTTAACCCACAAAGCAGCATTTGAAGCAAAAGACCAACACCGGCATATATACAGTTTCAACCGCTGACTTTGAAAATGACATTAGATTTTATGAAAAACGTTTTAAGCAAAAGTTATGATGACATTGTTGACAAATTTGAAAAAATATTGATTTTTCGCCTCTTTAAACCACAGCCAAATCTAAATCATTATATTTCAGTGCAGTGAATAAATGTTCACACATAAAAAAGATAGAAACAAGAAATAAAAATGCCCAAAAGCATAATGAGTTTCTAATATGGTTCTTATTAGCGCTGATCGTAAAAAAGTTAGAGACAAGAACTCGATGGCGTTACAACTAAATTTCATAAACCATGTTCTTATGACAATGACCGTCGGGAACGTAACTCTGCGGCTGACAACAAGGAAATTTCACATGATTATCATCAATAAGAAGAGTATAAGTTAGGCCTAAAGATTACTCATTGCAAGAACCATATTCCGGACGCATATTTGGAAACTGTACCGGTTTTTTTGTCAAAATCCCAAATTTGACTTTTTCATTTTGGATTCACGGAGAGGCTAAACTTGGTTATCTCCTTCACTAACGTACAGTCTATGTTCGGAACTAAGCCTAAGCCGTTTAAACAATAAAATGGTTATAATTGACGTTGGGTCCCACGAATTTTGACAAAAAACCGGTACAGTTTACAAATTTGCATTCCGGACTTTTCGGCGAGAAAACCAAGCGGGTTTCGATATATGTAGGTAAGAAAAAATATTGTATTTACAGGTTCATTTGCAGTTTTCCGTTGTTAAAACGAAATTCATTTTATTCTGTCAAAACAAAACGTTCATTTACTACAGGTTTGATAATGAAACAATGATAAAATTTGAATTGAAATTCATATGCATGTCTCGTTGCTAATAAGTTTTGTTCATATTGAGTCCTCAAATTTGTATTGCTCTGTCAAAAACAACTCACTGTAGTCAAAACATATAACAAACGTTTAATTCGACTTTTCAATAGACACTCACACTTTTGTTAAGGAATACTTTTTTTGACAAGCGTTAACTAGTTCACTTCTTCACTGTGGATTTTTTGCAGAAATTTTTTTCTCAATGACTCGATAAGCCCGTCGAAATTCACACATATGTAAGTGACATACATGCGACATAAGTTTGGATAGATTCATATAATTCTGTCGGTTTATCAGGACAAGATGTTGAATGTGGTAGAAAACACTTTTGTATGTATTTGTTAGTTTTCGATGATAAAGTTAATTGTGTAACATACGAAGACTAATTTAAGATGAGAAGTTATCATTTTGAAACAAAATAATTCTGTCCTTAATTGTTGCATTCAATCAACTGTCGTTGCACAAATTTTTTCAAAAAAAATACGAAGTCACAAACACTTTTACTCCTAAACAACTACCCCGAAAAAGTCAAGTGTGTAAAATACCAAGGGACTTGACAGTCAATAATTTACTATAAGCTAACTACTCTTGGAACGTCCGGAATTTGGTTCTTGCTATGAGTAATCATTAGGCCTAACTTATACTCTTCTTATTGATGATAATCATGTGAAATTTCCTTGTTATCAGCCGCAGAGTTACGTTCCCGACGGTCATTGTCATAAGAACATGGTTTATGAAATTTAGTTGTAACGCCATCGAGTTCTTGTCTCTAACTTTTTTACGATCAGCGCTAATAAGAACCATATTAGAAACTCATTATGCTTTTGGGCATTTTTATTTCTTTTCAATAATCACCAGCAAGCAAACGGGTTGCAAAACTGATTGTATGGGCGGCGGCCGAATAACAGATTTATTGAATGATGACAATGAATTAATACAGTATAACAATAACAAGGACAACGATATGTTGCACTACTTATGTTGCTCACACTAAACAATAATCACTGAGAAGCAATATCTCATTACAAAACATTGTGTGTGTAGCATATTATACACATGGCTTACAATAAAGTTATTCTGTCCTTTCTAGGTAATACTTTCTGGATTATGGCTTTACAGCGGTAACACATGTATGTGATTTCAAGGCGAACAAAGGATGCGTGAGAAGCACAGGATTTCTGATTGAAATTATCATATTAACATTATTTACTCCAAGCTCAGAAAGTCTCGTTAGCTCGGAAGTCTAATATAAAGCCGGTTATTCCATGACTTGTATGGTGTTTCATATGATGCGTGCATTTACAGCCTGTAGTCATGATGAGCGGTCACGTCTCAGTCACACGGGGAACTTTCCTTCCGCATTTGCGGGGTCTTTTCACTCATCGGAAAATGTATAACACGATCTACCAAAGTATGTTACGTTTGTACACATGACGAGTCAGTGTCAGTGATTGAATGGCAATTTTTATTTTGACCGACTTTTTTATTGATTTTCTTGACTGAAAAGATTTCTTGCGTTGGTAAAAGTTACGGTACACATATTATATATGTTGGTCAATCACGAAAGCAACCAAAATGTGGTTAACGGTAGGTGGAGTCCAACTTCACTGGGTATCATATTCATAATGATTATGGGTGACTTTTCATGCCGCAAAAACTCAAAAAGAACTCGAAGACGCGGGGTGAAAAGACAGATGTTAATTCTTCGTTCATTGAAAAACCTAAGTTTTCATTCAAAGATGCATTTTAACGGCATAAATTTGGGAGTGAAGAAAAGGTTTTACGAAAAAATGTCCCAGAAAAATTCTTAATAAAATAATCCAACTATAGTATGTCAAACCTGAATCTTAGCTTGAACTTCTGCACAGTAAAAACAGCTAATTAGGATTATTCGTGGTGCATGACGACTTGCTCAACGTGAACGTGATTTACGGAATCCATATTCACATCTACGTATATAACAGATCAACACTATTACCTACATACCTACCGGAAATGATTTATTGTGAGGCGGAGCCAATGAAAAGAGGATTTTCGATTACTGTGATAACGTAATCGGATTAGACGGTAGAGGATGATGGATCTGTTCAATCAGACCAACAAGTTAATGCCAAGTCGCTTGTTTGGATAATGCAAGTTATTCTCGACGAAACTACAAACAATTGAACTTCGCTTGAGCGCAAAGTGTGAGCCCACAGATATATATAGATGTAAACATCTCCACCAAAATAAAACAGGTCTCCTTATAAATTAAAAAAAAGTTATATCTTTACATGTGTGTATTAATCATATGAGCACTAAATGGATCATAGTTTCAGACACATAACAAAACGATCAATTGTTGGAGAACTACATAGTATGGATCAGAGGCTGCGCATCCATGAGTTGATCTCGAACAGGAAGCAAAGTGCAGCGTCCGTTCCATCCAAGGATGGGTAGAAAGTAGACATGATAAATCCGGCAATTTTCTTCAATTGCAGTTGGGACTTTATTTCTGAATACATGAAATGAATAAAGTTTCTGATAAAAGATGGATTTTTTTTACATGAAATTTCTATAACAAAAGTCTTGAATCAATAACAACGAACAGCTGAAATATTATTTGTGAGTCAAGAATTGAAATTGACGCTACCATGTTGTTAGCGAAAATAAAAAGCTGTAGGTCAAGAAGCGTGTGAGAAAGGAAGAGCAGACAGAATGAGAGCTGAGTACTCTTCCTTCTGCCGTATATATTACTTTTATTGTCGTCATGCGCGCTGACCGATCAAACATACAAAGTGGAAGCAAATACAAGACGAAACGAACGAAGTTCACTGTGAGGGTTGCGCGCTCAATAATTGCCCACAGTATTTGTTAGCTTGAACTGCTTGCTTCACAACTCATACTTTCATACTCAATAACTGATTTGTGAATGTTTGATGGGATTAGTAACGTTACTCATAAAAACACAAATAGTTTATTGCACTAAAATATACTGCAGTATATATAGCTCATGAAAACTATGGTCAGCAATCAACTACATCATCGGTAATCCGAGAGAAATGTACGTGGTAGACACCCAACATTCGCTCAAAGTAAATACTTGACATGAGAAACCTGCCTAATTGAGTTTCGAATTCGTTACACCTAAAAATATCCCGACCAAGTAACATTTTAATATGTGAATGTTATGTTATGTTATGGCGAGTGATGATGATATGACACGCGCACTAGATCGCATGATTATACGTACATGTAGGCATGCATAACAACCAGTTTGTTTGCAGATGTGTCGTAGTGCAATTGCAATCATTAATGCATGCGCTTTTTGAAAACATCGAAACTGAGCTAACCAGCAGATTGTGCAGTGAAACACAACTTTCGGGTGGTTAAACTAATTAAACTGCGAGAGTTAACATGGTTTGTTCAAGTTCGAGTACGATATAAAACTTGAAACATAAAAACCTTTTAACGGATAAAAATCACCAGTTCAGTTTTTCACATTCGTACAACCAGTCTAAACGCAGTGATCAAAGTCATGTGTTTTGCAAAAATTCGCATGTTCGATTTGAAATTACTCGGGAAAATAATTAGCAAAACTATGTATCTGTTACATCAAGTGAGTGAGTGAGTGAGTGAGTGAGTGAGTGAGTGAGTGAGTGAGTGAGTGAGTGAGTGAGTGAGTGAGTGAGTGAGTGAGTGAGTGAGTGAGTGAGTGAGTGAGTGAGTGAGTGAGTGAGTGAGTGAGTGAGTGAGTGAGTGAGTGAGTGAGCGAGTGAGTGAGTGAGTGAGTGAGTGAGTGAGTGAGTGAGTGAGTGAGTGAGTGAGTGAGTGAGTGAGCGAGTGAGTGAGTGAGTGAGTGGCTGAGTGAGTGAGTGAGTGAGTGAGTGAGTGAGTGAGTGAGTGAGTGAGTGAGTGAGTGAGTGAGTGAGTGAGTGAGTGAGTGAGTGAGTGAGTGAGTGAGTGAGTGAGTGAGTGAGTGAGTGAGTGAGTGAGTGAGTGAGTGAGTGAGTAAGTGAGTGAGTGAGTGAGTGAGTGAGTGAGTGAGTGAGTGAGTGAGTGAGTGAGTGAGTGAGTGAGTGAGTGAGTGAGTGAGTGAGTGAGTGAGTGAGTGAGTGAGTGAGTGAGTGAGTGAGTGAGTGAGTGAGTGAGTGAGTGAGTGAGTGAGTGAGTGAGTGAGTGAGTGAGTGAGTGAGTGAGTGAGTGAGTGAGTGATTGAGTGAGTGAGTGAGTGAGTCAGTGGGTGAGTGAGTGAGTGAGTGGGTGAGTGAGTGAGTGAGTGAGTGACGTCAGCACTCAGCCAGCAGTGCTCCGTGGCTGCAATAGTGAACTAAAAAGAAAACGTAAAGAACATATTAAAGAAAGAGGAAACAATTTACATTTGTAACACGACGGATCAGTTCTAAAATACTTGATTTCAAAATTAAAAGAAAACGGCAGCTGAAAGCTTTGTAATAGTTTGGCCCGTTAATCCTGTTTCATCCTTCTACATATTTGGTTCTTGACTTTTCTTCTCGTTTAAAAAAGTTAGTATTTGAATTGTATGAAGGCAACGGATGAGAGACAAGCCTATTGCCTTCCCCTGCTCCCCGATGTCCCTTGTCCATCCTTGCAAGTCCCAACAGCAAGTGATTTGTTCAGATGTTTGTTGTGGCATCGAGAACAATGCAGCTGGGTCTGACATGCCCCAAGGCCAAGTGGCTCAATATCATCATACTACATACTGCACCGTACGTCACTGTTTATGGATGCCTATTCATATTGTCTAGCACCAGATTACTTGCCGTTTTGAAGAAACTGAATTTGGGGCTAATATTATTAAAAAAATTATAGATTCATTTGTAACTTAAAAAAATAACACAGGTTTTGTTTTTTTATTTGATTCAAATCTTTGTCCATTGACATGGTCCACGTTTACTGTAAGTTATGTTCGTAATAACTGCAAAACTTATCATTTTTCGAGATTAGTTATTGGTTTCACTGGATCGTTTACCGATACGGTTATCAGCAACTTGTTATCAGTATGTTCGACGATGCATGCTCTCAGCCAAATCGTTAAACTTACGGCTACAATTTATTGTTTTTTTAAGTCGATTGACATTTAAAAATAACTTTGAGTTTCAAGATCGAGGTTCAAGATTTTATAACTCTATGCCAAAAGAATGTCAAACCAACAATTGGAGTCGTTCTGTCCAATTACCCATTAAGCTGTAAACTACTCTCTATAGAAGGCAATAACTTCCAACGTTAAATTCTTATTTATGACGAAAAGTTTCGGAAAACCTCGCACGTTGGAGTCCACAACGCAGTTTCCACAATTTTTTTCAGACTGAAAAAAAGAATACATATTTTGTTTTGAGCAAAATGTGGACAGCTGTGCGTTTTATAATATTGACAGCCGCGTGAAACAAAAAAAGCAGAGCGCAAAAAGCCTAAAAGTTGGTTATTTCAACCTTCAGTGTAACATCAATTTTGTTTAGATGGCTTTTTATGGATTCTAACGTCATGAATGAAACCGCAGTAATTTTTTCTAGATACTTGAACTTGAAACACCGCCAATTTACCATAGTGAAAACCCCCGACCACAAGGAAGGAGCGAGCACGCATACATGCATCTACATTTTATAATAGAATACATGCATACACATTTGCATGAGTTGTCGGTTGCGTGACTACCGGTTTATAACTATATTATCTGCATATTTTGTCTGCCATTTTTAGTCCAGTTAAGTTAAAACACAAAAATTTTCGTAAAATAAGGTGAATTCAGAGTATCAGTTTCATTTTTTTGAGATATACAACTGATTAAGTTAACATTCCATCTAATCTGTCTTGATTTATGGAAAATGGTGCCATGCGCCAAGACACTATTTCAAAACAACCCAATTCCACGCGAACACCACTCGGCTAAATATGCTCCCGAAATGGCCTGTCACGTCGCGCAAAAATACTGGCGAACTTTAGTGCGGATTTATTTTATAGAATGTTGGTCTTTTCAGTTCAACACATGAAAAAGTCAATTTTCCCTGACACAATAACAATGTTTCTTAATGAACGGCTTATTACTGAATGTCCAAATCAGATGTTATGCTCGAATGAACAAGTGCACAGCTCATATTTTTTTCCATTTCAGATTCAGATATTTTATACTTGCTGTATGCGTTTCTATCCATCGATGTCAGTGAACGTGAACAGTACGATTTCTCATTTGAAACTAGAAAGCTGTTAAAAAACTTTGTAGCACTTTTATTGCGCATTGTTTGTTTAAAAAGTGGAGATACTGCAACAAACAACAAGTTTTTTTTCCTCGGTAGTGTTTCACTTTCTTCAAAGTTTGTATACAGGGTGGCTGTAAAGTAACGACGCGTTTTCCGGCCGCCTATTTCTCAGAACTATTGTATTGCATGATTAACTTTTACATGCCAATTATATGTATTCATACCTGAAATTTCAGATTATGAGGTTCATTTTAGTGTAGGACTGCTCAAATTAATTTTTTTCTGAAAATTGACGGAAATTTCTTTATTTTTCAACAAAACGGACCGAAATTCCATGAAAACTGACCATAGTAATACGAATTAAGTATCAATTGGTTTCAACCAGTATTCATAACGATATAAACAAATGGTAAGTTGAGTTTTTTGTTAAAGAATTTATGAAAGAATTAGAATTCACAGTACTTCACTACCAAAAAGTCTCAATGAATGAAGAAAAAATGCGAAATTTGATAAAATTCCTAAATTTCGAAAATCAAAGATTCAGGTCCTAAGTAGGATTATCATACTTCCATAACTCCATAACTCCTATAACACAAATCTGGTGTCATAAGACACCATTAAGAGTCATAAAAGCATGATAATTGGTGAAAAAGGCAGAAATAAGATTCTGATGTAAAAAAGTGACATGTGAAGGCTGGCTTAATTTTCACCATTAGATAATACAAATAATGTTATTTGGCGGTGAGATTTTTCAAAAATCATTTTTAAAATAGTATGTAAACTTTTAGAATCCTATAAAGCTTTTATTTTGGAAAAAAATTCGTCTAGGACCGAAGAAGTAAAAAAAATATTGCTTTTTGACAGAAATTCCACAAAAGGCCTACAAATACATTATAATACGTCAAATCTGACCACATAGTTCGATTTTCCAGGTGTTTTTACGCAAGCTTGACTATAAAGACACTGATCACACAATATAATTTTTTTGAGAAATGGGCGGCCGGAAAACGCGTCGTTACTTTACAGCCACCCTGTATATGCTACCAAGCAGGATTTGAGTTGTTTACATCCAGGTCACTTAATTTAACCGTTAATAGGATGATGTTTACGCTTCGTTTTTGCTACATACCGATTTATGAACGTATATGGTGTTTTCATTGCCATAAAAGTTTATGCCATGAGTACAAACTCTCTTCAACCTTTCTACTACTCCAGGTCCAGCTACAGTTTCAGAATGCAGCTGCTGCTTTTATTACGCATTTTCATTACATACTGTATGCAGCAGGGGTTTTCGTTTTTTACGCTTGAAACATTCAGGGAACAACCATATTTGAAATTGTTAATGCCATGGGGGCATTTGTGCTGCTTGTGTACAACTACAAATACATAAAATAATGTTGGCTCAAGAAACAGTCACTTGTGACCGTTCAGTTAACCGTCCGCTGGTTTATGACTACTAATTATTTCCCTCTATTTATAAATATGTATTTACTATGATTAGAACGACGTCAATACACACTCGACACACGGAAAGATTCAGAGTGTCAAACTGTAATCTCTGCTTTTTAATCGTTTTAAGGTTGACAGTTATTCAAACCTATCTATGCAATTGAAAACAGTATACTTACATATCTTAGCGAAGGCAACTATAAACATGATTAACGGTAGTGATCTGAACTTTAAAAAAACTTATCGTTTTTCTCAGGTTCTATTTCCAACCATTGCTAATTAAATCATTAGAAGCTGTGTTTTCTATATGAGAGTAAACACGTACTTCTAGTCGACTTATCAGGTTAAGACTTTTATTGTATTCTGTTTTATATAAAACTTTTCAAGCACCCTTTAACTTTATATAGTTATGTATTCGGTTTACCTCCTATGCAGCAATTTGTAAAAGAATTCACCTTCTTTGCAACAAATTTGAGATTTTTTCTCGGCATTTGCACTGTTTGACTTGGTGTTATTTGTAGAATAACCTTGAATACACTATAATGTGAGTGTACAGACAGACATGTTTTGCCGCTTTTTAATGGTAAATAAAATAACATAGATAGGAAAAAGTGGGCGCTGTGTGTTTCGCTGTTACATATTTGTTTGTAGTGGCAGTATGTGAAGTCACAAGTTTCTCGCAACACCCGTCTTTATTACAAAATTTTACTAGATCATGATGAGTCTAAAATTATACTAAGCAGAGGTTAACATAAACCTCCCTGTAGTTAACGAAAATTGATGACTCGAAGTTAACGAAGTAATGGACGTTTAAGTGACGGTGATTTATCTGGTTAGTTAAGGGTCGTGGGCAGGTGGTCTTTTGTATTTTTACGTACATATCTCTGTTATACACGTACATACAGTATACGTAAAGAGATAAGTTTAGTCAAGTTTCAACACGCAATCTTAAGATTAGGTCAGAGCTGACAAAAATGTACCAAAATTTACCATTAAACTTTTTTTTTATAAATTTACAACCTTTGGCTATAGATTCCCTCTTGCTTAATTAAAGTACGACTTTTAGGTATATCATTTTATTTTAATCAAGCTAAGTACGCATGTCTGAATAATTGCAGCCCTACATAGTACATTCCACGAGCTTCATTTTTTCTCAGTGCATCCTTAATTCAAGTTGATTACAAAAAATGTTCGTTGGATGGTGCAAAAGTTACTTTACCGGTTGCTTTTGATTTCACGGTTTAGACTATTGCCAGGGTGAGACATCAGCCTTCAGTACTAAACATGAATTATGAAATTGTTTGATTACATTAATCAAACAAGTGATTATGAGATTTTTTGTTAAGAAAACTTCTCCTATAAAAAGTAAAGAGTAAACGTTATCGACCAATATCGCACCAACCCCTGTCATCAGCTAGTTATTTCGCGCTGAATCACCGCTTGTTTCACATCCACCTTAACAACGCACGATCGCAATATCTCGAAATCTCAACCAGATTTGTTTAGATGGTGCCGATGTGTTTGTGTGCTGAGCCCAACCCAACATCAGCGGGTGGGGATGGATGAATTCCGCCTTATTTGGCGTTTTTAGGTATAGTTTGTTTTCTAAGTTGTAGGTAAACTGGTCTGAAAACTGTCAATTCGTCTTTTTTGGCGGAATTCCCTTCCCTTCGGAGGGTTAGTTAGTCTGCCTCTGCCAGTGCAAACCAACACTACTGACCTGAACTGACGAGCATTACATACAGAGGGTGGCAACCAACCACATTATCCACACATTCCCAAGTCTCACATTTACCTTCTTTTATCTGTGAACCTCCCGGTTATCAAGCAACTATTATAAAATGAAACAGTGATTCGTGTGATCCGCTGCCGACTCAGCAGCCATTATTACATAATTATGTGTTGATTCGCATTATACGGTGGTAAGGCGAGTGCACCTACAAATCGTGTCTGATCACAATGTGTATTGAACCGTTTTGTGTTGTTGTTCTTTCGAACAATCACATCACAATTTAAATGAATTAAGCCATAAAATGAACGGTTTCTTTTATTATAAAAACCTCTTGCGAGTAGTTAACTCATCAATGATTAACTAGTGTGATATATGGCTGGTTAACATCATTAGTACACAGCCGTCAATGCATCTATCACGTAGTAGTCAAGAGGGGGAGGGCCGAGAACGGGGCAAACGTTTTGAGGAGGGGCTCTATAACGTTGTTGATCGTCCGCTCAAGTGATTGACAGCGATAACAACACAATTACTTTTTATTTTAATGTTGACAGTACTTCTAAAATAGCAAAAAAACATGAGTTGTTATTGTTGTTTGCTGAAAAGTTACAAGAAGCAACGCTACGATAGTCAAAGCAACCGTCCTACCTCTTTTACGATCGGGGCGACTATTCACTAATGAAATGGGCCCTATTATTGGTGAGGGGCCTCTTAATCACGTGACTGTGCCACATGTGCAGATGGTCAGGTCGATTTGAATCGGGTTCCATGTGTTTGCTTTGCTTTATAAATACTTTAACTTATATTTATGTATACGTAAAGTAAAAGGGGGTTTTTTGTTGTTGTTTTTTTCAATTGCATCCATTATTTGATTGCCTGTAGCTGTTCAGAGTTTATGTAGTGGCATTATTTCCATCATATAATAAAACCACAAAAAATTTGTTGTTTATGAAACAACTGCATTTGCTGAACACGACGCTAGATTTTTTATTTTTAAAATTTATGTTCTGTATATAAGCGGTTTAAGTAGTGCTTTTAATTATAGTAAAAAATATCGCTATTTGAAAACGTTTTTATGAATAATGTTTCATGCCTGGTTCAGACAAAATTAGCGTGCAAGAATAACTAAATTTATCATGTTGATGGTTATTACATACATAAGTTCTCATTTCATCTGAATATTGATACAGACCCTTTCTGATTGAGTCAATATTGCCATAAATGCATACCTGATTACCATGAATATTGCACAGCTAGTCGAATCCCTCAGTTGCTGATTCTATCGAAGTAGCAATCGAAGTTTTTACATTACTGCGAAGCTGTTTTCTAGAGCATATATCTCCATATTTTTATGTAATCGTCGGTTTTTTGTGAATCCGCCACGGACACTGTTGTGAGTCAGTCGGCACTAATTTTGATTGATGCACGTGTCCATTTTGGCCGATTCGAATTCGCGTGTGAAATCGATTGGACCATTCACAATAGAGCTAAGAATCCACGCAAGGTGATGGTCGTTTTCGGCATTACTTTTTTCATTTTCAGACATTTTAATCTTCAACTAATCATCCATCCTCGGTTTTTCATCTTCGGACTTCATGTATACTCTAAATACATACAGTATGTACTTATCATATCGAATATCACAAAACAGCTAAATGTTTCAGTTATTATAGCTACTGTATGTATATGTATTTTGGCTGCCGCGAGGCATCGTGTGATATAGATATGTGATATATGTATGTTGAATTCAGTCAGTTTATTCATCATCGTAAACAAATAAGACAAGACATGCTAGTTTACAGAACACTCCAAAAATAAGATGAACAATAAGACCTCTAAATTAATGTCATACATTCATGAAGAACATGAAGACCTCTAAATTAGTGTCATACAAAATGCTGAGAAGTATTATCTAAAAAAGAAAGGTACCGCAGCTTTTTAGGCATAATAATACTTTTATCCATACAGTAGCAGCAAACCTATCCTTCATTAGTGTCCATTTCAGTGCCGATCATTCTGAATGTCAAACCTTATACACATCAAGCTATTTATAAACATTGTATGATCATAATGATATACATGCATCCATAAATCAGTCGCTTTGTTATACTGTGACGCTTTCGTTGTTTGTTAATTTGATACGAAAATATTGACTCCAGCTATAACTATCAGACTGTCAAAAAAACTCATAAATTGTCTAGATTTTTTGAATAATATGTTTTAATTCAGGATTTTTTAGTATTCACTACACATTAACAGCTCATCATTGTACTTTTTCAAGTTGATCTGAATGGCCTGAAGTAAACGTAAACTATATGGTATATAAGGTATTTTGAGTGGTGGTATGCCCTTCATGTGCAGCAGCCGGAACCGTTGCCTTTACCCTCTCTCCCTTCGTATGTTCCTTCCCCTCATTAAAAAGAGAATACAATCACAATGTGTTCAGCACGGAAATAATTAACACTTTTTGCAATATCCTGAACCTGATGTTCATTTTTAATCAGGCTCATTTCAATATAATCCAGATCATATTTATGTGGTATGCGTTTTTGTGCAAACATCGAAGCTTTGTGCATGTTATAGAGCTCGTAAACAAAATTGTGTGTTTGATGGCATCGCTCAATTTATAGTAAGTAGAATATTTTTATCGCCCCAATATATGCTAAACAGACAATGTTTTTATAATGCACGCTTAACCTTCATACAGGTAACTTGTTTTGATAAAGAAACGTGTCTCTCAAATATTAAGCTGTTCTCTGCGAGTACATATCTGCATGTTACACAAATAATAACAAATGTTCGTTCATCTTGTTGACTGGGCTGAAGTATGTTCGTTTAATGGTACCGTGCAGTCCAGTTGTTCCGACAAACAGCAGCCTATTTATTCAGTTCCATTCAAATGTCAAATGTGTTGCGCCATATAATCAGTCCGCAGCAAATGTTGTTTATACGATTCACGCTACGAAAAGCTCACTAAATAAACCTTAAACCATTTTCTTTAGTAACGGTATCTACTGTTGACACAGCCAGTTTGACCCGCAAAAGTGTGGTTCGTGTATGAAAACTAAATAACCGGTTATATTTGCATACTACAGAACGCGCAATATGAGCTATGTATGTACACGCAGTATTCAATGCACACATAAAGTAAGATGTGGGTTCAAGAGGCTTCAATAAGGGCACATTCTTTCACTATACCCTCTACGCCATCAGCAAAATGATGATTATCACATGTTGAGTTTACTATATTTAAATAATACAAGTATATCGTTCATACAGATTAAGTAGCTATGCTTTCTGCTCAGTAGTTGTTACAAAATTACGTATGTATGTAGTTAGATAGAATATTAATGCGGCACCCTGTAGACAGACATGCATATGAACATATATGGGACATGGGTGTCTATGGAACAGAGCTGTGGCATGTGTGCCCACCAGTCATTTCAACCAGCAGCCCGTGTTGAACAGGAAATGAGACATCCATGCACATGTATGCGAGCTATCGTCCATTATTTAATTCCTTTGACATATCCGTCAAACTGAAACAAAAGTATTTTATCCAGACTTTTCAAATATTTCCAATATAACATCATAATAAATATTTTTTGCTTAAATGCAGCTGTCATGCGCTCCATGTAGCATTCATAATGTTTGTAAAGGATTAGGTGAGCACACAACATAATGCATGCATAATTGAACATGACACGAGTTTCGAATAACTGCTTATAGTGTGAGATAGCAAGCCAGGGTTGGTTCTTCTGCCAGTGAGGCTACAGTATGTGTGCATCATATCATGTTATTTATTTATATCGTGTTGTATGACTAGACTAATCACCGAGTTTGCTTACATACATAAAAGCAAAGTTGTATGCGAGAATGAGACATTAGCGTTCGTACGATTTAATTTATTCAGACGCTTACATGGACGGTTATGGCCATAAAATCACGGACACCAAGTTGCAACTACCGAAAGTGAGCCAATAAAATGCATATCATGCCACAATCCACGAGACAGGTCATATGACTGAATTTATGGCACTGTCATAAATTGTTGGACTTGTATTATAAAGGAATTTCATGTGGTGATGATTAGTTTAGCAAACAGCAACTCACAACCAAGAATACATGCTTTTTGTAATACATAAAATAATGGCTCAAAATATTCACCATTCATGAATAAGTTATCAATTTCATGTCGCATAACGAAATTGTTTAGTATGTTGATGCATTTAATACAGTTACCTGCAGAGCACTTTATTTACATTTTTTTTCAAAGATATGTAAACAATGACTATATAGGAATCGAATACTTTTCTTCTCATCAATTGCAAATAAAGTAATTGCTTATTCCAAATGCGTGTGCCAATTCATTCACGGCTGATCGTTAATTATGAGTTGGTTGTTATGGGTTTATCTTGAAACATACACAATGATCAGCCATGCCAATTACTAACGCTATGTTTTAAACGTGTTGAAGTTTCATAGATACTCTTCGTCAGTCAAGATTAGTTAATCTTTAATGTTATTACCATATACGGTATGTATCCTACATAATTTAGACAAAACTAATTTAGTAAAAGTAAAGTTAACGTAATCAAAGCCACAGTCGATGTTTATTATGTCTGCCCTTTTGTGCATCCATGAATAAGAGTGTTTGGCAATAGAGTCTTTATAGGTGATATTTCCATGCAAAATCATGTTCAATTTGTTTAACAGTTAGCACGCACCGCTAAATCAAGCAGCCTGATAAAATAGTAATCATTTATGTGTTATTCAGTGAGATTATGATGATGTCCGTGTTTTGGTGAGAGTGTGATACTGACTATGGTTTAGTGAATCTGTCTGCCACTATTATTGCGAGTACAGGTGTGCATGTCCATGTATTCTACTACCAACGCTCTTCACTGATTGCAATCTGCCTTTTTATATGTACAAGATATGATGTTGTGTCGTGCCAAGGTCAGGTTTCACACAGACACAGCTAACTCTACTTATACGACTTATTTTTTCCGCTGATTTAACGCTGATAATCACACGAATTATCAATCAAAGTCAATTTCGGCATCTAATTGAACTATTTTACCTGACATTTCACATAAATTCAATTAATTTTATGCACCCATCATATTCCTCATTGTAAGTGTCAAGTTGTAGGCTAATGCAAAGCTGTTGACTTGCAGTGACGTTTGGCAAACAGCGAATCCAGTATTAAGTGAAACGCACTCTAACCAGAATCCGTGTAAAATACAAACACCCGGACTGAACGTTTTGTTGTTTGGTGTTACGGCGCCAAAATGTTTTCGTTTAGGCACTACGATTTGCAACGGCTGGATTGCCGGTTGCTATCTGACTCATTACATCACATTATACACATTATATTATACATGCGCTATTTGAATTTCATGTAACATTTATTTATAGTGTGATGTGATTGCTTGCTTATCAACAACATTAGCGTCGAAAAAGTCACAACCAATAATGTTTACTAACCGTCTTGTTTTATTTTGGTCAACTTCTTGTTAGATTTGCGAAAAACACAGAAAACTTAGTTTTGACTGTTCATTGCGCAAAGCTCAATTCACACAACAAATGAAGGATGGTGTACCAAAAAAAATCCAAACCAAAAAAAAATCCCTGATTTGCCTATACCAAAAAAAATCCATACCAAAAAAAATCCACCCAAAACAAATCCATACCAAAAAAAATCCACCCAAAACAAATCCATACCAAAAAAAATCCATTGTAATTTGTGCGTGAACGTGTAATATGACCATGATCAGGTATGAGTCAATTTAGAACGTAACACGTATTTACAGTATGTACATTAGGTACATATAATTTTATATCAATTCTTTATATCAAAGATCATTGGTGTCTCTTATTATACATGTCCAGTCATTAGCGGACGAGAAGGGTTGGGAAAAGTGGAATTCCCCCCTCTTTGGCGATTTTGAAAAGTATAATTTGTTCCTTAAGGTGTAGGTAAAATGGTCCGAAAATGTCAATTCCCCTCTCTTTGACAAAATTCCCCTCCCTTTGGAGGTTAGGCTCGTCCGCCAGTGTGTCCAGTGCATGAATCTTCAGTGTTTGCAACGTTATAAGTCAGAAGTCCCATATCAATCAAAGGAAGATAATGTGACTTATAACGTTGATTGATATGGGACTTTATACAGGCATCGCCGTATTGTTTTTACTCATTTTCCATGTTAGATCCTCGTTAAGAACGGTTGCATAATAAGGACGGTTAGGCTTTTGACCTTGAGGAAGCACAAGGACAGTTCTCAACCATCGTATCAACAAAGATTAACTCACTTATTATGTTTACGGAAACAAAGTATATTTAAGCAACGAAATCTATCAGTTGAAAACTATCGTTTTATGTGGACCGATGGCCCTTTGTTTCAAGTTTAAGATCAATATACATACGTACACCAGCGGACGAGAAGGGGTGGGAAAAGTTGAATTCAACCCTCTTTGACCTTTTTTAAACTAGAGTTTGTTCCCTAAGATGTAGATAAAACGGCCTATTTTTTGCCGATTCCCCCTCTTTGAAGAGATTCCCCTCCCTTTGGAGATTTGGCTCATCCGTCAGTGAAACATCACGCGTACCACAGCTGGCGCATCGGCGGTTTTTGCCACCGGACATGTGAAAAACGAAAATTATCATAGATTTTAGGGTTAATATGGTTTGGATTACCTATCTATGACCACAGCTTATTGATTTTTCGAAAAAAAATAACCCCTCAACCTTCAGAAAATTATATTTCTAATGAGCTAACGTATAATTATGTACATACTGTAAATACGCTGCTCATTTACACCTTCATTGCTTTTGGTACAGCGAATACACGTAATTTGGTAAAGCAAAAATCATCATGGATTTTTTCTGGTATAGCAAAAATGTAGATGGATTTTTTCTGGTATAGCAAAATGTAGATGGATTTTTTTTGGTATGGATTTTTTTTGGGTGGATTTTTTTTGGTATGGATTTTTTTGGGTGGATTTTTTTTGGTATGGATTTTTTTTGGCATGGATTTTTTTTGGTTTGGATTTTTTTTGGGCCGGGCCCCAAATGAAGGTGATTTGATACGTGACCACTTCTGTATCCTTTGATTGTAAGTGGCCATGTATTACGTTTAGGTTTTGACGAGTATCGTTATGTCTGTTATGAATTGAACAGATATTTGTTATGAGGGAGTGGATATGCGGTTCATCAAGTTGTTCATCGTGTCTATGAGAAATGGGTGTGATCTGATGACAGGGTGGCAAATGTTGCCTGAGATTACAGCATCTGGTAAGGCCCTCTTACACGCCCGTAATTATGGACGTCCGGGCAATGACAGACCCTTCCTTGCTTATAACGTCATTATGTCCTGTTTGTTAACCAGGACATAATATTTATATAATCATCGCTGTATTACACTGCAAGTTTTGTGATTGAACCAATTTGCGGAACTTTTACTGAAAAGTGAAACATACCATTGTTACATGAACCAGTATAGTACCGGTAATTGTTTCGGGCACCACAAGCAGTGCCATAGAGGGATGGAACACCGCGACCAAGGGGAGGGGTACACACACCCGTTCAATCAAATCTGAGAAAAAACGCTGTTTTCCGCAAGTAACATTGTTTAGTGTAAGTGCCTGTTCGCCCCTTTATGGTTGCAGAACGTAAGAAGTCAGCGGAACAGTAATACTAGATTAATGTAATCCGCCACCTTGAAGGCTGCTTGTGTGTGGTGCCTGGCTGACTGACTGACTGACTGACTGACTGACTGACTGAAATGTGTGTGTACGCATAAAATGTTTTATTTGTTCGACTCGCTGGCCGCATACGCGCACAACAGCCAAATATGTGTTGTGTTTAGTTTAGTGGTTTTGATAGGCGACCAAGCGTTTCACACTCGTCATAACTGACATCTTCATCATATAACTATTACAAACCACATCCAATAAATCACCATTTAACTGGTTCAATCTATTTTTTTTATTATAAGTAGGTTTTCATTTGTGTATCTACCTGAAGATAAAATAATTATTGACTACCTGCGTTGTTTACACGTTTTTTTATGTTTGCAAGCGCTAGTCCTTATAACTTTCCTGTCACCTGACCAGGCAACTGGCAGTTCATCTGCTAACACTTTTTAATGTAGGATACCTAAATTTTCCTTCGAGTTAATGATTGTGAAATTGAACCGGACATAGCGGTTTGTCACGCCCTGATTTCTAACTATTTACTGAAGCGGTGTGTGGCTTCAATTATCCTTCTCATTAACTCGTTGTTACGATAAACCCATGAGCAACCTTGAATGATTTCTATGCATTATTTCTAATAATTGAATAGTGAATAATAATGCATAACCAAAGGACATTGGTGTATAAAATGGCAGGTTATGGTTTAACATGATGGCCCAATCATAAAATTCTATGGCAACATGCGTTCAATGTATTCTGTGCACAGCTCGATCGGAAACGTGTGCCATAACATTTCAGTTCGTAACACTTCTCGAAAAATCTTGCAAAAAATTGTGCCATGAACAAGTAATGGTTTACTTTTTTCAGCTGAAAGCTACGTTTTTCGTAGTAAGGTTGTAAAATTTTTGTGACGGACGGTGTGTCGTTTGACGATGCTATCGCGTACACTGATATCACTGTTTTGTAACCGTTTTATTTACCTATTTTATTTATTATAGCACATTGGTTCCGTAATTTAGTTTCACTGAAAAAGATTAAGTTGATAATATGACGCAATTGTTTCAGGCCGACTTTGTAATCGTTATTATTTTAACTTCCAAGTAATATCATATTGAACAAAACTTTTTGAATGTTTGAATAGTTTTTGTATGCAGTTTTCATGGTGACTCTCAGTTAATTTATTGTTAATACTTGATATTATGGGGCTCATTCATATCAACTCCAGTTGTAAAAAAACTTTCATCATGTAAGCTTGATTTTCGATTATCATAAATGTTAGGTGTAAATGTGAAAAGCATGAGCTAATCAGCCGGAAACGCTCTTGCAATAAATTGTGTGCTAGTTATACATATATTAACTATATAAAACATGATAGCTCAATCAAATATACACCTGTTAAGTTCTAGCAGTTTGTGTGAACTGTGCACAATTAATCTACATGCTGAACAACTGTTGACCGGTATTTCAAAACTAAACAACTCCATACTACATCATTTATTTAGGTACAGGGTGGCCTGATAGGCAGTAGTAGCACAATGCCACAAAGGCCCAGTTTTTAGCACATAAAAAATCTGAGGTTACTGTTAATGTGTAGCAAAATGCTCTACAAACCAGATAGTTTTAACTTCGTTCCTTTTAAGGGTTGGCTTGATTTTGATTGACGTGATTTCTCATTTCTAACCTTGAGACAATGAACCTACCTATCTTGAATGGATTTTTCATCCATTGTCAACTTCATTATAACATGGTCATACCCAACAGCGTATCTATATCTATATATTCGGGACACCCTGTCCTCAGAACAGACGTCCGGACCGGACTTGCCGTTCATTTTGGCTGGTTGGCCCCAAATGCCCATATATAAATGGCCTACTCACAGAGCAACGCCCATTTCAGTGGCCAGTTGTGATGGCGTAAGTGCCCCTTACAGCACAAGTTGTGATGGTGCACACCATGTATACCATCCATGCCACAACTTTACCACATCACTTCTCAAACATTCCACACATTTTTTTATCACTTCAGGAACTTTTTACAGTTTTTTCAAAAGAACTTTTTTCATTATCTCGGATAAACTTGTTACTATTTGATAAACTTTTTCGCAAAATAGAATCTGTAATCATGATTTGTTCTGCCGTATTTATAGCCGTATCATGTTATCATCGCCCACCTTATAAATACATGAACGTAATGCATTTACACTGCATCTTGTTGTGCGTGTGTGACACGGGCATCACAAGCGGATAGCCTTCTTTATGACCCTCACAAAACTCGCTGCAAAATTGAAATGTTGTTTTTTACAGGTTGTTTTTCGGTAAGATAGTTGCACTGTTTTAGGGAATAACCGTTTTACCAGCTCAGGCATTTGTATTGAAAATTAGCTTGATTATTTTATTTGTTCGCAATGTGATGATTGCAACATGCGACTGATCACAGCATCCGGCAATCCTGCTTTATAG
Organism: Daptonema setosum; assembly: GCA_964036265.1. Classification (NCBI taxonomy): domain Eukaryota; kingdom Metazoa; phylum Nematoda; class Chromadorea; order Monhysterida; family Xyalidae; genus Daptonema; species Daptonema setosum. The sequence goes on from OZ038445.1 coordinate 15,130,749, forward strand.
ACACATTCTTTATCGCTAAGCAAACCTCAATACCAAATTCATCGGTCCTTTAAATAGTGACAATGAAGATTTCAAATGTAGCAATTATAAAGTGATGGTTTCCTCTTCCGCTAATGAATTGAATAATTGTTGCGCGCAACACTACCATACTTTTTTTACCTGTTGTTGTTACATTACGATTACGAGTGCAGCAATTTGTTAAGTTTTGTAATACAACACTTATAAATTATTCGTGAAAATACATATATGTATATTTCACGCATTCTCGTTTCTTGCAAGTTTGTATAAAGTAATTTATCGTAATTATTTTACGTTTTCGCAATGAAATTTGCTGGCGGCACCATGGTAATTTGTCCTACTATACATAATAATCTCATGACTAGTATTTCCAATGGGCTCTGGACATGTTTTTCATGCTAAAAAGTTAGTCAGAAGCTGTCGTAGAAAAGAAATTCAGAAATTTAGAATTTAGAATAGAAATTTCACAAATAAAAAAATACAGGATGTAGTTTCCTTGGCTGCGGCTGAATAATAATAATTTGAGATGCGACCCCTGTAATTGGAGGCATCGTAAATTCATATTTCATATACATACGTATGCTCCATCAGTCATTCGATAATCTGGTTCAGTCACCTGCTTCTTCTAATCTTTGAACAATCCACCTTCTCATCCTATCAATGCTTTATGATTCATTCAGTGATTTTTTGGTTTATACAAACAAATCGTATTTCAAAGTTCGTGTCTGTTATTTATGTGGCATTTTGGCTGACTAATGTGAAGTGTTTAACACCATGAAAAGAATACAGTACAGTTACATTAAAAACTCATTACCAAACCGTGTAATGTTATGTATATATTTCCACCAAACCTTTGCTCGTCTGACCGCCTGTGCTCTAAACTCAAATTAGTCTCTCCAAAAAACAAAATTTTTATGCAGCGGGCTGATACAAAATGAGAATTGATTGTGGAATGGAATGAATTGACCTTGCACCGCACACACACAAACACGGCGTTCATCCAGCCCCTTTCATTCCCACCCATCCATCTCCTTATTGCGAGCGGATGATTTTACACATTTGCCGCCTGCATCTAATTAATTTTTAACAAAATCGGGAGATTTCGGTATTTTAAAGTAAACGTGTGTACAAATGGCATTAGTTGTTATATACATATAATCTGCTGGTATTGTCACGTGTTCCTCTTCCTCTTTTATAGTTATTTTATCTGAATGAAATATACGGATGAACTTGAATCAAACTAATTAGCAAAATCAGGGATATTGCTTGTTTAACTCATTTCATTATTCTGTTCATATTTATATGGTATGAAATGATGTAGGTCTGTTGCTGCATATTTATGTTCTATAAATATACGTCGAATGCTATAATTAGATGTGACAATTCTGATTGCTATTTGTTCAATTAGTTTGTGACTAATAACAACTTGTTCCTTATACATCCACTCACTTTTATACAACAGTGTTCCACAATTGCTAGTTTCCTGTAAAGTATAGTAAGTATGTGTTTCTAATTAAGGAGTACGTGACGGATGCTTTGCTCTTCTGCCGAACAACGGTTGTTATCTTCGTGCTTTATCAAAGTCATCCCGTTGCTCAACCAAAGCGGCATTCTTGTAATAATGGCACTTTTCAGCTAATTAAGCATGCTTGGCTGAATTGAATAGATTGTTGTGTTTTTTTGATAAACACAACTACGAAAGTTTCCTCGAAACTAAAGTAATCCCTGAGATCATCTAAACATGTTTGTCCTTATCACAAAACGTGCATCACATATGATACCGATCTAATCGAAGTGCGTATATTATTCTGAAACACATCACTGAAAAGCAACAAGTCCTTTCCGGTGTGTAACGCCCGCAACCACAAGTTGTCATTTTGCGCTGCATTGCCTGCAAACGCGGTTGCGTGTGAGAAAGTAGACGTTATGCAAACATCCGCTCTCTTATCACATTCGTAACTCTTATACGCAAATCCTACTCACATTTCCTGAACGTGAAGACTTTTCTTGCGTACAGGAGATTATCCAATTTCCAATTATATTTGACATTCCGCCACAACTGCACTGCAGCAAATACTCCTTGTTGCACGCGTTTTTTATTCCAAGCGCGCACGTTTTCTCGTGTTTCTTGTGGTTGGAGAGCGAGTGCGCATAGATTAGAACTTGACCTTGTTATACTGCATACTTGGCACCAAGTGAGCCACAAATACACGCTAAATACTGCCGTAAATTACACATACGTATATATATATACATCGTTGTTTGCAAAGTTCTCAATTGCAAAATTTATATGTATAAAAAAATATAAATAGTAGCCTTTTGTTATACGCGTAACGATGTGTGATCTGTGATAAACACAGATGATTTCATGAACATCTCTATCCCTCGTCGTTTAGCCGCCTCTGGTTCATATGAAATTGCAATTTATGAGCATAATTTGGTACGCTTTGCAGTCTCACTAATGGAGTAGCGGACTGGCAGATGTAAACAAAACACATACAAAGTTTGTTATTCTCTGATCGAATATTGCAACCTGGCAAGTTGTATGGTGGAGGGTGAATGATTGAACAACGTACTCTAACCCGGAATTTTCCGTTTTAATCCGCGTCGGGGGCAATGTTAAGATTTGTGCGTTTGGCCGATTGCTGCTGGGTACGTAGTACTGTGATGTATTGAATGTGCTGCATACATACATACGTGCCCGAATGCTCATGTTCCCTGCTGCCACTACGGCACACAAGCTATTTAGCTACGCAATTCACATTTTCACCTTGCAACCCTATCATCCAACGAACGATTGGCATGTTATTGTATTACTCATAAAAATCCATGTCTTGTTTGCTTTTTGCCACGGTTCCCATCCGCAACGGTTGGTTCTGGTGCAATATATTAATGTATGTATGCATGTGTTCCCCACTCAAATATCATTGGTTTTTATGTTGCCACATGGACACCCGTCACTCACTAGTACATTGTATAGTTGCCGGCCCGCTCCTCCACTATTACCATATCGTATATACCCTATACCATATTCCATTTGTTAGCAACACTTTCAACTAGCTCCACATTCGCAAGCATCTTCAGCCTGTACAAAACTCATTGAAAATACAGCCAAATATCAGACAAGACATGCTGTGTTTTTGTTAGTTTTGTAATACATTGTACTCGGACGACCACATGCCAATATAATTTGTACGGTCGGCTTTTGAAATGCGGCGAACTCAATTAGACTATGCATGACATGTCACGGACACAGGCCAAGCTGGTGATTTAGATGGACTCGTGTGAGCGCGATATTGTGTTCATAACATCACATTGTGATTATCTCATTCAAGCACATAAGTCTGAGTGAATTCATTATGTATTACATATCAAGTTACTTTTTCGCTCTTTGTAAGCCCTGCTGATAGAATGCCGAGCATGCTTGCACATTCCATATTCTATACTACAGTTTGACAGTCACGAATATGAACGGTAAAAAAGTAAGCCATTTGGCCGGTGAACCGAATTGAATAAAGTCTATTATTTGGTTAAGCGGAATTAGTTACTGAGTTGGTAATGTGGTATGTGTGCGCCTGATTGGGTTATTTACGAGTGGTTCAATGTTTAGACGCATGCATTGGTGATGTGAGTGCACCCTCATGCCGACACAGACAGTCCTCGTATCATTCCCTCCTTCCCTTCCTTCACTGTTCCCACTACTGAACCGCTTCCGCTCCAACAAATTTGCGCTCACTTTTGTGTTTCGGTATTGCGGTCAAACGGTGGCTATCGTGTGCCGTAATATTAATTTGTCTGTTGTGTTGTCTCCTCAATCTCAATGATTTTGACATGTCAAATTTGTTGTTGGTATAAGCGGCAGTGCTCCTGAATCAGGAAACATGTATTCTTATCAGTAGAAAAGTAAAGTAGTCACTTATCCTTTTATCATAAAGTAGTTTACGTACCGTTTTGTTTTTGTGCACCGCGATCTGTATTTTATATTATAATTTGATGTAATATTTCTCCTAAATTCTGTAACTTTTTCAGGTTTTTATATGGGTTACCCATGTGTCAATCGATAGTGCATTCACCAACGCAGTAAATAACAACAAAAATCACAAATTTACTACGTTGCTGCCAAATCTGCGCCAATCGTCATTATTATCTATGATGACATGAGCATCTGATTTTGCGTGCAACAAGTCGCCGCCCGCCACACGCGACACCAAACAATACACGTACATATATCACACTTGCTGCAACGTGTTCTTGTTACCTTTCACAACATTTATGCGCTACGACAACGTGATAAACTTCTCATAACACGGCTCATCATAATTTCCATCAATATCAAAACCGACTGCGGCGCTGATTCAATTCTCCACCTCATCGGTAATTCATACCTGGAAAAGTGTTTACAAATATTTTTGTGCCGATTTTTTTTAAATAAATTTCGGTCAAATTATTTGAAAATAAAAAAAATTGTCGAAAATAAATAAATAAAAGTGATGCCGCGAGAACTGGACGAAGGGCCGCATTTTGCGCTGGCCCATCAGGCGCAATCACCACAATTAGACCCTGAAACATGCATTGCTCAGGGCATTTGGGAGGTGGAACCGACTTACTACAACGTCAGCATATCCAACAACACAACCCGGATGCGACGGGGAAAGGCGTACCGTCTGGTTGATACCAGCGATTACGTGTGCTTCGAGGCACATGATGGAACCGTTTATCATATTGGAGGTTACACTTGCCTTTTTCAACCATTATTTTTTTGTTTTTTTTGTTTCTTGCGTGTGCGGTTGATTCACTATGCTGCGTTGGTTGTGTTCTTGTTTCTATTGTCGGTCGGTGAAAGTTTCTCATTAGGGCAAGGGATGAGCTTGAAAAAAGCGAACGAAAAATCTACATCGAAATTAAAAAAATTATCATTCGTGGCGTGAAAAATTTTGAAATCCGTTGAGTGTAACGTTTTACGGACAGTCGGCGGCTCGGCTCGGCAGACAGCCAGATAGCAACCCCGGGAGTTTGTCCGTCGGACGTGTGTGATTGAAATATTATAAGCGATTTTTATCGTGTTTCCTTTATGTGGGCGCACGTACGTAATTGAGGTCGGTTCGGTTATGTCTCGGGTTGTCTGCTGCTGGTTCGGTTGATTGGTGAGAAGATGACACTAACGATTGGTCCATGTCCAATAACTCAATTCTCTGTTGTATTTGTTTTGTCTGTATAAAAAAATACGCCGCCTATAAAAACTTCTTTATTCCGTTATTGATTTGACAATCCTTACTCATCCGCATCAACAGAAATTGGTGAGACAAGCGTTGCCCTTGAGAATATAATGCCAACATTACGGGCGTTTATTGGCATCTGCGACTAGTGGGAGGGAGGTCTACCAGAAAAAGTGACGGACTGTTTCACAGATGTTCACTCACTCACGCAACTTGGATGCGTCGGTTTGAGCGTGAAAGGGCGTGTGCTAGCTTGTTTGCTTGCTTGATGTTGGTGGTTCTGTTTAGTCGTTCTCACACCGTTTGTAGTATTCCATTTGGGCTGGGCTGAGTCATCTTTGTTCGAATCGTATTTTCAATTTGGCACATTTGATTTGTTGTAGTATATTTGTATCACAATAAGCGGGCTGCAGATATGTAGTTTTTGCTTGAGAAAAGTTGTATACTCATCTCAGTAATCAGCGGTTGTTATAATTTGTAACGAAACTTTATCATTTGCGCTGAGTGTTTTTGCCAATGCCGCCAAGACTATAAGTTGTGCTTTGATGCTGTTGGGGTTTGCGGAACGATGATGGTGAACATGTGTTAAGTCTCAGTCATAACAACTTTTTGGAAACGTGCGTAAGTATGTTATAATAACATGGAGTAATGTGCAGTCATTCAATATGTCATTGGGAAACTTTTTATTGCATTTTGGTACATTCAGGGGAAACTTTTTGTTAAGTAAGTCCCCCGCTGCCCCAGCGCTATCACTGGGCATCCGGCATGCCAAAATAAGACAAACAATGCCACCATGTTGTCATGGGCTTGTGCCAATCCCGAAATTCGTCATCTAAAGGGTCTCTAGCTAGACTATTTTGTGTTGCTAATAGATTACGGTGTGTTATTTAGTGGAGTAAAATTGAAAGGGCACAATACAAAACTAATAAGTTAGTCGTTGCTTTGATAAATATTTTTGGTTGGCCTATCGCGTGGATCTTGATTCATTTAATTTATTATGTGCTCATTTCGTGAATGCAAAACAAACATCAACAAGGTGTTAACAGCTGAATACACACACACACATACATTATAATAAACAGCGTACGTTTGCTCTACCTCTACGAAAGCACGTTAAGTTTGTTTAGCGACTTAACGTGTTCAGCCAGCAACATATACGTACATACGCATGTATTTATTGCTGGGTATTGTGTTTGTGAACGTGAAGATGTGTGTGCAGCCTCAGCCAAGCATCAAGGTTCAAGAGCACATGCTTTGCAGCTCGCCATTCATCCGGGATAATCATTGGGGCCGGGGTTATACTACACGGTTACAATTTAAACGTATTCCTCTTGATTTCAATCAAAGTTCAACTTTGACAGTTTTCATATTCATCATTAGATGATTTAGATGTTTTGTTTATTGAAAATCACAGCTTTTAACCAATGAACAATAAAATTAACAACGTTGAAAGCGGAAAGAAGCCCACATGACAACGACAGATTTCACAGTAATCCCTTTAATTGAATCATTAGTGTAGTGAAGTTGATTAATCAAACCGGCAACGTACATGTGTTTTGCGGCAACACGTCACGATGTTGAACACGAAAATGGGTAGTTTTATAATAGTATATTATGGTTGTTATGTTGTTATGCTGCGACATAACGACTGACACGTGGGAAGGCGAGTGAGCCATACAATCAATCACACATCAACACATCCATACCATCAGCGCAGCGCGGATTATAAAAATAAAAAGTACTCTATCAGCAATTATTTAGCATGGTGAAATTTATATTTATGTCTGTCTGATGATACTTGTCTTTTTGTGTCATCTAGGAGAAATTTGAACTGGTTTCTAAATGGATTTCACAGGCTGGAGCGCACGCTGCCCTACCAACTACCCATTCATTGAGCGGGTTCATTTGGAGGACCAGTTGTGGTTAGGGGGCTATCAAACGGCTTTATCTGATTTATGGTCAGAGCGCCAAATGACGTACTCTCTGCATTTCTTATGCAGATTTTGAGTTCAGTATTTTATTGACGAATTGATTTCACAAGTTTATTGTGAAATGGTATTGCATAATAATTTCACATTACATTGTCAGGATAGTCAAACAAAACGATGGTGATTGTGATACGGGATGGACGGTAGTTGTTGTGTTGGCTTGACTGTGATAAAGGGCGGGATGGGTTTGGGATGCTATTAAAAACGAGGATAACTCTCCGAAGTAAGAGATGAAACAACGTTATTAACCTGACTTTTGATGGAATTCTTTGAAAAAAGTTGAGCAGCTCTCATATATTCGGTTCAAACAGTGACATCAGTAGTCGTCGTATTGGTTACTCGGTTACTTTACATGACTTCCTAACATCACCCTCATTCCGCTATATACCCATCCATACTACATCCTGGACCAGACCTATAAAAAGCTGGCATGTATGTAAAAATTTATGTATCTATAATCTATGATAGATCATAAAAAATTATTGTATTTTTAGACAACGTGTATCTGGACTGCCAGCAGACGGACAGCGCCTTCTACATATGCGGCATTCTCGGATTCAAAATGGTTTGTTCTATGTTGTACTGATTGTGCTTACAAAATCTGATCTTCATACTAATTTTAATGTTGATGTTCCATTTTGAAACTCATTACGTGATTCGGTACTGATTTGTTTATCTTTATTGAAAATTTCATAATAAACAGACTGGCTTGCTGTCAGACAAACATAGTGTAGCTGATTGATTGAATTAACACAACCGCAGGGAAACTTATGTTAGTAAGGCGAGAATTCTAAACCAAAAAACAGTATAAAACATTATGTTTGAAAGATGTTTCCTTATATTTTCATTTTAACCGAAGTAAAAAGGAACTTTTGTTCAGTTTATGTTAATAAATTATAAAGTCAATATTTTTATACTTGTGTTAACCACCCCGCCACTACAAACTTATAGGCTAATAAAACTTGGGCCACCACTGGTTTGTTGTAAATTGCGATCATGTGTGTTAATTTTATGTTGTTATTTTAATGTTGTTATTTGATTGCAGAACAAGCGGGAGCAGCTGCACGTGAAGGTGAGTTGGTACTACCGGACGACTGAGGTGCCTGAGGTGGTCTACAACACACTCGTCCAGGACAGACGTGTAGAACACGACATTCAAGGTATACCATTTATAACATCAACATTATTACATCAAAGTTCTGCGTTTTTATCTGTTTTTCAACGAAACTCACTGACAAATAACCGAATCGGTCACTGATATTCTAGGTGGAACGTGATTAATGGTAATGTTAGTGTAAGTGTACTACAGATGGCACCCAGATTATGCGCCTGTCTGAACAGTTAGCCTTTTGTTAAGTCCACATAACATTTTGATGTTACCATTGGCTGTTCGAAACACCATAGTATTTTCACCCACTTAATTCTAAGTAAGTCAGATTTTTTTTCAAGTTATACATACTTTGCCGTTTTTTTCTTATTCATTGATTACTTGTATTGATGTCCGGTCAGTGCTTCGTGGAATCGTTACGGTAGTGATTTAGTTGTGTGATTTAAAATTCAGGAAGCAGTAAAAGTTTTGGTAAATATTATTGAGTATTGACCGACGAGCTCTTTGATGCTGTTTATGCACAGTCACGTTTGTCAATCTGCATAGCTATCAGCGCATTTTAGTTAGGTCATAAACTGATTGAATCGCATTTCAAGTAGGGATGATCAAGTCAACAAGGTCGAAGTCCGGATAGCTTGAATTATGCGATAAATTTTTTATGTCCCCACAATTGTTTGTTTTTTTTTCCTAAATTTTTCATTAAAAACTTTTATCTGTTCAATCTCAGTCAGATTGCACAATTTCTTCTGTGGTAGTTAAGTGAGAACATGTGAATGGTTAAAGCGGTAATGTTGACAAAATGACAATAGTTGTGTAAACCATCGGGTAAGGGCTACATGTACATACATATATGCTGACATAAATAAATATGTGAGTAATGTTCATGTGGCGAGCCAATCCGAGCCTTGGTCCCGGTATCTGAGTGTCTTTGGGGACCCGGGGGTTGGCGAGGCCGAGAATGTTAACGTCGGTACCAGAAAAAGCGAGCTCGTTTCCATTTCAACCCATTCCGGTGGTGGAGGGGTTTCCACAATGTGGCTCCCTCCAGACGGCGGATGAGATGGGCTAATAGCAATCTTTATTTGTGCAACGCTTTAAAAAGATTCAAGAATGCAATGCATTTTCCGGGTTATCAGAATCGGGGTCACTGTTAGATTTAATGTTACCCAACGAATTTGAAATCATCTCCCATCATCCCCTCCAGCTTCCCCACCTTCACACAACCGAAGACAAATTCTCAAGTTAGCAAAACGGTCTGTGGGGACGTAAAGTTGCTGTTGGCGGTGAACAATCGATCAGAATTTGATGGGTCGGCTCGTTGTTATCGGGCCGGTAGGCAATTTTTATGCACTAAAATGTGTTTTTTATTATGAATGGCTTGAGCGTTCAGAGTACTGGTAGGTAATTTGAAACATCACAGTTATTATATGCTTGATGTGTTGGTTGCAATAACTGGATCTGGAGTAAACACTGATTCAGTAGCTGTTATCTGATGGTCATCTCAAGCATTGACCGGTTCATATCTGATTCAATGGCTTATACCAGCTGTAAAAGTGGCACCATCGAGCCACCAATGTTTCATATAAAATTTGTTAGCACAATTATTTAATGGAAAGTAAGTATTACGTTTTACGTTTTGTAGTTGAGAGTGCAGTCTTGTTACCAAACAATGATGTGTGTTGCAGCAGCATCAGGTCTGGCCGTCCAACCCCAACTGGCACTCACCAACGAACAGGTGCAGGCTCGTGAGCTGTTCATCTCGGACGCACAGGACAGCTGCTCCGTCTCCACACTCAGGTTGATTTCTCATTATATTACTCGTTAATACTCATTATAGTCTATTAATTGCGTCATAAAATAATGTAAAGTTAACTCTGCCTGTTAATGTGATAATTTTAACGATTTAATTTGTTTTCGAAATAATTTGATATCAGTTAATCTTTTATTTATAACTTCAACTCTGTTGGGGAACCTTAGAAGCCGCTGGTTATCGCTAAGCATCTATTTCAATCTCAAAACATATTGTTTTATACATCCGGTTTTTTACCATTGTTATAGATAAATTTTATTTCCATTTATTGTAAGTTGTTATTGTACATGCCCTACTTATTTATTTCTATCCCTCAATGTCACCGACAACCAGTTTGCAAACTTTGGTCAGGCGTTTCGGTTGGTACAAAAAACTACCCGACGGAACCTGATTTGGCTCAGCGCATTCCCTCGCCTATTTTTCGGTTTTACCCGTATATTACAATTTTGCTGTCCCTACGGACGGGGCTGTATTTTCAATGCGATATGTGGTCTGGTCAAGTTGACTGTGGGAGTGGCTTACTTTGAACGAGGTCTCTGGAGTCTGACACCCAGAAGCACGATACAAATCGACCATGATGCCCAACCCAACTACACTGTGATCACAATTTCACAAATAATTAGCATGCGCGCCACATAGAACTTTGAACTAGCCAATCGGCGCGCAGTGCGATCAACGCTGATTGGCCAGTTTTGAATTTAAACGTGGTGCGCGTGGTATTTATTTGTGCAGTGTGGTTGGTGAAGTTCTTTATTTACAATGAAGAGGGAGAGATTCAACTTATAATATTAAGCTGTGTAAAATTTCTAGTTCTAGAACATCGTTCATTTAACTATATATTAAAAAGCCTAAAAGGTCATTTGTGACCTTTGTTGTGTTGTGACTATAATGCATAAACATGGGCCGTGCGTTAATGAGCGGCATTGGCACAGCTGTTTTGTGTGTAACCAACTGCTGCAACCACTTAAAAACATAAGTATACTTCCCGCTTCACATTAGCGGTTGAGAGTGCCATTTATTGACACTGTCAATACTCCCATTTTATATAGCTTTAGTTTTTCGAGCAAATTGAGAAAGTTGTAAATCAGAAGTAGTATTCATTTTTAGCAGTGTTCAATAAAGTATGACGGATCCGCCCGCTGGTTGGTTGGTTAACTGACCGACATTTCGGTATGGCCGCTTTAACAGATCGGTTTCTCAACACATTTTGCTATCGTCTGGTTTCTGATGCACATTGCTTTTTTATTAGTAGATTTGTGAAAAGTTGTCAAAGTTCAAAATTGACGTGAACTTAATGATGAGATGTTTGCGCGATCAAACGTACTTGCAACCGGATTCATTTCTCTACTCAGTGGCTTGTTGTAAGCCACTCAGTTGCTAACATCTACACGTTTTTAACGCTAAATATAACATCCCTTTATAAATATATCATTATACATAAAAATACCTACATAAATATGTGGGTTCATATCATAAATCTTGTTAGCGTTATCGACTCATCAGTAGAGTAATAGGATTATCTAGACGTTGATCCATCCCATTTATTACCACTATAGTGTTTGTTTGTGAAGGGAAGGCGGTAAAGGGCCGATAGACAAGTTGAAATGGATCATGTGTTGAATCGAGGGTCAAACGGATCTCGTGAACACCGTACATGATGTGCATTACCTGGTAGTAGTCATCTGGGACTGACCTTGTAAAGTTTAGTATAAATATTAGATGAGTTCTCGTGTCGTGCATCGGTACTATTCGTCTTCCCATCTCCAATATTGTACATAGCTATTTTGTGTAGTACTCATCGACTTGTAACCGGTTAGCTTTGTAGACAGTCGATCGGTGGTGATCCAACCGTTTACGCTTCAGTTAAGTAGTTCCTCTTATTTACAACGGTGATTGGGGAGTCAAATACAAGGCACTCCAAAATTATCAACGCAGATTATCTGTTTTGACAGATCAACTCATTATGACCGGGTTGTTTTCTGATCCAATTTTAAGCAACTTATTATCTTTCGTCTCTGACGTTTTGTATAACTAATTACTAGAAGAGGTCCGTTTTATATCTTGGCTTTTTGTTGTTTTTACTAACCACTTATGACTTATTTAATACTGGCTGTTAACCAGTTCCTGGGTTTGGTCTCCCGTCGATAATAAATTAGCTAGACCTATTGTTGTTTCACCTGACTAGTATATAATTTTAAACAGCTTTGCTATGAAATACACAGAAACAGTTGAATCTGTTAATTCGATTTTTGGTAATATACAATGCTCGATAGTTAACAACAAGAATAAATGAAACCGTAATCAATTGATAAATCAATAATTGATTGGTTGTCGTTGGGTCTTGGATGACACACGGCACGGCCTGAACTGAATTGAGTGATTTGGCAGTAAAGGCTACTGCTGGCACATTCATTATGGCACTGGTCACTGCTACTTCATTGTCAGTTATTGATTGCGCTTTGTTTCGGGTTGCATTCATATCGAGCTCATAATTGTCGAGTTGTTTATTAAAATTCTTCGATTTGACATTACGCAGCGACAACGAACGAGAACTACTAAACTATTATGTTATGTTGGTAGCCATTTCAATAAGATAATGGTTGATTGAAGATATGGCAGTTGGTTTCGGTATTGCCAACTATGGCACTTGCTGGCCAACCAATCGATATTCGGCGGTCCGCCATAACACTTTTTAATTTGGCCTTTTTTGCTTTCAACCGCTGTTGCACCGGCTGATTTATGATTTCACAGTACACCCGTTTGATTCAAGGGCCTGCTTCCATTCACGTTCGCCCCGGTGTTAAGACATCTATACATTTTATGACAGCATGTTTCTGTTTACATGAATTTGTTCATATGATTATTGTGGCCAACGTGCAACATCGCTTTTCAGTTCACATTCTGCAACGTTTTGTATTTTATTAGGTAATTAAATTTCCGTTTTTGGCGAACCTTTCTGTGTCATGGAATTCTACCATTTTGCATTTTATTATTGAGTTGTCAATTAACTGATGATTTGGTTGTTTTTGGTTCAGGAGCGCTCATTATAAACATGTTGACGGTTTGTGGTGTTAGTGTTTTTGCATCTACTGTATAAGCTACAGAAGTTAAAATATTTAACAATTACTCTTAACTCTTCTCACCCTTAAAACTGGTTGATGGTTTCGTCGTTCACATCGACCGTTTTTCTGAGAGACAATCGGCAGTACGCGAGTTTGTTTACCACTGCATTAAACCACTTCAAACTGCAAAAACACAATAACATCATCTATTCGATCTGGTGTATTTTCTGCAGTTGTACCAACCTAAATTTAAAATGTGCATCTGGTGTTTGTTAAACTTTACTTATGTACTTCTCATAGTTCGACGCCTTTGAAATACGATTTCTTTTTACATACTGTGACTTGGCTCGGTATAACATTTAAAAACGCTTATTTTTGATTTTACGTATCTCCAATACCAGTAAGCTCTTGTTATAGTATAGTTGCGCATTGTTTGGACTGAAAACGTAATAGGAAAATCATTGCACGCTTTCACAGCCAATATTTTATAGCATGCTTCCGTTTTTAATGTATTTTTTACGACCGACAACAGTTTGTTGATTGATGATCAAGGTCGTAACGCTGTGATAACACGCTTGTTTCATAACGATTGCGGTGCCGGTTAACAGTTTTTGTTTTGTTCTCTCGTGTTACTCAATAATATATTTTTAGCAGATACTGTATATGTATAATCGTTGGGACATACAGTAATCTCTTCATTTGATTTGGACAAATGTTTCATTTATATAAGGTTAACACTTCACAACAAGTACTCTACATGTATTTACTTGAAATGTACTGCTGAAAGTCTGAAACGATTGCTTATTACTATTTATGTATCGCATGATTGCTATTAAAAAGTTACTGCGTCTACGTGTATCAAAGTTTTCTACGGCCACACTTGTCTAAAAAGCGGTAATTTGTTGTGCGGTTGTACGTTTTTTTTCGATAGCTGTACGTTTTTTTCGATAGCTATATTCTTAGTCAACCAACCGTTTTTTAGTTCTAAATGATTTATGTTCGTCAATTACCTCGAGTTTTCTGGGCTATAGTTTCAAATAAATTGCAGAGTTCCACTGAATTAATTCTTCTGCTCATACCTGTAAAATAGTAAAAATGAGCAAAATGTATGAACGTCAATTAGTTACTAGTAAAACTGGGTTTATAGCCTACCGTACAGTAATTAAACTACGTTGAACACGTCATATTTTTTTGGCCCCGGCTCAGAACCATTTCAGACGAATACGAGAATTTTTGTATAAATTAATTATATTATTGCTTTATATTATTGAATGTTTGTGTTCATCATTGGCTGTTATTTTGGAATCACGTCCAAAATTCAGCGTTGCGCGTTCACACTGTCCACAATTTACCGTTTTTGTAATATACGCCAAATTAGTTTTTTCATGTTGCGGTGTGATCAGATAATACCAATTATATATGTACGTGTTGGTAGTATGTATAGTTCAATACTATGCGCTATTTTTGTATAACATCATACACACATGAATCACGGTTCAACATTGCTTTTGAAGTGAAGAATTTGGTCTGTGGTTCATTCACAATTGGATTTGTTAAGTTAGTAAAATGGTATACACATTTACCTAAATACATAATCGACCTGGTGTTATGTGGAAGAGCTTGCATATGTATGCTCATTGAAATAATTGTATTGATACACACCAGGTGTATTGGTACGTTTTTCAAAAACAGCTCGAACCATAAAGATTGAAAGTTTCAGGCGTAAGTAACAAAAAGAGATGTGTGACTTTAAATGTTTTCTTGAAAGTGCAACAGGTTTACAAACCGGAATAGTTCACATGAATGTATCTAACCAATGCTTTCTGTGAAGTGAACTTGTCGGCCATGTGTATTATGTAGGAAGTTCTTGTTCATTTACGATGCGTTTGATGGGGCCATCCAGTAGTTTTTACTACCAAGGTAATGCGTTGTTGTGAAACCTTCAAGTTAACGTTGTTTTCTTTTGTTAGTTTTGAGAAAACCATCTTAAATTTACTGAACTAGTATATGTACATATTTTATATGGCTTCACTTCTTCTAACGTATTTTAATGTTCGTTCTCGTTCAATTGTTTTCACTGTAGTTTGAGATTTTCGTTTCATGCTTTTCTGGTTTCAACGATGGATCGACGTTTCTCGACTTGGTTTCATGTGTAAAAATATTGGTGTTATGTACTTGTTTCTTATTACTATTAACTATAGACTTGACGAACCGACCGAACCCATTGTTTTCGTGGCAGAATGTTGGTGATTGTATCAAGGCAAAAAATATTTATGTGTTGCATATTTTTTATTAAGCGCCGCTCAACTGAGCAATTTTCGCCGTCGGGGTTTCGTTTTATTATTATTATTATTTTGTGTTGACATTAGAGGTGGAAGTTGGCTCTGCCGTTTACTGGTTTAACCAGTTTGTAGCTGGTTTGCCATGTTTTTTCATCACTCATCATATTGTGTGCGAATTAGCTTTTTGTACTTGTTGGTTTTATTCTTGTCTCTAAAGATTTCTGAAAACTGTTGTTCGACAACTTGAAACGTTTATATGTGGGAATCTTGTGGCGCTGATGGTAAGGGTACTATTGGTGATGGTGATGGATCAGTGTATGTTTGTATGTATGTGAGTATAAGTAATGTGTGTATGACATACCAATACGATGGTTATATAGTTTGCGTGTATTGACAAGACAATGCCGTAATTGGATATGGCTGCAAACATTGCGCTGGCCATCTCACTGGTCTTGTTTGCTCAGGTCCGTATTATATTTGGATAACATGTACGACCGCTTGTTCGCTCCGTTTGATCCACTATTTAGTAGATTAACACAGTTTGGCAGGTTGAAATAATGCTAGTTATAAAACAGAAACAAATCGAGATATGACGTTTGAGTTATTGATGCTTCATGTACGATTACAGGAACTAACATACCATCCATGCATCCAATTGTACGATCGCAATGAATTTTGTATAATTTAGTAGACATAATTGTCTATTTTGAGGACGCATGACGCCAGCTTTATTTGAGCAAGACTGTCTGTATAGGCATGTTATATTTACTTATCGTTTGTTTAGGTACATTCCACTGCCGTAGATTGCTTCTCATGGTGGGCAGCAACCAACATATACTATATCAATAATAATAATCTGTGCTTTAGCATACTTACACACTCGGACTCCTCTTACACTTATTTATCACTGTTTTTCTTATTTCTGAAAAACTTATTTAACAATTGTGTACTTGTGTGTTATCATTATCAGCAAAGTTTTTCTCTGAACATGTAGTATAATCGCTGATACTATTCGCTCATTGTGTTATCTCTTTTGGCTCCGTTATTTGTCGCGTTAGTGTGCATTTTTTGCTCATTTACGCTCGTTTTTATGCACTAAAACAGTGACGCTGACTGACTTGAATGATAAAGATACACTCAGTAAACCCTATCCGGGATTTCTTGTTACTCGATTAATCCTGTACCTTTTAACAGGCGAAAAAATTCAACGTTCAGGTAAAAAAAATTGTTTACATTTGTTTTCAAGCATGTTCACACTGTGGTTAATCGTCCATGGGCTAAATATATCTGGTATGAACGTACATATGTACTTTGTACTTATGTGATGTGCCTTGAGCGAGTCTGTACGGTACGGTACTGTTTCATAATGTGACCAGATCCAGAACTAGTGTTCCGCCAAGGCTGTTTTTTATGTTTCAAAAAATGCTGTGGTTCTTATTTGAAGCACTTTTCATTAAACAAGATTATCCATTAAGGTTTTCACGAAATATGCTATGGTAGAACCTGCTTTATGCGAGTATGCTGCCTGTGGTACTTGATGTATAAGCCAAACGTGGTCCATCTCTCCAGTCAAGCCAATGGCGTATTCCCAATTAGGTTGCAAAGCCCTGACGGCTTACGTGACTTCACTTCACATCGTGCCACAATTATTATTATCATTTATTTTTTGAGATGAGACTGGTTTCTATAGTTGCAATTGGCAAGATAGGCATAGCATAAGGTGTTTTTGTTTACATAACGCACTTTTTCAGCACTCAAAAAATGGCCCAATTCTGAACATGAGTTGCTCCTATGGGTGTTCAAGTATCACATTCACATAAATACACATCATCATTGCCCACCCTGTACATCTTTTCATTCATGAACAATTAAGCTAACTTGATGATTTATATCTAATTGTTTACAAAGTGGATTGAACTTGAACCATTTTATCCGCCTACCGCATGCTTATGAATATGAAAGGGATCATATCCGATAAAATAGCCATTGGCACTATAAGAACATATAACGTACACTTATGTTTATGTATATTCTTTTCAAGCCAGGCTTGCACTTTCTGTTGGACTTGATTTCAATGGTTCCGCTGCTGTTGACGAGAGGATATAAATGTTGATGCGTACATTCATACATATGTAGTTTAGAACACTATTCTATAATACTGTATACTCACACTACACGTTGGAGTTGGACTAACCTTCTAAACGGCACACTCAATATACCGAGTGTAGTATGTTTAGGATATATGCCTATTTGTACCAATATCATTTGTTTGTGCTACTATACAGATGTTGGGTTCTTTTTTGCATATGTAAGTATTCTAGTAGCACATGCATACCAAATGGACCAGTGTTATATCTTAAAAAGTATGTCAATGCAATACGAACACAATCAGATTCAACCTAATTATGTAGAATGCCTGTAAATTTTTTACCTACCCATTCCGTTCTATTATCATATAAAACTTGATTATGTTTATTTATCATTTCACCTTATTATTCACTTTGTGGCAAACTTTTATGCCCACCATACTGACTTAAATTTCATGCATTTATTATGAGCTTCTATTTATGAATTATGTTATGACCATATATATGTATTTGTGCACGTATGCACATTGCAACAGTCGAATCGGAGTGTCTGCGGTTATATGTACAGTACGTATGGATGTACAGTATGCATGTATCTACTTCTACTGTCGCATTGTGTTCCAGTTTATTAATCAGACTTGTAACCATGAAATATTTTGACATACATTGCAAGAATAGTAGATATTACTAAGGGAGAATATAACACACGTCGGCTATGCTAACCCAATTATTATTGTAACCTAGAATCTAATTTTGAAATACATATTGAGGTCTTTCTCCACGAATTCCGATTAGAGATGTATTATAATTAGAAAGCTGAATGGGTTCACATGGAACAAGATACGGTGACGGTCTGGACATGATATTGCGAAGAACAGGAAGCATGTGGAAAGCACAGACTGCCTGAGCTGACTTTGCAACGTCTTTGTTAATGTCGGATCATGTTTTTTCAACGTGCGTCTTATTTTTTGGTTTGTTTAGACTTCGTGGAAACTTCAATAAGTTTTTAACTGTTTCACCTTTAATAATAATAACAATAAAATATACACGCATTGATGGTGTAGTAAAGTGTACGCCGTAAATTCAAATAGAGGATGGTGATTAAGTGATGTTGTATGGCGCTGGCTCTTGACCCTATATCACATATTTCCATGTGTATGGTTCGGTAGCCCGATGGGATGTCGATTACAATGGGCTTTTTGCTAGCGTTTCGAGGAAAAAACCGTTAAACCTGAGAGCTGTGGACTAAATATGCTAATTTCGTGGATAACACTTTCTATGAATCGAAATGAATGAAATTCAAGTGATGACGTGTTTCAAGAATCTTACTATGAGCTCGTATAGTAGTACATAGTATGGAGGGCTCGACGGCTATAGCTTTTTGTGGGCCAATGGCCGTGTGGTCGACTATGGCACACGCGTTCGTGCGCTGGCGTAGTACATAGACTATTATGTACCCCGGTCAATGGCGTGTCATTTAATTTACGTAGACAACGATTGTCGAGTGCAATACTTTAAATAAACGCGGGTTACCGTTATGATAGTTTTATTGATTCGTGTGATTGTGAAGTTTACATTCTCCGAGATCTTGGGTAAAGTTATGTAGCTCCATTGAGTTAATTAGTTGATTTGTTTGATGACTGACTGCAGGTACTCATCCCGTATTTCGTACATTCAAGTTGTTCCATTCAAAAGTCTTTTTGTCAATTTTTCTAAAAATCTTCTTTTGTTAACATCTTCTGTGTAGTAAAAAACTGGACACATGCATTTCCTATTTGATTGTTATCTCAAGTGTCCGGTGCAGTGGGTACTAATGGGCAATGTATGTACATTTTGCGGCAATCACTAAACTATCATATTTGTCCTAAACTGACTGGACGTCTAGTCAGGTTTTTGATGTGAATCGTTGCACTGATTACTTGTGCATGGTTAGACTGCTATTGTTATGCCATGTGTCTGTTTGTGTTAGACGTGTTAGTATGGTATAGCAAGTAAGCCACATCAGGTCCCGATTCATGTCCTTCATCTACAGAACTCGTTTCACGACTTTTTTCAATCTCAGTTTTTACTTCTCTAACAATAGTTCGTTCACGGGCATAAGTCCATCCATGATTCACCTTTGAAACCATTTTGTTATGATAAATTAATAGCTTACTCTTGTTGAGTCGAGTGCATTACGTGTGTTTTTGGGTGTAGCTGAATTTGGGCATAGCTTGAATTAATTAATGGACCGACATGGATTCGACTATCAATCATTTATATGAGGCACTTGGCATGGCCCGGTCCAGGCATGATCACACAGCCAACACTCCAGTCTGTTTTAGTAAGCCTAGTCATATTCGCATATGTGCATTTATGTTTTGTACATTCCAATTATTTCAATGTATTCATGTTTCAATCATTTCAAAGAACGCGAGCAAATATCGGGCAACAGTACAGATCCGTTTTTGGCCTATTTTCTATAGGATTCATGTGACTAATTAGTGCCGTGACTGATACTACTCTAACAAGCCAGCCTAGATATTCGTTTTTTATCACTTTCTTTTTTATTTTAAGTAACCTTCGAGATGTCTATCTATTCTATATAAAGCAGCTGTCTAGAAATTGTTTTCACTTTTCAGAAGATCAAGAAAACTATGGTTACAGTTTATTACACGCCTTAAAGAATAAGATGCGACTAATTGTTGGAGCAGTTTTATTAGGTGTATCTGGAATGTGTATATAAGATAAAATGCAAGCAAGAGAGTTTTTGGAATACTCAATCCAACATACCCTGTGCATAACCCCATTTGGTGGGGACGACGAGGCGTGTGAAATACGCGAGTACAATTCACTTTGTGCCTACTGGCCGGTCCAATCCGGCTCATTGTTTTGTTACCATTGTATGCCTAATTCACTTATTTACATTTATAACCGTCTGTTTAGTTGTAAACGACCACTATTTATGTAGATAACCGACTCCTACACTATCGGTAGTTGAACAAGTTATTTATTGATTTTGTTGCCGCCCTCCGCGTTATCAATTTGATTGTTTCAATATGCACAACAAGGTGTCTTTGTTAATTTGATATAGAAAATCATCAATTGTTATTATAGAAAGTTATCAAATGTTGCGCAATGACAACTTAATTTGATGGTTTTTGTTATTGCAGAGGCAAATGTAACATTCGTCACTACAAAGACGTGAACGCCGTTCATGAGTTCCGGGTGTGCGAGGACGCGTTCTTTTATATACTCGGATACAACCCCGAAAACAACAGACTGGCCAGTATACAGGTTCGTTCGTTTTCATTACCCATCTTCTTTCGTTATTAAAGATATTTATAGATTTGTGAAAAGCTGGATCGATATGATAATGTTGATTTGTTTAGGGTGAGATTCGCGTGGGCCCGTCGCACCAGGCCAAGCTGCCTGACCAGCGCTCACCGCACAAAGCCCAGTATGACGAGTCAAGGGAAACGCTAGGTCCGTTATACCCTACTCTCGTCACAACATTCCAACAATTATCTGTTGTTTATAGGGCCTGAATGGATTTTTCGTGAGCGAAGTTTGGGTGATTTTTCAGTGTGGAAGCCGTCAATGATCGCGGATTCTGACCTGAAGATGTACCTGCGTGCGGCGCGCAGTATGGCAGCGTTTGCCGGCATCTGCAACGGATGCACCGATGACGGCACACAGGCGGCCACACAGGATCACACTCTGATTCAGGCCATGCATGAGGTTACCATATCATTACTTATTTACCAGTTACTGTTGGTTTCATCTGCTCAGTTTTGTTTTCCGTTGATTTACAGTTAGCGTTTCATTCTCCAAAGGTTTGACACACTTGTGAAATCTTTTTTGTGTAATTTTCAAGCATGGTTGCAGCTTTCCAAGCACGACTACGACACTGGCCAGGCACTACAGAACCTGATTAGAAAACCTGTACCACCCTCGATACTGTCCAAGTGGTCGGAAGACGAGACCAAGAAATTCGTCAAAGGCCTGAAGCAATGGGGCAAAAACTTCTTCAAGATACGCAAAGAATACCTGCCGCAGAAATCGACGGTTTGTTTGATTTTTTCACCGATTAAATGTTCTGATACTACTCAGGAAACTTAAGTCCGATTATTTAGTCGTTGACTAAGCACTTGACTGATTCGATTGACCCCACAATTGTTAGGCAGCGACCCACCGACTAATAATTTGATCACCCGTTAATATTTCTGAACGAATTGCAGGGCGACCTGATCGAGTTTTACTACATCTGGAAGAAAGTGCCGGGTTCAGCGAGTCAGCGTCCACGTGCACGTAGAGCCCGACAAAGAGTGACCATTATGAGGCGTATAAAACCCTCCAATCACAATGGCAATGGTGCCGCTAGCAAACAGACGAGTAGGCCGGCCAGCAGTGAATTCCGTTAGTTTGCATGTCAAGTCCTATCACTAGCTGACAAGAAGGGGAGGTGAAAACGGGAATATTCCCCTCTTTGGCAATTACAAAAGGTGGATTTTATTCCTTAAGGTGTAGGTACAATGGC
The DNA here is from genome assembly GCA_964036265.1 of Daptonema setosum. NCBI lineage: Eukaryota > Metazoa > Nematoda > Chromadorea > Monhysterida > Xyalidae > Daptonema > Daptonema setosum. The sequence goes on from OZ038445.1 coordinate 15,152,839, forward strand.
ATAAAAGTTGCCGATTCCCCCTTCTTCGATAAAGTCCCCCTCTCTTTGGAGAGTTGGCTCGTCCGCCAGTGTGTCATATAAAGGAAGGTCGTAATCCATTCCACCATATAGAACGGGGTGAACAACATATATGATCATAGTTAATATTGCCTAATATATTTTCGTTCAATAATTATACTATTAATTAGAGGTATATTTGCAGTGGATGTGCTCTCTGCGTCCGAGGAGGACCCTGATGAGGACGGAGTGGACGTGTCTGCCGAGCCTCGGGATCTATCGGGGTACGCGTGTCATCATTGCTATGTGACTGCGTCCAAGGACTGGCATCATGCCGGCAAGGACAAGGCACTACTATGCACACAATGCCGACTTTACTTCAAGGTTTGAACACCAACAAACTTTTTAGTTATCAACCATCCTTTCCATCCATCTCCATAGTAATCGGGAAACATACAGGTTTAATGTGGCAGAACTTTACACCTGTTTAGGTCAACTCAGGTTTATATTTACCTCGCGTTAGAGATGGGAAGTATGCCATCAAGTATGTGGATGTTTCAGAAATATGGAGAACTGCGTTCGGTGGACAAGCCGTCGACTCCGCCTCCCTATCTATTCCGACCTGTGACCGCAGATACTCCGGAATTCGCAGATGATTACGGTATGAAGACGAGGTCAGGCAGATCCAGGGCTGATCGATTGACCCCTACGCTCAAAGGTATTATTCTGTAATTTTTTTGTTGACTCAAATTCATCAGTTATTATTCATTGTTTATTTTATTTTGAGTCTTGTTATCCCTAAAGTGAATGGTATTGTAGGCAAATCGGCGACCACTCCGTCCACACCGGTCAACTCCACATCGGATAATCCTCTGCTGTCACCCAAACACGCCAGCGATGTCAACTGCAAGTCACCGTCGGCTGCATCCACGAGCTCGTCCTCTAGTCACGAAGAGTTGAAGGCCGCCAACGGAAATGGTTAGCATCAACAGATTATCATTTTAAATATAGTGAATTGTTCATGTATGGTTCGTATTATCGAACCTGCTCATTGATTGCAGCTGGTATCAACGGCTCAGCCAAGAAACGTCGTGGCAAGCGGAGACGCGGTGCCACGGGCTGGGGCAACGAGAAGAAGAAGAAGGCCAAGTCGAGTCGATCGGCGTCGGCGAATGCGACTGAGGCAGATGCTGAGGCGAGTGATGAGGGCGAGGAGAGTGAGGAACAGAGTGAGGACAAGGATAACAAGAGGTTGGATAGAAATAGGTTCTAACTTGTATTTATTGGCTTATGACTATAAGACCTGGCATGAAGTGAGATAACATGACATTACATTTACATTCATATAACAAACCTGACATTACAGTCCGCCGTGCACGAGTGCACCGGCCACGACGTCGGCGTCAGTGATCTTATCGACGCCGATGTGCAACGGTCATTCATCGGTTGCCTCAACGAGTGACACAACATTGCCCACGGACACGTGCACATCGACCGTCATTATGTCGGTCAAGGACAGCATCAATGTGGACGGGGACGACGACGACATCATCCAACTGCCTGAACTCGATGCCACTAGCGACAACACGGTCGTCATTGAGCGTGAATCCGGCAGTATTTTCACGTTGGTATAGAGTCTCGGAATTCGCATTCATCACTTCACTTCCATATTTGGAGTGTTGTGCTTGAAACTGAAAAACTGATCGTTAACTAGCGATATTTGAATAAAAAATTAACAGAATTTTATCAATGATGAATACAATCTATGTATTGTTTCAGTCGTGTTTGGGATCGTGGTGAACTGAACTCGTGTAGTCGCACCGACCTGACCTGGTCCGCTCGACCCGACTCCATCATCGCTAATAAAATCGCCAGGTTCGTGGAAATCAGCCTTTGATTGACTCAATTTGTACCTCTAATTATGGATTTATTGCAGGTATAAGTTGCGCAATCAAGAGGAGACGCAACGCAAAGCCAACAAGCTGCGCATGTTGCAGCAGGATAAGGAGCAGAAAGCGCTCAACAACGTATTGCCCAATCTGGCCGCTGGGCTCAAGCTCGAACCGGTTAGTTTTCTTTGCTTTAGAAGAATGGGGCAGTTTACCTTTATAGATCACAATTTCTTACTCTAAAAATGATGAATGTGATCTATGGTAACAAGATGTTTCAGCCTTCAACACCAGTTCCATCCAACTCGGTGTTGCGAGTGCCCGCTGCCAGCGTACCCAACAGCAACAGTGGCCCTCAGTCCCTGATGAGTCCCGGTCGTACACCACTGGATGCATCACATTCCTCGGCTGCATTCAGCCAACCACATGCACTTATACGTTCGTTTGATTGACATCTCTTCTTGTTCATTGTTTTTGCTTTATCATAACATTTGAAAGTTTATATTTAATTTGTATCGGTTGATTAAATGGTTTACTATTGCAGCCGGTCTGCCTGCCCACCACCCGGCCCACGCTGCAGCAGCCGCAGCTTTGTACGCGTCCGGCATGCACCCGTCAGACCGAACAGCCATACTGCAGTTGCGTGCATTCGCTGATGTATACAGCCAACAACATCAACATCAACAACAACAAATGCATCAACATCAACAACAGCAGCAACATCAACAACTACAACAGTTGCAACAACAACAACAACAGCAACAATTGTTACAACAACAGCAACAACAACAACAGAAACAGCAACAACAACAGCAGCAGCAACAACAACAGCAGCAACAAAGAGAGCAACAACACCATCAACAACAGCAGCAGCAACAACAACAACAGCATCATCAGCAACAACAGCATCAATCATCCCCGCTAACGCAACAGCAGCAACAACAACAACAACAACAACAGCAACAACAGCAACAACAGCAACAACAACAACAACAACAACAACAACAACAACAACAACAATTCGCACGTCTCGCGTTCGAGCGGTTTGGCATGGACGCCGAGCGAATCATGCAGGCTGAGGTATTTGAACATTTGCTCGTAAGTTGTCACTTAGGAGTAAAGGTTTATAAGATAAGGTTGTACGCCTAGACAGATTATTCTAGAATATAACAGCCAATACATGCTGTAATGACGGTAATGAGTGAATTGACCTCACTACGTTATCACATTCAGTAATATTTTGTTTTGTTTTTAGCGTCAAGAGCGTCAACGCCAGGCTGAACAGGCTGAACGTGAGCAACGCGTTCGGGAGGAGCGGGAACGTGAGGCAGCTGCACAACGAGAAAGACAACTCGAGTTGGAGAGGGAGAGGCGGGCACAACAGCAGGAACAGCTCAAGCGGGACTTTGAGCTCGCTCAACAGAGGGCTGCTGCTGCCGCACACAGGGAACATCAGCAGGTGCGTACCTATTACATTTATACCAGGGTGAGCAGATACCAGTTTGATTCAAATAACAGTGTTTGACAGGAACTTATTGAGGATAAGATCGTATAATTCTATGTCTCCCGTTTGGTTTCTCAATACAATGGTTTAGTTATGGAGAAATATAAGGAATATAATAGTTATTGTCGTAATCTTGTTTGTTCTTAGTGTGTAATTTGTTGTTTTAGCGACTTGCCAACCTGCCGTCACCCCGAACGTCGACCCCGTCACAGCAGATGCGACTGGCGGTGAGCACTCCCTCCCGGTCGTCCAGTTCGATGATGCACACGTCAACGGCAAACTCGTCCATTCCACCACAAACTCCCATTCCGTCTGTGCCTCCACCCACACCCGGTTGGTTGTCACTCTAACTACCTAATTTTGGGTGCGTCGGAAATGGAGATTGTGTTATTATGTAGTGCATTACAAGACCACAATTACAGAGCAGCCAATCAGTAAGTCAAGCATAATCATTATCCATCGATCAATTTTGTTTCCATTATAACTAAGAAGTTGACCAAAAAGTTTTTATTGATTATATTTTTTATACTTATCATAGTATTGTGATTAATAAATGATATCAGGTGCCAACGAACAACAGCAACGGGCCTTGTTCGAGCAGCAGCAGCGATTGATGCTCAACGAGGTCCTATCCAGGATGGACCCGCAAGAGCGCATGCGAATTGGTTAGTCACTCATTTTGACTTGTCCTCATTCCTATGACGGTTCCATAAAGCGGACTCTTTGTTGAGTTATCTCATCCGATTCGGGTTGAGACCTTGCCGGGTCTCTAATCCAGAACGGTGCTTGACATGATAAATCATGGAATCAAATTCCAAGTCACTCTATCGGATATTCTATAACGACCATAAGCCAATTGTTAACAGCAATCAGGTTCTTTATTCGTGTTTGTTTGTTTAGAACGAATCGCCGGCAACGACCCTGCGGCTCGAATGGAACTGCTGACGGCCCAGGCGCAGATGGCAGCCATGGTGTCATCGGCCCAGCAACGCTACCTGCATTCGCACATGCACACACACCTGCACACCCATTTCGATGTCACTGCCGCTCAACAGGCGGCTGCCGTCGCTGCTGGTAGGTTACAGTTGCCCATTTATCAAACTATACTTGCTTTCCAAAGAAGAACAGAAAAAAACATTTTTAATTCCATAAAATATAACTATTCTTCATCAAAGACGTTTTTGTACCTATTTAAAATGATCTTAAGAAAAAAATTTATAACGGTGCTCCTCCGAAAGTCTATTCTGGCTGAAATACCACTGTTGTACTAGTGGAAATCAACATGTGTATAAATGGCATCACTATGCAGGTATAACGGATCCGGCAGTGCTGCAGTATCTGTCGCAAGCAGCAGCGGCGTCATCACGTGGTAGTGGTGCGTCATCGAGTGGAATGGGTGCCAGTGGTCAGGGTGGTGGTGCATCCAACATGCCCACTCAACTTGAACTTGCCCACATGATGGAGCAGGCACAAATGGCCACTGCAGCCGGCGCCCCTCTCACGCCCGACCTGCTCATCGCTCATGCTCAAAGGGTGAGTCTCATAACCACATTTGCTAACACTGGTGGACGAGAAGTGCTGGGAAAGTGGTATTTATCTATCTTTGACGTATTAAGGAAGTCGAATTTGTTCTCTAAGGTGTAGGTTAAATAACTTGAAAAGCTGTCAATTCTTTTCTCTTTCACGAATTTCTTCTCCCTTTGGTTTTGGATGATTAGCTCGTCGGCCAGTGTCTGCAAATATGCATAGTTGTGTTGTTAGGTGTAAGCTTATTTGTGTGTTTTATTTTAGTTACGACAAGCGGAACAGTTCAACCAGATGCTGGCGGCACAGCAGCAACGTCAGAACCACAATGAAATGCTGAGACGACTGCAGCAGGAGGGTCAGACACACGCGCTGTCCCGAGCACCATAGAACTATAATATATTACCATATCTATTCAAATGCCATTCAACACAGGCTGTGATTTTATTCTTTATACCACTTGTTGGTCTTGCTATTTTCGTTGGTATTTTACTTTGTGCATGGAAAAAAACTCAGGGTGATGAAGTGAGGATGATCGGAAGCATACACATGTTATTGGTAATGTTGATGAACTGGTGGTTGTACATAGACATTGTTGTGTGCTGCCTAATAGTAGATGATTCCATGCCGATACCACTTTTTAATGTTTGCTCTGGTTTACTCGACTTGTCTCAAAACATTGCCATTGTCGTCTCTGGATGCTTCGTCATGTACAAAACTAAATTTTATGATCTACCGGTTATAGATTGGTTGTCGTTCCTACTAAAAATGTACGTACAATAAAAAACCGCCAAATTTAATTTAATTATTGAGTCGTCTGTGACTGCTTACATAGTTCTAGTTCAATAAACAATGTTCGTGTGTTCTATACGTTACTACTAAACATTATAAAAGAAATGCAGGCCGCTCTAGAACAACTTTTGCTTGTCAATTTGTGTTCTCTTCTACTACCACTGATTATTATGCAGCTGTTTTCATACTCAGCGATTTACTTTCAGTTTTACATGTTTTGAATACTGTGTATTATGATTGTTAGTTGTTATTCCGTGATTACTGTATACGGTAGTGGTTTTGTGCTCTATTGTTTGTATTGTGTGTTCAAACCGGTATAAATGCTCAATTATTAATGGTTTGTGTGTTTCCGACTGTAAGCACTGTCGCTATATGAGAGCAATTCAGTATCATCAACCTATGTCAATCACAACAGTAGCATGCTTTTCGAACTCCATATATTGACTGTATAGTTGCGATATAAATATTCACAAACTGTGGCTAATTTGTCAATATTTTTTATGCTAGTGTAATTTTTCGGCATATGTAGGTTAAATCACCACTGATACTTTGTAAGATTAAATGAGCAGCTTTCATTCAACAGAGCAAAGCATCCGCCAAATAAACAGGACTTTGATTCAATGTGGTTTGAACCATCATACGTATGTATGTCAGAAAAATATGTAACAAATGCAACAATGAATTACAATACATAGGAATTAGGCAAGGCGTGGTTGAGTGAGCAACAGAGATAGAGATAAGATCAATTGTAAACATATTATAAATATATAAGTGCCCCAAAAATGTGTGACGGATGACAGAATTTTTTTTCCTGAAAGCTGCACTCATCGAATTTTTGACTTCACGAAACCAATGGTGACCAGCTTGGGAACTCACGCTGCGTGTGTGTGGTATCAGGGCACTAATATTAAAATAACAAAATTCATTCGTCACACTTAGCCGGGACCTACCAAATAGATGTGAATTCAGATTAAAACTGAGATCGATAATTTGATGATTTTCGGTCATTAAGGGTGACAAACTTTTCATGATTAAGCTAATGAGTAGTTACTCATTTTTGCAACCGAAATCAAGCATGAATCTTTTGTTTAATAAAGAGTTTTAGTCGGTTGTTCATTGTTATAAAGGCTCAGTTAAGCACTCTTGCGCGATCTGAAGTTGTACAGAAACGGGCTGACGACGGAATTCAGGAATATGAGCGAATTGAAAAACCAAATGTATGTTTCGTAGGGGTTCATGGCTTCGTGGAATACGGCAACAAGAAGAGCCAGCAGACTGTAGGGTACAAAGGACACGAGGTAGCAGGCCACTACCGCAGTCGTCGATACCATCGCGTTTCGTGATAGTGATCTCGGAGCTTGGGATGTCGATGTCTTAGGTTGGATGTGACCGGTGGACGTACGTGAATGTCGGTGGTTGTGGACGGACAGGAAGGACATCGCTGAATTCTGGCCACCGCAACTCAGCTCGGACTAAAATGACCAAAGTTAAACTTAAGGTAATGACACCTGATACGAGGAGGCTTGTTTGTTACTTACTATATTGACTTATGTAGATAACACATTATTTAAAATTGAATAGGTAATTTCCTCAAATCAAGCAGCCAGTCATTTTTAAAATGGGTTCATTTAATGTCACCAACCACAGCACCCCCATTTTCGCATTCACATAAACCCGATGCCTGACTGCTTGCAAGTCGGATTGAGTTCTCGGCGGTTTGATTTCTGAAATCACATTAGAGAGAGAATTAAAAAAAATTCGTCTACACTAATTATTGCAGAGCACAATTAATTACTGTAGTATTTTTAACTCAATCTCTGAATAAATAGAATTAGAAAAGTTCATATAGAATGTATAAAGCTAACTCTAATATTAGTACATACTTTTTATTAACGATTATCGCAGGGCACGAGGACTTGGAGACTCCAGGGTTCATCAGGGAACCCATTTGCAATGAAACAGATCGACCATTCAGCAATTCATCGTCTTCTCCGGGATATTGAGTGGCACTAACCTAAAAAGCAAAACAAAAACATTGAATCTTGACTCCTTCACTTATCCACAAACTCCTCACTCTGTCACTCACTAACACACTCCCTCACCCACTTCTCACTCACTCACTCACTCACTCACTCACTCACTCACTCACTCACTCACTCACTCACTCACTCCTTCACTCACTCACTCACTCCTGCATTCTCTCTTATTCACTAACCGATGCTTTATTGCGAACCACAATGGATCGACTTCTACAGACACTAGTGTTGTTGGTGGATGCATTCAATGAAGTACTGTACTTTACATGATGACTGTATGAGCGCATCATAAACCAGATGCCCATGTAAGCTGCCTGCAATGAGCGTGTGAATGAGTGAGTGAGTGAGTGAGTGAGTGAGTGAGTGAGTGAGTGAGTGAGTGAGTGAGTGAGTAGTTGTCTAACCAGAATCACAGTGAATGGCATCCAAAATGCTGTGACGAGATGCGCAATCTGGTAACTTTCAAACGAGAAAATAATCATCCAATCGGTAGAAGCTTGACTGGACTGATTCGGATAGGGCTGAATGTGAACATCGACCCAGTACGAAACACATTGGTACCTGCAAAATTGAAAAACATTACAAACTGACTGGTTAACTTATGAAGTTGACAAACCATTGAACATGTGGCATCGGTGTGACGACTCGCCATACCACCGTCTGATATGAGGAAAAGAGCAGTGAGAGGACGTAGGCCATTAATGTGAGCACGTGTATGACACGCATGTCGTTCTTGTGGAACGATGCCTGCATTCATATGTACATCACTTTCACGATACCATTCAATTATACACCTGCTATGTATGACACAATGAACACAATAAAGCCCTATTAGAAGCAATAGGTCGTTCATCATCATGCATCATGCGCGTTCCAGAATGTTCTGCGCGTGTATAAATAGTCGGATTTATTGGATCACCAGATTATTATTGTTTCATTTTCATATTTCTCATTTTTGCAGACACTAATATACAAGAAAAATATACAAAAGTCTGTTTGGTTTTCCACAATACATCCGAAACTAAAAGTCTGGATTCCACATTCTCTATTTTCTCGAGTAATTGAAACATTTCCCAGGGTCCGTTTACGATCGATCCATAGTTACTGAGTTACTAACATTCGAACTGATTTAGGTTTGTTGTATTGACTGTAATCATACTAGTAAACTGGTTGAGTTAGTGCGTACCTGATTTCTAGTAGATGCGGTTGATCGCTTGACGACGATGTATCGGTTGATGGCAATGATCGCTGTCATCATCGACGCAAAGTGCAGACCGAACATGGAAGTGACGTGGGTGAGACGGCACAGCAGGTCACCGCCGTACCACGAGTACGTCAGCAACCAGCCTGTTATAGAATGGACAATTGATTAGAAGACTAAGTTCGAATAAAATCTGTGCCCTTGTACGACTGTAATAAGACTTTTCCCTGCATGCAAAGACAAATGCAAAAATATCAGGTAATACCTCTAGTCTATGTCGGAAAACAATCACACACGGAATAGTCTTGAAAATCACCTAAAAATGGTGTGTCTCCTAATCAATGGAGATTGGAGAATGATATAAGTCATCCATTCACATCGAACCAGTTATGAGTTGGATCATTGATGTTGACATTTATTCACTGCACTTATGTAACTCTCTACATCTATAGCTCAATGATCATGCCAAACCTAGTTTCCATGGTGCCACCACCGAGCAGATCACCATGTTGGCAAAGGTCAGGTGCAGCTTCAGCCAGAGGAATGTCGTTTTCAAATCGTGCTGAAATGGGAAACGTGTAGTTGTGTTCGATGTAATTATTCGACAATAACTAATTCAGAGAGACCAATACCACAATACAGCCCAATTAAACTCCCTGGACACCCAAAATCATGTCTTTAAAAACACTGATTATTTTGAGCGGTGAGTTTTACTTGCTATGATGTTAATCGGGGACATTGGAGTTTGAGAACATAGATGCTTCAGAGACTAGCACTTGATGGATCTACAGAAGATTCTTCGATATGAAAAGTGACATTGAACGACGCGTTTGTAAAAGCCATGCATGCATTTCACATATTATCAGCTCATTTGAATGTTTAAAAGTATAATGGAACATAGTGATACATATATATATATATGTATATCTACAGAAATCCATCCATGAATCTTGCAATCTTGCAATTAGCAATCATAAATAACTATACTGGCTAACTTACCGATAGCAAGTATCTACAGCAGCAACCCCGTCTCTGAAACACTAATAAGATTGCACTGATGCTAGTCCTAAGGTCATATCAAATATAAAACGTCAAAAGTTTTGCTCTCTTCGTAAATCATACAGGGATTGAACCTAACCAATACCACAGATTCACAATGTTAAATGAGTTTTCATCGTCATGAATTCGGTATCGAACCCTTTCAAAACTGAATATTATTAATACTCCACGAATGTTTTGAACAATATTTGTGCTACTTTCCCATAACCACATATTTGTTTTAGAAGGAAAAAGGGAAAACGATGATAGGTGAATGAGTTCAACGTACCCTGTGCTGATGTCTGGTCCTGATGTAGTACTTCTTGAGGTAAAGCTGCCCGACCCGTACATTGACGATGCTACCAACGATGGTGAACATGGCAAGTAGTGCCATCTCGATGTAGTCCGATGTCATGTACTCAAATGAGATCGACTGCATCCCAGTCATGTTGCTCCCAATTGTATCATTATCAGGGCCCATCGTACCAGCCAGATTTCTTGCAAATTTGATCCAAATTGGTTGGGCTTGTTGGACTTACGGGATGAGGACACGTTTTTTGCTAAGTTTGAATCACATGTATCACATAAAAATTATATGATAAGCTATAATTATTGTAAAGATTTTGAAAGTGCCTGTTTATTGACTTATTTAGAAATCGGAACCCAGGCGCTTCATAATGGTGTTCTGTAACTGTTATAGCGGCTGCTGTAACTTGAAAAAAATTCAGTATGCTAAAAATCAAGAGTCGTAATCAATTAGTCTATATCAGTAAGTTTATTTTGTTGAGTTGGCTGATATCTGTATGCACTCAAGTTTTGAACTCCTCCATCGCCCTAACGTTCCCAATTAAAGAAGTTTATAATGAGCCCGAACGATTACGGTCTGATAAGCGTTTACAGAGTGGCCAACAAGTCTCAACCAAAACATTTGGGCCAAAACAGACATTTGCAATTTCACTTTTATTTTGCTATTCAACAATAATACTTTTGCTTTGTGATAAGTTACATCGAAAATCATCATAAAATACGTCAATACAATTCAAAACTACATTAAATTTATTTTCTTTCATAAAAATTCAACTGGATCACCCTGTATTTCAGGTGAGTGTAACGAACCGTATCGTAACTCCGTGTGATGACGGCTCAGTCAAGAGATAAACATGCCAAACGTGTTAACTGTTAACTGTTTAGAATTTAGCAATGAACAGTATGGAATAGATCAATTCAGATATAAACAAGATAAACATTTCGTCTCCTATAAGCCTCTCCCATGTGCGATAATAATATTCTGAAAGTGAGATCGAAACACATTAAGAAGAAATATCTTGATCGATTTTCATCTTTTATTCTCGATTTCGGTTAGTACTAACAAAGAAAAAAAGTCTTATTGATTTATGATGAGTTTGTTGATATTATAACGTGGATTTATACTGTATAATTGACTACGTTCGGTATAAATTTCTAAGAAGTTCATCGTCAACAAGTGGTAAGTTATGTTTCCTCAAAACAGTGGACAAGAATGAGAGGGAAATGTAGAATTCCCCCTTCTTTGGAGATCTCAAAAAGTTGAGTTTGTTCCTTGTAGGTCAAATGGCCTAAATCCCACTGATTCCCCTCTTTGGAAAAATTTCCCTCGCTTTGAATGTTTGACTCGTCCGCCAGTGTTTCCCACGCTGTAAAGCTATGTAGTTGTTCTGAATACTGGCAGTTGTAACATGTTGAGAGTGACGTAATTGGCTGAACGATACATGAATGAGGAGATCTATGACTTGGACCATTAACACTCGAATGCATCAACTGGAAGGGGCACATGGAGAAGAATCAATGACTAGCTTTGGTTGGTAACCATCCAGGCTTGCGCAGCCAGATTTCCCTATTATATAATACAGTATTCGTAACTAGAACTTAATTGGACCGTTCATTAGCATGAGAATTTTGTTGCGACTATTGAATAACTAATTATTTTTATCGTTAGCGTCGTTAGCATAATAATAGTTCAGTTTGGTATGTATTTAATTTAGTATTAGTCATGGTTGATTGACCTTTAGTGTAACAAAAATGAATAAGCTCCATAGTTAATTAATTTAAAAAAATTTGATATAACTAATACATAGTTGTCGGAGAAAATGTAGTTTACTGTACATACATGAATAAAACAAACCATCAGGTCTAAGTCTGTACAGCTTATTTGTCGAAATGTAAAATTACGGCTTAGTCACGAATGTTGGCCTGGCCTGATGTGAGTTGTTCGTTCGAAAATGATAATTTTACACATGCGAGTTCCAAAAAAAAACGTACTCATTAAACTTGGATAAAGTCACATTTAAGCATGTCCTATTGAGTATGAGTTTTTCATAGTATACTGAGAGCTCAATCCTCACTACATTAGTTTGACTGCCGCCACTCTCAGTAACTACTGTATGCCACATCCTCATTATTAACTCGTGAATAGCCATTGTATCAACGAGGGTAGTTGTTCTCGATGAATCGTAAGTCGTTCAACTCGTGTTAAATATAACACCGTAACGGTTGAATACATACAGTACTTGACATGACATTTATTAGGTACATGATAGTGGATATCATGAAGACAGCATAAACCGGAAATTAGAACGGAGGTAATGAATGCATAAAACGTTTTATAAAAGTGTCTGATGGCCAACTATGAAAAGCATCTTCTAAAAAATATATAAAACAAATTCATATTGTTGAAAAAATGAAACGTACATGGATATGTAGTATATGCAGTATGACCTACTGTCTGAATATGTAATGACTGACACACATACATAACATCCTGGTCACCCTACTCTCCAATTAAAACTTGATAGCGCCGGGCAGAATAATGTATTGAAAATTTTTCAAATTTCAATCTAATTTTATGTTAAATTTCATAGTTTAAAAATTTCAACGTAGATGTTATTTGACTCACACAATAAATTACATACATACAGTTACTGGACAGAATGGCAATTCGCTGTTTTAAAATAACTTAATATAATGAATGAAACATAATCGCGTTGGGTTCGAGAGGGCTGAGCTCAATCAAAAATGTACTGCTGTCACCAAAGCATCCAGAACCCAAGTACAAATCTACATTTATGCGTTGAAAAAATCGTTACATGAGTCGATGGCGTCCACTGAAAGAGTGAAGGCATCCGTCTCCGAGTCACGGTATCTCGTCGTCGATTAGAGAAAGTTGAATGCAAATGAAGATGTCGGGGAAAGCAAATGATTGTTGTAGAGAAAGTATGACTAATCAGGATAAATGATTGTTGCAGAGACAATGGTGCGACAGTATGATCAATCATGGTGTTGGCCATTGTAGAGGAAGTTAGATAAGATTTGCATGTTAGGCGGTGATTAAATTGAGTTGGATGGGCCAAGGATGGGTTATGTAAGTGTTAAGTGTGGCCAAATACGATTGACGTCATCATTGAGGCGGATCCACACCCAATGTCAATGTACCATCACACAATTACCAATTGTTAATTTTTAAATCGGATGGCCTGAGAAAACCTACAGTTTGGCGTCGACCAAATAAATTTTGAGCTTTTGGCAGTTTTAGTATCACTATATGGTGCGTAGTAATCGACCATAGTATTAGGGTTCACAGATGTTTCAATCCTGAGAAAGGCGACTTTGAAATTTTGAAATCAATATTTCCCAAAAATTCGAAAAAACTCATTTTTCTGTAGTTTGACGACCATATCAAAAGATAGCGTGAACGCATTGATCTGAAAATTCATATGGTTATTCTATCGTTCATTGCGGTCATTTTGAGCCCTAAAACAATGCGATTAAAGGACTATTTCACATTGATTTTTTGTTAAGTTGCCCGTTTGGTCGACTATCCATCTGGTGAAACATAATGCTGATTCCGTTCTTATCCAGAGCTATTCAGAAAATGCCACTCGGTCCACGAGTTACCCTAATATATTGCCTACAAAACCTACTGGTGCTACCCCCCCCACATCGTTTTCGTTTGGGTTGAAAAAATAACATTTTCGAAATATAGCGAAAAATTGCATTTTGTGATTTTTGGTTCTGCCTGTATAATTTTTGCATAATCGTATAATTTCACCTGTGACATGTAGAATAATGTTTGGCATGTTATCAGCTTCATTTTGAGCTATAAAAGAATTTTTTTTAATAATTTTTTTAATAGTAAACCATAGGATGGAAGGTGCGCGACCTGGCTAATTTTTCACAAATAATTAATGTTGAACTTTGATTAATTTTGTATATAGATAAATTTGGAATCGATAACAGCTATATAACTGTTTATTTATGTTAAATAAAGTGTTGCCAACCTCTGTAGCTCAAGAAACGATTGTTAGGACGATATTGGCTTTCTAATATAGCTCCGCAACACCTGACAACGTGACGACCATTTTCAAAAAATCGAAATTTTTCATATTTTCTCAAAGTTGCAATAAACAATGTAAAATTGCTTTTAGGGATATTAAACAACGTTAGTTAGCTGAAAATTGTTATTTAAAGATTTCCCCACCAAAAAAATTTGAGAAACTAAATGTGAACAAAAAAATTTACATTTCTCGTTTGGTACATTTTGTCTTCACAAGTGACAAAGAAGTCTCAAACACCTGTTTGACTGAACTTCTTGAATATAGCATGAATCTTTTTCAAAAGCAAATACTTGTTTGAATTATAACTGTCGTTTATCTGACAGTTTTTCAACAATGAACCCAGCATTAAGTGGGTGAAAACTCGGATACATTTTTTGTGTTACTTATTGTCAAACTTCAGGAACATCCCCATATTGAAATGATGCACTATGAATACACCAAGTATCCAACTTTTTTAGATTTGTTGTTGGCCCCGTGCACGTCGAAATCTTGGAATATTTTTTAGATCCGACTCGGATAATAATAAATAATCCGTGCCTGTACTTATACACTATCAACCAGATTATTTTTTGAACCCAGATAAATTTTTTGATCTGAGTCTGATCTAAAAAAATTCTCAGGATTTTTTTTATTGAGTCGGGTCTATAATGTTAAAGAATAGACCCAGCTCAATGAAAAAATCCTGAGGATTATTTTTAGATCTGACTCGGATCAAAAAATATTCCGTGTCTATCCTTATACACTAGCAACCTGGATCATTTTTTTATCCGAGTAGGATCTAAAAGATAAACCAAGATTTCGACGTGCACGGGGCCGTTGGGCAGGTAACAATCTTACATTGTAAAATAACAGTTATTTCAATGCTCATATAATATTACAATGGCTTTTTATCTTTCAACAGGGCCCAAACCTAAAAAATTTAAATTTTGTATCCTTTTCAGATTCGCTCAGGGCCGCTGAGTCGCTAACTCCAAATTACATTTGAGAACAAAAGATAGCTGTGAACGATAATTTTCAAACACTGAGAGCTTTTAATTTTGAATCAAAACACTATCAAAAAAGTTGTTGTTCTGTGTTATTCTTTTGAGCCCATTTCATGCTTCATACTACACTAGGCTTCAGGACATTGATGCTCTTGCATTGCAAGCATGTAAAACATGTCCAGTTTTATAGTTGATTGTAACCTAATAACATAATCTTTCATTTTCTGAATTAGTTCTACCAATGCATCTCGAAATTTTTTAACAAGAAAACAGAACAGTTCGTTGTCGCAAAGTTGTTGTAACACAGCTGCTGAAGTTTTCAATAATGTTTCACATGCGCACAATGACAAGAGCATCACTGTCCTAAAGCCCATTTTAGTATGAAGTATGAAATGGGCACAAAAGAATAACACAGACCAACAACTTCTTTTGATAGCGTTTTGATTCAAAATGAATGTAATGAATAATTTTGTCCTCATATGTAAGTAGAAATTAGCGACTCAGCTGCCCTGAGCAAATCTGAAAAGGATACAAAATTAGATTTTTTAGGTTTGGGGCCCTGTTAAAAGCTAAAAAGTCATTATAATAACCTATGAGCATTGAAATAACTGTTATTTTACATGGTAAGATTATTACCTGCACAACAACAAATCTAAAAAAGTAGGATACTTGGTGTATTCATAGTGCATCATTTCCATATGGGGATGTTTCTGAAGTTTGACAATAAATAACACAAAAAATGTATCCGAGTTTTCCCCACTTAATGCTGGGTTCATTGTTGAAAAACTGTCAGATAAACGACAGTTATAATTCAAACTAAAGCTAAAAACATGCTTAACATTACCAAGTCAATATTCAACATAAAAAAGTCAACATTCAAATGCGCAACCAGAAAAACCCACATTTTTTCAAAATGCTAGTTCTTCCCCAAAATGAAAAAAAATCTCATCAGAAAATTAAAAAATCCTTAATCAGAAGTAGCTTGTGTTTTTATAAAGTATTTGCTTTTGATAAAGATTCATGCTATATTTAAGAAGTTCAGTCAAACAGGTGTTTGAGACTTCTTTGTCACTTGTGAAGACAAAAATGTACCAAAACGAGAAATGTAGATTTTTTTGTTCACATTTAGTTTCTCAAATTTTTTTTGGTGGGAAAAACTTTAAATAACAACTTTTCAGCTAACTAACGTTGTTTAATATCCCCTAAAAGCAATTTTACATGGTTTATTGCAACTTTGAGAAAAATATGAAAAATTTTTGATTTTTTGGAAAATGGTCGCCACGTTGTCAGGTGTTGCGGAGCTATATTAGAAAGCCAATATCGTCCTAACAATCGTTTTCTTGAGCTACAGAGGTTTGGCAACACTTTATATAACATAAAATAAACAGTTATATAGCTGTTATCGATTCCAAATCTATCTATATACAAAATTAATCAATGTTCAACATTAATTATTTGTGAAAAAATAGCCAGGTCACGCACCTTCCATCCTATGGTTTACTATTAAAAAATTGTTTAAAAAAAACTTCTTTTATAGCTCAAAATGAAGCTGAAAACATGCCAAACATTATTCTACATGTCTCAGATGAAATTATACGATCATGCAAAAATTATACAGGCAGAACCAAAATTCACAATATGCAATTTTTTCACTATATTTCAAAAATGTTATTTTTTTCAACCCAAACGGAAACGATGTGGGGGGGGGTAGCACCAGTAGGTTTTGTAGGCAATATATTGGGGGTAACTCGTGGACCAAGTGGCATTTTCTGAATAGCTCTGGATAAGAACGGAATCAGCATTAAGTTTTACCAGATGGATAGTCGACCAAACGGGCAACTTAACAAAAAAATCAATGTGAAATAGTCCCTTAATCGCATTGTTTTAGGGCTCAAAATGACCCGCAATGAACGATAGAATAACCATATGAATTTTCAAATCAAAACGTTTACGCTATGTTTTGATATGGTCGTCAAAACTACAGAAAAAATGAGTTTTTTTTGAATTTTTGGGAAATATTGATTTCAAAATTTCAAAGTCGCCTTTCTCAGGATTGAAAACATCTGTGAACCCTAACACTATGGTCGATTACCCACCCACCATATAGTGATACTAAAACTGCCAAAAGCTCACAATTTATTTGGTCGACGCTTACCCCCATACAAACCGTAGGTTTTTCTCAGGCCATCCGATTTAAAGTTAAATATCATCATGCGATAAGTCAGAATCTGGTTGTGGATTGCTGTATGTAACAGTACATATGTATGTACAGTAAAAAAATATAT
This sequence comes from Daptonema setosum, assembly GCA_964036265.1. Taxonomy (NCBI): domain Eukaryota; kingdom Metazoa; phylum Nematoda; class Chromadorea; order Monhysterida; family Xyalidae; genus Daptonema; species Daptonema setosum. Next base: position 15,170,458 of record OZ038445.1, read on the forward strand.
GCGTGCGTTTGATATTACCGTAGTTCACTCTAAACAAGTTACATAATTTACGCTTCATGGATGTCTAATTTAACGATCTCCGCTTGATGTGTCGCGATTCACAAACACAAAAAATTGTTCAAGATTGATCGTTAGGATAAATGGGGAATCGGTCATCTTTGCCACCGAGACAAGTTTGCCACTCTAAATCGAGACAAGTTTGCCACTTTTTTGAGGGGTTTTCAGTGGCAAACTTGTCTCACCCAAAAAGTGGCAAACTTGTCTCGGTATTTCACGAGACATGTTTGCCACTCAAAATTCAGGAAGTGAGTGGCAAACCTGTCTCAGAATAAAAGTGGCAAACATGTCCCACATCGCGAACCTAATTCCATGAGACAAGTTTGCCACTCTGACTACCGTAATCCAAGGCGGCATCCCTTTGTCAGTGAGTCATAATTATCATCCGATGAGATGACATGGAATATGTACGTTGACAACAGCACCTCATTTGAAGCTCAAATTGATAATCACAAAAATTTAAAATTTCACTAATTCTGACATTTTACAATAAAAGTAGATAGACTAAATCGAGCATGAGGAACGCGATTTTCTTACTTATTCTTCCATACCGTGAATAATTTAATCAATTTTTTCACCAGAGTGAGTGAGTGAGTGAGTGAGTAAGTGAGTGAGTTAGTGAGTAAGCGTGTGAGTGAGTGAGTGAGTGAGTGAGTGAGTGAGTGAGTGAGTGAGTGAGTGAGTGAGTGAGTGAGTGAGTGAGTGAGTGAGTGAGTGAGTGAGTGAGTGAGTGAGTGAGTGAGTGAGTGATCAGTGAGTGAGCAAGTGAGTGAGTGAGTGATTGAGTTGATGAGTGAGTGAGTGAGTGAGTGAGTGAGTGAGTGAGTGACTGATAAGTGAGTGAGCAAGTGAGTGAGTGATTGAGAGTGTGAGTGAGTTAGTGAGTGAGTGAGTACATGATTGAGTGAGTAATTCAGTGAGTGAGTGATTGAGAGTGTGAGTGAGTTAGTGAGTGAGTGAGTACATGATTGAGTGAGTAATTCAGTGAATGTGTGAATGCGTGAGTGAGGGAGTGTGTGAGTGACTGATGAGTGAGTAAGTGAGTGAGTCAGTGAGTCAGTGAGTGAGTGATTCAGTGAGTCATTGAGTGAGTCATTGAGTGAGTGAATGAGTGAGTGAGTGACTGGGTGAGTGACTGGGTGAGTGAATGAGTGAGTGACTTAGTGAGTGGGTGAGTAGTGACAGTGAGCGAGTGAGTGAGTGAGAGAATGACGGCGTGAATTTCAAGAAGGTGGGTGAGGAGTGTAAGAGTTATAAACCATAATCACTCAGTCAGTAAGTGAGTATAAGAGGCATGGTACGGGAGAATAAGTGAGAAAATCGCGTTCCTCATGTTCGATTTAGTCTATATACATGTTTTTATTGTAGAATGTCAGAATTATTGAAATTTACAATTTTTGTGATTATCTATTTGAGCTTCAAATGAGGTGCTGTTGTCAACGTACATATTCCATGTCATCTCATCGGATGATAATTATGACTCACTGACAAAGGGATGCCGCCTTGGATTACGGTAGTCAGAGTGGCAAACTTGTCTCATGGAATTAGGTTCGCGATGTGGGACATGTTTGCCACTTTTATCCTAAGACAGGTTTGCCACTCATTTCCTGAGTTTTGAGTGGCAAACATGTCTTGTGAAATATAGAGACAAGTTTGCCACTTTTTGGGTGAGACAAGTTTGCCACTGAAAACCCCCCAAAAAAGTGGCAAACTTGTCTCGATTTAGAGTGGCAAACTTGTCTCGGTGGCAAAGATGACACACAGTCGATAAATGCGTTGATTTGACTGGGTGTTGACTCGCTACAGACCTGACTGTTCTGAACTGAGGGCCCGGTTTTTGTACCCATAATAGTATTATCGTTTCACCGGACTGCTGGAGCACGCACTCGGTCAAAATGAACCCAAGCAAAAAAAACCCCAAAGTACACAGTACAAAACAAATCGATGGGCGATTAAAAAACAATATTCATGGTACGTCAGTAATCAATGACATGCCAGTTCCATAGGTTCCTTATTGAAAGGGTGGCGCTATAGCAATAAGTGAAATCTTTGATAATATTTTTACTCTGACTGTTGAGTTAGAGATATTTAGTATCAAAACTGTTATAGAAACTTATATAATAAACTTATATGGGTGTTAATTGGGCTTGTGTGTTGTAGGGTGATGTCAGTTAGTAACAGTGCCAAACACCAACATAATGTACGACGATTATTTATCATTAAAATATATATGTACGTCGTTCTCAGAAACACTTGCTCATGTCCCATGGTTAATTTTTAGTCTTCAGAAGTTCGGATTGAAACACTCGGTGAGTTGCGTTTTTTTACATCCTACAAAACATTTCAGACCAGAGGATTAGTGCCACTAGACACTTTCATGTACATACTGTACATACGTACCGTCACGCTTCAGAGTGTCGTGCCATAACCATTACATGTTGAAACAATAGCAACAAATACAACACCAACAACAACAACAACAACAAAAACAACAACAAAGCATTTCTCAATAAGTAGATGTACCAGTTAGAAGAATAAAAGCTTTTTTTGTCAACAACTTATTTCTACAAGGAAATACAACGTGAAACTGCATGGGAAACTATCTAAAGTAAATTTGCATGAAAACATGGAACTGAGGGTTGCATCCATAATTGATGACCAAGTTTGCATCAAAGGGCAGTTTAGATAGTCAAAAGAAGTAAAAGGTTTTAAAAATTAGATGGTTTTTTGATTTATTATTAAAACACTAATGTAGAAGAACAGGTCTTGAGGTCTTTTGATACGAGGTCAAGCAGTTTCAGTTGGCTACGCTAGACACGTTGACGGAATCGGACGTTGGGAGTGGCGGTGGCAAGTTTGGCATATCTTACACGGGGTACATTGGACACAATTACACTTAATATTACTTTTAGACCCTTGTCAAATAATTGATTTGTTTGTATTGTTGTTAAATTTAATGTCTGTCGAAAAAAACCCAGATTGGAAAACCATAGAAAGTTAGCGATAACCAAAGAAAATTGTTTTCAGAATTTGATCTTGAAAAGCGGTTGGTATAACAAACTTTTTAATGTATTTCGGCACCACTTGACTGTTTATTTTATTGGTTTGGTTTAATACACTTGGAAAAATGTCGGAAATTGATGAAAATTTACTGCTGAAGTCGTTATCATTTCCGCCTTAATGAACGACATCATTGCAAGTCTTCTGTAATCAATTTGTCACCCATAAACACTGATGTGCATCCTATTATCAACCCACGCTTGCTATTAGGAACACATTGAAGCAATGCCAAAGTATGCAACAGCTTACAATGTGTATCTGAATAAGACATTCAGTATTTTGTACATGTACATTCTGTATGTACATATGTACGCAGTTCATACTGTATGTCTAATTTGGTCTTGTATTCTAGTAGTTTCTGTCAGAATCATTTACGCGTCAACTGGACACACTAATGAAAAACCGCTGTTTTGTCCGTTTCTGTTTTTCATGTCTGGGGGGCTCGTTACGGTAAAATGAAAATAAGTGAATACGTATGTACATATGTCACTCTGATTGTATCTTGTTTTAGTGTGCCGACCGACACTCAATGGAAAATCTGTTGAGTTTCATACAAAACTTTTTGAATCGATGTTCGTAGATGCTTCATATCTTCCAAATATTTGCCCAGTTCATTCTTCTTTAGATGTATATTCTATGAGTTTTGCAGTTCAGCTATTCAAACGAACTGAACATCAAATCAGAGATATGTATGTGTGGCTTATCTTATTTACGTTTTGAGCATTCAGGGACCAACCATTTTTGGAGTTGTTCAGGTCATTGGGGAGTTTTGTTGCTTAGTTAAAAGTAAATGGGTGAACAATAAATAATAGAAGAATATAAGAAACAACTACTGATTATAATTTCGAATCAAAAAGCTTTATAAATCAAGTGTGCAATTGTTACATAAACTTTCCGGTTTAACTATTGTGAAAGGATTATGAATGTGAAAACCATGTTATTATTGAATAGTAAGATTCAAAAACTTCATAAAATAGTAAAAATTGATCGAATGAAAATTGCGTTTACAGGAGCAATTAGAGTGCTCAATAAAAAATGGAACACTGTGCACATTGTTTCGAAGTTGTTCGCTGACAGTGACTTGCGTATGCAAATTGACCGAATGTGCCATACAAGCATAAGGAGGGTGGGGTGGAATGAGGCACAAACACTCCCCAGGCTATATATTGAGCTGATTCTGACATTGCATCACATGCCCCGGAAACAAAACCGTTCATTTGGCAGAAAGTACACATCATAAACATGCTAATGTTTTTCATAACCATAAGGCAAACACTAGTTTTTGCATTCACTCTTGAAAGTATGCAATCCGACAAGCTCAACACGTATTTGCCACGAGATTGTCATTATCTGTAGATTTGTTACCAAGCACCAAATTTTGGAAAACGTTTTTATTGAAAAAGTATGAATCGACTTGTTGTGTTACGAAAAGTAATTATACACCGGGTTGAATAATAGAAGCTTAAAGAAAGGTATTAAGTTTCGCGACCTAATTTGGAGTGCTTGACCTTGCACAATCATCAGTTCTGGGCTCCGTCACTAATGAAAATAAAAACTATGTATTATTATAGTTTGGCAAGTAATAAAACTGTTTAGCAGTTATATTAAGCCATATGTACAGTAACATCAAGCTAGAACGTGGCTCGTGTTCGTGCCCAAGCAAACACCCGGAAATTAACAGCCCGTTGGATGGGTATGTATCAAATAAATATTCATGCAAATATATGAACAACAACCACCAATGGAACACATAATGCTGTAATTAAAAATAATAATTTTTTCAATAAAAACAAAATCGAATCTTCAGTGCAGTTTTTAGCCGTCGAGCCATAGAAGATCCGTCGTTGTGCGCTGAAGTATTCCGTAAATAAATATACCTGCGCAAATAATAGTTTGTTTGCTGACATCAATATATATATATATACTTATAATGTTCTTAACAACAACAACAACAACAATATCAACAACAAAAACAACAGTAACAACAACAACAACAACAACAACAACAACAACAACAACAACAACAACAACAACAACAACAACAACAACAACAACAACAACAACAACAACAACAACAACAACAACAACAACAACAACAACAACAACAACAACAACAACAACAACAACAACAACAACAACAACAACAACAACAACAACAACAACAACAACAACAACAACAACAACAACAACAACAACAACAACAACAACAACAACAACAACAACAACAACAACAACAACAACAACAACAACAACAACAACAACAACAACAACAACAACAACAACAACAACAACAATAACAAAAACAATGAATACAACAATAACAACTACACCAATAACAACAGTGATCGTTCTTGTGAAATTTTTTTGGCATCGACTATTATTTGGAGCACCAAGTGTTTTTTTGGTTTGATCAGAAAAAATCATGAAGCAAAATTATTATGACGCGTCTCTTTAAAAAAAACCAAGGTTTCCCATGAACAAAAAATGTCACTCATTCACTCACTCACTCACTCCCTTAATCGCTCACTAGGTCCAAAAACTACCCACTTTTTTCAAACGACGTTCGTCCAACTGGGCAAACAACTGTTTTATGTGTTCAATTGTGGAATCGATGGCTGCGAAGTTGGTGCCGTGGAATAGCAGACTGGTGTAAGGAAGGCAACGCAATCATAATAACGGAGCATGCAGAAATTAATTAGTTGACTTGCATCGTCTTGGGAGAGTTATAAAATGAGAAATTGAATGAACATTGAGGCTTGTTGGGTCTGGTATTGCGTACACTTCTTACATATATGGTCGTATCCATGTTTCACCTTATTGTATTATACTAGCTCAAAACATTCCGTTATCATGTTAATCTTTACGTTGCATCACAGCTGTTTTTTCAATGGTCTCAAACATTACTATACATAATTTAATTAGTAAAAAGAGGGCGAACGTAAAAACAGTATGCGTCGTTACATTGCATGGCAGAATAACATTTGTACATATACATACATATGTATAGCTTAGTAAAGATATCCTACTACTAAATGTATTTCTGAAAACATTTTAACAACCAATTTCGATCAAATGGGCACATTCATCATCGGTGTGTTGTCCTCATGGTGATGCAAAATTTTGAAAAACAGCTGAAATTTTTTGTTTTTGGTTTGAACACGCGCCGCAATAAAGTAAGCCCAATCAATGTGAGTATGTTGGTTGTTCAAATGTCATGCTAATGGATAACGTTTTCTTTAAAAAAAATTTACCTTGCGCGAAAACGCAAAGTCAAAAATTCTAATTGAGTGTCAGAAATTTCCTAAGTATAATAGCAAGGAAACTGATTGAGGTTTAGTGGCAGTTTTACCAGATTGCTTCATTGACATCACATAACACTTTTTGTCAAATCATCATGGGCGACAAGAAACGCAAAAAGGGAAAGAAGAGAAAGTCGGACTTCACGGTTAGTCTTTTTACAAAAAAACTTTCCTGAAAATCTATTGCCACTCAAACAAAGAATAGGCATACGACTAAAAGTCATGTGCAATCGATAAACTTTTGTTCCGAAATCTGAATGCACGCCAAAAATTTCGTAAATATTTACATGGAAAATGTTTACGGTAAACGTTTTGACTAACTAGAAAACCGGACTGGCTCATGTGTGCGTATATTTTATATTGAAAGCAGGATGATTTATAAAAAAATAACTTTAACTAAATGACACATATTCAGTATGGGTTGCCGATATTTTGAGTCATTTTAGTCAATTGCGATTCACGATTCAAAATAATATCAATTAATTTAGAGGTAATATAGTGACTATTAGTATACTAGGTATAGTGACATAGAGTCTAAATAATAATGTTTCAGAAATATAGTTTGAATAAATTGCATATTTTAAGACGAAGCTGTTCGCTAAACTACGAGTGGTTCTACCTCATGTCACGATCGTAGTGGTCGTGTTTATATACGCAGTTGTCGGGGCATTCACATTCTATCTCATCGAGTCCGGGTACGAAGTCGACTGCAGACGCAATGAAACCCGACGCATTGAAGGTTGTACAACTTTATCTATAACTCACTCACTCACTCACTCATTCATTCGCTCACTCACTCAACCGTAACTTTTCATAGCTGATCGTAATCGCACGGTTCATGAACTGTTGGAGTTGGTTGAGACCATTGACGACGAGGAAGAATTCATGGAGAAAGGTAAGTATGGAATGTTTATGGTTGGTTGATTTCGTGAAAGTCCTTTCAGTATTGTAGAATTATGTAGTATTCAGTTAAAGTAGTTTCCACGTTTGCTCGTAAACTTTGTATGCTACACCTGTGAAGTTGTAATTCAGGCAGGATGGTGTTGGATGCGATGGCAAAGCGATTGGAATTACGTATCTATGGTAATGAATCGAATGCATATACCATCAACGCCTATACGAACAATGAAAACATTTGGACGTTACAAAGTGCGGTTTTCTTCACGTTGACAACGTTAACCACTGTCGGTGAGTGAGTGAGAGAATGAGTGAGTGAGTGAGTGAGTGAGTGAGTGAGTGAGTGAGTGAGTGAGTGAGTGAGTGAGTGAGTGAGTGAGTGAGTGAGTGAGTGAGTGAGTGAGTGAGTGAGTGAGTGAGTGAGTGAGTGAGTGAGTGAGTGAGTGAGTGAGTGAGTGAGTGAGTGAGTGAGTGAGTGAGTGAGTGAGTGAGTGAGTGAGTGAGTGAGTGAGTGAGTGAGTGAGTGAGTGAGTGAGTGAGTGAGTGAGTGAGTGAGTGAGTGAGTGAGTGAGTGAGTGAGTGAGTGAGTGAGTGAGTGAGTGAGTGAGTGAGTGAGTGAGTGAGTGAGTGAGTGAGTGAGTGAGTGAGTGAGTGAGTGAGTGAGTGAGTGAGTGAGTGAGTGAGTGAGTGAGTGAGTGAGTGAGTGAGTCAATGAATGAGTGAGTGAGTAAGTGAGTGAAAGAGTGTGTGAGTGAGTGAGTGAGTGAGTGAGTGAGTGAGTGAGTGAGTGAGTGAGTGAGTGAGTGAGTGAGTGAGTGAGTGAGTGAGTGAGTGAGTGAGTGAGTGAGTGAGTGACTGAGTGAGTGAGTGAGTTAGTGAGTGAGTGAGTGAGTGAGTGAGTGAGTGAATGAGTGAGTGAGTGAGTGAGTGAGTGAGTGAGTGAGTGAGTGAGTGAGTGAGTGAGTGAGTGAGTGAGTGAGTGAGTGAGTGAGTGAGTGAGTTAGTGAGGGAGTGAGTGAGTGAGTGAGTGAGTGAGTGAGTGAGTGAGTGAGTGAGTGAGTGAGTGAGTGAGTGAGTGAGTGAGTGAGTGAGTGAGTGAGTGAGTGAGTGAGTGAGTGAGTGAGTGAGTGAGTGAGTGAGTGAGTGAGTGAGTGAGTGAGTGAGTGAGTGAGTGAGTGAGTGAGTGAGTGAGTGAGCGAGTGAGTGAGTGAGTGAGTGAGTGAGTGAGTGTGTGAATGAATAGTGAGTGAGTGAGTGAGTGAGTGAGTAAGTGATTAAGTTTTGTAGTGAGTAAAATGAGTCTGTTTCAGGGTATGGACAACCGGCCCCAATCACTATGCATGGCAGACTGTTTTGTATTTTATATGGACTAATAGGAATACCGTTGATGGTGGTTGGTTACTAAAATGTAATCAATTGGATATGGCGTTTTGATAGCTGGATGCTGGATAATCTTACACAGGCTCCAGTTTTGCAGGTCAAGTAATCAAAAATTGATCTCTCCGTACATATTTAATTGATACATACAGGTTACCCTGGCTGATATGGCCAAGTTTGTGGGCTCGTTCCTGTGCAGCCAATACGAAATGATCAAGCGCAAAATTAGCCGTTTGATGAAGGTTAAAGACTTCAAATACATTCATATTTACAGGATGAAATAAAGTCTCTAGCCTCTGTTTGATGCTATTTCTCCGAATTCACAACAGGAACATCCCCCATGCATGTTTCGTAAGACATTTCAGGGTCAGCCACCACCGAAACGTCGCAAACTACATGATGATGATGAACCGCTTGATCCAGATGATGAACCAACAATTCCAATACCGTTCGTACTTTTTTAGAGTGCTTGCTTACATATGAAACAGTGAATGATTGTGTCGCTGTTGGATTGCAGATATGTCATGGCACTTCTGCTGGCTTATCCCATCGTTAATGGATTCATCGAGCAGGAAATGGAGACCGAATGGACTTATGAACAAGCATTCTACTTTTGCTTCATTACAATATTCACTATTGGTCAGTTAGTTTGTTTGTTGGTACATAACTATATACTTGAAAATATAATACCAATCAGACTGTATAGGTTTCGGCGACTTTGTCCCATCAAAACACGAGTTTTACCTACCCGTTTCTTTAATCATCATTGTCGGACTGATTATCACGACCATGTCTGTCGATCTGGTGGCCGTTGAGTTCATTAATAAGGTAAGTGATTGAGTATGCACGAAAGTGAATGAGTGAATGAGTGAGTTAGTGAGTGAGTGAGTGAGTGAGTGAGTGAGTGAGTGAGTGAGTGAGTGACTGAGTGAGTGAATGAGTGAGTGAGTGAGTGAGTGAGTGACTGAGTGAGTGAGTGAGGGAGCGAGTTAGTGAGTGAGTGATTGAGTGAGTTAGGGAGTGAGTGAGAGAGTGAGTGAGTGAGTGAATGAGTGAGTGAGTGAGTAAGCGAGGGAATGAGTGAATACTTGCAGATTCATTACTTTGGTCGTGCAATCGGATCAGCCAAAGACCAGATGCGTCAGGCTTTCTCAGCCATATCGGGTTTGGGTGCTCACATGTTCGGAATGGGACATGCCTGGCATCTAACACAAGGTCGATGTTTAGTACAATAATCACTATTAGGTTCAAAAGCCTGTAAAGCGTAAGCGTTGAGCATAACAATTTCTTAGATAAAGAAAGTATTGCTTTAATTTCAGCGCAAATGGACAGTGAAGCGCTACGAAACGCTTTCCATCCGGAACTGCCCATATCGTTTGCAGATCACAGACAAGTTGGATGTACTGCCTTTTCTGTTTTATCATTAGCATTCTCTTTCTCATGCAGAACCCGAGCCTTATTGTTTCTTTCATTAAATTTGATGAATGTAGAAAGTGTTGAATGTAATCGCACTTAATTGCGTATTAATGTTGTGCATAATAATGTGTTCAGAGCCCAACCCGAGATCATCCACACGTTCGACGACGATGGGATGACATGAGTGTGGGAGACAGTGACGATGACTTCTATTTGTTGCTCTAGACAACCACAATACTCAAATCATACAAACATACGACTCTGCAACCAAAAACATTAGCTCAATCAGAGATAACAGTTCCATGTTATATTATCATGTATATAAATAGATTGAACTCTCATGTCATTGTGTTAGTTTGTTAAATAGTCCACTCCACTTTTTACATGTTCTTAATTACACCGTTTACGATTTATATTTAATCATTCACTCGTTTTCTACATACGAAAACATTAGGATACAGGTGAATTATTATAGCAATTCGACTAAGTACAATAAGAAAATCGTTTTATACAACTTTTATTATAATGCAACTTTTCCGCAATGAAAATAAATGACCAGAAGGCACCTTCGTAAATAGATATTTGAAAGGTAAAACGTGTAAAAAGGAAATTATAAATTGAAAAACTCATCATATATAACATGGGCGACCAGAAAACGTACAAATATGACTAAGCCACTGCACAAAGAGGCAACCTGAATCACTACCAAATCACAACCCAACTTTGCACAGATGATGTACGTCATCAAATAACAAATATATAAATCGACCAATCAAGTAAATATTCAGCAAGCATATATGTAATTGACCCCATGTAAATAATAATTGCTGTTTGATTTATATAAATGGTATATCACTGAAACAAGGCGTACTCTCTGCGGTACATGGCATCGATTTCAGTCAAGTAGTAGGTGCCAGGTCGCAGGTAATCACTGGACGGTGAACATGATGGATTGCCCGGTGCAGCTGCAATAAAACGAATATATTTACCATGGATTCAATCTAATAATACATTGAAACTGGTGTCTGTCTGTCTGTCTGTCTGCCACACATTTTTGGTGTCTGCCACACATTTTTACATTTTTACTTACTGTTCGTATGCCTGAAACATTTTTACATTTTTACATTTTTGAATTGTGAAAAATCGTCGTAAAAAAATTGTTCACGTTTCACGCTGACAATTACTTCGAAAACCGGCAACATTTTAGCAGATGGTTTTAACCCATCAAAACTTGAGGATGCCATCCTCGGTTTATTTTTGGACAGTTACACAATCGCCTCGAGTTGTTTTTGAGAACGAACGAATTAGAACGGTTGATTTGTGCGTAGCATCCAGTCTTCCGTAATTTGTTTTCCTGTTTTCATTACGCCTTTATGGTTTAACAGCTGCTGCATATAATGCTTTATGGTTTAACAAAAACATTGTTTAACAGACATTTTTACACAAATAAGGCATCTTGGGCGTCATTTGTGTTTGCATGAACGCACAGATCTTCAAGTCCATGAACGGAGACAAGCATAATTTTTTATCTCCAATTTCAGAGAACATTCAAGAATGTTGCTCATTCAAAAATTAATACTTATATTTTTGGCAACATTTGGATTCATTCGTACGGTTTCTACGTGTCATGATAGTGCGGTGTATTTGTGGCCTGGACCTGTGCATGGACAATTGCCGGTTGAAAAATTGTTCACGTTTCACGCTCACTATTAGTTTAAAAAACCGGCAACATTTTATCAGATGGTTTTAACCCATCAAAACTTGAGGATGCCATCCTCGGTTTATTTTTGGACAGTTACACAAGTTGTTCGAGTTGTTTTTGAGAACGAACGAATTAGAACGGTTGATTTGTGCGAACTCGTACTACGGGACCACCCGTGGAATAACACACTTTTTTCCCAGATGTATAAACTCGCTGCATATATTTAATGTTATGACTTTAATTTTTTATCAAGATTACTATCAAGTTGACCATGATGAACAACATAAGCTTACTATGATCTCCATACTTGAAGTATATTTCCGCGAACGTGAAAATGCGTGACCGCGCGCTGGGGCAATTTTACAGACCCCACAGATTTTTCGAAAGTTTACAGTTTTTATCAAAAATCTGGGAAACGAACCCGGGCCGCTCGCATGCTAGGCAAGCGCTCTTGCACTGTGCTACTGAGCCGATGCAACTAAGCTGCATAAACCCGACTATAACTAGCTCGCTACGCTCGCAGGCTCTCTACAACATAGTGCCTATGCTACAACACGTGCAGGAACAAATATTGAAATCTCCCCTGCGGGGCCTAACGCGCTTGTCCTCGCTCCGCTCGGACAAGTCAGCCTTACGTTAGGTTATCGGGGGCTCGCAAACAGTAAAACTTTACATGGAATAGTAATGTTGCTCGAGAAAATCCAAATTCGAAAAATCTGTGGGGTCTGTAATCATGCCGCGCTGGGTCACAGGTAAACGAACGACAATTAAATCTGTTTGTACGCACCGCCGTTGAAAAACTGTTCACGTTTCACGCTCACTATTAGTTCAAAAACCGGCAACATTTTATCAGATGGTTTTAACCCATCGAAACTTGAGGAAACCCATTGTAGTAATATGCCATCCTCGGTTTATTTTTGGACAGTTACACAATCGCCGCGAGTTGTTTTTGAGAACGAACGAATTAGAACGGTTGATTTGTGCGAACTCGTCATAGGGGACCCGTGGAAAAATGCACTTTTTTCCCAGATGTATGAACTCGCTGCATACATTTAATATTATGACTTTGGAGTGAAGTGAAGTCGAAGATGGGTTCGGACGCTGGTTAAAAGGGTTCGGACGCTGGTTAAACGGGTCCGGACGCTGGTTAAACCGGTTCGGAAGCTGGTTAAACAGTTTCGGATGCTGGTTAAACGGTTTCGGACGATGGTTAAACGGGTTCGGACGCTAATTAAACGGGTTCGGACGCTGGTTAAACAAGTTCGGACGCTGGTTAAACGGGTTCGGACGCTGGTTGAATGGGTTCGGACGCTGGTTAAACAGGTTCGGACGCTTGTTAAACATTTTCGGACGCCGGTTAAACAGGTTCGGATGCTGGTTTAACGGGTTCGGTCGGACGCTGGTTAAACAGGTTCGGACGCTGGTTAAGCAGGTTCGGACGCTGGTTAAACGGGTTCGGACGCTGGTTAACGGGTTCGGACGCTGGTTAAACGGGTTCGGACGCTGGTTAAACAGATTCGGACGACGGTTAAACGGGTTCGGACGCTGGTTAAACAGGTTCGGACGCTGGTTAAACGGGTTCGGACGCTGGTTAAGCGGGTTCGGACGCTGGTTAAACAGGTTCGGACGCTGGTTAAACAGATTCGGACGCTGGTTAAACAGGTTCGGACGCTGGTTAAACAGGTTCGGACGCTGGTTAAACGGGTTCGGACGCTGGTTGAACAAGTTCGGACGCTGGTTAAACAGGTTCGGACGCTGGTTAAACGGGTTCGGACGCTGGTTAAACGGGTTCGGACGCTGGTTAAACGGGTTCGGACGCTGGTTAAACAGGTTCGGACGCTGGTTAAACAGGTTCGGACGCTGGTTAAACGGGTTCGGACGCATATCAATGATTGCTATTCCGGATGCTTCCCTTCCTTGGGTTCTATTATCCAAACACATGTTATCATATCACATATTGTACGTGTTTTCTTTTACTCTTCATATTCCAAACACATGTTATCATATCACGTATTGTACGTGTTTTCTTTTACTCTTCATATATGTTCAGATAATAAATACACATTATTATTTTTTATGCTAATATGCTATTAAATATTTAAAGTAACTTGAAGACACTTCAAAATCTTGCATAATAACGACACTGTTTGAAAATGTTTGGAAAAAAATTATTTCGCATAATTTCACAGATAATTTCATTTCATTTTCACATAATTGTTTATTATATACTACCATATTGCTTCGTTATTGTGATTACGTAACAAACTTTCACATACCACAACTGATTTTTAACACTGATGAATTGTTTATATATAACTATATTTACTTTTATATAGTACATCTTATGAATGTTACAGTTTCTAAAAATATATATACTGTTAGTAACATAAAAAATGGAGATGATTTAAAAAAAATCAAAAATACCTTATTATACTAAAACAGAAATAACAACAACAGCAGCAGCATCACAAATAATAACAATACCAACAGACACTTTTGCAATAAAGCTTAAGAATCAAAGAATACCAGAATTGGATTTCTTGATGTTGACGTAAATTTTGTCCCTTTCTTCAAAAAAGGACACCATATCAAAATAACAAAATAATGACCCTTTTGTCAAAAACGGAAAAATATAACAAAACAAAATTAATAAAATGTTGTTTATTTTCTTGAGCTCTCACTTGCTTACGGACCCAACTATATACATCCTCTTTCCTGGGTCTTTCAATTGAAATCTTAAACTCCTGCCCTACTCTTGTTCGACTCCGTCTCAACTGTTCCACGGGTGGTCCCCTAGTTGTACTGCATCAAAACTGTCATGTCAATCGTTTTATTACTGATCACATTCAAATAATTCAACAAAACGCAACCGGAATGGTTAAGTTGTTCACGCTGCATCAGCACATCAGTGAACTGTTGCGGGCTGAGTTTGTGTCGGGTGTCAAGCGCAGCCAACTCACGACGAGCAACCTGTCATCGTTCGACATAAAACATATTTCATCTTCTCTACTAATTTTCTGATGTAATATAAGCATTTTACTAGGAACATAAAAAACGTTGTCTAGAATTCGCTAAAATGGGTGTATTAAACCTGACACATGGCCTCGAGTCGAGAATGTAGTTGTGAAGTGTTTGCCTGTACCCGCGCCGAAAACATGGCCGAACACGAGCCTCAAATAAATAAGTTGAAACATGAAAGATGAGATGAAAAGCGTAAATTTATGAATTATACTAACCAGATCCGTATGAGAAAAGTAGGAACGTGCGACCGTGAAGCGATTCTGGCGTGGCACTATAAAATATAAAAACAATGATGAATAAAAAATGACACTGCAAATGCGAAGCTTTGCAATCAAACAATACGCAAAGTTGCACAAAGTATACAATGTTGGAAGCTGAATATCTCTGATGACTCTGTTCGATCAATTTTAGAAAGTTTAGTTATTACAAACACACATCATTCAAATAAAATTGAAGTACTCACACTTGAGCAAGTATGGATAAAAGGCCGCTGTAGAGCGATGGCGTGTACATGTTGCCGCATCTGTAACAAATTATCACAGAATAATATTAACTGATGTCTGAGAGACGTGACAAATGTCATGAGCACGAAAGTGAATTTGACAAAAATGTGTACGTTTTTTACTGTTTTCAACGAATTTAATCTATCAAAAATTAAACTGAATAAAGTAGACAACCTGCGAGAGAAGGACAAGGAAGGCGATGTGACCTGCTCAAACAATGGCTTGGCATAGCGAACACACGCACGTTCGCACTCCTTGTTGTTGATAAGCTCATCCAGAGACAATTTTCTGAATTTTATCACGTTTACAATTGAATTTCACTATAGGAAAACTCTCAAAGCATTCTTCAGTCTACAACTAGTTCTAGAAACGTTTTGCTCAAACTATTTCTAGTTTTTGCACTGAAAAACTCACTGGCTAACTTGTAAGGAGTCAATGGTCCGTTCTCCGAATGAGCACGCTCATCGAGCAGATGCAGACGGGCCAGAGACTTTTCGACGAGTTTTGAGTAGGGGCAGTGGAAGAGGACGTGCGAGAAAGAGCAGATCCTGAGATCCGAATCGCCTGCATTAACAAACTCGTCATTATAATTTTTTTTTATTAATTATGAAAATTGGTTTTGATATATAAGATTGTGGCTCATGAAATTTCGCCTCGGAGTCGAATACCTCAACACCGCTGTTAATTCAGGAGCAAACAACAGTTAGATGACATGATCATCGTGTTTGAAAAAAAATTGCTAACTTGATAGAAAAACTGATAGATTCAACTTATCTCTTTCACTTTAAGTACAAATGATCATGAATAGAGTCGGTACAAACCAGCCAGTTTTTTGTATCGTGTGTAGCAAGTGTCAAGGCTGGTGATGTAAGATCGCACAGATGACGCACCATCGAACAGGGCATACTCGCTGTTCATAGCCATCGGTTTATAGAAGTCGTAGCTGAAAAAACGTTATAAGTAATAAACCAAAAAATATATAATTGTATCATTTAACAAATCCAGAATAAGGGCAACAGTTTGTGCACTCTAAGACAGTACTTTGTTACATAAGTGGATATAGTTGAACTATGGTCATCATTTACCCTGCACGACTGACACGTTGGTATTATTTAATTGCGTCTGCATTAGGTGTTGGCACAAACAACAATGGTATAAAACTACTAACGAATGTCGCATGGCTGTAGCCCGCGTGCCAGTCTGGAATACGATGGGAGCACCCGGTCCCAGCAACAATGCCAACGCACCGGCACCCCCAGTACATCGGGCTGGACCTGATGCGTACGTGGCGATATCCCCCATTACTACCAGCGCTAGTCGACCTGCAAATCGCTCGTTCTGAATACAAACACAATGACATACATACAGTCTACAGATTAATAATAGGTTTTGAATGAGCAAATAAGCGAAACCCACCTCGACATGCGGAGGATTCGAGCCAATTGAGTGCGTTGAACAGGGCTTGTGTGCCACCGAAACACGCGTTGATACAATCCACACCTGATAATGCATCATTTGAACATTATTTCATCGGCGTTAGTGTTACATACAAGCACAAATATTTAATGTTATTGGCTAAGACTAAGAAACAAACTATGGTTGGCGGGGTTAGCTCAAACCAACAAACTAACTAAACTACTGGACTAAACTCTCATACCTTCAGCATCGAGTACGGCATTATCGTCATCATTATCCGACTCAAGTTTACGGTTGTCGAACAATCGAAGAAGGTTCGATTTGACCGACTTGGACTTGTCTATCTGCGATTCGGTACCGACTTCAAGACGACCCAGTCGAGAAAGCAAGTCCTGAAATAAATGTATAAAAAATTGAAAAGCCCGGGAAATTTTTTTTAATGATGGAAACTTAATTTATGATTGAGTTTTGTGAAGTAAATGTGTCCACTGACGGGATGTTTAGCGAGCATTCGTCGGGTCACGGTCATGCACAACGAGTTTACGTCTTCCAAATCCGAAGCCACTGCCATCTGACTCAGACCCAGGCCAATCGTGTACTTACCTGAAACACAAAAATACATTATCCCAGTCCCAGGCCCTAACTGCAATTTGACAAACTAACCGCACAGGATAAAGTTACAAGTAATTCACAGCATCAATTTGTGGAACGTTAAAACCTTCAAACTTTTCATTGACCGATCAGGTGTATAAACGAACCAATGTAAATTCTGAGTTTAATCGAATCAAATTCCACACTAATGTGGACTTAAATGGAGGAAATAGAGAATAACAATGCAATAATTAACCTTGTGACACCTGATCATACTCTTCAAGCTCGGTCTGGTCCACGTACAGGCAGGGCGTGTAGAACTCGAGGTCAATTATACCCAAGTCTCTCGTACTACAGCACGTTTCACTCATTTTATCACCTACAATTTAACAAACAACATTATATTTTCAAATCGGTTTCTCTATTAACGGGCAGAATATGAGAGCATAGCATGGGTGTACACTGTACAGTACGAAGATACTATGCCACTCACTCGCAACGTACAATGTAGTTACCGATTATAAAAAAACAACATCATATAAACAAGAACCAAACAGTCTTTGCTTCCACAACAATCGGAACAAAATAAGATGATTAAAATATTGAAAAGGAAAAACAGTGGTTACATACGGATACGAATGATATCGCTGTAACCATGATAGGATAACAAAATATTGCTAACCACATTCATAATGTTTGTATAAAGTTTGTAAGATGCATTGCCAAAAGTATAATGATAACCCACACTATTGTGGTCGGTTATTAAGCCACGGCTAACAAGAAAATCCAACAAAATACGGCACGGGTTGTTTTTAATTTTATACAAATATGGTTGATCCATACCTACATCCATAAGTTATCATAATTATTTATTACAAAATGGGTTTTGTCAGACTCAGACGTCTACCTATAAAACAGCTAAGCGAGCAAACGAACATAAACTACGAGCAAGAGAAATGCAGCAATAAGTTGCGGCGAACCGCGAAGGTAATCAGCGAGATTTGGTGTCACCACCTCGAAATAAACATACAAAACACAGTTATCACTTAGCAATTGGACCGGCTATTGTCATTAAGACAATTAAAACACCAAAGTCTAAAGCCACATAAATATAAATCTATGTATGCATGTTTTTCATGGTTCGTTTTGGTACGTTTCGAAGCTTCAAAACCCTTTTATAATTAGATCACATTACGCTACGATACAAAAACTCTGAATCTTAAACTGTGAATCTTAAACTGTGTCGAGCAACCAGTAACAGCCGACTGCGAAAACCAGCTTGCTCTTCAGAAATCCAACTATATTAATCTAATGATGAGCATGATCATGATCGGGTTGGCTGGCCGATTCGAAAGTATAGTTGGTGATGGGGTAGTTGCGCGGGTCTTCATAAGGCCAGGCTCGCTTGAAGTCGTACGGCATCTGTTTCGGCATCTGAATTATATAAATGGTGGGCGTTTTAAATTAAAATAAACCAAGCGGGATTATTCTGAATTATATAATTGATGGCTGTTTTGTGTTCTGTTCGGACGCAAACCAAGCGAAGCGAGAACTACGAAGAAAATAACAATCTTCAGCAGAAGTTAAAGTGTTCATTGGAGTCGAGTATAAAAGCACACGTGAGGATAGAGACATTGGAGAATTAACGGTTTGAGTTAAATCTCTTATAAATCACTTTCCGATCGCGGAATTTTCGTTTGCGTGCATTGAAACGATCCTTGGCGTTCGTATCAAAAATGTATAAACGAAACGGGATAACAATAAAGATGGTTGATTACTAACATAGGGTACGGTCAACATGGCATTCGTATTGTCGTAACTCAACGTAAACGAATAGATGATTAGCGCAAACGTGCTGTAGATTAGAATGGCACGCGGCACCCACCATTTTCTGCAAAGTTTAAACCTTATGAGATCGTTATTTTTTTAATACTGAGAACTGAGAAGATTACTGGTGGTTATAATGGGAAATTAATACGAAGTTCAAAACGAACGCTTCCTCTCTGTCGTCCAGACCCGTGTACGTGATTCTATCTGGTCGGAAACGGTCCCAGTCTTTGTGTGCCTGTAAGTCAAGCAACAATACATAACAATAATACACATCAGCAACATGCTATGCACCAACACCAGTCAAGTAGTGTAAACATTGAATAGTAAAATTTACTTACCGGTTCACCCCAATTTCTCCTGTAAAAATTGTTGGACCAGTTTTCATAAGGATCTTTGTGGTCATAGGTGAATTCACCCAAATCCGGGTAATTACCCCATCCAGTGCCATCGTCCTTGTCAGGCTTATAATCTTGCGGTAGAAGGCCGTATCTAAAAAATCAAAAAACTTTAAAAGCACATGATTTAAATCTTTTATCCATATCATTTATACATCACTTTTGTGTATGTGCAAAATGTCGGGGGATACATGCAAAATCTAAAAATACAATGAAATGAAGGGGCGGCATAATACAAAACAAATGATTTATGACATACAAACTTTTCACATTTCACTTATTAACTCAACAAATTTCACATACTAAAGTTTGGACCTTTGCGTGCCGATTTGATTGAGCGTTGGATAGAGACCTTCCTAGCAGAATAATAGTTGATAACTTGGCGAAACCATTTAGCTAATCGCAAACGGGTACCCACGAATGTGGGCTTTGCTACATGTGTTTGTAGTTGTGTTTAAGATGTTTGTTTATATATATTTAATTACATTTTACATAACTTCACTACAATCCTTACAACCTCGACTAGCGAGGTTGCATACCTGGTCTCATTATCCCATTCAATACATCCCTGTCACATATACTTGATATGATTACATATAATGTGTAAACCACGAATGAACAAATTCAAAAAAAATACACTTTTATAGAAAAATGGCGCTGAACTTGTCATTGAACGATCAGACAGAAACGATCTAAAATTTGTAAGGTTAGAGCGTAACTCACTTCAAAGCGGCTTTTCTCCTCAGTTCCTTGTCATCCCCGGGGAATTTATCGGGTTGATGGTCAGGCACCCACCAGCCGGGCGATCGAAAGCCACGCTCCACGCCATCGGCTGAAATAAATCAACCATAACCAGTGGTCACTATCGAAACGAAACTGTCGAACGAAACTGAACGAAACTCCTTGGTCCAAAGAACTTTTGAACAAAACTCTCGAACGTTTGACAGCGGGTCTACTGTCAAAGGGTCCAATGACCCATCGCGGGTCCATTGACCCTCTAGACCAGCTGGCGAACGTTCGTGACCGGGTCTAACCCTTAACAGCAGATGTCTGGAAGCATCGGACGCAAGCAATGGATCGAGTTTTTCTGTTCAGTGCGTTCAACAAAATGAGCTGCCGCTGCTGCCAACTCATTTTGGCACGCCTGAAACTTTTTATTAAATACAAAAAATGATCCGTCTTAGCACAGTGCGGAATTTCAGTATAAATATTTCGGTGTTTACCTGTTCCCACGGGTTGGTGTAAAGTCTCTTCAGGTTAGGGTCTGAAAATGTCTTTTATCGGAGGAATTTCAAATGAGTAAAAAATTTTAAAATGAAAAATCGAGTCAGCCACATTAATAAGAAAGTTATGCTACATATATTAGACAATTTTAAGTTCTCCCGGACCCCGAACGAAAATGCAACTCACACGCTTAAAATTCTACAACAATTACACGCCTCGATATTGGGTTGAAATTACGGTATGATCGAACTGGTTTACACAAAACTTGCGCACTGTGCTAAGACGGGATAAATGACAACATACGGGGTGCTACTAAAACACCCACTGCCCGGGCCGGGAAACAGCATTTCTAAAACACCCACACAGGTCGGGAAAATTTCTAAAACACCCACGTCCCGGGCCGGGAAAATTACTAAAACACCCACAGTCGATCAAAAAGTGTGGAGAAAATTTCTAAAACACCCACTGTTCCTTTAAGATCAGGGTAAAAGTATGACGTCACCCGGGGTTTTCATGACGTCATTACTAAAACACCCACACTGGATAGGCCGGGATTATTATTTTACGTTGCTAAGCCGGGTTTTTCCCGGGCAGGGTTGGAAAAAAAGTGGGGGTTTTTTTTACTAAAGCCCCGGCCCCCGGCCCGGGGCTTTGGTAAAAAAAACCCCCACTTTTTTTCCAACCCTGCCCGGGAAAAACCCGGCCTAGCAACGTAAAATAATAATCCCGGCCTATCCAGTGTGGGTGTTTTAGAAATGACGTCATGAAAACCCCGGGTGACGTCATACTTTTACCCTGATCTTAAAGGAACAGTGGGTGTTTTAGAAATTTTCCCGGTCCCGAGCCGGTGTTTTAGTAAAAAAAAAATTTTTTGTTGTGCCCGGGTGTGGGTGTTTTAGAAATTTTCCCGGCTTGTGTGGGTGTTTTAGAAATGCTGTTTCCCGGCCCGGGCAGTGGGTGTTTTAGTAGCACCCCAACATACGGAAAAATATAAAACATTCTCGGATCGGCTCTAAATCTTGTTAATCTGGGACTTGTGTCGTGACGTGATCCTAGATCATAGAGCTCACTAGTTCTATATTTTACGTCGTTAGTTATTTGTTTGATTTGAAGTTTTTGAGAAATTATAATCGGAAATAAAATTCTTTTTCTAAATAATAAAATTTTGTGCCGCAAAAAATTGTTTGTAAAACAAAAACTTTTTGACAATGAAAATGACGTATTTTTTTATCGACGGATTTTTGTTTGTTTTTTTCGTCTGTTTGTCTATCTACCTGTCTGTCTGTCTGTCTGTCTGTCTGTCTGTCTGTCTGTCTGTCTGTCTGTCTGTCGGTCTTTCTGTCTGTCTGTCTGTATGTCCGTTGTTTATCTGTCTGTTTGTCTGTATGTCTCTATGCATGTCTGTCTGTATGTCTGTCAGCGCCTATGTCTGTCTGTCTATGTTTGTCTGTCTGTTTGTTTGTTTGAACTGATAGGGTGAACCCGTTGCATATTTTTTATTATATTATGGAGATCAGTTAATATAACCTATCGAGTCCAATCAATAATGTTCTTTTTTTAAGTCTGAATGCAATAAATTATTTTCTAGTATTACTTAGGCGCTATTCATACTTATTTGCGACGCGTCGCGCGACTGTCGCAAAAGCATGGTTACTGGTCGTTTCTGTCTCTAAAACATTAGCTCACGTAGTTGGATAGGACAGAAACCACGCTTTTGCGACAGTGGCGCGACGCGTCGCAAATAAGTATGAATAGCGCCTTATACCCATATCATGTGGTTTTATCACTAGATCGTGACCTTTAAAAGAACATTATAAGGTTGTTAAAAAACTTCCAGAGTTCATTAGTTCATAGGAAAAGATTTTCTATACTTTGCATCACTTTACACACATCTGATATTTACGCCGGACACCACATCAACATTACCAATCATCATGCACTTATTGGTGGTGTACATATTTTTACTGACGTTCTACCCACAACTCAACACCGCTATCAACGTTGATGACCAAGAAGTGGATGCGGCAAAACGTTATGTTCAGATTCACATACATAACAACAGGGAAGATCACAAACAAAATGATGTTAGCGGACGAGTATTAGAGTATAAAAATGGGGTTCATCAACGATTTATTGCTTATATGTCTAAAATATTTTATCTGTCGTTGATGCACGCAATATGTTAACGTTCACGAAGTCCAAGCTGCCACATATATGTGACCATGACCACTGCTTTTTCTAAATCAACGCCTCTATCATGAAAAACCAAAGCAAATATATTTGGAAGATATAGATAGCGTTCTCGATTGTTTAGAGACTAAGCTCAGATCAAGATGCCCATTCATACTTTCTGCTGCAGGCGTGTGGTGTAGAAAACATCTGCAACCACGGCACGTGCTACCAGACAAAGAACTATAGACTCGACTATGTGTGCAAATGCCACCGTTGTTACGATGGTTAGTTTTTTTATTGTATGGTTACGGTAGTTCGGTTTGTGAATCTACATATGAAGTAAAACTTTTTTTCAATGATCGTTGTTATACCATTATACCATAAAGGTTTGGTTGTAATAATAGCATGTCAATCAGTTACTTAACAGTGGTTTTGTCACTCAGCACACAGAAAATGACATCCAATTTAACTATAATCATGCAAGTACATGAGTACTTATACTTAACATGTTTTGAGGGGTTCATTGCGAGAACAGAATCGAAGGATGTCCGCTGCCCAGTGAGCTGCTGCAGAAGGAGCTGGAAGAAGCCAAGCAGCTGGCAACCGATGTGCAAGCTGAAAAAGACAAGGTGGATGCTGAAAACAAATCGACGTTAGCGTGCAGAGTTTCAAAATGGGCACGTTTCTTCTATCAATGAATTATTCCAAATATGAACAAAGAATCTGATGAATGTGTGTTTTGTTCAGCACTGGTTGGGTGGTTCTGGCTGTGGTGATCGTGCTCATCGTACTTATGGCTGCTGTTGCCATCATCTTTGTGTTCGTAGTACAACCAAAACGTTTTGTTAGTCCAATCGTATAGTTTATAGTTCGGTTCAGTAATAAACCGTTGTTATCCACCACAAGTATTCCGGCTGTAAGACACGAAGAATTCCAGGATTAGGAAAATTTATGTTAAGCACATGTGACATAAGCACACACAGCTGGTTTATTGTTACTGCGTGTGGCCTTGCATTGTCCATGCACACATGTGAACCATTATTAAAAACAGTGGCAGCAGTTTTACAACAACTAGTATGTCATAGTATAGTACTTATAACTATTTTACATATTATCTTATAGCGTGGTCCGGGTCAAGCCAAACCGGCCAAATCACCGGGCTCAACATCGCGTAGCACTCGTTCAACGAGCGTCAACAGCCCAAACAGCAGTCGTCCAAGTCAACGAGCGAAACGTGCCGTAAAACGCAACGATTCCGGTATCAAGGCTGATTCGACCGCAGTTCAGATGGAAAACACTGCATCTACACCAACTCAGTACCCGCCTGCAAACGCTAACAACTCAGTGCTGCCCCCGCCTGTTGCTGCAAATGGCAATGGTTGTGTTTTGTGAATCACTTGTCCGACTGGTATCTGGAGTTAAACTATAAAAGTTAACTCATTCGTTTTTTTCGCATATATGCTTACGATTGATTTGAATTGACTTGAACAACTGAGCGTAACATTGTTGCACTATTCAGCGCCCCTGGAGAACAGCGACAGCTTTGTGAGCACAGCCAGTTTCATCAACCAGCCACAAAACTCAAACTCAAAGTCCAGCTCCGGTCAAATGTGAAACCTGATGAAATGAGATAACCATTTTAGTTGTGTAACATTTTTTGGGCGCAATCATATATTTTTTGCTGAGAAAACAAGAGAAATGTTGATGTTTTCAAGTTTTATTAGCACCCAGAAAAATGTTACAAGTGATACGGAGTAAAACCAAACAAACGATTCTGCACTAAGAAAATGGCGGATGCTTCAATCCTGAAATGAAGTGTGGAATTTCGTCCAGTAGAGAACAAAATACAAAATCTTGACTTTATTCCAGCTCCTTTTCATCCGCCAATAGAAGTTCTTTAGGCTCGTTAGAAGTTCAACATATGTATATAACAATCAGTCATCGTGTTTTACTGTAAGCACATGCAATATTACCAATCATTTATACGATATGCACCTGAAGCACCATGCTCATTTGTTTAATTAATACTGAACATTAACAGTACTCGACAAAATTATGTTACCGGAGGTAAATTATGTTACTGGAGGTAGACAATACCTACATAGTCAACTTGAATCAATCAGATATGCTGCCCATTCTATCAGTGTTCAAAATTATTTTCAATCACTGACCTGATTTAACCAAATACCAAACAATATTTGTGATGCATTTCACTCTGGCACTGGCACCAACCAATACATTCGAATAAAATAAATATCAGCACTGTTCATTATTCTCTTTCTCTGGTAAATCAATAGGCAACAAAAATTAAAATAAATACTGGAAGATTTTATATATTGTGATTGTGCATGAGAATGCATATATAAACGAAATAAATGGAATGATAATCACACAGTAATTGACACTTGTTTGTTGGTATCGTGTGACTGTAGACATGCGTTTAGTGGATTGCAAGGCAGCAACTTGATAGGCACGTCCCAAACCATCGTCTCACACGGCACTTCATTAGGCGCTGTCCATCCGGTCACTGCCTAAAATATTTGCAGCAGATGCCTGATTTCAGTCGACCATATTTTTGCTTATGATGTTTTGTTTTAGGTATGTTTTGATGCAAATGGAGAGAGGGACAAGGATAGGGGATAAGTTCAATCGACCCAACATATTACGAGCTGTTTCAAGCATGCAGTCAGCGCATTACGTTTTATAATTAGTACTGATACTGTGATTACTCATCATTTATAACTCAACGCATAACAACAAACAGCCAACCCCGTTGTTTTCCGATCTGCTAACACCATGCAATGAGGCGACCGTCGCTACGACAAACTCAAAGTGAAGTCGCCACTTTAGATGCACTGAAGTTGGAATTACGTGGTGAAATGAAAGATACAGAATAAAAAAAAACACGGACAATGGCTTATTAAAAGAGGCCTAAATCATTGGTAAACTCACATTTTTACAACTATACAAACTATTATGACAAAGTTGATTACATAACCGAAAATAACAAATTGACTGTAGAAAATTTATCAAAGATTAATATCCAATACTCACCGAGATTCGTGAAGAACGTTGGTGTGATGTTGATGGGAATGCTGAGGCACAAAAAGTCGGTTTTGTGGTAGAGACAAACAGAATGTTGAGTGGAATGTGTCTTAATGTGAGGATGCGCTGCCAATGCGGGCGTGAGCGCGTGCTCCTCTGATAAATGCTCTTCCGATTGAAGGTTCACGCAAAACTGCAATGCAAAACTAGATTACCACTTAATAGTGTCTCACTTAACATCAGGATAAAATATACAGGACCGATAACTATCTAAGTCAAGTTTGGACAAAGAGCGATTTTTTTGACGTTCAGTTCATTGATTGCTGCATGAACAGTGGTGGGCAGCGAATTTGGCCAAAATGGCGTTACGGTCATACACTTTTTCAAAAATCGGTCTTACGGTCAGGCACCCTCCCGGGTTTTGATTTTGGGGGGGGGCATGACGGTCAACATTAAATGAAGTCGAATTTTTAACTCAAAAACATCAGTAATGGCTTGAAATAATGACCGAAATTTCGGCATTTTAAAAGCCGCTGATTTGTATAAGAAACATAACAGAAAATTGACAGACTGAAAGCGCGCGGCGCCGAAATTTTGGCATTTTGAAGCCCGCTGATTTGTATTAGAAACATATCTGAAACCTGACAGGCTGATTGGCGCGTAGCGCTGAATTTTTTTGCATTTTGAAACCCGTTGATTAGTATTAGAAACGTATCTGAAAACTGACAGGCTGAGTGGCGCACAGCGTCAAAACTTAAGCATTTTGAAGCCCGCCGATTTGTATAAGAAACATATCTGGAAAACTGACAGGCTGACTGGCGCGCAGCGCCGAAATTTTGGCATTTGAAGCGCGCTGATTTGTATTAGAAACATATTTGAAACCTGACAAACTGAGTGGCGCGTAGCGCCGAAATTTTGGCATTCGAAGCGCGCTGATTTGTATTAGAAACATATCTGAAAACTTACAGGCTGAGCGGGGCACAGCGTCGAAACTCAAGCATTTTGAAGCCCGCTGATTCGTATAGGAAACATATCTGAAAACTGCCAGGCTGACTGGCGCGCAGCGCCGGAATTTTAACATTTGAAGTGCGCTGATTTGTATTAGAAACATATCTGAAAACTGGCAGGCTGAGTGGTGCACAGCTCCGAAATCTTAGCACCTGAAGCCCGTTGATTAGTATTGGAAACATAGCTGAAAATTGACAGGCTGAGTGGCGCCCAGCGCCGAAATTTTTGCATTTTGAAGCCCGCAGATTTGTATCAGAAAGATCTGAAAACTGACAAGTTGAGTGCGCAGCGTCGAAACTTCTGCATTTAGCCCACTGATTTGTATTAGAAACGTATCTAGTGGCGCGCAGTGTTGGTTGATAATACAGTACTGAGTATATCATCCAGCACCATACATCAATCATCGTATCGTGCATCGAATCGATCCAACGAACACTGATTTTAAAACTTGAAACGTTTTCGACCAATTTTTGGTCGATTTTTTTAAATTTGAAACGTTTTCAACCAATTTTTGAAAAAAAATTTAAACTGGAAACGTTTTCGACCAATTTTTGGTCATTTTTTAGGCGATTTCGTGTAATTTTAGGTCATTTTGACAGTAACTTCTCTCAAGTTTTGAGCGTTACGGTCAATGGGTCAATTCTGAAAATCTCTCTTACGGTCGATCGATCAAGGGCACCCTCCCGCCCTGTTTTTGGGGGGGCGCCCCCCCGCCCCCCCCCCCCCTGCTGCCCACCACTGTGCATGAATATTTTAATTCTGAAGAATTACAGTTTGAGAGTTCATTCAAATATTCAGTTAGTCAATCGATTGATAATCAATCAATCAGTCAGTCAGTCAAGCAACCAATCAACGAATCAGTCAAAGAAAAGTCCTCATTGAGTCAGTTGGTCGATCAATCAGTAAACAGTCAGTTATTCAAAAGGTCATTCAGTCAATTAACCGGTTGGTTAGTCAGTCAGTCAAACAATTCAATCAACCAGTCACTTGGTCAATCAGTCAGTCACTCAGTTGTTGAATCAATCAGAAGGTCAGTCAACCAGTCAATCAATCCATCGGCCAGTAAGTCAATCAAACAGTCGGTCAATAACGCAGTCAAACAGTTAATCGGTCAGTCAGTCTCTAACGTTCTATCGCTTCTTGTCCACTTTTATAGCAAGATTCCCCGAACCAAAAATATATCCTACCTCAACACAGGGAACCTCAGCGCCATTGAAATCGAACTCGCCCGTGATGTCATCGCCCAACTTGAACGTGTTTTTGTTCAGAGTCAATTTGCCGACTGTGCCATTGGAGTTGGTGATCGAGTACATTCCTACAATATTTGGAATTAAAAGAATCTATAGACAGATATAACGCAGAAGAATGTCAAAGAAACGGCACTCCACCCAAGTCCTACTCTCAATCAACCACCCTCTCCTCTGGTGACATACCGTAAGATTTCATGAAATATGTATACATTTTTATTGCATTTTTAGCACATTTGCAAGTACCATCTAGTAAACGAGTTGTTTGTTTTTAGTATGCACATCAGACGACTTACACTCCGTGAACATGAAACAGTTATTGAATTCAATGTTACTTGGTAAATATACAACGAACTAGTGTTGCGGATGGCCGTAATGCTGTCAATAATCTGATTGGTCACATCGATTATGGAAGAGGACGCGTCACTGGGACTGCGTTGCGTGCGAACAAACGGGTTGCTGGCCGACAGACTGTGGCGCTCGTCGAACAGAGCACCCGTGCATTGGCCTATAATAATACTGTTAGTGTTAAACATAAATGATTCATTTACGATTTGATAAAAGCGAAAATAACAAATGTTACATTTTATCACACTACGGTTCAATCGTAACGCACTTAATTCAGCGCTGAGTAGTGTGAACATGGTGAATGGCAGTCGAATCAGCTTTACTGAGGAGTTGATGTGCTGGACACCGATGGTTATGCGATACAGATACTTGACGTTGTGACCACGAAATGATGATGCACTGTCTTCTTCAGGTAGAGTCTCCGTGTACTCAACTGAAATAGAGACCAGTTATCAGTTAACCTATGAAATATGAAATATTTGAGGTATGAATATGACAAACAAACAAACTTGTCTTCTTCTCTCCAGCCGCCAGTCGAAGATCGCAGAAAAGCACGTTTGGTTTAGAGGCAAATACGTGGTTGCCGCGGTCACCCAAAATACAAATTGCTAATTAGCAGTGTGTAAATGTTAGGAACAAGGAGTTTGTCAAACGAAACAACACATTTCCAGACAAAAGTTTATGTATAAAAGAAGGCCAGGCCTTATAAACAATTTCTATCACGGAAAGTTTCAGGGAAATTCAGAGAAAATCAATCAGAAATGCCAGAAAAAACTGTAAACATTGGGTCACGAACGTTACATTATATTATTCCATATTTCCATGCCACAATTTTGAGTAAAATAGACGGAGCCGACGAACTTATCAGGCAGCTATTATGACCTTATTGA